>OY992877.1:72450066-72647566 GCA_963921405.1 Cepaea hortensis
GCTTCTTGTTTAGAACGCAATGGCAAACTACTAAATCTAAAATTGCTTAGTGAACGTGGAATATAGGTTGTTCACAACGCCCTGCAAAGACATTTCATATATATATATATATATATATATATATATATATATATATATATATATATATATATATATATATATATATATATATAATTTATTCGCATATCCTTTACAGGACATCGCTGTTAACAGCAGCATCTTTCAGCTGTCTGTTGATTTCTTGGCAAGATTACGCTCAGTAGTTTGCCACTGCTTTCTGAGCGGTCGGCTCAGTTATCCCGCAAGTCACCAGCGGGGGTCGAACCGCTCCCAGCTCTCGCCCGCTACGAGACTCTGCGTGATAAACGGGATTACGAAGAAAGTGTTGTAACACCTCGGCCAGAGAGACCGGCATATATATATATATATATATATATATATATATATATATATATATATATATATATATATATATATATATATATATATATATCAAATATACACAATTCTGAAACGTTTATTACGCACACATCTGTGTTAGAATATCCTTATTGATTTCCCTGTAGATGAGATTTTCCGAAGTTGCACTGACACTATCAAAACCGCCATCATATGCTGTTGTATTCATCTATCTAGTATATATTCCCAGGCCCACGATTGCGCACCGCTGCAATGCCGAGACCAGTTAAGGGAAATCCTAATGAAAAACACACATTGTAAAGCCCTGGGGCTGAAATTCTATTGAGCGTCCGGAAATCTCCGAACAATGCCGGAGTTCTTTTTATTTCGTGGCCAGAAAGGATGCACTTGTTTCTTTGCCGTTAACATGGCGTTGAGTAAAATATTGACAGCACTGTCTTGTTTAGATGTCATTTTTCCAATCTAGTTACTTTAGTAGCGGAGTTGATCAGCTTTCATTTCTTCGGAGATTTGTCTTAACTTATTTTCTTTAAAATGCGTTCAGTAAACGTAGGATTACTAAGGCTTCTACTGTTCGAAGCTCAATGTCTTTCCCATTTTGTAGGCTGTTTCATTACATATATCTTGAGCATTCTATACTTTATAAATGTGCTTTATTTATTACATTGTTTTCTTTTTCTTGTTTAAAAAAAATAATAACAATATAAGATGTAGTGTGAAAACGCCCATAAATCTCACAAGTAAAGTACAACGCATACAGTTTGATAGGATACAAACAAATGTTTACATGTGCATGCTCATTTCATCTGGTTCCTCTTGTACTTTGCAGTGTTGAGGTGAAGCAAAGTGAGTAAATTAACGAAAACATGAAATGGCATTGGTTAGCTTTACAAGAACATAAAATATCGTTTGTGACTGTGTTCTTGAAAAGCTGACCAATGTCACTTCTCGTGTTCGTATATTTACTGATTGTTTCATTCAGGGCATATATTCTTACACCGAGGAGACGTCCTCTCCGCCCAAACATTTTATCTTACCTAATGACATATCTGTCTTCCCTTAAGATAACTGGCCATCGAAATAGTTAGTTAGTTAGTTAGTCGACAGATCATCCTCATTGCACATCGAACCATTCAGTCCATAAGTGCTCGGATCCCCTCCTCAGCAAATCCCGCAGCGTGTAGCGGCTAACGACGCCAGTTCTGTGTTGGTTTATCAATCTTCTTTGGCTTCCTGCGTAGTGTTCTTGTTTGGCCACCCCTCTTTTAATTTGCTGCTCTCGCAGTCTGGCCATTGTTGTAGATTCACAGTCATCACTTGGTTCTCGCAAAAGTCTCATTTCTCGTAGAGCATACAGAATGTTAACCTGGTCCATGGCGCGTCCGCCCTCCACAGTAGCCTCACCTGCGAGCTTGTCAGCCCGCTCATCGAAATAGGCTTCACTACTCTATACAGGACATTTCTACTAATCGGCACACTCCTTGTACAGCCTCTTGTCTTAGAACTGATGACTTTACTGATGACTATACCCCCACGGGCGGCATCTGCCCTCACATCAGCGCATAGATCATTCTTTTAAAGTTCCTTTTCTTTTCACATAACCTTGCCACATGATATTGGACATGTGTTTTTTTTTTGTTTTTTTTTTTTTTGTTTTTTTTTTTTTGGGGGGGGGGGGGGGGGGGTGCATATCCTATTTACACGACATCGTCCTCAACACCAGCATTTGACAGCTGTTGATGTCTTGGAAAGATTATGTTCAGTAGTTTGCTATTGCTTTCTGAACGACCGGCTCTCAGACCAACACGTTAAAACCCAGCGCTACATTGTCTGTTGCCAAATCGGTCGCAGATGTGTTTCGATCGCAGGTAAGAGGAAATACGAACCGCGTCCGTAACGTCTTTGCCACGGCATATAGGACATTGCTTCTTCTAAAATAAGACGGAAATCTAACCCTCGTCTCAGCCGTCTGGCCTTATGATTAAGTCAATAAAGAATCCTTTTTCACTTTCAGACGCATTGGGCGTTTGGTGCTAGACACAAATTTTTTATAGCCAGTCGGCATTCGGTGAGTGACATGGTCATTATCTCGCCGGCCGCCTTTATTTTCCAAGATATTTCCTGATACCCATTTTAAGATGGCTAGACCTGGGAGTATTATATACGAGACCGGTCTACCTGATCAAGGGGTTAAAGACATTGTTCGTAATCCCGTATATCCACGTGGCGAAAACCGCAGGTGCGAGATTCGACAGCGGATTGAGCCGCGCTGGTAACTTAGGGGGTATATGAGCGATTTGGCAGCAGACCGTGTCGCGCTGGGTTTTAACGTGTTGGTCTGAGAGCCGGTCGTTCAGAAAGCAATGGCAAACTACTGAACGTAATACTTGCCTACTACATCAAGAACAGCTGAAAAATGCTGGTGTTGACTGCAACGTCCTGTAAGGGATATGCAACATTTAACAAAATACCTGGTAGTCGATGCCAATTTTAAAAATTCGAATCTGTCCATATAGCCTTATGCTATGACATTTCATTTTCCCGCCCGGACATTTCTCCTTACCTCAGAGATATGTCTCTTAATCTCAAGCCGTCTCCTCGTATCTAGAACAACCAGGGTTGCCTCAGGAACAACATCCTACCTTCGATAGAAACACACTTCTTCTGCATTTCCATTCAGTATTTAATGGTAAATAATCCCCCTTTCCTTTCATATTTACAGACATGCGTATCCGGGTGTGTTTGAGCATGCAATGTTTTATGAAACGTTCCCTTCCAATTAAATCAATGTTCAGTTTTCAATTTGGTTAGGCTTTATGTGATTTGGCTTTGATACTTGACGAAAACTGCTTTTTTTGTTTTCTCACAGGAGAGAATCCTGATGAGTGTTCTTCCACAGCACGTGGCCATGGAGATGAAAAACGACATAACGACGCCCCATCACGGAATGTTCCACAAAATTTACATTCAGCTTCACGATAACGTGACGTAAGTTGACGTAAATTATGCTTTTGAATAACGCAGCAATCTCTGTCTTATCTATGTGTACACACTACGTAACCCCTGGCGTGTTTTCATGATTTTTGTTTGTATAGGGTGTATTTTTAATGACTGAGGTTTTTGAAAATATTGCCGTTCCAAGTTTTGTATTCACCCTCTGTGGAGTTATTGCTATACGAAAGCTAAATACAAAATTTGGAACGGCAGTATTTTCAAAAACCCCACAGTCATTAAAAATACACCCTGTATGTTCACGTAATTTGGCAGTGTCAACTTATTAAGGGCCATGGGGTGATTAACTATATTAAGTGACTTCCCGCATTTGCCATTGGCTTACGTAAGTAGTTTTCCTTATCCAAATATCTTTAATCTGATATGTAATACAACATCTTTGCTATCACATTAACAACTTTTAAGTAAAAAATGTGACACACCCCTGCTTTCTATTGTCCGCCATGCTTCTTTGTTAGGTAGAAACCTGTTATTTGTTTAATACTGAATCTGTTAAATTACACTTTTGTAACTTTGCGAAATATTTATAATGTTAATTCAGCTCTTTCTTTTCCAAGCCAATATTAGTCTATCTGAGACTTGCTTAGGCAGTTATCATTGTGCAATTACTGTTCTCCGCGGCATAAAGATATAAATCAATCAGAAGAGTCTCTTCGGTTCTGCACTAACTCTTCAGCTATAAAGTAGCGGTGGTACTAAATACTAAATCACAGGTCAGTATGGCCGAACGGATAAGAACTCGCGTTATTAAACAACCGGTATGTTGATGAATGGTTTCAATCCCTGGAATTGACAGTTGGACTAAAATGTTGACTTCTCGTCCTTGACTTTGGGAAGTAAATCACAGGTACCTCTAAAGTCGGAGTGGGTTCGCTTGATAGCGAGGGACACTGGTAATAGGGGAAGCTAATCCACGAGAAAAATGCAGCCCATTGCTATTAGAAGTAGTGTGTATGGATTACGCTTGAGTTCAAAGCCAGCGAGTATAAAGGGAGAAAAAAAATACCATAACGAGAGGTTGTTGTCTGCCTATAGACACTGCGTTGGAGTATGTTGACAATGACGTATCTTAAACCTGTGGAGGAAATATGATCAGAAAAGGTCTACCTTAGTCAGTCGGGGTGTGCTGTACTGGATCCTGACCTACTTCTTCTACTCTTTATCCTCAGTTGGGGCCAAGTTCTCCATTCAACTAAGGACAAGCCTTTTTCTCTCCCCTGAGCTCACTTCATGGCCTCTCCATTGCGTTTCTGTGAAAAGACTTTCTATTGACACCATTTTATCGGGTTATCTCAGTGCCTGTCCTTTCCAGCAGCAGGGCTTTTCTCTCGCCCCTTGATTCTCTGGAATATGTCTGGTTCTATTCCTGAGCTCTGTATGAGTCATTCTGTCATTGTAGTCCTATTCTGCGCTGACTGTGCTAATGAAAAGTTTTAATTTATTAGTAACTAAGTTAATCGTTCTCCGTGTTTTCAATCCGTATAACTGTGTTGATTTAACGATGGCGATAATTATTCTATGCTCGGTATTAATTTTAATGTCGTTTGATTACCGCAAATTTCATAGTGCCTTTTGCATTCCTTTAAAAAAAAAAAGTAAGTCGTACCATTGTGAAAATCAACGCACGGCGACCTGCTTCCAAATCGCCAGCGGTTGATTTCGAGCAAGTTTGAGAGATTTTGAAACCGCTCTCTCTGCCCCTGCCCTCACAGACGCCGGTTCTTTGTGTATCTTTTTTTTTTTACATATCCTATTTACAGGACATCGGTGTCAACACCAGCATTTTACTGCTGTTTTTGATGTCTTGGCAAGTTTACATTTAGTAGTTTGCCATTGCTTTCTGAACGACAGGCTCCCATACCAAGACGTTAAAACCCAGCGCGATACGGTCCTTTGTTTAGCAGCTAGTAGAAATATCTATACAGTTGTGTCAAGCGCGGGAAATTATGGTATTTAGGTGCGCATGCAAATGCCAAAATCAGGTGGAAATACAGGTGATAACTCATTTCATGAAATGTAGCTGTAAAAAACACAACCACATAAACGGAAGATGAAAATGAGTTAAAACAAAATGAAACAACTGCACGTGAGAAAGTTCATAATGAAGTTACCACGTGGGAAGAATACTCACAGCTGGGAACACTACATGGATATGTTTTATATTTCTACCATCTGTGGAGAATAGAAGCAATTAATGCGGTGTTTTCATATGAACAATTGCTAGTGCAGCAGAAGGAAAACCACGAAAGCAATACATAAAATACGTGTGAAAATGCACAGGAATACTAATAACAAAGGTTCTTGTTGTAATACAAACAGTTTTCAGATAATATGAATCGGCCCCGTGGTCACAAGTTTGAATGCCCACGCAGACGAATTATTTAATATGACTTCGATTCCCGGGGTCGACCCAGCCTTAATCGGATACCAGGAAGTGTCTTGGTAAGGTCAAAGATCGGGAGAACAACATAACAGAAATATGTTATCCACCCATCCATCATTCATCCATCCAGCCACCCATCCATCCAGCCAGTCAGTCATCCATCAATCCATCCATCCAGCCAGCTAGCCATTCATCCATCGATCCCCCCCCCCCCCCGTCCGTTCACCCGTCCGCCCATCAGCCTGTGTGTCTGTCTGCTTGTTGCCTGCCTTTCTTCCAGCCATATGTCTACATATCTGTCTGTCTGTCCGTCCGTCCGTCAGTGCCGGCGCGCCCTCCCGCCCATAGATTCGTCTGTTTGTCTGTCCGTCCATCCGTCAGTGCGTGCGCGCCCTCCCGCCCATAGATTCGTCTGTTTATCTGTCTTGGTGCGCGAGTGCTTGTGCTCGCAGACATGAACACACATTCGTGAAGGTACTTAAAACAAACGTCGTATGGACAACAGACGTAAACCCACTAAAGTGTACTTCTAAAACGTGAAATCGAAGCTAAGCCAGCAGAATGCAAGCTATCGGATAAAAGAACTGATGCCACATGCTGTTTACCTAGAATAAAACGAAAACTTTTGCAAACATCCCAGTAAGCACAAACATTAAACACATGAACTCAGCAAGCAACCGTCTCGGAAACGTCGAAAAAGAAACGGAAAATCTGGTACTCTTGACAAAGGAAGCATACCTTATGTAGAGAAATCGTACAGGCACACCTGGGAAGTATTCCATAGCGCCACGTGGAACGAATCTTGACAGTACACATGTAGGATTATCCCCTGTGACTGTAAACGCAAGAAGGAGCATTACAGAAAGTAGTAAATAAACATGTTCAAGAAATAACGATGCTGAAGTAATAATTAAGAAAGCTGTGATGTAAAGGAACGAGTAATAGTTTCGGGTACGGGCAGAATACAGTTAGGCTGAATAATATCTGCCACATAGGAACAGTAAAGTCTAGAAACATATGACATTTAAAAACTTCAAAACAATGTTAGGACGTTCTTAAGTGAATTTAAGAAAAGAAGCCACAAACAGAAGGTTGCACAATTTATTGTCTGACATATTTCGCTGCGTTTCATCAGGCCCATACTGCAAAATTATATGTAATTTTAATTGTATTGTTAGACCTAATTGTTGCACATGTTATAGACTTCTCTGGAGTTGGGAATGGTAAAATTCAGGCCAAAGAGGTCAGTGCCATGCCAAATATTTCAATATTGTAACCGCTATCTATTCTTAGCTGGTCTCTCTGGCCGAGGGGTTACAACGCTTTCTCCGTAATCCCGTTTATCACGCAGAGTCTCGTAGCGGGCGAGAGCTGGAGGCGGTTCGACCCCCGCTGGTGACTTGCGAGATAACTGAGCCGGCCGCTCAGAAAGCAATGGCAAACTACTGAGCGTAATCTTGCCAATAAATCAACAGACAGCTGAAAGATGCTGCTGTTGACAGCGATGTCCTGTAAAGGATATGCGAAAAAAAAAATAATCTATTCTTAAATACATTTTAAAAAATCCCCTATCTATAAACGAATATTTAAAGCGTGCAAATTACCTAGGTATATATATATATATATATATATATATATATATATATATATATATATATATATATATATATATATATATATTGAAGGCAAGCGAAAGACCATAACATGAACTTAACACAGTATTGAACTGCCTCAAAGCTACATGTATTGTAGAGTGACATAATACAAAAAGGATCATATCGTTCTTTTAACGAAACGATCTAACGCACACTGCAGAACGGTGCCTTCTCCAATGATACAGATAAAGGGAAAATAATAGACACAACTATATGATTGTATTTTAAACAGAGAGTGAATATGTTTTGTTTTTCTTCAGAGTGTTTATGAGAGTCAAATGTTTTATCCAATCAGAATTCTGTTTGCTGATATCGTTGGCTTCACCTGCTTGTCCTCTCAATGCACGGCCCAAGAGCTTGTGAGAATTCTCAACGAACTGTTCGGCCGCTTCGATCAACTAGCTAAGGTAAGCATGACCCCAGTGCCTAATGGCCCTTGGTGAAGCTTGTATCTGTCTTTGTGTACCACATCGTACTTACGCCTGTTTCAATAGCTCTACTTGACTACTAGTTTAGTTTAGTTAGTTTAGTCGATGGATCAACATCACGGCTCACGGATGTAACCCACAAGTGCTCCGTTCTCCTCCTAACCCAAACCTGAGTCTGGAGAAACTCAGCTCAGTGCACGGACTCCGTAGCACCGGCGAGGATCCTGAAATACTTTGGGTTAATTTTTAACTCGAAACTTTACCCGGGCAGCGCCGTTAGGCTACTCTTAGTCGATTTCCAACTGCCAAGGGATTTTTTACATGCGCAACAATACACACGGGCGTCCGATCTCACTATCCAGAGACCAGGGGAAATTTTATTACGAGAAGTCCACGTGAAAGGAAAAAAAAACCCATTCCTCACCGGGGCTTGAACCCGGGACCTCCAGCACTCGAAGCGGACACCATACCTTGAGACCACGCAACCCCCTCCCCCCTACACCAATTTTACTTGACTACTGTTGGGTAAAAGTCCAGGATTCCCTTCTACGCCATGAGGCGTGTTGGGTATATGGTGCTGCCTCATGTTGTAGACCACTCGGCACTTGATGGGTGATGTGACCAGTATGACACCAGCCGGGTTGACTTCAAAGGTAATTTCCTCGTAGCCATGTTAGGCTGGATCGACCTGGGAGTTCAGATCAAGAAAAATAAATCCCACCTCAAGAGTATTCGAACACATGGCTATCGAGCCACAGCGACTATTATAAAAAGGTAAAGGACATTTTTAACATTTTTTTGGTGTTCGGCAGACCAGGCCCTAAGCCTTGGTTGGCAACTCGTCTAGGATCGAAGCTACGACAGACGGACACTTAGAGCAATGCTTTGCTGATCCGGCAGCTTCTGCAAGATGTCTTGCTCTAGATGTCTCAGAGTTACTTTTCCTCTGTAGTAAACTAGGCAGGCCGAGAGATGGATCATGATGCAAGGGCAACACATGGTCTCTACAATTCAGCCCAGGCTTTGCATTATGGAGAGGTGTAACTCCATCTTTGGTCTTGTTACCGCCATTAGTTGTAGTAAATATTACTGTTTTGAAGCAAAATTTAACAAACTATCGTCTGTCAAGACAACAACAAGGTGCCAGTCAGTCAGTCGGCAAATTGGATACATGGTGCCTGTCCCATTTTGTTATAGACAAATCGGCCCTCAAGGGTGATGTGTTCAATATTGTGGTTATAGACAAATCGGCCCTCAAGGGTGATGTGCTCAATAGTGTTGTTATAGACAAATCGGCCCTCAATGGTGATGTGTTCAATATTGTTGTTATAGACAAATCGGCCCTCAAGGGTGATGTGCTCAATATTGTTGTTATAGACAAATCGGCCCTCAAGGGTGATGTGTTCAATATTGTTGTTATAGACAAATCGGCCCTCAAGGGTGATGTGCTCAATAGTGTTGTTATAGAAAATCGGCCCTCAAGGGTGATGTGCTCAATATTGTTGTTATAGACAAATCGGCCCTCAAGGGTGACGTGCTCAATATTGTTGTTATAGACAAATCGGCCCTCAAGTGTGATGTGTTCAATATTGTTGTTATAGACAAATCGGCTCTCAAGGGTGATGTGCTCAATATTGTTGTTGTTGACAAATCGGCCCTCAAGGGTGATGTGCTCAATATTGTTGTTATAGACAAATCGGCCCTCAAGGGTGATGTGCTCAATATTGTTGTTATAGACAAATCTGCCCTCAGTGGTGATGTGCTCAATATTGTTGTTATAGACAAATCTCCCTCAAGGGTGATGTGCTAAATAGTGTTGTTATAGACAAATCGCCCTCAGTGGTGATGTGTTCAATAATGTTGTTATAGACAAATCGGCCCTCAGTGTTGATGTGCTCAATATTGTTGTTATAGACAAATCGCCCTCAAGGGTGATGTGCTAAATAGTGTTGTTATAGACAAATCGCCCTCAAGGGTGATGTGCTCAATATTGTTTCTATAGACAAATCGACCTCAAGGGTGATGTGCTCAATAGTATTGTTATAGACAAATCGACCATCAAGAGTGATGTGATCAATATTGTTGTTATAGACAAATCGCCCTCAAGGGTGATGTGCTCAATAGTGTTGTTATAAACAAATCGCCCTCAAGGGTGATGTGCTCAACGGTGTTGTTATAGACAAATCGGCCTCAAGGGTGATGTGCTAAATAGTGTTGTTATAGACAAATCGCCCTCAAGAGTGATGTCCTCAATATTGTTGTTGTTGACAAATCGGCCCTCAAGGGTGATGTGCTCAATAGTGTTGTTATAAAAAAATCGCCCTCAAGGGTGATGTGCTCAACGGTGTTGTTATAGACAAATCGCCCTCAAGGGTGATGTGCTCAACGGTGTTGTTATAGACAAATCGCCCTCAAGGGTGATGTGCTCAACGGTGTTGTTATAGACAAATCGCCATCATGGGTGATGTGCTCAACGGTGTTGTTATAGACAAATCGGCCATCAAGGGTGATGTGCTCAACGATGTTGTTATAGACAAATCGCCCTCATGGGTGATGTGCTCAATAGTGTTGTTATAAACAAATCGCCCTCAAGGGTGATGTGCTCAATAGTGTTGTTATAGACAAATCGGCCCTCAAGGGTGATGTGCTCAATAGTGTTGTTATAAACAAATCGGCCCTCAAGGGTGATGTGCTCAACGGTGTTGTTATAAACAAATCGGCCCTCAAGGGTGATGTGCTCAATAGTGTTGTTATAAACAAATCGGCCCTCAAGGGTGATGTTCTCAATAGTGTTGTTATAAACAAATCGGCCCTCAAGGGTGATGTGCTCAATAGTGTTGTTATAAACAAATCGGCCCTCAAGGGTGATGTGCTCAATATTGTTGTTATAAACAAATCAGCCTCAAGGGTGATGTGCTCAATATTGTTTCTATAGACAAATCGGCCCTCAAGGGTGATGTGCTCAATATTGTTGCTTTCCAAAACATTTTCCTGGTAACTATATGAGGCATAGACGCCCTGGCAGCCCGGGTCAATGAACAAATCCCACCATAAGACTACCAGGCAAACAGGCAAACGGACCAGCCACTGTCCTTCCGCGGCTCCCTGATACTACTAATGTACACTTTCTATGTTAGATAGAACATACATATCTATCTAGGCCATTTGAGATCAGTGTTTGTTTTCATTGGCGAAACCTGGAAATCTTGCATCGTTTGGGCACGTCAGACGCATGCAGCCCTTTAAACGGTAATCCTGCCAGGTTTGGGCATATCAGACGCATGCAACGCAGATATACCGCCAGGGAACAGTGAGGACACATGGACAAAAGGAAGGCATAGAAAATCATGGATTGATAACATTAAAGCGTGAACAGGACGTTCTATGTCCACAGTTGTGGGTGCTCAACTTCCTGCTATTAGTTAGTTAGTTATAGGACGTTGCAGTAAACCCCCGCATTTATTAGCTGTTTGTTATTTATTGCCGACTCTGTGGCGAACGAGTGACGGACGCAATTCGTAATCCCGCATACGGTGTTCAAAACCCAGCCGCAGGTGATTTGGAAGCAGACCGCCTTGCGTTGGATTTCATGCTGTGATATGTTTATCAGTGGTTCAGAAAGCAATGGCAAACTACTGAACGTAAACTTGCCAAGAAATCAAACACAGCCAAAAAAAAAAAAAAAGAAATGCTGGGGTTAACTGGTCCTGTAAAGGATATGTATGCAAATAATATTAACTTTTATTTTTTTTAATTATTACGCACTATTGCATTCATTAATTAGCAGTTGCTTTCTGAATTACCAACGCCCATACCAGTGAAAGTATGCAAAGCGAGATGCTCCCACATCGCCTGCAGTTGATTTCAAACCCCCTGATCCGGTATGTCGGAGCTAAGTAAGGTGGAGAAAGGAACGTTTCGTGTGGAATGGCTAATATTAGTATGACTCTTCGCTGGCTGTTGAGCCGAGGGACGGAGCGCGTATGAGAATGTCCTGAGTGCAGAGATGTCTGTTCTTAGCTCAACTCAACTCAACTCAAATGTCGGGGGAATTATGAAATTGCATTCACTAACCTCTAGGCCACAGATGCCCACCTCCTGCTATTGATATCATTGTTTTGTACGGCCAAAAGTAAACAGTTCAGGACAATTTGAAGAAACAATAAATAAAAATAGCAATGATACGTAATCGCCGGCTCCGTGGCCGAGGGGTTAGCAGCTTTCTCCGCTAACTCCGAATACTCTCGTCACGTGACGCGACGAGAATTAGCAGTGGTTCGAATCGCAAAAGTGACTTATGAGAGTATGGAGCCGGTCGCTCAGAAAGTCGTGGCGTGCTGATGAGCGTAATCTAGCCTAGGAATCAACATACAGCTGAAAGATGCTGGTGTTGACCGCAATATCCTGAAACAGGATGGAAACGCGGGAAAAAAAAAAAAAAAAAAAAAAATGATACGTAATCAAATATTTGTAAACCATAATATTTTCGACTAAGCTATGGCTTTGCAAGATCAGACACCAACTACAACAATGATCCTAAGCTCCCGAAGGAATCTTAGATTTATTAGATATGCGTGATATAAATAAGTTATACATTTTAGAATCGACAGCGCTGGAGAGCAATTACAACAGCTCTGGTTTCCACAGGGAGCGTACATTTGTCTTATAATGACAATTTCTCACCCGGCGCATTGTCCTGACTAATTATGGATAACCCAACTTGCTGTATCTTGCTTGAAGATAATATTGCCATGTAAATGTCGTTTTTGCACGCACATTCTCCTGTCCGATACTCGTGCACATTGCACGTTACCGCTGTTTTTGTGGACAAAAAGAAATATCGGAAGATATTTCGTACAGGATGCACCCGGGGCCACGTCTATCAAGCTTCCATCTCTCCCGCTGCTCCTTTGCTTTCTCATTCTCACGGTGGAGGAAAATCAGAGTTCGTTTCCCCAAGGGGACAGTCTTTCCAAACCCAATGCTGGATCACGTGAATGCAATCCTGGCATTCTCTCTCTAGCATTAGAAGTTTGCGTAAAGAAAATACCATCTGCTCAAGAACATTTAGAGATTTAAAAGAAAGCCTTTCCTGCACAAATGAAATGAAATAAAAGAGAAATAACACAATAAACACAATTGTGTTCGTGCTTCAGATAGTTTTATATGTAATTCGCAGAACATTTTTGTTAGTTTAATTTTCTTCTCCTTCTGCTCCTCTACTTCGTCTTCCTCTACTTCTTCGGAATTTCGGACACTACCACGCAGAAACCAGTTTTTAAAAAAGGGGATTGGGGGGAGGGGGGGGGGAAGCGACACGTGCTATTGTATTATGCTGTGTACTTATTCAGATATAATTTAAGTGCTATCTCCGTATTGAAGAATGACTGTAATGAATCTCACATCCCTCCGTCCCGTGACTTAATGCAGCTCTTGTAACCTTAACTGCAGTGATCGCTCTCACCATGATGGGACACTCTGAAGAGTACACGTGTTATGAAGAACGTTTAATACATATTGTGCTTGAAGGTGATTCAATAAGTGAGCACAATGCAGTATAGTTTTATTATAAAACGAAGATAAATAGAATGAAGTAAACAGGCAATCGCAAACACAAATCAAATTTAAAACACATTTTGCATTAATAATATAAGATTGAACATGTGCTCTTTTTTGTAGCATTTATTGTATTCTTTTATTTGAAGCGCATTTCTCATTTCTTCAGCTGATTTATATATGTAGGCTGTGTTCTTTATTTTCGGTTGCTTATTTGCCATAAATTTTAGCAACAAGAATGTCGGTAAATATGCTGTAAATAATAGTTTATATTACATTAGATCGTAAACTTATTAGAGACATTAGACGTAGACAGTCGCAATTTTATGGGCATGTTATGAGAAGAAATGATTTGGAGAACTTGGTGACAACTGGTAAGATCGAGGGGAACAGACCAAGGGGAAGACCTAGAGGCAAGTACCTGGATGGCTTGGCTTTGTGGTCGAGATAGAAACATGGAGCTGATCCACTACTCTGGTGATGGAGTGAGATGGCAGAACATGACCGCCCACGCTTACCGGCATGGCACATGATGGATGGATTACATTAGAGCTCCGTGGCAACACTATGGTGGCCTGTGGTCTTTAGTTCAAATCACCCTCGAGCGGGGGGGGGGGGGGTCTTCTTTACGTTAACACATGCCTCTGGGGAGCCCAGTTGCAAAAACGTTTACCTGCAGGTCTGGTGGTTATTTCTTCGAATCCCCATCGTGGCAAAATTGTATATATATATATATATATATATATATATATATATATATATATATATATATATAATTGACCTGTCCTCACAGGTCGCACAACCTATAGTGGTTACCAAGAAATTTCACGGGAAGCAGAAGTGGATGGAGTAACATTGGCCACGTTATCTGTCTACTGTCGATTGGTCTATACAAAAACGGGGCTATCATCACATGCTCAGTGATCCTTAATGCTTATAAACAGTTAGTTGCATATCCTTTACAGGACGTACCAGTCAACCCCAGCATTTCTTGGCTGTTCGTGAATCCTGGGCAAGTTTACGCTCAGTAGTTTGCCATTGCTTTCTGAACGACCGGCACCCATACCATTTCAATAAAAACCAACGTAAGGCGGTCTGCTGCCAAATCGCCCACATCTGTATTTCGAACGCTGTCATGCGGGATTACGAATTGCGTCCGTTACGTTTGCCACGGAATACTTATAAAGGGTTATACATGATAAAATCCCATATTTTACATGACACTGATCATATGATATCTGGTACTGATTTGTCTAAACTTATTGGCCATGCATCATATTCTCAATATGTCATGTGGTTTAAACATGGAGTTGCCGGCTATTTATCATATTAAATTACTTTGAGGTGCCCACTGTTTGTCTGCATTATTTTTCAAGATGAATATTATCAGACGGAATAAAAAAAAAATTGAACCTTAAATTTATTAGAGAAATTAGACGTTGACAGTCAAGATTGTTTGGACACGTTTTGAGGTGAAATAGGCCTGAAACATTAGTAACAAGTGGCAAACGTGAAGGGAGAAAGAGCCAGGGGAATGTTTTTTTTTTAAATGTTGCATATCCCTTGCAGGACGTTGCAGTCAACACCAGACTTTTTCAGCTGCTGTTGATGTACTAGGCATAGTCTACGTTCAGTAGTTTGCCATTGCGTTCTGAACGACCGGCGCCCATACCAACAAGTTATAACACAACGCGGCACGGTCTGCTGCACAAATCGGTCGCGGCTGCGTTTCGAACGCCTGGTAAGCCGCTCACGAACCGCGTTCGCAAGCCTTTGGCCACGGAGACCATCTGGGGGAATGTAAGAAAAGATAAATATCTGGATGACTTGGCTATACGGATCAATCGGGACAAGAACGCAGACATGTTCAAAGATTCTCGTGATCGTATAAGATTACGGATCATGGCGGCTTATGGAAATCGTTCCCTAGTGTAGTAATAAAGTTCCGGTGACCCAACGTGTCCTTGAGCACTGTAACTATTAGTGCATCATACGAGGTGTCTGGGCCACACATACGAGATACCACTCTAGCGGTCCATTAAAGAGCTTGCTGTGTTGTGAATAATGGATGCTAGTTAATATTTTTCTCGCATATATTCCACAAATTATTTTGTCCATTAGGAATTGTCCTGTTGACACTTCACGAGATGTAATGTTTATAGTTTTTGCGTCATTAATTAGAACAGAGGAAGGCAATGGAAAACTGCAAGATGGATTTTCTAACAATAAGTTCATCGGCAGTCACACAGCTGGATTTATGAAGAGTTACATAATAAAGAAAAAACAACTTCGCATCAGCCTTTCCACTGCATAATTAGTTGCCTTTTCTTTACAGGACGTCGCAGTCAACCCCATCAATTTTGGATGTGTGTGATTTCTTGGCAAGCTTTACGTTTAGTTGTTTGCCATTGTTTTATGAACGAGCTTTCCACTGCATAACCGGTTCATAAATAAACATACAAATATTGTTTGTCGCTCATAGACGTAGAAGAAAGATGTAGACAGTAGAGAACATACACATTGAAAGTGATAGTTACAGACCGGGATTTTAACCTCTGACCTCTAAATGACGACAACGCTTAGCGTCAATGTGAGGTGACATATTGGAATCCCAGTCAAGGACGAGAAGTCAACATTTTAGTCCACCAGAACGGTGTAGGGGATGAACTCGCTATCTCGGCATTAGCACTACGGAAGTTTAAGAACCAAAGCTCATCCATTCGGTCATGCTGACCTCTAGTGCAACAGGTGACAGTTCAGGCTCCCCCTCTAACCCCCCCCCCCCCCACCCCCACCCTACACATTAGTCTGTGACAACGCAGTATCTGGTAGCTGAGGCGGCTGGTACTAAACAATAAGTCCCGTAATAGGAATCTGTTGTGTTGGCACCATCACATTTTTAGGATGTACTGAGTAATAGGCGCCGCTCTTTCCCTCTCCCTAGCAAACGTCAGGAGTTGACATAGAACCTTCGTCCGATCTCGCTGATGCCATTCGTTGTAACGTCCTAACCATTACGCTTGCACTAGTGTTGCATATCCTTTACATGGCGTTGCAGTCAATCCCGGCACTTTAATGGTTGTTCGTGATTCCTGCTCAAGTTTACGTTCCGTAGTTTGCCATTGGTTTCTGAACAACCGACACCCATATCAAGTCATAGAAAACCAACGTACGGCGATCTGATGCCAAATCGTCCACAGCTGTGTTTCGAACGCGGGGTATGCGGAATTACGAACTGCATCCGTAACCTCAACGCCACTAGCTATCCTAAAATTAAACAGTCTGTTTATCGCGTGATCATGACGTAAGTAAGAAGACAGTGACGATGAATATCACTAAACATTGTGAGATAGAACATTCAGCGTTCACAACTTGTTCTATTACCTCTGGGGAGAATAAGATGCTAACAACAGCATGGCAAACATCTGGAGTTGTTACTTCTGATCCTGCATTACACAAATATCAACGATGGAATCTCACAAGGAGCAGATAACCGAGCTGTCAGGCTACCATATCTCGTATGTGTGAATACTGGTTGTAACACAGGGGTTTGTATATAGCTTCTTTTTTTTTTTGGCAAATCCCGATTATAGGACATTGCAGTCAACACCAACATTTTCAGCTGCTGTTGATGTGTTGGCAAGTTTTTACGTTCAGTAGTTTGCCGTTGCGTTTTTGAACGATCGGCTCACATACCTCCATAAGAAACCAACGCGACGCGATCCGCTGCCGAATCTCGCGCAGCTGTGTTTCTTACGAGAGTATACAGGATTACGAACAACGTCCTTAACACCTTCGCCAGGGAGACCGGCTTTTTATATATCAACGATTGCAAAACCGGGAGACAGGTTAGACCGATTTTAGCTAGCATGCTTGCCTGCCGGCCCAGTAGTCATGTGTTCGAAAACCCATCGAGACGGGTTATTACAATGTACTTGGACTCCCAGGTCGAATTACTCTAAAATGAATGCCAGGAAATGTCCTGGGAAATAAAAGCGGCTGGCGTGACTCATCGAGTGCTGATTGGTCTATACATAAATGGGGCCAACACTATATTCACAAGATATAAAGGCGCTGAAAAGGGTCCTTTACTGTGAGAGGGTTAAACAAACAAGTCTACGGGATGCACTGAGGCGACAGCCACAGTCATTATCTTGAAATTCGGTCGTTTGAGTCTCCCTGACCCATACCAGCAATTTTAAATACAATTTATAGTGATGGTTATGCCTACTTTCATCTTTTTTTTTAAACCTCTTACTAGAGAACAATGGCAAACTACTGAATTAAATCTGAGCAGCTGATAAATGATGGGGGTGTCTGCAACGTCCTGTGAACACGTATCTTTTTAACTTTATTTTAAACGATGATAGGCGAAGGAGACGAAGCCTTGTTACAAACCTTTGAGAACAAAGTTTTAAGACGCATCTTTGGACCCATTAGGGATACACAAAGTGGAGAGTGGAAAAGAAGAAGTAACAAAGACATTTATGATCTGTTTAAGTCCCCGCTAATCACTGGTATCATGAAGGCTAATAGACTACAATGGCTGGGGCATTTAGAAAGAATGGAAGATAATAGGGAAACACAACTCGCTTACACTCAGGAAATAAATTACCGTAGACCCCGAGGTAGACCAAGAAGACGGTGGAGAGATAATATATATACAGACCTACAAGCACTTGGAATCAACGACTGGCAAGAGAAGGTCAACCAGAGAGACGAATGGAGGCGGACTGTATCTGCAGCAAAGAACTTCAATGGCTCAGAACGCTGAAGAAGAAGAAGATGATAGGCCATTATTTGGATAACGCTATATCGAAGCTTTCATGATGGGGTAAAACTGACTAAACATTATCGTTTTCTCCCGTTTAAAATTGAGATTATTCCAGTTATGACTCCAGTGTTGGTGTGTAAACCATGGTAATAATGAACCGTTGCTATCAAACAATCAATTAAAATGAAGGAAAATCCATCAACCTAAATATCTCGCCCTTACTGTAGTAGTAAGCGTTCAGGACCTTTCACGTCTGGAGGCATAATGAGTTTATAGTGCTAGCTGCATAGTTTTATAGATCAGTCGAGACTATGGGCGGTGTTGTTATTATCACGCATAACGGCTTTACTTCCCATAACATGTCTTGGTGGCCATTTTCTGTTCAGTCGAACTTAAAACCCAGGTCAGTTAAACAAAACAAAAATTCCGATTGAAATGTTAACACATAATCACCCGTCCGACATGCAAGCTCTCTAGTTACTGTGCTGCTGCGGATCGCACGCCTTTAATGACTTACTACCGTTTTCTTACAGGAAAAAGTAAACCTTTTAGATAATTCTGCGTACACAAATAACCCCATAACACCTGTTGAGTGGGATGTAGAGATTTGACACATAGTAATGAGGCAATACATGTACCAAGATTTGATTTCACATTCCTCTTTTTTGAGATGATGGTAAGCGAGCAGCAACCGCTTATAGCAAGACTTGGTTGAATAGCCCAAGAGCTATATGAACGTGCTTACTTACAATGGGGGAACCAAACCATAACCGGCGTAGGAGTCTGTCAGTTCATGCAAGTGTGTGTATTTCCTTGGCAATAGGTCCCCAAGCAACAACAGAAATACATCTAACGCCAATAACAGTGCTAACCGTAACAGCGTACAGATTGGTTCGCATTGAGCCTCACCTCATGAAATGCCAAGTTCCGGTCAATGTGGTGTACACGGAAATGAGAGGGCAGATGAACTTGATAAGTAAGGTGGAGAGTGTGAACAGGAAGAGAACGAATATCCATTCTATGAGAAAAAGAGTTATCCGGACTATCAGAAATGAAAGAAACCAGTCCAACAACGAATAAAAGACATGCAAATCAGTTTAAAATTACCATGGTAGACAATTCAAATTATTGTGTGAATGTTTGTTTATCGTGGTAACATCATGGTGAATATGTGCCTTGTGCATTTAAGCTTGAAGGATTTATTTTATTGCTTTAGTTTATATTGTGTGAATTCTGAGTTATGTACCTAAAGAAATGCAGCGACACATGTCAAGCAATACATATTGTTCGTGTCTACATTGTTCGAATATTGTTTTCTTGACAGACAGGGACTGATCATCGTTGTAAAACTTCGTGCGAGACATAACAGACTGAACAAGCATATGTATAGGATTCTCCTGACCGACTGACCACTATGCTCACGCGGGCGGTGTGATCAAACTGCAGAGCATGTTCTCCAATATTTCCTTTTGTACAGCCAGATAGAAGGCAAGACCCACTGCACTCAAAACTGTATGGAACAAAAGAAGAGCTCCAGAAAACTTTATTACATCACGATAACTCCTATGTCTGTGTAAACATGAAAGAACGAACGCAAGAAAAACAAGAAGAAGTAAAAAAAGAAGGAGGAGGAATATAAATAAAATACGAAAAAGAAGAAGGAGGAGGAGAAGAAGAAGAGGAAGAAGAAGAAGAACGAAGAAAAAGAAGGAAGAAGAAGAAGACAAGGTAGAGGAAGAAGAAGGAAGAAGTAGAAGAAAGAACAAAAAGAAGATATGTGCTTTTGTCAGGGGCAAGTAATATTGGGAAGGATGCATTTCACATTCTGTTTAACATACCATAGTTTCTTACAGAAGACATCTTACTGTCGTAAGACTTGATCTTTAGAACGAGCTGCCCCCAGACAGCGAAGGAGAGCATTCTCTGTGCCGAGGAAGCCGCAGTAATTTAATAGTTATTTCACAATTTCTGAACTGGCACCATCATAAAACCTACCTCCGGGGATTTATCGCAGAAATAATCTTTTTCGAGCCCTGGGTTTGTTTGGCGTAATTCTGAATATCCAGACCAATATATAATCTGGGCGGATATAAAACAAATTGACCCGGTCTCCCTGGGTGACCCAACCTAAAATATGTACCGGGAGATATCTTGGGAACTAATGGCGGCTGGCATTTTACTGGCCGCATTACAAGCCGAGTTCGGACAGATGTGTACAGATTTGAGACTAGCACAATGTGTCCAAAGCACGTAAGGCGTGTAAAAGAATCATTTACTTTTACTTAACCAATATAAAGGGTGTATTTTTAATGATTGTGCAGTGTTTGAAAATATTGCCGGTCCAAGTTTTCTATGCAACCTCTGTAAGGTTCATGCAACATAATAGGTAAATAAATACAAAACTTGGACAGACAATAATTACAAACACTGCACAGTCATTAAAAATACATCCTGTATTACATTTTGCTTCACCTAAGATATCAATTGAACGTTAGTAGACAGTATGAGTTGTTTTATAACGTTTACAAAGAATCAGTATGCCATTCAGAGACTTAGCTTACAACTGACCAACAACTTGCACATCTAATTAATGTTTTGCTCGGCCAATATAACAGCACATGTCACTGAAATGTATGGAAAACACAAAAATGCACAACTTAACAGATACTTAACAGACATGGACATCGTAAGGTAATTCATTTAGATATATTGAAGGCATCTGAGATTAACGTTGTAAATCATGAGTGGGAAACGGGGAAAGGGTTCAAGTAGACACCGAGGAGATGACATGGGAACTGACTGGTGGAGATTAATGTGGAAGAAACAAGAATAATCCAATCATTTGAGTATTATGACAAATGTAACACACCTAGCATAAAAAATAAAGATACTTAGATAGTAGTGAAGATGGTTGTTGATAGTGGAGTTGGTTGTTGATAGTGGAGTTGGTTGTTGGTAGTGGAGATGGTTGATGGTAGTGGAGTTGGTTGAACGAACGAACAGACTTTATTTTCAAAGGGTAACAAATTGGGCACGCAGGCCTGTCTTACATTCGGCCCTTCCAATCACTCATCTTTCGTTCATCAATAGTGCATAGGAAAAAACATTGTCAAATGAATTTTGTAAACATAAACAATGCATATTACCATGTTATGAGACACATCCACCACCCACCCACACATCCCCCATTCACCCCACATCCCCCACCCAACCACACACACAACCCAGACACACATACATCCCCCACCCATCCACCATATCCCCATACCTACACATCTCCCCACCCATACACACCTCCCACCCACCACACATCCCATCCACCCACACCCCAAGCACACATACATTAGCCAACCCACACATCTCCCACTCAAACATATCCACCCACCTATGCACATCTCCCCACCCACTCACATACACTCCACCCGTCCCATTACCCACCAAAAATCACCCATCCACATATCCTCCTCCACCCACACTCATCCAACCACCCAGCCTAACACACATCCCTCAACCACACATTTCCCACACACACACACATCTCCCCGCCAACTCACATATTCCGCACCTACCCACACACAAATTCCTCACCCACCCACATAATCTCCCATCTCCCCCAGCCAACTCATAGATCCCGAGCCCACCCATACAAACATGCCCCACCATCTCCTAAAATACACACACTCACCAACTCACACATCCTCTACCCACCCACACATCCTCCACCCACCCATCCCCCAACCAAACATACCTTAAACATACACCCCTACCCATACACACAGACAACCCCACCCACACACATCTCCCCACCCATACACACATCCCTCACTCACATCCCCACGCACCAACACATCCCCCATTCACAAACACACACCTCCCATCCACACACACACAACCCACACACACACACACACACATCAAAAACCCATACATTCATCCCCTCACACATCCCTCCACACACGTACTTATCCCTCAACCACTAACACTCACACATCCCTAACCCACTCATCAACACATACATCTCCCATCTAACCACCCACACTCACACACCCCAACCACCCATCTAAACACACCCCCACCCACCCACTCACACATCCTTTATCAACACCCATCTCCCCTCCCACACAACACCACACCCACACACATTCCCAAGACACATCCCTCACCCACACACACACATATCCCCACAAATCTCCAACCCACCCACACATCCCCCACCTACAATCACCCTCACTACCCACACATACATCCTCCAATCAGCCACACACACCCCCCACCCAGACATATCCCCCACCCACCCACACATCCTCAAATTCATAACCCACACCCATCACGCATCCATCCCCCATACCCACACGCAACCCCCACACATCCCTCACCAGCACACCCACCCACCCACACACTCCCCATCCCATCCACCCAAACATCCCACACCCACACACATCCCTCACTTACACACACACATCCCCACACCCACAACCACCCACACATGCACACATCTCCCACCCACCACGTATCAACCACACCCACATCTCCCCACCCACACATATATCCCCCACCCATCCCATAACTCACCAACAATCATCCACCCACATATCCTCCTCCACCCACTCACCCACAACCGCCTAGCCAAACACACATCCCCACCCACACACACATCTCCCCGCCAACCCATACATCCCGCACGTACCCACACACAAATCCCGCACCCACCCACACAATCCCACACACGCATCCTGAGCCCACCCACACACACGACGAATCCACCCACACACACACATCCCCCACCATCCCCCAACCTACTATTATGAACAAAATCGCACACTTTACAGTGGGAGATCTACACTACATGACGATAGTAGAGATGGTTGAAGGTAGTAGAGATAGTTTAGTTTAATTTAGTTTAGTTTAGTTTAGTTTAGTCGACGGATCAACGTGCTCCGTTCTACTCCTAACTCAAGCCTGAGTCCGGAGAACCTCAGCTCAGTGCATGAACTCCTTAGCACCGGCGAGGATCCTGAAATACTTTGGGTAGATTTTTTGTGGAGATGGTTGATGGTAATGGAGTTGGTTGATGGTTTGTGAAGTTGGTTATTGGTTGTTGGTAGTAGGGTTGGTTGATGGTGGTAGAGTTGGTTGTTGGTAGTGGAGTTGGTTGATGGAAGTGGAGATGGTTGATGGTAGTGGAGTTAGTTGATGGTAGTGGAGTTGGTTGATGGTAGTGGAGTTGGTTGATGGTAGTGGAGTTGGTTGATGGTAGTGGAGTTGGTTGTTTTCTAGTGGAGTTGGTTGTTGGTATTGTAGTTGGTTGTTGGTAGTTTTGTGGATTATTCAAAGGCATTTGACTGTGTACGACATCAGAAACTTTGGGAAATCATGAGGAATATGGGCTTTCCATCACATGTAGTACAACTCATAAAAATGCTCTATCTAGACCAACACGCAGTGGTTAGAATACATGGCGAGACATCAGATTTGTTTGACATCAAGTAAGGAGTCCGGCAGGGCTGTGTCAGTTAGTTAGTAAGTCGACAGATCATCCTCATTGCACATCGAACCATTCAGTCCATAAGTGCTCGGGTCCCCTCCTCAGAAAATCCCGCAGCGTGTAGCGGCTCACGACACCAGTTCTGTGTTGTTTTATTACTCTTCTTTGCCTTCCTGCTTAGTGCTCTTGTTTGACCACGCCTCTTTTAACTTGCTGTTCTCAAAGCCTGACCATGGTTGTAGATTCCCAGTCATCGCTTGGTTCTCGTAAACGACTTACTTCTCAAAGAGCATTCAGAATGTCTGCCTGGTCCATGGCTCGTCCGCCTTCTACGGTAGCCCTACCTGCAAGCCTGCCAGCCTGCTCATTCCCTTGTACACCCTCATGCACTGGCACGAAGATCAAACTAATCTTTGTCAGCCGAGACCGCACCAGAGATAGTAACCACTCTCTTCGGACCCACCTCATCTCTATCACCCTGAGCATACTCATTAGGTCATTAAGGACACATGCCCGATTGAATGTCTGTGTCTCGAGCCATGTTATTGCTGTACTTACTGCCATGACTGCCATAATCAGGCTGCTTGTGGTCAAAGCAAAAGCGCCAGACTCTTCCTTCACACTTTTCCCTCCGGCCTGAGCCGTAAAGGCCCATGAACTCCTCGGACGACCGACCCACCCGTGTAAATGACAGCATCATCCTCTAACGAATTCTCAAAGATCAGAGCCTGTGCTTCCACCTCCACAGCAGCTGGATTCTCTTGTCTGCATTTCCTGTCTAGTTGGATGCACACTGAAAAGGATGTACAGAACTCTGTTGGCACTTGTACCCACTCCTCACCAGGTTCTAAGTCCTCAAGTGAACACACCTGCTGAAGAATGTCTTCGGCTTGACCCATCCACGACTTTCCTCTTTTTTAACCTGCTGCCCTTTACCTTCTTAATCTCACTGCGCAGTTGATGTAGGGCTGTGTGCTGTCACCCTATTTGTTTAACCTGTAGTTCGAAAATATGATGAGAAATGTCAGAGATGATATAACCAGGGAGCAATATGA
This sequence comes from Cepaea hortensis, assembly GCA_963921405.1. Classification (NCBI taxonomy): domain Eukaryota; kingdom Metazoa; phylum Mollusca; class Gastropoda; order Stylommatophora; family Helicidae; genus Cepaea; species Cepaea hortensis. Next base: position 72,474,835 of record OY992877.1, read on the forward strand.
TGCCCTAAATATCGGTGGTCATAAAATACCAGAGATTCTATATGCAGATGATATAGTATTGCTATCCACATCACAGAATGGTATAGAAAACTTAATAACCTCAGCCAAAAGAAATAGTGAAAATCACAACTTATATCTTAACATAGCAAAAACAAAGATAATGCATATAGATAAAACTACTATTCTTCTTCTTCTTCTTCTTCTTCTTCTTCTTCTTCTTCTTCTTCTTCTTCTTCTTCTTCTTCTTCTTCTTCTTCTTCTTCTTCTTCTTCTTCTTCTTCTTCTTCTTCTTCTTCTTCTTCTTCAGCGTTCCGAGCCATTGAGGTTCTTTGCTGCAAATACAATCCGTCTTCATTCGTCTCTCTGGTGGACCTTCTCTTGCCAGTCGTTGATTCCAAGTGCTTGTAGGTCTGTACATGTATTATCTCTCCACCGCCTCGGGGTAAAACTACTATGGAGAAATAAATATATGTTAATGAGGAAATTGGTGGACAATTTTGAATATCTTGGGTCATTGATTACCAACAACGGTGACACAATGAAAGAAATTAAACGACAACTATCAGTTGCTCTTCGGAGACTAAAACAACTGAATAAATTATGGAGTGGGACGGATAGAACTAGAAAAATTCGATTTTTAAGAGCATGCATCTTTCCCATTCCAACATACACCTGTGAGACCTGGACACTCACTAAACAAGCTGAACAGCGCAGAAATGCCTTTGAATACAAATGTTATCGACGGGTTCTAAGAATATCTTGAGTAAAGAAATGAACAAATGCATCCATACTTCAATGGCTAAATATTGAAAACGGTTGGCTATGAAAGACGATAAAACAAAGAAAATTGAAATATTTTGGTCACTTGAAACGTCATGAAAGTTTGGAGAGAATAATAATAGAGGGGTATATGCCTGGGAAGAGAGGAAGGCCAAAGAGAAGATGGGTGCAAGATGTGGCAGATGTTCAGCAGATGGTTGTATCGGACGCGGGACATCTTGCTTGTGATTGGGAGCGAGGTTCTGCAAAGGACAGAAAGTTGTTATGGGAGCGAGGTTCTGCAAAGGACATGCTACTGAATGAATGAATGAATGAATGTTAGTAGTGGAGTTGATTGTTTTTAGTGGAGTTGGTTGTTGGTAGTGGAGTTGGTTGTTGGTAGTGTAGTCGGTTGTTGGTAGTGTAGTTGGTTGGTGGTAGTGGAGTTGGTTGTTGGTTGTGAAGTTGGTAGATGGTAGTGGAGTTGGCTGATGGTAGTGTAGTTGGTTGTTGGTAGTGGAGTTGGTTGATGGTAGGTAGTTGGTTGTTGGTAGTGTAGTTGGTTGTTGGTAGTGGAGTTGGTTGTTGGTAGTGGAGTTGGTTGATGGTCGTAGAGTTGGTTGTTGGTATTGGATGTGGCTGATGGTAGTGGAGTTGGTGGATGCTAGTGGAGTTGGATAATGGTAGTGGAGTTGGTTGATAGTAGTGAAGTTGGTTAATGACAGTGAACTTGGGTGATGATAGTGGAGTTGGTTGTTGGTAGTGTAGTTAGTTGATGGTAGTAGATTTAGTTGATGGTAGTGAAGTTGATTGATGACAGGGGACTTGGGTGATGATAGTGGAGTTGGTTGTTGGTAGTGTAGTTAGTTGATGGTAGTAGATTTAGTTTTAGTTGATGGTAGTGAAGTTGATTGATGACAGGGGACTTGGGTGATGATAGTGGAGTTGGTTGATGGTAGTAGATTTAGTTGATGGTAGCGGAGGTGTTTGATGGTAGTGGAGGTGGATGATGGTAGTGGAATTGGTTGATCGTAGTGTAGTGGAATTGGTTGTTGGTAGTGTAGTGGAATTGATTGTTGGTAGTGGAGTTGGTTGTTGGTAGTAGAGTTGGTTGATGGTAGTGAAGTTGTTTGATGGTAGTGGAGGTGGATGATGGTAGTGGAATTGGTTGATGGTAGTGTAGTGGAATTGATTGTTGGTAGTGGAGTTGGTTGATGGTAGTAGAGTTGGTTTATGGTAGTGAAGTTGTTTGATGGAAGTGAAGTTAGTTGTTGGTAGTGTATAGTGGGAGACGTCGGTGTATACTATAGCGTCTCTCTGCCGGCATGTTCATCTATACATGTTTAGACATCCAGTTTTGCCAACCCATTACACACTCTTTATACGTTTTGTCAGATGTGATGGTGACCTGTGGAAGCTCTTGTGTCTGCCGCTGTCTGCTCACGCTTAACTCCTGTGTATTCTCTTCACCGTAGTAACTTGTCCGATGGTACCTTTTGCCTGTATCATCCATGACCTCTCTTTATTCGGCTTCCTTTGGGATCATTCAAGTTGCCAGTGCTAGTCTAGACTAATAATACTCTTTTACTCATCATTTTGATATAGGGGCGCATCATGTGCAATCCAAAATAATTCATACTCCTTCATTTTTGATATGTTCCAGTATTTAACATAAATGTTGCCGTGGTGTTAATTATGGTGTGATTGCTGTGATGATGGTGATCATAATTTTATAGTGGTGGTAGTTGTGGTAGTTATGGCTGTGGTATTATTAGTAGTGTGTTGACAGTAATGATCCTTGTTATGATAGTAGTATGGGTGACGATGATGCAAGTAGTGGTGATGACTGTGGCAATGGTAATAACGTTCGTGTGGTCATACGGATGGTGGTGTTGGTTATTGCAGTAACTATAGTTATAGTGGTATTAATGATAGTTGGGATGGTAGTTCAGAGTGATTGTAGTGGTATTGGTGGCGGTGGTCATAGTTATCGTTGTAGTAGTAGTAATAGTAGTATTAGTAGTAGTAATAGTGGTTTTAGTAGATGCAGCAATGGCGTTAGTAAAAGTAGTAGTAGTAGGTGTTGATGGTGATTGTTGTAATAATAGTAGTGATGGTGGTAGTAGTAGTAGTAGCAGTTAGTATTAGTATTAATAGTAGATATGTAGTAGTAGTTACTGTTGGTGGTGGTAGTAGTAATAGCACTAGTAGTCGTCGTCATAGTGACAGTCGTAGTGATTGTGATAGTGGTGATAGTGGTTGAGGTCGGCGTAGACAGAGAAGGAGGAGGAGAAATAACATACGAAGAAGAAGAAGAAGAAGAAGAAGAAGACGAAGCGGAAGGAACAATAACAACAATAGCAATAACAACAATACCACCACCACCAAGAGCAGAAAAGAAAGAAACAAAATGAAAGAATTACAACGAAACTATAAATAACGAAACACGTAGCATAAAAGGAACAAACATGCATAATAAAGAACAGCCTGACGCGACAAATTATTCTGTTTTCAGTAATAATCATTCCTGACCTGTTGCTTTTAGCCACGTTAAAAGACAACACTCTTATAAAAAACCACGACATAGAGTGAGGTTGAACATGATTAACACCAAGAGACAGACGAACAGCAAGCAATCTGACAGAATTTACAGTTTGAGCAGGAGACAGAGTTGCAGCCATCCTTCATTGTGGGGACGGCGCCTGATTGATAGATTGACCAGTTGGTTTATAGCGGAGTAATACGTTTATAGTTGGCAATACAAGCTGAACAATAAGGGAGGGGTATATGCATGGGAAGAGAGGAAGAGGAAGGCCGAAGAGAAGATGGGTGCAGGATGTGGCGGATGATCTCCAGATGGGTGTATCGGAGGCGGGACATCTTGCTTATGATCGAGAGGTTTTCCGGAAGGTTGTTATGGCAGGAAGGTTCTGCAAAGGAAATGCTACTGAATGAATCAATGATTGCAAGCTGAAATACTTAATCGCTGTAACAAATCTCATAGCAAACACCTGCTGTGGGTATGTGAAATGTTAGGAACATCACATTCTGTAGGCCTGAGTGCACGGGGGAATAGGTGATCAGTCTTTCGCTACGGAGTATATGGTGCTAGCACCCAGAGTTTCATAGGCCAATCTGCACCTGATGGCTGATGTTGCTATAATACCTCGTCGGACACTTTTGCTTCCTAAGACAATTCCGCGTTGATGATGATTTTTACTATTTTAGGCTGGGTCAGTCTAATAGCCCAGCCGAATTTTATCAATCCGCCTGGATGCGGGTTCAAACCCATGACAACCACGCAAGTTGCTGACACTGCAAAAAAACAATTGTCCTAGAATCGTCTAAGCTAGACGGACACATTTGTTACTCCACTGTCAGCGAATTCTGTCAGTACGGACGTGGAACTACCTGTCAGATATTCTTGTTTAAGTGTCTCATCTTTCATTCGTTATGTGACATTTTCACTGCCGTTGATCGCATTTATCAAAAATGCAAATACCAGTTCCCTGCACACTGTAAAATATCCAGAAACTTAGATTTTGTCATTTATACGGTGCAACAGCGCTAAATGACTCGAATGTTTGTATCCTTAGTGCAAGGTTAAATAAGTTGTATGTCCTTTACATGGCGTCACTGTCAACCTCAGAATTGCTTGACTGTTTATGATTTACTAGACAAGTTTACGTTCAGTAGTTTGCCAATTTTTGTCTGAACGACCGATGCTCATACCACTGTTAAACATCAACAGCAGGCGGTCTGCTTCTAAGTCGCTTGCAGCTGGTTTCGAACACGGTAGTGCGGTATTGCGAATCGGACTCGCTACACCTTCACCACAGACACCGGCACTACAGGGTTACAATTGTTTGTATGTAGTTCTGGGAGCCGCAGTGGCACAGTGGTTAGTACGTTTACCTACCGGCCGAGTGATCATATGTTTGTATATCAATGGGGACGGGGATTTAATACACAATAATGATCTTGGCTCACACGTCGACCCAGTCTAAAGTGGTGGTATTGACCACATCAGCCATCGTGTGCCGGTTGGTCTCTAAATTATGGCGATGGCACCATATACCAACAACTCCCCCAAGCGCGTAAAGTGTCCATTACATTGTGCCAACAGTTGTGCATTGTTTATTTGCGCTCGCACGATATGAACCTAAGTGTAGTCCATACACGTGCTACTATTTCTAGTGCACTGGTCTGATGTTTGTGTGTCTCTTAACTTTCCCTAATACCAGTGCCATCAGCCGAACCCACTCCAACTTCTGAGGCACTTGTAATTTAAGTCCTCAAGTCAAGAACGAGAGGTCAACATTTTAGTCCAACAGACCTGTGTAGGGGTTAAATCCGTTACCTCAGCATCAGCAAACCGCAAGTATAAAAGCTTGCGCTCTTATTCATTGGGCCATGCTGACTCCAGTGCACACTTACTGTATGAAGTGTAACCATCGATGTGTTATTTATCCTGTGACCCTTCATTGCTCTCGCTTGAACTAAGAGTCGAGCATAACCAGGGCTAAGACCACGTGCCTATATGATATTCAAAGCAGCATTGACTTTTCTGATTAAGAACCATGGGATGATTAATCACCCTAAACCACTTCCCGTATCTGCCATGGGCTTATATACTGTAGTTTTTCCTAAACAATCTCCTTTAATTTGATATATAATACAACATGTCTGCTACCACATTAAAACGTTTAAATCATAACTGTGACACACCCCTACTTCCCATTCTCCGCCATTCATTTTTATTTGGTCCAAACCTACTTTTTGTTTAGCACTGAATCTATTAATAGACTGCAGTAAATCCTTGCCAATGTGACACTGCTAACGTTATGTGATGTATTTTCTTCAAACAGTTAATAGACTGCAGTAAATCCTTGCCAATGTGACACTGCTAACGTTATGTGATGTATTTTCTTCAAACAGTTAATAGACTGCAGTAAATCCTTGCCAATGTGACACTGCTAACGTTATGTGATTTATTTCCTTCAAACAGTTAATAGACTGCAGAAAATCCTTGCCAATGTGACACTGCTAACGTTATGTGATTTATTTCCTTCAAACAGTTAATAGACTGCAGTAAATCCTTGCCAATGTGACACTGCTAACGTTATGTGATTTATTTCCTTCAAACAGTTAATAGACTGCAGTAAATCCTTGCCAATGTGACACTGCTAACGTTATGTGATTTATTTCCCTCAAACAGTTAATAGACTGCAGTAAATTCTTGCCAATGTGACACTGCTAACGTTATGTGATTTATTTCCTTCAAACAGTTAATAGACTGCAGTAAATCCTTGCCAATGTGACGCTGCTAACGTTATGTGATGTATTTTCTTCAAACAGTTAATAGACTGCAGTAAATCCTTGCCAATGTAACGCTGCTAACGTTATGTGATGTATTTTCTTCAAACAGTTAATAGACTGCAGTAAATCCTTGCCAATGTGACACTGCTAACGTTATGTGATTTATTTCCTTCAAACTGTTAATAGACTGCAGTAAATTCTTGCCAATGTGACACTGCTAACGTTATGTGATTTATTTCCTTCAAACAGTTAATAGACTGCAGTAAATCCTTGCCAATGTGACACTGCTAACGTTATGTGATTTATTTCCTTCAAACAGTTAATAGACTGCAGTAAATCCTTGCCAATGTGACGCTGCTAACGTTATGTGATGTATTTTCTTCAAACAGTTAATAGACTGCAGTAAATCCTTGCCAATGTGACACTGCTAACGTTATGTGATTTATTTCCTTCAAACAGTTAATAGACTGCAGTAAATTCTTGCCAATGTGACACTGCTAACGTTATGTGATTTATTTCCTTCAAACAGTTAATAGACTGCGGTTAATCCTTGCCAATGTTACACTGCTAACGTTATGTGATTTATTTCCTTCAAACAGTTAATAGACTGCAGTAAATCCTTGCCAATGTGACACTGCTAACGTTATGTGATTTATTTTCTTCAAACAGTTAATAGACTGCGGTAAATCCTTGCCAATGTGACACTGCTAACGTTATGTGATTTATTTTCTTCAAACAGTTAATAGACTGCGGTAAATCCTTGCCAATGTGACACTGCTAACGTTATGTGATTTATTTTCTTCAAACAGTTAATAGACTGCGGTCAATCCTTGCCAATGTGACACTGCTAACGTTATGTGATTTATTTCCTTCAAACTGATAATAGACTGCAGTAAATCCTTGCCAGTGTGACACTGCTAACGTTATGTGATTTATTTTCTTCAAACAGTTAATAGACTGCAGTAAATCCTTGCCAATGTGACGCTGCTAACGTTATGTGATTTATTTTCTTCAAACAGTTAATAGACTGCGGTAAATCCTTGCCAATGTGACACTGCTAACGTTATGTGATTTATTACCTTCAAACTGTTAATAGACTGCAGTAAATCCTTGCCAATGTGACACTGCTAACGTTATGTGATTTATTTTCTTCAAAGAGTTAATAGACTGCAGTAAATCCTTGCCAATGTGACGCTGCTAACGTTATGTGATTTATTTTCTTCAAACAGTTAATAGACTGCGGTAAATCCTTGCCAATGTGACACTGCTAACGTTATGTGATTTATTTTCTTCAAACAGTTAATAGACTGCAGTAAATCCTTGCCAATGTGACACTGCTAACGTTATGTGATTTATTTTTTTCAAACAGTTAATAGACTGCGGTAAATCCTTGCCAATGTGACACTGCTAACGTTATGTGATTTATTTTCTTCAAACAGCAAAACAACTGCATGCGCATTAAGATACTGGGAGACTGCTACTACTGTGTCAGTGGACTACCCGAGGCTCGGCCCAACCACGCTGCTTGCTGTGTGGAGATGGGACTAGACATGATAGACGCTATCGCGTGAGTTATCTGTACAGCTTCTGTTGTAATTACTTGTCATTTAATTTTCTTGTTCAGGTCTGGAGCAGCTATCGGCAGTCATGACTCTTCAGAAGATCAGCGTGGAGGAATAAATAATAGCGTTAGTTATTAAACATCCGATGTGCCTATGCCGAGGTAGCGATTTCAACCCCTACACCGGTCAGTTGCAGTAAAATGTTTACTTCTCTCCTTGACTTGGGGACGTAAATTACAAGTACCTCTGAAGTCAGAGTGGATTTGCCTGTTGGCGAGGGACAGTGGTAATAGGTAAAGCTGATCACACGCAAAAATCTGTCTAGTGTACTAAAAGTAGTTGTACTTGGATGAACTACGCTTCTGTTCAAAGGGAACGAACGTAAAGACAATGACTATTCAATCCGTCTATCAGAGAAGAATGTTGAGAATATCATCGGCGGAAGAAAAGGTAAATGCTGAGTTACTGATAGCTGCAGGGGATACTAGATAACCCACCAAAACCATATGAAAAAGAGAAAATATGCAGGAAATATTCGCAGAAGAAGCGAAATAAAGAACATAGCCTTGTCTGGGCAAATACTAGTCAGAAGAGACTAAGAAAGACAGAACAAATAAATGTTGAGAGCTTAAACTGGACAACAAATAATAATGTAAAGAAGAGTGCAATTGGGAGGGTACAAACCTTACCCTAATGGAAGGAAATGCACCCTCAAGACTAAATGTCAAGGCAGGGAAGATCAGGCTTTAAGCTTGGTCAGCAACTGGTATAGGATGCAAGCTCCGATAGGCGGACAGTTAGAGCATTGCTTTGCTGATCCGAAGCTTCTGCAGCTTGTCTTGTTCTAGACGTATTGGTGTTAACTTTATTCTGGAGTAAACTAGGCAGGCAGGGAGAGAGAGCGATCATGCTGCATGGGCAACAAGTGGACTCTAAACTCAGCCCAGGCTTAGTGTTATGGAGAGTTATAACTCCATTCTACAGGCTTAGTGTTATGGAGAGTTATAACTCCATTCTACAAACTATCGTCTGTCAAGACGGCAAAGTGTCAGTCAGATTTAATTGTGCAATTGGATTTTCTAATTTTGGAATTTAACATGGACTACAGCGTATTCGGTCTGCAGTTTTCGATTTTTAACTTACCCAGGGAATTGGAGCATAGCTTATCATCCATCTCTTTTTTTTTTTTTTTAATCCATACCTTCCAAACGAGGAATCCTGGCAGGTTTGCTCAAATTAGAGTCAGACGGTTGCCATTTCTGAAAGTATGTTTAGTATAGAATTATTCAAAGTTAATCCGTAATAGCATAAAGAATGTGTATGCTCGTTGTATGATTCCATTCCACAGAAGATACATAACATGAATACGATGTTGTAAGTGTAAGGTAATTATATTTGCTGTTTCATTGTTTCATTCCTACATTTAGACGTCGTTCGGGGTAATATAGGCTTAAGGGTAGTACCCTTCCCCCACACAATGTTCTCACAAACTGTACCAAAGACTCGACAGTCTTCTCGGAAGAAAAGTCAATCTGGATCGATCAACTTGGGAATACAGCTAGATGGGAACAGTCTGAAAATTCAATACTTAGTGTTTGTCCAAGACATTATGTACCTTCGATGTTTTTTCTGTACGGTTAGTTCCTCTTTGTGTCGGCTGCTGTTGTTGTCTTAGAGAGTACGTGCAGACAGTGGGTGATTATCGTGAAGTAAAGGTCATTATTTTTAGACACTGCGCGACTCTGTGTGTCCCACGGCTGCTGTTATTGCAACGACGTGGCTGTCTGGGTCAGAATGAGTTAAAACAATGTTTTTCTAAACCAGAAGGGATTTGCAGGGGTTTCTAGGATAGACTGGGTTGAAATAACGACTTCCTGTGACAGAAGGAGTTAACATAATGACTGTCCATGACTGACGAAGTTAGTTATGACTTTCTGTGACGGAAAAAAGTTAAAATAATGATTGTCCATGACAAAAGGGTTTACAATACTGACTGTCTATGACGGACGGGTTTGCAGTAATGGCTGTCCGTCATAGAAAAGGCTAAAACAATGACTTTCATTGACAGAAAAGGTTAAAATAATGACTGTCTTTGACAGAAATGGTTAAAATGATGGCTTTCTTTGACAGAAAAGGTTAAGATAATGACTTTCTTTCTCAGAAAAGGTTAAGATAATGACTTTCTTTCTCAGAAAAGGTTAAGATAATGTCTTTGACAGAAAAGGTTAAGATGATGACTTTCTTTTTCAGAAAAGGGTAAGATAATGTCTTTGACAGAAAAGGTTAAGATAATGTCTTTGACAGAAAAGGTTAAGATAATGTCTTTGACAGAAAAGGTTAAGATAATGTCTTTGACAGAAAAGGTTAAGATCATGACTTTCTTTCTCAGAAAAGGTTAAGATGATGTCTTTGACAGAAAAGGTTAAGATAATGTCTTTGTCAGAAAAGGTTAAGATAATATCTTTGACAGAAAAGGTGACAATAATGACTTTCTTTGACAGAAAATGTAAAAATAATGACTTTCTACGACAGAGGGGGTTGAAATAATTACTTTCTATAGCAGCTCATGTTTTTTAAAAAAATGGCTGTTTATGACAGAAGGAATTAAAATAATGACTATTCTTTACAGAAACAGAGGTATAATATTATCTGTCCTTCACAGAAAGTGTTACCGTAATATCTGTCTTTCACAGAAAGTGTTACCGTAATATCAGCCCTTCACAGAAAGTGTTACCGTAATATCAGCCCTTCACAGAAAGTGTTACCGTAATGCTTGTCTTTAACAGAAAGTGTTATATTAATGCCTGTCCTTCACATAAAGTCTTACAATAATGTCTGTCCTTCACTCAAAGAGTTATAGTAATGTTTGTCCTTCACAGAATGTCTTACATTAATGTATGTCCTTCACATAGTGTTACATTAATGTCTGTCGTTCACAAAAAGTGTTACATTAATGCCAGTCCTTCACAGAAAGTGTTACATTAATGTCTGTATTGCACAGAAACTGTTACATTAATGTCTGTCGTTCACAAAAAGTGTTACATTAATGCCAGTGCTTCACAGAAAGTGTTAAATTAATGTCTGTCTTTCACGTACAGTGTTACATTAATGTCTGTATTGCACAGAAAGTGTTACATTAATGTCTGTATTGCACAGAAAGTGTTACATTAATGTCTGTATTGCACAGAAACTGTTACATTAATGTCTGTCGTTCACAAAAAGTGTTACATTAATGCCAGTGCTTCACAGAAAGTGTTAAATTAATGTCTGTCTTTCACGTACAGTGTTACATTAATGTCTGTATTGCACAGAAAGTGTTACATTAATGTCTGTATTGCACAGAAAGTGTTACATTAATGTCTGTCTTTCACGTACAGTGTTACATTAATGTCTGTATTGCACAGAAAGTGTTACATTAATGTCTGTATTGCACAGAAAGTGTTAAATTAATGTCTGTCTTTCACGTACAGTGTTACATTAATGTGTGTCCTTAACAAAATGTGTTACATTAATATCTGCTCTTCACAGAAAGAGTTACAGTAATGTATGTCTTTCATAGAAAGAGTTACCGTAATGTCTGTCCTTCATTGAAAGTATTCTGTAATGTCTGTCCTTCACGGTGTTACAGTAATGTCTGTCCTTCACAAAAAATGTTACACTAATGTCTGTCGTTGACCGAAAGAGTTTCCGTAATGTCTGTCCTTGCTAGAAAGAGTTACAGTAATGTCTCTTCTTGACATAAAATGTAACAGTAATTCTTCTTTTTCTTCTTTCGTTCGCTTGAAATATGTCTATAACTGCAATGTTGTCTCTTGTATGAATTTAACTGTCTTTTTTAGTTCACTCAGCGGTCCATAGCGTTTATCTTCCACTGTCGTCTCTCTAGGCCTGAAGGTTTGCCTAGCCATGTTGTAATTTGGGCAGTCTTGGAGTATATGCTCTGCTGTCTGCGACGCCAATCCACATGTGCACATGGCTGATTAACCAATCTTTAATTTTGTATACATGTGGTTGCGTAATTGTGTCCTGTTCCGAGGCACAGAATAATGACTTGTTCTGGTCTGTCCATAATGTAGTAGTGGTCTTGAGCAGGTTTTGGTGACTTTCTGGCTGATTTGATCATTCTTTTCTTTTGGTGGTATGTAACGGGCACATCAAGCTGTTCTTCTTTTGCTCCTTCCTTAGCCAATCGATCAGCTCTGTCGTTTCCAGGTATTCCACAGTGGGATGGTATCCACTGTATGATGACCTTATGCTGACTGCTAAGTTCAGAAAGTAGTGTCCTTAGTACTGGCAATTTCCCAGACAGGAGCGCCTCGAGTACTGATTTTGTATCTGTCAATAGCACCACAGGTTGTGCACCATGGCTGGTATTTAGTAATTTCTCTGTTGCTATCTTTTTTGCCTCAATTTCATCATCATAGTTATGGCAGTACTTTCCTGTTAGTTCTCTGGCCGTGTCCGTAGTGTGTTTTGGGTATTCTATGTACACTCCCGCTCCTCCATTTCGAACAGCATTTTGTGCTGACTCATCTGTGTAGACTCGGATCCAGAGGTCCTGTGGGTATTCTTCATCAAGGAAGCTGAGAGTGGTTGTTCTGCGCTGTGCACTGTTCTGTTCTTTCTTGTCAAATATTCCTCTCACTTTTGTCTGGATTTGTAGTGATAGTCTATGTTAATGTTTCTATGGAGTTCGCTGTGGTATAATTTTCAGGGGATATCAATTGTGGGCAGATCGATGGTTTCTCTGCAGAGTCGTTTAGCCTGATGGATAAAACTGCTTCTTTTCAACCGCCCCTATGGCTAAGTTTTCAAATCTGTTCTTCATAGGGTGGTCTGGCAAGCTGAGGAACTTTTCTGCTTGTATGAGCGTTTTCGTATCTCTGCGCTCTCTCAGTGCTTGTGTCCTCCCCATCTTTTCCATCTCCACTATAGAGGTTGATCTTATCCCTCCTGTGGTGACTCTAAGTGCTTGATTTTGCACCTTGTCCAGCTCTTGTAGTGTGGCTTTTGATGCTGAACACCACGCAGTTGACCCGTATTTCAGGTGTAGTCGTATGCTCTGTTGATAAACTTTGCTAAGTATTTTCCCACTGGATCCCCATGTGGTTCCACTAAGTTTTCTCAGGATGGCTATTTTCCTTCTGGCTTTTGTTACTGCTTTGTTGATGTGCTTTCTCCATGTCTGCCTGCCATCAAATGTTACTCCAAGGTATGTTGGTTCTTTATCTTCTCTAAGGGGTATTCTATTTATCTGGATGATCTCTACCTTTTGTTTTGGAAAGAGGGTAAATAGAGTGGTGCTGCACTTGTCAGTATTTATGCTGACACACCATTTATTTGCCCATGCAACAAATGCATATACAACTCTTTGTAGCGATCTAGTGGCCACTGATGCATGTTCATTTGTGTTCCATAGAACCAGGTCATCCGGGTACATTGTCGCTTTAATTCCATGCGGTAGATTAGCAGCAAGATCATTGATAAAGATTAGAAAAAGTGTGGGGGACAAGACTCCGCCCTGGGGAACACCGTGGCGCAGAGTACTTTCTTGCTCTTGAGTCCATCTATCTGGACTCAGGATCTTCTGTTGTGCAAGTATGCTTTCACCCATTTGTACATTCTTCCATTGACTTTACAGTTTCTCCGTTTCTTCGTCAGACCTTATTTCCAGACTTTATCAAAGGCTTTCTTCAGATCTATCCATGCAGCTAGCAGCAGCTTCTTCTCTTGGAATGCATCCTCAATTTATTGAGAGAGGTAGGTTGTCTGATCTTCCGTAGAGTAGCACTGCCTAAAGCCAGCTTGCTGTGACACAAGAATGTTTTCAATTTCAATGTACCACTGCAGTCTGTGATGGATGATGCGCTCCATTGTTTTGCAGAGACAGCTGGTGAGGCTAATTGATCTGTAGCTGGAGGCAATGGAACTATCTTTCCCTGATTTTAGGAGGCGTATCATGGTTGCTTCTCTCCAGGCTTGTGGAACACTGCCTAAGGTCCAGCTGTTATTGAAGATCTGCAACAGTTTTGCTTTGGCTTCTGTTCCTAGGTTCCTGATAATTTAATTGGAGATACCATCAGCTCCTGGTGACTTTCTCATTTTCACTTTTGATATGACTAGCTCCAGTTCACTGATTGTAATAGGTGCCTCCAGAAACTCATTTACTGTTTCAATCTGTTCTGTAGGTTGCCATTTCTTTCGAATCTCTTGTTGTTTTTCTGGGCTAATGTTGACATTGTTATCTTGTGCGAATGAGTCCGCAAAATGGACAGCTGCTTGCTTTCCTGTTAAGATGTTTCCGTCTTTATGTAGTGCAATTTTTGAGTTTCTTCCTGTGCCCTCATTGTTAAGTTGTTTTATTAGCTTCCACAATTTCCTTGTGTCTCTTTCAAAGTTCAGAGACTCTGTTTTCTCCTGCCAGCTTTTCCGTCTAGCCTACAGCTTGGCCCTTTGAAATTTGGCTTTTGCGTGATGTATTTATTGTGGTGCTCTTGGCTGGGTTTAGCCTCTGCTTGCTTTATACACACTTCCACATCATTCTGCAACAGTTCCAATTCACTACTCCATTAGGGTTTATAATGTTTATGGGCTACTCTTGGTACCGTTTCTTGTACTGCCCGTAGTATGCATTTCCCAAACTCTTCAACTACTTTATTTATGTCTTTCTCAGTGTTCAGGTTTCTAACCAGTATGCTGGTGCGATGCTTGTACATTGCCCAGTCTGCTTTCTTGTAGTCCCACCACGAGAGGGTGCTGCTTTCACTTACAAGCTAATTTTCTAAAGTTAGAAAGACTGGCCGATGGTCACTGCGACAAAGTTGTTTCCCAACAATTCGTGTAATGCTCCACTCCAGGTCTGGTGAATGAAAAGCCAGGTCAGGTGTAGTTGTAGTGTTTCTCAAGTAGAAAGTATGTGGGTCGAGCGGCTTGTTAATCAAGATAAATCTATTCTCATCCTGCCAGTCTTCCAGTCTCTCGCCTCTCTGGTCCATGTGATCATAGCCTCAGCTCTGCGAGGGACTGTTGAAGTCGCCACAGACAATCATTTTTTCTTGTAATGGTAGTGTGTCCAGTCCTATGGGTGGTCATTTGAACAGTAGTAATTGATCAGATGAAGGTCTGTATTGTCTGCCTTAAGTTTAAGTGTCTGATACTCAGCCCCTTTCATGTAAACTTCAATTTGAGAATCAGTGATGTTATTGTTTTTTACAAGGGTCAGTATCCCACCCTTTCGCCTGTCCTTTCGGTCAGATCGATAACGCTGGTAGCCTCTGATTTTGAAGGCTATTTTTTTTTTAGGTGAGTTTGATGCTAGCTACATACGCTTACTTTTACTTGGCCCAAGATGTTCTTTTAGTTCTATTATTTTTTTGCCGACTCCCTTCGCATTCCAGTGCATTATTTTTAGTCTTTGTTTGGTATGGTAAAACGCTCTATTCTCAGGTCCCCTGGCTCCACAGGACATCTAAGAAGGACCTCCAGTAGCTGTGGTTGAACCCTTTCGAGGCATAGGGCCCGGCACTGCACCTGCCTGGGGGTCCAAAGCAGGGCGAGCACCATAACATTTAACAGTAGTTGACATATTTCATTACGCGTGATTGTGTGGCATCCTGGTTTCTGTGGTGCGTCTCCTGGCTGGTTGCCTCCGTCTTCAGCACCTTTCTTTTGCTAGAGCAGACTGTGGTCTTACTCGAGTTTAGGTGTGTCTGCGCATGCATGTACTTACATACACATCTAGAGCATTCTGGTTATTTCTCGGCGCCAGTGACTCGCCGCCGCCCCTTCTCCTGTTAGTTAAAACAGCTCCGCCACGAGTAGGCCAGGAGTAGGACGTTTGCTGCATAGGTGATGAATGCACGAGCCATTGAGGTATTTATGCAAGGTTGGGCGCTCACCCCAAACCCGCCCCCGGCTATATACAGCAACATTTGGAGCCTGTAACAGTAATGTCTGTGAATGACACAAGTGGTTAAAATAATGATTGTCTAGGAGAGACCAGATTAATGAAATGAGCAGACGTCTAACGTCTAGTACAAAGTTACTTAGTAATGGAGCAGGCGTCTGGGACAAAGTCACCGAATATATGGTAATAAAGCAGACGTCTAAAGTCTATAATAAAGTCCCTGATTTCTGGTAATTTGGCTGACGTCTAAATGGGACAATGTCGAACAATATCAGGTTCGGTGTGCTTGTTGCGCGTGTTAAAAATCCTTTATCAGCGGGGAGTAACAGTTATTAGGTCATGTGGGTGGTTGTCATGGCAGTTCATACGTTTATATATTTACACACAATATACTATTTATAGTACATGCGGATTCACACACACACACACACACACATGCGCGCGCACGCACTCACGAACACACGCAGACATATTTATTCATTCTTCCCCCTTCTCTCTCTCTCTCTCTCTCTCTCTCTCTCTCTCTCTCTCTCTCTCTCTCAATATTTTCGCCAGTGCTACGGTACTCGTTCACTGAGCTGAGATGTGCCTAGTTTGATTTGAAGTAGTTCAATACGACAAGATCACGATGGGGTAGAGGTGTTTCTTCAATGTAATTAACTGATCAATGTGACACTTAACTAGCTGGCTAGGATCCCTGCAGGTAAGTATATTTAAATGCCGAAGTACAGTAATTGGTTTCTGCGTGTGAATAGACAGACAACACGACAGTCAATGACGTCAATTGCTGACTTTATTAGTAAATGTTTCCTCATGGAATCTACTGAGACTTGGATGTTAAGTGTTAAATTTTCACGTATTCTTAGCCACGGCATAATGAGGTGGGTCAGCTAGTTCTCCTGACTTTACTTACATTTTTTTTACGAGCTCCAGTTAGGCGAAAGATAAAGACAAGTCTCCTTTTACTGCTGAGATTAAATTGATAGAAATTCGCATTTATTAAAAGGTGTTATGAAGTGGGTTCAACAACTCCCTTCCTCGCCACCTTTACTTTGTAATTTTAATCATCAGAAAGTCGTGGCGTGCAGATGGGCGTAATCTAGCCTAGGAATCAACATACAGCTGAAAGATGCTGATGTTGACCTCAATATCCTGAAACAGGATGGAAACGCGGGGAAAATAAAAGTCCAAGCTCACCAGGATAAACAGGACAATATCAGATAAGATCACTGGCTATTGTTACAAACCAGGTCAGTTGAAACGGATCTCTCCCATGGTTTTCTCCCCCTTGGTACAGATTAGCGACCCTTTTCCAGTCCCACTCTAGATGTATCCTTTCAATGAAGTCAATGTATTGTCTTAGTACTCTGCTTTTCGCACCCCTCCCTTTTATGACTATCAACTGATTATTATGTCATTTTATATGTCCAAATATTATATCTGCCAATCTTGATCTCATTTAACAATTCGCTCATCAGTCCTTGTTTGTTTAAAATTTCTCCTTTTTACATTTTATATCTCGACAAGTTCAGTAAATCTCTTACTGAACAGTTGTGTGTGCTCTGTTAGTCTGTATAGATGCCAGTGCTGGATTATTGTTAATGACATGATGACGAAACTGGAGCTGTTTTTTTTTTTTTTCGAAACCTGTTGACAGCAACGTGTAGTTTGTAGCCAGTCCTTTTACACGACGTCGCAATTACTCCCAGTATTTTCTGGCTGTTTGTGATTTTCAAGACAAATTTATGATCAGTAGTTTGCCATTGTTTTCTGACCAAATGATGAAAAACAAAGCAATAACACATGTAAGTGTTGGTAGCTATAATAGTTAATAGTTGGTGTTACAAGATCACGCATCAAAATAATAAAGAAAACACACATGAAATTGACTGGACAACAGAAGATGTGGAATCTGGAAATTAGCCTTGAATAGGAAAATGCATGGCCAGAGAGTCAGAGGAAGACTGATACAGATTACGTGCAAAGTGTAAACAGCAAATAATAACATCAGAAATACCACCAACTTAATCAACATATCAGGCGACAGAGAGGATTGGAGAGTCATGGTCGCCGATGTCTGCTCCAGTTCAGACACATTAAGAAGGAGAAAAAAGAGAATAGAAGTGTTTTAATGTGTTTGCTTGATATTCGCCTGATGTTTGTGTATTTGTTACATTTGAACGGCATTTATTCTTATAACCGCTTGTTCATGGCTCGAGAGGCTGCATGCCATCATGCGTGTAATGGAATGAACTAAGCATGTATGTAGTAACCAGTTTGTCAAAACTAGCAACACGAAACAGGCTTCCAAAACCTAATTGATACATTTTACTCCCCAGGCGCTTTGTGAAACTAGACATTTTTACTCACAGACAATTGACATAATGAAATGGTTGTGATTCCTTCCGGTCGTCTGGCAAAGTGCCCGTTCATACGAGGTTACTGGCACCTGTTACACTGCTACCTTCTATACTGCTACCTGTTATACTGCTACCTGTTATACTGATACCTGTTATACTGATACCTGATATACTGATACCTGTTATACTGCTACCTGTTATACTGCTACCTGTTATACTGATACCTGTTATACTGCTACCTGTTATACTGATACCTGTTATACTGATGCCTGTTATACTGCTGCCTGTTATAATGCCTATAATACTGCTGCCTGTTATACTGATACCTGTTATACCGATACCTGTTATACTGCTACTTGTTATACTTCTACCTGTTATACTGATGCATGTTATACTGCTACCTGTTATACTGCTACCTGTTATACTGCTACCTGTTATACTGATACCTATTATACTGATACCTGTTATACTGATACCTGTTATAATGCCTATATACTGATGCCTGTTATACTGCTGCCTGTTATACTGCTGCCTGTTATACTGCTGCCTGTTATACTGATACCTGTAACACTGATACCTGTTATACTGCTACCTGTAACACTGATACCTGTTATACTGATACCTGATCTACTGATACCCGATATACTGATTCCCGATATACTGATACCAGTTATACTGTTACCTGTTATACTGATACCAGTTATACTGGTACCTGTAATACGGATACCTGTTATACTGATACCTGGTATACGGATACCTGTTATATTGATACCTGTTACACTAATAACTGTTATAGTGGCACCTGTTACACTTTTACAGGCGTGTCAGTTATAACTTCTTTGTACATGAATCTTTTTAGCGGTTGACATTATTTGACATCTCCATACCGCGAATATCTATTCTGGGGCACATTCTGCCATGCCATCAAACACTTACACACTGTATATTGTTAATAGCCCTCAGTGAAGCTTTGTCATCGTAAGCACTGTAGTCAGTATCATTGTACCCAGTACAGTAGCTTAGAACCCTGGTATCATGCCAGCCATATCTACACCTTCCAAGGATTTCTAACTAAATTCAAGAACCGGCCCCCTCCCGCAGAAGCTAACTAAGCCACCGAATGCGTCAGTTGTTCATGTCAGCATTGTGCATGTCCTATCATTGGGTAAACGCTCGTCGTAAGTAGAAGTCCATATTATGTTCATGTCAAGGAAGCACTCAACAATAGTCCACAACTGCACACTTATTGCGATGTGAGGTATACAGAGCTCTTGGTGACTCAGTTTTAACGTGTCCCAGAAAATAAACCTACTTTGGTCTGTGATCTGATAGGACCGTTGCATTGTGTAGACCTGACTGAATACACGAAGGAATGGGTGGCCGGTTTTTCCCTCAGTTAACGGACGACGTACGTTAACGCTTATGACATTATCAGCGTTGCTCCCTATCAACTTCACATATTCTATTCAACTTTCATATCCATCATCGTCTGTTATAATGTTATCTTCTTTTTCTTATTCCGTATTCGTACTTAGACCAGCACGTTGCTGTACTTTATAACAGCTTGGCATTATCCTGTGTGCTATGTGAGCCCGTAAGGGATAGGGAAGCACAGAATGGTAACACTGGGATCTACCACTAATGTAATATCGTTAGAGGCGACTGTGATCTCCTTAGAGGCGACTGTGTTCTCCTTAGAAGCGACTGCAATATCGTTAGAGGCGACTATAATATCCTTAGAGGCGACTGTGATATCGTTAGACGTGACTGTAATATTGTTAGAGGCGACTGTAATATCTTTAGAGGCGACTGTAATATTGTTAGAAGTGACTGTAATATCCTTAGAGGCAACTGTAATATCCTTAGAGACGATTGTAATATCGTTAGAAGTGACTGTAATATCCTTAGAGGCGACTGTAATATCCTTAGAGACGACTGTAATATCGTTAGAGGTGACTGTGATATCGTTAGATGCGACTGTAATATCCTCAGAGGTGACTGCAATATCGTTAGACGCGACTGTAATATCGTTAGAAGCGACTGTAATATCGTTAGCGGCGACTGTAATATCGTTAGAGGCGACTGCATTATTGTTAGAGGTGGCTGTAATGTCGTTAGAGGTGACTGTGATATCGTTAGACTGTAATATCCTTAGAGGCGACTGTAATATTGTTAGAAGTGACTGTAATATCGTTAGAGGCTCTGTAATATCGCCAGAGGCGACTAAACAGGGTTTGCGTGAGACTCTCTACCTAATTACGTAGACAATTTTAACTGCAAAATCCAACCGACTATGAAAAAGTATGACAATAAACGAAGAATAACTACGTTAACTAAGATAAATGGGGGTCTTTTTGAAAAAAAGTATGGCGTGATGCGGAGAAAGGCGCAACGAGTCTGGGTCGCCGACTTAATTAGAGGATAAATGAATCATGTAGGGAGGACATGGAGGGAGATGTCGGGGACATCAAAAGATAAGACAGCTTGGAGTAAGTTTGTTGAGAAACTATGCTTCATAGGGGATAACAAACACAAGAAGAGTTTAAAGAATCGCGGAAATTGTGAATGCAAATGCTAATATGAAATGAACTTTCAACCTCGTACGTGCAAAGCCAGTGTCGAAACATAATGTTAAACTGACATAGACAGATTGTAAAAGCCGAAAAACAAACTACTGCATCAGTTACAGTTTGATCCTATGTGGTTGTCCATATTATCGTGTCAGTCTCGTGAACCTTGAACTTCTGCACTGTTATAATAAAGGGTGCCGAGTTCAGTCAGTGTTCCAAGGACGGTTCTCACAATTGTTGATAGGACAATTGAATCTCTATATAATGCCAGTTTGGAAATAGTGTATTAAACAAAGTCAACTTTTACGCAATATGTTTAGTGATGACGGTTTTGTGGTAAATATATGAAATGAAGAGAAGACACAGGATTGCAAACGCTCGCACTCTGCTGGAAATACGGTGCAAAAGTAATTTTAACACTGGTTGAAAGTTGTTCGGAAAGATAACTGTGCATGTAGAGGCAAATCATATGTATGGGGATGAAACACAACATAACACACACACACACACACACACACACGCACGGACGCGCGCGCAAGCACACGCACACACGCACGCACACACATATTCAATGTCACAAATCTCATGGACTGCATATATACCGACATTTTAAAACAAATTTGATCATATCGCTGATATCAAACATTTCAAAGGTAATGTTTTTCAATCGTATATATCACATATTCCAGGGATTTAACATGCCGAAATGGGTTTTCTTTTTCTTTTTTGGATTTCAGACAATTCAAAGATATAAATTTAAAAAAATACAACTAAATATTGCATATATCAAGGATTTCACATGCCGAAAGTAGTGATAAGTCCAGGCACAGACGGTATTTCACGTTCCGCTATGTTACATCTGTAGAAGACAAGATCACCAGCTACCGATCCTCTCCGTCTTCCCCGTCTACAAAGGAGTACAAGATCAGCCACATTTGGGTTAGCGAGAGTGCAGTATTGCTGTGACCTCGTCTGAAAACAGTTCGTTGATCTATAGGATACCGAAAAATAGAAAGGTTAACACGAATCAGTTTCATAGTTGTACTATTGTTGATTTAATGGTGTTTGTGTGTAGTCTTAGAACCTCTGAAGGAGTTTATATTATACAACGCTAGTCTTCTGTGTCAGGCTGCCCTTTAAATTCAGAGTAGGCACATTTTGTGGGAAGAGAAAAAAATAGAATTATAGAAGAAACGGAGATGACAAGGATAAATTGCCTCGTAAAAGGACACACACAAACACACACATGCACACAAACACGCACACACATACACACACGCACACACAGAGAATGAGAAAGGAAGGAGAGAAAGAAAGAGTGAGAGACAGAGAGAGAGAGAGAGAGAGAGAGAGAGAGAGAGAGAGAGAGGGGGGGGGGAGGGAATAGTTCCGAAAAAAAGAATAGTTAATTGTTTCTGTCCTCATCAGTGCAGTACGTGATATAAACTCTTCCCTAAATGTACCAAGCAACGCACGAAGAGTCCGGCTTTTGGTCTGAGTATAGTGTTAAAGTCTGGATATGTAAATTTAGCATGTTTTGTTTTTGGTTTTGTTTTTTTTAAATCTCAAGAAGCAGTTCTTGCTATGAGTCTGTGAAGTCATTGCGTCATTACAATTAGAACATAGGAATACGTGGTCATTCTTTTCATCACTTTCGCAGATGAAGAGCCCAGGCGTCTAAACCCGCGTCCGACAATGCTCGTGACATTATTAGCGTAGTTCCCTATCAACTTCGCTAACGCACCTACAGCATGTGTTTACTGGGTGTATATTTGCAGCATCTGTGAAATTAAGGCAGTCACACTACATTTATTATATGCTTTTATTTCTCTTTGATATCTCGTGCGAAATCTGGGGCTTCTATCCGATCCGATTTGCAGAAAAAAAAGTTTATACCTCGTTCAACCGACTTCTTCGGCTTTGGTTATAATTGTGGTGGTTCATAGTGCGGTTTAATATTTTCCTGGTCCTTTGTGCTTTAGAAGATTTCCACTGATGCATGCCTGGCAGGGTTCCTCTTTGCCTATGTCCTTCATTCCTTCCTTCAGCGACGACATCCACGTCGTTTGTTCCATTGCTACTGGATATACCTTTCACAACAATGGCTTTGTTTAGTTTATGTTTATTATTTTAGTTATATTGATGTTTAGCTTTCCTTTTTACTCCTTACAGCTGTTTCTTAGTTGTCGCTATTTTAATATCTATTGTTCTATGTTTCTCGCTGTTTTATTGTCTTTAGCTGTTATTATTCCTATTGTTTTCCAGTTACTGCTGGTTTTATTCCTAGTGTTGGTATCAGTCTTATCCAGTTGGTTGGTATTTAGGATTCTGTTGTTTTGTTGGCTTATTTTCTATTATCCTAGTCTACCTTTAATACTTATTTGCTTTTCCCATCAACCAATTCGCTGCCTACCCTCCTTTCATTTGCTGTCTCCTACATCTCCATGCACGTCCTCTTCACGATATCCATCTCTGTCTCTTCTTTTCTTCTTTTATTTTAATTCTTTTCTCCGTGTATACATAGTTTGGACGTACCAGAGCCGGTTCTGGAGCTGTTCTAATTCTAAACGAGCTAAGTCAGCGATCCAGACTTCTTACGGCTTCCTCAACATCGCGATTCCTCAACTTCTTATAGTAGAAGAGCTCCTTTTTATTTTGGTGGATTGAATTATGTTTCTTTCATTTTCTTTAGACTCGTTAATGGTTGGTTGTATGTTACAACCAAAGAGTTCTACTGGATGAGCCAGCTAGTGCCAGGCCAACCCTCCCTGATCACCCTTTACGACATGGATGGTAGATTATTGTGTTACTATTCATTGCATCCCTTATGGTCCCCGAAAACACACATGCACATCTGGAACTGAATGCCTGAAGATTTGTCTTAGGATAATAACGGGCTGCTTCTTTGGTCCTTGGTTCTAAGCGTACCGACGAGCTCTATCATCTATCGATCAGATGCAGAGACAGTATGGAATTTGTAATTGTATTGATGATAACCAAGATGCCGGCTCCGTGGCTAAAGGCTTGAGAACGCGGTTCGTGAGCCGGGTCGAAGCTCAGCTGCGACTGATTTGTGCAGCAGACCGTGTCGCGTTGTGTTATAACGTGCTGGTATGGGAGCTGGTCGTTCAGAAAGCAATGGCAAACTACTGAACGTACATCAACAGCAGTTGAATAAATGCTGGTGTTGACTGCAACGTACCGTAAGGGATACGCAACAACAACAAAATTGATGACAATGAAGCAAATGATAACAGTCGTACACTGATTGGAGAAATTAGACACTGGCAGTCATATCTTTGGGCACGTTTAGAGAAGAAATAAACTTGAGAAGTTGGTGGCAACTGTGAAGATATCGGGGATGGAGGGGTGGGAGGTGAAACAGGGGGAACGCATAGAAGTAAATATATGGATGGCTTGACCACATGGCATGACCGGGACAAGAACACAGTGCTGATCCACGACTCTTATGATCGTGTAAGATGGAGAAACATGACCGCCCACGCTTATCGGCATGACACACAATGATAATAATTGACGCCATATTTACCAACCACGTGTTACAGTTCCAACTCTTTTAACCCAGTCTCAAACATTGTCCTTATCAACTGCACAATTTCCATTTACAATACACAGCTCCTTGTGAATGCTTCCCAGACATTCTTTCTCCTCCTCCAGACATCGCGTGCAGTTGTCCTGTGTATATCGTTTTATTTACAGAGTCGTTTTCACGGACTACAACTGCTGTGCTATCAGTCGGACCAACGTGAAATTGCACAAAGATTCGCTGAAATCATGTTTTGCTGGGTTAAAATATTCACTCTATTATCTGTATACAGGATTGAGAAGAACACTATGGAACACTACTTTCTGGGCGACCTCAATATCAATAGCCGCATACATTAAATTAATAATAGACAACGCACAGTGTCATTTAGCAGACACATAAATAGTCGCGAGCAGTGGAATAGATACAATCTCCCAGGCGAGACACGGGATAATTAGGGGTGGGGTGGGGGGGGGGGATGAAACGAGCCAAGAAGCTTTTTTGTTTTCAAATGGCTGAGAATTGGACACGCAAGCCCATCTAACATTCTACCGTCTAAGCTCTCACTCTTCATGTATTATCTCATTGTGCTATTAAAATATATATATATATATATATATATATATATATATATATATATATATACAACAGTAATCGTTACAATTTAAGAAAGGCAAGATTACGGAGTCTTAAATGAGGCCATCGGGAAAGAAATCGATGAAAACAATGGTTACTGCTCTTTGAAACCAGAAGGAAATTAATAAATGAATACTCAAATGAACATAAACAAGCAGAAAGGAGACATCATAAAGTAATTTATTTGTTCTAAAATAGAATTAAAAATTAAACAAAGCCAAAGATAACATTTGAATCAAATAACATTAGCAATGACGAGTGTGCTTGGTAGCGGACTCCGCGGGTAATGTTATGAGCACGGCCGGACGCGGGTTCGACGCCTGGACTTGGAAGTGTGAGGGAAAGTCTGTCCGCTCCTTGCCCTAGACCTACAAAATATGAGGCTACAAAATGTCATGGCGCCATGACATCACAAACCATAGCAGGAAACTTTTATGGGGCGATTAACTAAATAATAAAAGTAGCATCATCGGCAGTGGTGTTAGTAGTAACAAATTGATTGATTGAATGATTGATTTAGGAACCGACATCACAGCATTCGGGGCATTCCCATAAGCGCTCCGTCACCATCCTCAGAAGCCAGCGAAAGAACCGAACCTTGGTTCGAAAAGTAGTAGTGGCAGTGGTAGTAGTAATACAAACAGCAGCATCATCAGTAGCAGTAAATGGAATACTTCTAGTAGTTTTAGTAGTAGTAACATTATTATTACCACTATTATTATTTGCAGTAGTAGTAGTAGTAATTGTAGCAGACGCCGCTGCAGCAGTACTAGTGGTAGTTGTAGTTGTTGTTTATTGCAATATCTAATAACGGTGTAGGAAGAATGTTTGCTGCCAGTGGTGCAGTAGAAATGAAAATGTGTGCTTCAGGCTTCAGTAGTTGCCAACATAAATAAGATTCATTAATCCTATATGCAATCCCTCCAGATCTTTCAAACAAAGACATTACCACAGGACTGGAGCAAGTGGGCGAAATTAAGGATCGAAAGCATATGATAGCCTTACCAATTAGGCAAGATGGATTGTCACTGATGGAGAAAGCAATAGAAAGACGCGAAAATACTAGACTACGGAACCTTTGAAGACCAGAAGACACTAGATCTCAAAACGACGGCATGAGAGATAAACACTATCTGAATAATGCCATGTAGTTTTCTTTTATATGTCTCCTATTTTTCGTGTATAGGTTTTATAAATATATATCATAGCACTTTGTGCAAACCCATAGATGATCCGTGTCTCTCAGAAAATATGGTGGGTGTAGATGCTGATCCTTCCAGTAACATACTGGTTGTAAACACACCGGTTTCACCCGCTTGTACATCAATTCTTGCTGCAACCACACTTAAATAAAAAGTCAAGAATCCTGAAATAGGTTGTTTCATCGGATACTGTCTCCTCAACTAGCAGTCATTCTTTGATGTCTTCAATACGTATCTCTTGTCTATTCCTTCTAGATCTTAACTTTGGTTGTAAACACATCGGATTCATTCCCTCGTACATCCCTCCTAACTGGAACACTTAGATCTAAGAACCCTTAAATATGTTGTTTCCTCTGCTACTGTGTTTTCAATTAGTATATATATATATATATATATATATATATATATATATATATATATATATATATATATATATATATATATATATATATATATATATTTAAAATATCTTGCTTCATGTTCAGATGTAACATGTCATCTTGATTTGTGTCTGTTTTCATGCTGTCATTCACCCATTGTTTACGAGGACGACTTGTTGCTTCACCCCCTCCCCCCTCTCTCCCCCCTCCCCGACCTTTTGTTTTTGCATCTGAATGTTTCCTTGTATTGGGCACTCTGGCTATAACAGCGATAAGTGGCCAAATCACGTTAATTGCTGTTCGTTGATGAATCCCAAAACTGGCATTATGTCAGTTTGCTTTCTAGTGTCATCATTTTTTGTCTTGTATTTTCTTAAGACAGTAAACTTCTTTGCAGACATTTTATCTCTGTTATTACTAGTTTTGTTTTATTCTTATTGTTAACACCCAGATCTGGAATAGGGTCGGAAGAAAAATAGTGCTAACAATGTTCTTTTTATTATTTGTAATGTGTCTCGTTCGCTCTTTAACATAGGCGACATGTATCCAGATAATTTGGCCTCCTGTGTTTCATCAATGTTAAATTTCAGCATTAATGTTACTGTCTGTTGTTCTGTGAAATTGTTGATTTTGAATGTAAATTATGTTGCATCTCATCAGGAGGATACTGCAGAGGCATATATCATATGCAGTAAATACATGAATCATAATGAATCTTGAATACAAAACATTCATAGTACTGCTCGATTGTGAATAATTTGTTATCGCCACAGTGGCGTGGAAATAAAATTAAGGCCGAACAAAACCTGTGAAGCATACAAAATATTAACAAGATGAAATCCACCTATATAAGAAAAACAAAGAATGGCTCACGAACCCCCAAGAATGGTATGAAGATAACAAAGTAACACATCCCCACTCTACAGCTATGAATAGAAAATGGGCTTTCCTATTATAAATGTCGTGAGTCCTAGGTAGTTACTTGGGCAAAAGAGGAGTATGCTGGACTCTAGAAATGAAGTTTGACCCCTTGTGTTCACCTAGCCACTGGGGAATCCCTTATATAAATTATTACAATATGTACGTTGTAACAAATTGCAGCAACCAACAATGCTGAACATAATCAAAAATTAAATGGACTCCAACTCATATTTATTTTAACAAATCTATTGAAATAACCTTCTGGGGGTGCATAAAGATCATGGATGTTTTAATGACGAAAACACAAATATATCAAAACACGATATCAACCCACCAGAAATGCATTCCCCTGATACAGTCCAAATTGATTTATTTGGTTGTTTCGGGATTTGAGATTTAAATATTGAGCACAACCCACTACTGGCAACGCTGATCGTATTCCGGTATGAACTTAAGGCCTATCCATGTCAATGTGGAAGCACTAGACTCGATTTTCGCTCTCGTTTGAGCTCATCAGTAGTGCATATCCTTGACCGAACCCGGAAACAAACCCCGGATCACTAGCGTGTAAAGCGGGTGTGTAACCACTAGACCACGCGGCACACGCTGGACACGGCCAAATTATCACAAAAGAATATTACATCGTCACCCATTGTAGGCTGTAGCTCAAGATTTGCCCGAGCGCCGCGACTGACGTCCGTCAATCGATGTGGACCCGAATGCTATATTCGTCTCGGCTTGGAGATTGATAAAATATCTAGGATCCCCACTTCAGGTGTGCGAAGGCGACCTCTCGATCATCGGTCATCGTGACCGATGATCGAGAGATCGCCTTCGCACAGCTGAAGGAAGAACAAAAAAAAAAAAAAAAAAAACCGTTCCGCATTAGATGCTCAGGGTCCCAGCGTCTCACTAGTCTTCAGCATTCGAGCGAGTGCCAAGATTTAGGATGAGGACGAAAAAATAGCAAAACCCCTTACTTAGCTTTCTGGTGTTGTGAAACAAAAAACAACCGCTATATTCTTGAAAAATATACTTAAATGGTATGGTGATATGATAACATCACAAAATATATGATGAACAAAACATCTTAATGTTATAAAGATTTCATGAAATATAAGGCACCATAATGATATAAATATGTCACAATAAGACAGATAACATCCATTGTAAACAACATGTCTGTTGTGATAAACATCTGTTGTGATAACATCTTTTGTGATAAACATCCGTTGTAATAACATCTGTTGTGATAGGCATTGTTGCGACAAACATCTGTTGTGATAAACACATGTTGTGACATGTATCTGTTGAGACAAATCTCTGTTGAGACAAACATCCGTTATGACAAACATCTGTTGTGACAAATATATGATGAGACAAACATCTGTTGAGACAAACATCTGCTCAGACAAACATCCGTTATGTCAAACTTCTGTTGTGTCAAACATCTGTTGTAATATGACGTCAAGGAGAAGATAAAATGTCAAGAGGATCCAATGACATCCGGTTGATATAAAGACGTAAATGATAAACTGAAACGTCATCATGTTGAGACGAACTGTCGTAAGGAAATAATGACGTCAGAATAAGACACGTAATTTTAAGATACGGTCGTCAGACCAGACCAGAACGTCAATGATAAGATAAGTGACGTCATGGGAAAGGCAAACGTCTTATTATGTCTCATTATCTACCGTCATGTCTGCATTGCTTGTATCTCCACCACCGCGTACCTGTCCGTCAGGGTTAGGTCGTACACACGACCGAGACTTTTCACGAGTTCCGCCAACACCGTGGGAATCGCTTATTCGGCCACCACGAACACCCTTTCCACCGCTTTGCCCTTCATGATCGACAGGCTTCTCTATTTCTTAGACTTGAAGCTCATCCTGCACCAGCGAATCAGGTCGTCTAGTCTGAGGAGAATGATGCGAGCATCACTCTCCTTCGGTGTCAGGATTGTCGTATCGTCCATGAAGGCCTTCAGCGGCGGAGAAGGAGTATTCGCCTCTTCGCTGAGTTTCGGACCATGTGCCTAGCCGGATGCCGCATCCAGTATGACCTGCATGGCCAAGACAAATAGTATCGGCGAAATCGTACATCCCCTTGCAATGCCCACTTGCAGGTCGATCCATCTGTTCGTGAACGTTTTGGTAGAGAACTGAAGAGAGAAGCCCGAGAAGTACTCCTTAGCATTTCCCTGATGTTCTCGGGCACGTGATAAGTATTAAGTGCATGCCACAACAATTGGTGTGGCACTGACCCATATGTGTTGGCGAGATCCAACAATATCACGTGGAGATCCTCCTTCTTCGTCTTCGCTCTCTGGATAGCATTCCAGATCACAGTACTGTGTTCGAGACAAACGGGGACTCCAGGTTGTCCCCCTTTTTGAACCGCTGTCTCGATGTACTTGTTCCCCATCAAGAACTTTGTGATTCTACTAGCCATGATCGAGAAGAATATTTTCCCCTTAACGTCCAGAAGAGAGATCGGCCTGAACTGGGCAATACCAGTCGAGTTTTGCTCTTTGGGAATGTAGATTCCGTCGGCGGACTTCCACTCCGTGCTGATATGCTTCTGCCTCCACGCGGCTTGCAGTATACGGTGTAACTTCGCCAGGACTTTCGGGCACCTTTTGTAGACTGTGTAAGGTAAATAAACCCTTGGGCCCCGGTGCCGACTTGCCTCTCACTTTTTTCACTACCGCAACCACCTCGCTCCACATCGGAGGCCTGGCATTGAACGCCTCCGTTGGTTCTGCCGGGTTTTTGAGCCCTCCGATCTCTCCAAATGGGACGTTCCGTTGGGTATTGGAGTACGTCGCAACGAGGTGGTTTTCCAGCTCCTCTTTGCTGACATCGAGGATGCCGGATCGTGGCTTCTCGAACAAGTCCCGTGCAAACTTGTATGGTTCCCGGAAGAATCTCTCGCGTTCCTTCCGGGTTTTCCACCGGTTTCTGCAGAACCCCTCGGCTCAGGATAGGGCATTGTGCCTGGCTTTCAGATATTGCCACACCTGGCGCAAGCCCTCTTTCTCGTGTTCTTCTGCGCTTTTCCATCGTTTCCGAGCCGTATTCTTCTGTTGCCTCACCTCCTCCAGCAGTTTCTGCCGCCTGGTTTTCTGCGGCATAGCTGCTTCCCTCCTCTCGCTGCAACCAAACTGAATCAGCGAGTGGAAGTAAATTATCTCTCGAAACTTTGTCAACTGTTCCTCAAGGGATTTGTGCCTTAGCTCTTCCTCTAAGGCACGGGATAACGTTTCATCTATATCGCCCACTCTTCCTACCTGGTGGCATCAGGGAACTTGATCTTCACCCTGGGACTTTCGGAGGGCTCGGGTACTTCACAGGTGACCTCGACTCGAGTATTCTCAGCTACAGAACCTTGGGGTTCTCTGTGGGGTTCTCCCTGGCTGAGATCCTCTGACGTCTCATCGACCCTTTCTGGACAGCGCTGCCGTGCCTCCTGTGTCATACTCTCACACTCCATCTTTCCCGCGTGAATTCTCATACCCTGGAAGGACGGGAAGTTTCTTCCACAAACGCATGGCCAGTCCAAGGTCCGTTGTTCTGAGATCATGGTCGGTTGGACTGTCCGTGTCGTCGCCGTGTGGTCACCCATGGATCCTTCAACCTCCCCCGCTTTCGCAGGATCCTGGGGGAATTTCTCATTAGGTTGTGCTTACACATTTGTTAGATGATGAGATTTTATATTGGGAGTCTCCCTGGCGAAGTGGTCAAGCCGTTTGACTCGAGCTCCGAAGGTTGCGGGTTCGATTTCGGGCGGCGTCCTTCGGTTCACGCTTGAAATTTTTCGGAGACTTCTGTGGGTCGTCGCTAGAGCTACGGAGTTCGCGCTATGTGCGACGCTTTCCGCGCTGCGGAAAGAGACCGAGCCATATAGGATAAAACCTGGTGCAATGAAGTCGACCTTGTCGACTTTTAAGCGACTTTTTTTTGGAGGTTATATACAGCGTTAGGGGTATTCGACCAGGTCCGCTGTCGGCCCCACCGTTTTACCGGTGGAGCCAGTTTCACTGCTCTGCAGCAGTTGCAGTCCTACCGTCTATCCGGAATGTCTGGTGGACTAGCCACACACGTTAATCATAAACACTCCGCCGCGGAGCCAACACGACAGGGGGGGGGGGGGGGTTCTGATCTTCAGAGGAATACCCCTTCTCCAAGTGTTTCGACCCATTATATTCTTGACACTCTCTTGGGGCGGGTCCGCCCGGGAATCTTACCCCTGCTGTGGAGACGTTCGGTCACATTAGATATCCCTGATGATGTTACGCTTGTCCCTTCGATGTTACCTTGTCTACTCTCAAGCCTTCCCTCCCTCGGTGAGGAGAGTCCGTGCAGCCTGTGCTTGCCCCTTGCACGTGGTCACGGGAAACCACCTTCACACCCGGTCCTCGGGTGAGTCGCGAGACTAGTCCGGCGAGTCAGACCAGTCCTCACATGGTACACATATCTCGTGAAACTCTGACGTTATTGTTGACCTTTGGCCTCTGCCACCTCATCCATTTTCGCTACCGTGTCCTCATGCCCCGTTCAGATGCCGCACACTTACTAGGAAACCGGTTCTTCCTTCCCTAGACCCACCTCTTGGTCTCTGCGGCTGATTGCTCGCACGCTTGATAATCGCTAAGTTATGGAGGTTGGCTTCCGGCCGACAATTACATGATTAGACTGCACTCGGACTCACCATTCACACTCTGAGGGAAAGCTAAAGATATGACACGAGACGTTGTAAAGTTTGTGGTCTTGGTTTAGAGATTGTTCGTACTGCAGTTGCCGCTTCTAGCCATACTAGTTCCGAGACTCGTTCCACTCTAAATTTCTGCAATTCCATAGCCAGCACGAGTCCTTTTCGGCCACCTCACACAGCTGCTTCTGGGCCCGCGTTCTTGCCTGCCCCTTCAGGCCCATTCGTTTCAGCACACCAAACACGGAGTGGGAGACCATATATTTATAATATTTATATCTACTGGTTATATGTATAATATTTATATCTACTGGTTATATGTATAATATTTATATCTACTGGTTATATGTATAATATTTATATCTACTGGTTATATGTATAATATTTATATCTACTGGTTATATGTATAATATTTATATCTACTGGTTTACCTTTGATGTTGACCATAATTACTCTATCTAAAGTACACCATCATCCAATAATTGACTTAGCTGGTTTTAATCAAATATTATTCCCATACCTTTTTCGTGTGTATCCCCTTCAAAATAAATTATTGTGTTTGCTGTTTATAATATTGCCCGAGCCCTTCCATATTATTCATTCTATTCATTTTTATGTTTTCCGTTTCTCTTAGAACATTGTTCAACTTTCCCAGCTCATTTAAAGTCCAAACATTCCATTTGCCTACTCTAAATTAATTTATTTTAGTTATGGTTTTGCTTTCAGTAGCTGGATGACGATCTGGTGTCACCTGTGGCTCATAACTGTCCCTACCCGACGAGGATGTCCTAAGACAGCCATTAACGTCGTTCACCACCTCTGAAGTGTGTTTTGCCATGAAGTCTTGGGGAGATTATGTGGTATTTTCCCCTTGCCTTCTACATCCACATGGTGGTCTTTTACCTCTGCCTTTGACAGCCATTTCCGACTGTTAGGACAAGTGAGTGCCCTGCTCTGCTCAGCTGCAGAGTTGTCCATTTATTCTGGTGGATACTCGGTGCCCAGGGCTGCGTTAGTTACACCGGTGTGTGATTCCCATCCTTTACCACTGGGAGGTGCAGTTGGCATTTTCCTGTCCTATCACGGCCAAAACTCACCAGTACTTTTAGAGTAAATGGAATAGATTAAAACTATAACAAATAGAATAATGGAACAAGTTTTGATAAAATGTAGTTTCCGTTATACTATTACCCCTACCCCGTTCAACCTCAGAAGGCAAGCTATATTAGGGCCCATCCCTGGCTCAGATTAATAATCCTATGGCCGAGTCAATCACAAATAGGATATTAATTTGAAGGTGACTGCTGTCCAAAGAGAGTGATGACTTCTTCTGGTTTCTTCTTATTAAGTCTTTAAGACTTCTAGTGGAATATAGGCCCGAGGCCTTGCATGTCAAACACGTTGTGGGCCAGTTATGCTTGGTTGGATGCTGGCTAAATGTGTCTACGGTGATATGTAGCCAGTCTCAGACTGACACTCTTTAGCTGCCTTTACGACATGTGCAGGAGGTCTACCATTTTATAATTCTTTTCTTCTACTTTGGGATCCTGGTAACACAGGTCGTTTGACAAAGTTATCTTAGTTATCGACCCTAAAGTCTGGCTTCTCATCCTTTAAAAGTTAACGAAAATATTAATACGCTCATGTCATGTACGTTAAGAAAACACAAATGGAGTCATACGAACTAAGTAAACAGCACACAAAAATGAACGAACAGAACAGCAGTACACATAAGAGAACCAAACTTAGCACGTTAACTGGCGGTGCTGTATTCTGCTAAGTGAACTGATAATGAGTGGATCGCATATAACTACGTCTGGCGTCTTTCTTCTAGGGGTTAACCTCGTCGCGTCAAGCCAAATGATCCGTTGAGTACCATATAGTGTTCTGCAGTAGTCATTAATTCTGATGATTAAAAGCTGACATTAAATAAAGCATGAATTACCTCAGTATAGATCGATGTGGTCTGTCTATGAACTAGGTGATTTAAAGTTCTCTTTTATATATTGTTTTAATGCAGTAAGGTGTTTTATGTTTATTGTTCAGGCTTATGTATCTAGATTCATGTTTTTAAAATTGTCGCTTGCTTTACCTCTCTCTCTCTCTCTCTCTCTCTCTCTCTCTCTCTCTGTCTCTCTCTCTCTCTCTCTCTCTCTCTCTCTCTCTCTCTCTCTCTCTGTGCGTGTGTGCGTGTGTGTGTGTGTCCCTCTCTCTCTGGTTAAAAAAAAAAAGCTGCACAAGTCTCATTTAGATTCACATAGATGTAATTCTGGTTTGGAGTCAGATAACTGTTTTCAATTCTGAGAAGTGTGTTCTCGATAACATAACCGATTAAATTTGATAATAGAACTAATTAAATTTTATAACATAAATAATTAAATTTGTTTATTTAACAGATTATATTTGATAAGTAATAGTCTTCATGTAAATAAACTTAACGCCATGTATTAAAATTGATGGCAATTACCCATATCGATTTCAACTTTTTCCTGTCACTTTCCTTTTCCTTCGCACTTTGTGTTTTCCCTTATTGCCTTTCAGTTCTTTCCCTATTTAGATTAGTGTAAATTACTCTTTTTGGTGACAGTTTTTTAAGGTTTGTTATTGTTTTTGTTGTCGTTCACTGATAACAAAGTTTGTCAAAACAGTTGATTTTCTGTGTTTCTTTCGTTTGTCGAGCTCACAGTGAACATTAATTTGTTTCATGTATATTATAAAATTCCCTGGTAAGAATGTGATATTTTATTGATTGTACCATAATTTTTACTTGTAAGAATGTGATATTTTACTGATGTACAATTAGTTTCTCTGTTAAGAACTTGATAATTTATGGATTGGATTATTTTCGCTGGTACGAATGTGTTATTTTATTGACTGTATAATTAAATTCCTTGATACGAATGTAATATTTGATTGTGTGTAGTTAATTCACTGGTAGGAAAGTGATATTTTGCCTGCACCATCCATTGGGGGGGGGGGGGGGGAAGGGGAGTGGGGATCCTGCTAGAAGCGATTTAGTTCCCATTGTTCCTGCCATACCGTCTCCCGGCTTTCCCCTGTGGTGCTCTTCGCTGCGGCCCTCACCAAACCCGACATCCCTCCTTTCCTAGTGGAATGAAAATCACATTTTACAAACCAAACCACACCAAAGAGCACATGAAAAGTAGCATTGTATATGAAACACATTATAAGTAAAACGAGATTCCAGAAGTCTGATTCAAAGGCCTTCTTTACACTTTGTTGTTGTGTTGATTTTTCAACTGCCCACATTATATCTTTATATATAAAACTAACACTGGGATTTTGATACCCCTTTGTATACGCCCTGGTAATATCACATTCTTACACGGACATTTTATTATTCAATCAAGAAAATGCCACATTCTTACACTAGAATTGTGTTATTCAATCAAGAAAGTACCACATTCTTACCAGGGAATATTATTATTCTGTCAAGAAAATACCACATTCTTACACGGGAATTAAATTATACATAATACTTTTAAGAGCATGCATCGTTCCCATCGCAACACCTGGACGCTTACTAAACAAGCTTAACAGCGCATAAATGCCTTTGAATATAAATGTTATAGACGAGTTCTAAGAATATCTTAGATAAAGAAAAGAATAAATGCATCCATACTTCAAGAGCTGAATATTGAAGAAGGGTGGCTATTAAAGACGATAAAATAAAGAAAATTGAAATAGTTTGGTCACTTGAAACGTCACGACTGTTTGGAGAGAACAATAATGGAGAGTATATGTCTGGGAAGAGAGGAAGATGAAGGCCAAAGAGAAGATGGGTGCAGGATGTGGCGGATGATCCCCAGATGGTTGTATCGGACGCGGGATATCTTGCTTATGATCGAGAGGTTTTCCGGAAGGCTGTTATAGGAGCGATGTTCTGCAAAGGGCATGCTACTGAATTAATTAATGACTTAAATAAAATATCACATTGAATGACACCTTGCCGTCTTGATAGACGATAGTTTGTAAAGTGGAGTTATACCTTTGTGAGTATTCCAGTTGACTGTCATAGAGAATCTCATTGACGTGCTACTTATGATAAGTTACATCTGGTGTGTTATTTGTGATGCGTTATATATGATGTTTTACTTACGACGTGTTATTTATGGTGTGTTTCATTAGAAGTGTTAAATATGATGTGTTAATTGTAGCGCGTTATCTATGATGTGATACATATGATATGTTTCACACGGTGTGTTATATATAATGTGTCACTTGTGATGTGTAACATATGATGTATTCCGTTTGATATGTTAAATGTGATTTGTTACATGTAATGTGTTACATACGATGTGTTACTAATGATGTAAATAGATAATGTGATACTTATGATGATTTACTTATAAGTTACTTATATGATGAAATTTATATAAATGTTACATAGGATGTGTTATTTATGATAAATAACTTATGATGTGTTACTTCTGTCGTTTAACTTTTAATGTGTTGCTTACCCGAGACGAAGATAACAGAGCAGAGGTGAACAGCGTCTCACGAATCACATTCATATGCAGACAAAATTATTGACAGACTACACATTTTTGTCTTTTTTATTTTGCCCCACACACTTCCCGTCCCTTTTATCTGTGTATAATCTTTTACTTTGTGTTTGTGCACGGAATGACAGCAAGCGACAGTAACACGAGTCAGCGGAAATATTCACTATTATTCTTGTAACAAAAACCTGTATTTACCATTTATTTTACATCTGTACATCAGATTTAAAATATTTAAAAAAAAAGGAAAAAGAATAAACAACTCTCTCTGTTAAAGACATTGCAAAGGACCGTTCCCACTACCCGAAGCCTATTAGGTAGTATCCCCTATCTGTGAAATTTAGACTGTTTACCAGCGACGCGGTGGGAAATTAAACCACTTCCATAGTCTGCCTTAGGAAGCTACTGAAGATAAAATAACAAGACAAGATCCCAGACATTGAAGTCTTAGAAAGAGCGTCCATGCTCAGTATCCTCACTCTATTAGCGAAGAATCAAATTCGCTAGGCTGGCCATCTACTTGCATGCCAAATCACTGTCTACCTAAACGAATTTTCTACGATGAGTTTGATTGTGATAAACGCTCATAACACGGCCAGAGGAAACGGTATAAAGACACTTAAAAGATATCGCTCGAAGCTTGTGGAATTCATCACGGCACATGGGAGACTGCTGCCAAAGACCGAATTTTATGGCGTGCATCATTACCCAAGGGTGCGTCATTTGCGAAGCAAACAGGACTGTAGGAGCTGTGAAAAAAAAAGTACCGGACAGAAAACCCACAGCAGGAGATCATCCTCCTGGAACGTCAAGTATTATTTCTCCGCAGTATCAAAGAACTTTTCGAGTCTAAATAGACCTTGTCAGCCATCTTAGACCTCATGACATAAAACTCTCAAGCCTCACTGGATGAAATGAATGGTCATCATTATACTTGATGGACAAACGCCATTATCCCTGATATTTGTATAGGCCAATCGGCATCCGATGAATGATGTGGTCAATATAACGCCGGCTGCCTTACTTCCCAGACCATTTCCTGATACCTTTTTTAGGCTGGGTCGATCTGGGAGCTCAAGCCAATTGTCACAAAATTCTCACCTCCAGAGGGGTTCGAAATCATAACCACCGGGTCAGCAGGCAAGCGTGTTAACCATTGCAAGGCCGCGAAAACTGGCTTTATATCGTTCACTAATAAATAGTAACAAATGATATTCAACTTTTAATGACGTCAAATGTTGTCTTGTTGCTTAAAGGGATCATGATCGTCATGCTTCCCTATCATTACGATCATTAAGTGCCATCTCCCCAATTAGATCGGCTGTAATAAGTCTCCAACATCCTCTGTTGAAGACCGGTCGCTGTTTGAACATTTTCTCTGTATAATTATTAAACCGTCATGATGATAATACACACTCTTGTATCTTAACCCTCTTTATATTAATAAGATGTGATATACATTTTATGACCGTATTATTGCTTCTTATTCCAACCGTTATTATGAACACATAAACTAGGGAGTAAGACAGGGATGTGTTTTGTCACCGGATCTCTTCTTCCTCTATAGCGAAGTAATAATGAGAGAGATTTAAAAAAAAAAAAAAGCCAGGAGTAATATTCGGTGGTTATAATATAAATAATATATACTATGCAGATGACACACTGGAAATATTGACTCACTTAAAGGAAAAAGCTCAACAAATGGGGCTGGTTATCAACCAAGATAAGACATAATGTATGATAATTTCAAGAGAAGGAACGGCTAAAAACTCTGGCCACATACAAATACATAATATGACCATTAAAAGAACGGAAACATACAAATACCTGGGTACAATCTTCAACTGCTCCAACATAATAAGGGAAGAAATACAAGTTAGAATCAACTCTGGAAATAAGATATACTATGCACTACATCTGATAAAATCAAAGGCGCTATCTCGTAACACCAAGATCACAACATACAAAACACTGATTAGACCACTTGTGCTGTATGGCTCTGAAACCTGGAGTACAACTAAAGGAGACGAAGCCTTGTTACAAACCGCAAACCGTTGAGAACAAAGTCTTAAGACGCATCTTTGGGCCCATTGGAACCTGTTTTGTTGTATGGCTGTGAATCTTGGAATGTAAATGAACAAATTAGGAAGAGATTGGAAGCAACAGAGATGTGGTTCCTTAGACGAATGTTGCGAATTCCTTGGACTGCCAAAGTAACTAACAACGAATGCCTGAACGAGGCCAATGAAACTAGAACATTATATACAAAAATAAGAAAGAGACAAACAACTTTTTTGGTCATGTGATGAGAAGAGAGGCATTGGAGAATATCGTGACAACTGGACATATCGAGAGGAAGAGAGACAGAGACAGACCACGAGAAATGATGCTGGATGGATTGCAACGGTGGCATAGAGGAATATCATCAGCAAGGTTGGTCCAAAACACCAAAGACCGAGATCTGTGTAGAGCCATGAACGCCTACGCCAGTCGTCATGGCATTTGATGATTGATGAATTCCACCGTGCTAACGTTTAACCTTCATGTGTTGCTGGTTCCAGATTATTAAGTGCCCCAGGATGATCTTTTGTTTGTCATAAACTCTCACTATTGACAGGGGCTTGGGGAGGGGAAGACTCAGAAAAGAATAGAATTGTCTTTATGATCAATCATTCACAATGACGGTTGGCTGCAATGGATTCCCAACACTGTCTGTCGCTCGCCTTGATTGTACATTCTATCAGACTGCTGTTCGTCCATCCTTTGATCTTGTTTGCTTGCGTTCGCTGGCTGTGAACTCCAGCGTGAAGTCCTGTATGTCGGATGAAGACACCCTGTTGTGATGTCATACCGGACTGAGGTTTGCGTGATCCTTTGATCTGATCTTCCCGCTTGTATAGTTGTCTACCTCTTGCTCGCTTGTCTTCAAACGTATTCTCCAGTATGACTTTTAATGAATGAATTACCAAACACAAAAATGAGAAATGGAACCCGTCATCTAGAACATCATAAAAAATTGGACTTTGCGGCCAAAACCTTCGTCAGCACACAAGCAACAAACACACACTGATACAGCTACATGAAAAACTCTATACGCGCAAGCGGCGCGCGCGCGCGCACACACACACACACACACATACACACACACACACACACACACACACACACACATATATATATATATATATATATATATATATATATATATATATATATATATATATATATATATATATATATATATATGAGTAGTATAGTTTGTTTTTATAAGAGGGTTATTTCTTTTAGCCTGGCTGAAATACTTCACTTGTCTCTATTTTATTCCTTTCATCAACTCTCTTTTCATGTCCAGTTTTTCTGGAGCATCTGTATTTGATAATTTTTCTTTGCATGAAATACAAACTATTCTTCTGTACATCCACAACTCCATTGCCTTGATTAGACTTACCGATTGCTTGTTCATTGTGCAGGCCTCGGTACAAACACATATTACTGTATGCATCTGATAGTTTAAAGTTAGTTGCATATTCTTTACAGGTCATCGCAGTCAACCCCAGCATCTTTTGGCTGTTTGTGATTTGTTTGCAAGTTTACGTTCAGTAGTTTTTTAAACGACTGGCACTCATACATCGTATGAAAGCAACGCAATCTGGTCGGCTTCCAAACCTTCCGCAGTTACTTTTCGAACACGGTATGGGCAATTACGTATTGCGTACGTTACTCCTTCCCGACAGAGCCTGCACAAGTTTATTATAAATACTAATGACAAAAACGCTAGATCTATCTCTTCTCACGGAAATGGTACCTAGACTCAACATATGAATTCCCTTTCAATTAGGAGGCTAGGAGGAAGTAAACAACTCAATAGGCAGTCCACATTCTTCGGGCGTTCATCATTCAGCCTCGCTGGAGCGTGAAATATTCTTCTCCACACATGCAAGTATGCCTTGCAAAAGCAAACGGTCAAATCTGCAAGATTGTATCCAGTCACCAAGGCAAAGGTTAGGATTTTAAACAGAAAGTAAAGGTTCCTTTCTCAAGCCACGAGGCTTGTTGACTACAAGGGGTAGTCCTATATTGTTAGAGCATCGGTATTCGATGAGTTATGTGGTTGCCATCACGCAGGTCGACTTTACATCCCAGGTTATTTCCCGGTACCAACTACATAACTACCTGACCGGTAGGCAAGTGTGCAAGCCACTGTGTTACCGTAGATTCCTGGGTATATACATAGTTAAGTATTTAGGAAGAAAATTAAGTATGCGTGATACTGGCTTTCTGTGTGTCTTACTATCTGACTGTTTCTATAGTATGTCACTCCAGAAAGGAAGGATGGCAAAATGAACAGCTTCGGCAATGATGGACAAACAAGAAAAGCAAAAGGGAATATTATACCATGGCTGTTGTAGGTTGGGTGCATTTTTCGAGCGAAGGCTAGAAGACTGCAAGTTCTAGTATTCCACGGACTGGCATTTTTAAGACCCTGGGTATCTTTCATCTTATCTTGTTTCTCTTGTATCTTGTGGTGTCGAGGTGACGCATAAACAGTCAGTGAGTCTCCGTTTATGGGGTTCACATATCGATATCTCCATGGACTGTTATTCCTTCTGTCCATCGTTTGCATGGTCTACCTCTTCCTCCGGTTCCTCGTGTTCTGTAATAATCGGTACTAAGGAGTTCGTGCACTGAGCTGAGAATCTCTGGACTCAGGCTTGAGTTATGAGTAGAACGGAGCACTTATGGGTTACACCTGTGTGCCGTGATGTTGATCCGTCGACTAAACTAACTAAACTAAACATCATTGTGTGTTGTGGTATACTATCAGTTGGTAGCCTAGTTATGTGGCCGAACCATTTCACTTTGCTATTATCTAATGAAAGGCCGATTATACATAGTTTATATCAGGTGTAGAACTGCAGAACAAAAAGGACGGCGTAAAGTGCTGAATGTTATCGGAAGACTGTATATTGTCCTCTGGGAGCCGCAGTAGGGAAGTGACCAGTATGCTTGCCCACCAGCACGGTGGTTTGAATTCTCATGGAGGCGATTTTTTTAAAAAATGGCATGGACTCCCAGGTCTGCACACCCTAAATTTCGTATCAGGATGTGTCTTAACAAATAAAGATGGTCAGCGTGATACTGACCACGTCCCCAGCCTAGAGCCGACTGATCTCTAAAACTATGATCTAGCTTCATATACTACATACGCCTCAAGGTGTGGAAAGAAACCCTTTACTGTTTTTTCTTAACATATGTTCAAAACGCCCCAAAGCACCTTGTACGTTTTACTCTCCATATACTTGTACTCAATACGACTAAAAACACTCTTTAATTTTTACTTACCATATACTCAATATGCCTCAAAGTGTGGAAAATTGCCATTTGCTGTACTTAATTTTGCCACCTGGTTGTTTTTCAGGAGTGTCTGTGACCAGACTGGAGTCAAGCTAAACATGCGAGTGGGCCTGCACACCGGCAGAGTGTTGTGTGGAGTGTTAGGACTCAAAAAGTGGCAGTATGATGTCTTCAGCAATGACGTCAAGCTAGCAAATCACATGGAGCAAGGAGGCATTGCTGGGTGTGTAGAAGTGGTATTTGTTTTGGTTAACTTGCATGGTTTGGTCATTTTCCGAGATTAAGAACATTTTCTGCAACATATCGTTGTCAATCGTGGTGAGGGAAATAGTTCTTACGAGCTATATTGAGCCAATCCTGATCTATGGAAGCGAATCATGGACAATTAGCAGACAAGTGAGGAATGCTGCGAAAATGTGGTTTTATAGAAGAATGACGAAAACACTGTAGACTGATAGAAAGAGCAAAGAAGGTGTCTTGCACTAAGTTAACTCCCAGAGAAAACTAGTTGCTTGAAGGAGACTGTCGATATTCTTTGGCATGTCACAAGATGGGGGTAGGCTGGAGTATGTCGTCACAACGGGAAGTTGGAGGGGAAGAGAGGCAGCGAAGAACAAGAGAGAAGATGTTGGACAGTTTTAATGTATGGCATGGAGGGACATCAGTATCAGAAATGACGGGCAACGCACGAGGCAGAAGCTATATGCAATAATATATACAAGTCAATAGTTTTCAGTTTATTACGTGCCCTCCAGTAATACTACATTAATTGCAGACAAAGAATGGGATCTACAACATTTGGCGGATGCTGTTATTGTACATTGTATACGGTGAGAAACAACGGTTAGAATAATAGAGTAAGAAAACAGAAACAGAAACACCACAGTGTAGCTTGCAAGTAGACGGGAGGATTCTTAAACAGGTGAATCGGTACAACTTTCTTGGAAGTCACAATTTCTAAACATGAGAGGAGTGATTTGGACAGATAAAAAAGTGAAATAAAAAAAAAGAAAGAAACAGTTGCATGAAATAGGCATGAAGGAGCTTTTGGGATTCACACTTACGAAGACCTGAATGGCTGAATACAATTAATGTGGATAGGGAACAGTGAGGAGACAGATACTTCAATACTTCTTATGATTTTATATATATTTAAGTGGGCCGTAAGACATGGATGACTGAAGAAATTTTACAACTAATGGAAACAAGAAGACAGAACAAAAATAATCCTGCCAAATATGAAGAAATTCACAGAAAAGTGAGAACCTTATGTAAGGAGGCAAAAGAAACATGGCTTGAGAAAAATTGCAGAGAAATTGAAAAACAACACAACAGTAACAATGCGAACCTAATGCACAAAAGAATTCAGGAGCTTACTAATCAAAGAACACGTACATCAGCAGGCTGCCTAAAGACAAAAGATGGAAGAGTCATAATAGAAAAAGATCAGATATTACATGAATGGTCAGATTACGTGAAAAACCTGTATGACGACAACAGAGACGAACAGTATGATGTTCAAAATAATAATGAAGGACCAGCAATTTTGAAGATGGAGGTTCAGAATGCTCTTAACCATATGAAATCTGGCAAGACCCCCGGTTCAGACAGCGTCACAACAGAAATGATTAATGCTTTAGAAGAATATGGAATAGATCAAGTTACCAGTCTGCTTAATACAATATATGATACTGGAAATATACCTCAGGAGTTATGTAATTCTGTATTTATTGCAATCCCAAAGAAATCAGGAGCCTTGGAATGTGATCAACATCGAACAATTAGTATAATGAGTCACATCACGAAGATTTTGCTAAGAATTATCATGCAAAGAGTTAGGAGGAAAATACAACCTGAAATAGGAGAAGAACAATGTGGGTTTGTGGAAGGCAAGGGTACAGTAAATGCTGTGTATATACTGAGAAACATAATCGAATGTTCTATAGAAGTAAACAAAGATCTACACCTTTGCTTTATTGACTACACAAAGGCTTTTGATAAAGTGAGACATGTCAACATGATAAGGATGCTTGAAAGTCTACAAATTGATGGAAAAGATCTTAGACTTGTGAAAAACATATATTGGAAACAACAAGCTGCCATAAGTGTTGATAATGAAGTAAGCCAATATCAGCCTATTAAAAGGGGTGTGAGACAGGGATGTGTAATGTCTCCAGATCTGTTTTCCCTGTACAGTGAAAGTATTTTCAGAAATATTGAAGATATGGAAGGAATCAACATTGGGGGACGATGCATCAATAACATTAGATATGCAGATGATACAGTCTTGATTGCAGATAATGAACAGGACCTGCAAAATTTAGTAGATGCGATTGTGACACACAGTGAACAACTAGGGTTAGAATTAAATTGTAAAAAGACACAGATTATGGTCGTCACTAGGAAGGACGAAATACCACAATGTAATATACAAGTAAATGGGAATATTCTTCAACAAGTGAGCAGGTACAATTATCTCGGAACAGTAATAACATCTGATGG
The DNA here is from genome assembly GCA_963921405.1 of Cepaea hortensis. Classification (NCBI taxonomy): domain Eukaryota; kingdom Metazoa; phylum Mollusca; class Gastropoda; order Stylommatophora; family Helicidae; genus Cepaea; species Cepaea hortensis. Next base: position 72,519,090 of record OY992877.1, read on the forward strand.
GAGATGCCTTGAAGAGATTAGAACAAGAATCGCCATGGCAAAAGTAGCCTTTAGCAAGATGAAAAACATATTGACCAATAAAAAGATGTCAATTGAAACGAGAAAGAGAGTGTTGAGATGCTACATTGAGCCTGTACTTTTGTATGGATGTGAAGCGTGGACAATGAGCAGTCAGGCTGAAAAACATCTGATGGCTGTAGAGATGTGGTTTCTGAGGAAAATGCAAAGAATACCATTGACAGCCAGAAAGACCAATGAACAAGTCCTTCAAGAAACAAATGAAGATCGTAAATTGATTAGAGAAATTAGACGTAGACAGTCAAAATTTTTTGGACATGTTATGAGAAGAAATGGATTGGAGAATTTGGTGACAACTGGTAAGATCGAGGGGAACAGACCAAGGGGAAGACCTAGAAGCAAGTACCTGGATGGCTTGGCCTTGTGGCATAGTCGAGACAGAAACACGGAGCTGATCCACGACTCTGGTGATCGGGTGAGATGGCAGAACATGACCGCCCACGCTTACCGGCATGGCACATGATGGATGGATATATATTGAAGTGTAAAGACAATATACATATGTTTATCTAATCTTTAAGGGGTTGGCCATTAATCTTTACTCTGACTGTTAAGGGCATATCATAGACAACAATTTTTACAGTGTTTATTCCTTTTTCAATATTTCAATATGTTGTTTGTCCATCAAGAATGATGATGACCATTCATTTCATCCAGTGGGGTTGAAAGTATGGAGCCGTGGATTCTAAGATGGCTGATAAGGCCTATTTTGGCTCGAAATGTTCTTTGACAATGTGGGCAAAGAATGCTTGACGTTTCTGGAGGAGGATTTCCTGCAGTGGTTTTTCTGTCCTGCCTTTTCTTCACAGCTCTTGCAGTCCTGGTTGCTTCACATATGACTGCACCCTTGCGTAATGATGCACGCCACGAATTTCGGTCTCTGGCTGCAGCCTCCCAGGTGTCATGATGAATTCCAAAAGCATTCTGTGAGATTATCAAAGTGTCTTTAAAGCGTTTCCTCTGACCACCTTGGGAGCGTTTACCACAACACAGTTCGCTGTAAAAAATTCGCTTAGGAAGCCTGTGATCTGGCATGCGAGTCAAGTGACCAGCCCAGCGAATCTGATTCTTCATCAGTAGAGTGTGGATACTGGGCATGGACGCTCTTTCTAGGACTTCAGTATCTGGAATCTTGTCTTGCCATTTAATCTTCAGTAGTTTCCTTAGGCAGACTGTGTTGAAGTGGTTTAATTTCCTAGCGTGTCGCTGATAAACAGTCCAGGTTTCACAAGCATATAGCAGTGTGGATAATACAACTGCTTTGTAGACTTTTAGCTTTGTTTGCAGGCTTATTCCAGTTCTGTCCCATACATTCTTTTACAGTCTGCCAAAGGCCGCACTGGCCTTGGAGATTCTTGCATTCACTTCTTCATCAATTGTGACAGCTTGTGACACAGTGCTGCCAAGATAGGTGAATTTGTCCACAACACTTAGTCTATGATCATTCACTTTGATATTCGGCACAGTGTGATTATTCCCTGGAGCTGGCTTGTACATAACTACAGTCTTCTCCAAGTTGATATTGAGCCCAAAGTTGGCACAGGCATGTGAGAAAGCTGCAACATTATGTTGCATGTCCGCCTCTGAGTTGGCGTATAGAGCGCAATCATCAGCAAACAGGAGCTCTCTGACGGTGTCGCTGTTAATTTTGGTTTTAGCTTTCAGCCTTCTGAGATTGAATATTTTTCCATCCATACGGTAGTTGATGTCTATTCCAATGTCGTCGTTCTCGAAGGCATTCATCAACATGGCTGAAAACACGAGGCTGAACAGTGTTGGTGCCAGGACACATCCTTACTTCACTCCATTGGTGACAGGAAAGGGTTCAGACAGTTCACCATTTTCCTATACTCTTGCCTGCATGCCATCATGAAATAGCCGCACTATTTGGAAAAACTTTCGTGGACAGCCATATTTTGCCATAATCGTCCACAGTCCTTCTCTGCTGACTGTATCAAAAGCCTTGGTAAGGTCAATGAAAGTGGAGAACATTTCGTAGTTCTGTTCCTGACATTTCTCTTGCATCTGCCTTGCAGCGAAAATCATGTCAACAGTTCCACGTTCTTTTCTGAAGCCACATTGACTCCCAGGAAGAAGACCTTGATCGAGATGGGCTGTGAGGCGATTTAGAAGAATTCTGGCGAGTTTCTTCCCTGCAATTGAAAGCAAGGAGATGCCTCGGTGGTTGTCACAGGATTGGCGGTTTCCTTTACGTTTGTAAAGGTGGACTATTGACGCGTCCTTGAAATCTTGTGGCATGGTCTCGTTCACCCATATGTTTGTAAAGACTTGGTGAAGCTGCTCTGTTAGGACCGGCCCACCTGCCTTGTATATCTCTGCTGGGATGGAGTCAGGACCAGGTGCCTTGCCGCTGGAGAGTTGTTGGATGGCTTTGTTTACTTCCACTATGGTTGGCAGGTCATCAAGTGTCTCATTGGTGGGAACTTGAGGAAGGCAGTTGATGGTTTCATCATCGAAGAAGGAAGTTGCATTTAAGATGTTGCTGAAATGCTCTGCCCAGCGTTGAAGGATTTCTTTCTTATCGGTGACCAATGTTCTCCCATCTGCACTGAGGAGGGGAACTAGCCTGGTGATATAGGACCATAGACCGCTTTCAGTGAGTCGTAGAAGTTTCTCATATCATGTCTGTCAGCAAAGCCCTGAATTTCATCAGCTTTGCTGCTCAGCCAGGAGTCCCGCATGTGCCGAAGTTTCTGCTGCACTACTCTCTGAATGTTCTTGAAGGCATCTTTTTTTATGTTGACTTCGGGTCATTCAAATGTGCCTTGAGGAGAAGATGTTTCTCGGCCAGCAATTGGTTGATGTCTTCGGAATTTTCATCAAACCAGTCTTTATGCTTTCGGGGGGCTGGACCCAGGATTTCCATAGCAGTGTTGTAAATTATGTCTTTAGAGCTCTCCATTCTGTTTCTGTATCCTGTTTAGCTGCAGCATTGGGCTTGAGGCGGTCTTCCAGCATATTTTCAAACGACTGCTGCATTTTCTTGCTGTTTAGGCGGGTGACATTTAGCTTTTTATGCATTTTCACCCCTTGAGGACGCCGTGGTGTCCTGATATGAATGTTTATTTTCGAGACAATGAGACGATGGTCTGTCCAACATTCGGCACCACACATGGATTTTGTCATTCGAACGTCTTGTCTGTCACTCCTCCTGACGATGACATAGTCAATTAGGTGCCAGTGTTTCGAGCGAGGGTGCATCCACGATGTCCTATTTCTCATGGGGAGACGGAAAATTGTGTTCGTAATCAGGAGATCATATTCGGCACATGTCTGAAGGAGGAGGAGTCCATTGCTGTTACAATTTCCGACTCCATGCTTTCCAATAATGCCACTCCAAGAGGTGGTCTCCGTGCCTACTCTGGCATTGAAATCCCCAAGGAGTATAAGTTTGTCTCCTTTGGGAACAGATGTTAGTACTTTTTGCAGGACCTCATAGAACTTGTTCTTGACATCATCTTCGTTGGTCATAGTTGGTGCGTAGACACTCACAATGGTTGCATGCTTCCTTCCATTCAGCAGGGGCAACTTAATGGTCATGAGCCTGTCGTTTATAGCCTTTAGAAATCCAGCTAATTTACCGACCAGGGCCGACTTAATGGCAAATCCCACACCGGATTGGCGTCTTTCCTCGCTTTTCCTTCCACTCCAGAAAAATGTGTAGCCGGCTCCTATTACAGAGATTTGGTCTTCTTCTGCAAGTCGTGTCTCGTTCAAGGCTGCAATTTCGATGTTATACCTGCCCAGCTCTCTCCCAATCAGTGCTGTTCGTCTCTCTGGACCCGATGCGCCGCCTCTGTCAAGTAGGGTGCGTACATTCCAAGTTCCAATTGTTAAGGGAATATGGTTTACTCTTTTAGCTTTGCTAGTTTTATCTTTGTTTGTATGTCGACCGCTGTTAGGGTACCCACCAACCGCGGCTAGCTGGTTAGGTAGTGATGGAGCAGACAATGTTTAGGGCACCTTTTCTAGCCCCTTCCTCGTGCTATGGACGTGAGCAGTGTGTTCCTATAGAGGACTGCTCAGTCGCTCAGGGGGCTGCCGAATCCCACTGCTGCTCCGGTCAGTAGAAGACGACCATATGGCCTGAGCCGCCTGTGTGCAGGTCTGCGACTACGGCTGCCAGCGTACCCACGCCTGTCGCTTCGCCGCTCGCCCATCGCCACAGGGCGTGAAGGTGATATATGACGTTGGATGAAGAATGACTTGCGTGATGACTTGGATTAAAGTGAGGAAGAGTTGCGCAATTTGTCGACCTCACTCTCTCGCCTGAGTCCAGTGGCAAGACAAGTCGAGACGACTGGAGACGAATACAGGTGCAGTGGATGACCAGGGCGCTCTACGTGCCTTGCCGTGCTCATTACGTTCCACAACTCTTTGCAGGTAAACGCCGTCTCGCCCGTTGAATCAGGAATGATTTCTTCCGCGTAGTCTGCCGATTCCTGTCTTCACATGCTGGGTAGGCATACCCTAGTTTGCCGCTTGGTTTGACACCAAATCGGGTACCCATGCCAGGATTAGCCAGCCTCTCACAACTGTTGCCCGGGGGGGGGGGGGTGGCCGCCGTCGCATGCTGACAGCTACTAGGAGCCACAGGCACGAGCTGGGTGTCAGGCTTGGACCAGTGGGGGATGGGTCCTGAAAAGGACATGAGAGTCATCCTTACCAAAGGTGCTACCAATGCCTGACACCCCGTACCCCCCCCCCCCCCCATATATTTCAATATAGTCAACACTTGAATGGATACACTTATACTGTCTCAGCTTGCCCTTGAAAACCCTTGTGAACAGACATATTTATGTTGTAAACATAAACTAATTATTACATACCTGTATGATTTATTCATCACTGTCAACATGATTCTCTTCTAGCAGTTTATAAAGATTGTATAAAAGGAAAAGAGCCTGATGGAGTCAAATCCCTATAATATGGTCAGTGCGGAAGAACCTTAACATTACAATTATTGGCTCATGCCTGCACACTGCGTTTTCTCGAAGCATAGTATGACGTTGAGTGCCTGCTATCTCTTTTTTGTAGTCACAACTATGTTTATGTTGGTAAGAACTCCATAATACTGTCCTTTAGCATTTAACCGTGTTGCCACGAGGCAGATAATTTTCAATCGGACTCCTTTGAGCAGATGCATGTGCTTTCAGCTTAATAGGTGTTGGGGTGTCCGAGATTTTCTTAATATATGCTGGAAATTGTGGTTATGATGTAATGTTAATGAATTCATGTCTCATCTACTGTCACGTAAGTCGCCAAAACGTTTTCTGACTGGTAGTTTTTGAGCAACTGTAGAAAACAATTTACCATCGTTTGTTTCTGTTCATCTGTTTATAGAGCGGGTACACACTTTTCTAATGTTCAGTCTGTTATGTAAATTTCTATATCTGTCATTTCACCCGGTTTTACCACACCAGCTTTCAGCGTAATAATAATTTTGTGATACTTGTCAATGATTTTCTTCCCTCTTGCTGCATTTATGTCGTCGTACCCAGAGGACGAACTTTCAGACTGTGGTAGATCAGCAACATTTCAGCGGCTACGCTTTAACGGTCCACACCAGCTTTTTATTTTACCAAGGCATTAGCCGAAGCGCGGGAATCGTGAAACACTGCATCCATCGTGTAGTGTATACATGTAGGTAATTTTCTATGTAATTCAGGAATTTTATCACAGCCTCAGTCTCTGACTTAATCATTATTCCGACAAACCTTTGGAGCAGCAGTTCCAGTCAATAGGTCACGCTTTATCGTGTACCATAGCGGGAGAACCCGTTGAGGAAACATACACATTCTTCACAGATTCACTGAGATTCCGTGCAAATGTGAGAAACATTCTCCTATTACACCTTCATAGTCAGAGTTAAAACTTATGGCCAGCTTGTACATGATTCTGATAATAAAATAATAAATGTTGATTCATCATTCTCAGTCGCGTTCACATTACTAAGGCCACACTTGACCAGCTCCATGGTCAGTATGAGGTGGAACCTGGCAATGGAGGAGAACGAGACAGTTATCTCAAACAACTCGGAGTTGAAACTTTCTTTATCAAGACGAAACACCCACGTAAGGTGAGCTCCTACTTGGCCAGGTGCCCTGCGACTGTACATCATGTTTTCAAAGATAGCATGTTTACATGTTTCTATTTATAGCTATTGTATTACCAAACATATTATTTGCATAGCTTACATTTTCTGTTCTAGCTTATTTTTGCGTTAATTTAAACATTATTTCAAATATTGGCTTAATTATACTATGTTAGCTTTTCGGTTTATTTTACTATTATAAATTATGTAAAGTTTTACAGTATGTTCATGTTGTGCTACTTTTATATTGCTGTTTTTAAGTTAATTTTACTTTACTGGTGATGTATCTATAACTTTATTTTAGATGTCTTCGAGTACTGGGATGATGTGTGTGTTGCTGGTAATGGCTAAAGTAGATTCATTATAATCGCACACATCGTCCAGAAGCTTATAGCCATGGATCACATACTGTCATTTTGATGATCCCTTTAATCTCTGCATATCCAATACTTTAGTTGTGTCCCCAGTTCTTCAGATTGTTAAGTGACTTGCGTGTCTGTCAGAAATTATAAACTTTTCAACAGAAGACTCTTTTCATGGACTAGATCAGACATGCTGAATAGAGAACAATTAGAAAATTTAAATAATCTACCCGTGAAAAGTGTATAAGGAACTATCCATCAGTTTTGGATGGATTCTTACAGAAGCAACTGCTAAGTGTACTTTTATAATTCAAAAGTACATATTTATCTGCAGTTTCAATTGTTTACTATCTAGAAATAAATGTCCCTAGTAACCATGAAGGATAGCAACACCATATCACATAATGTCATAACTTAATAATGTTTATGTTAAGCATACATCCTGTTTGGAATCACTGACATTTTATTTTTTGAAATTAAGAGATTGATGTTGTATCCTACGATGCATTTGTTAAAAGTTAATAAACCTGGCTCAAATTGTTACTGTTTCATATGTAACAAAAACGTTTTTGAATGATGACATTAAGTGATATGTTATTGACATTATACATAGTAACAAATGTAACTTATTTCAAGATAGTAACAACAGACACTGGAAACAAATATGTGCTTTTATATGATAAAACAACATTTAGCAGTTGCAGCAAGATATACACAAGAAATACAAATCTTGTAATTATTTAAAACATCAATTACAGCAAGAGATTTGGGTTGAAACATTGTAATAAAAGTACAGATGGAAACAGTTTTTGTTCAAATATTTCTTCTGCAAGGTGACATAATTTATTATTTTTGTCACGTAGTCACTTTTCACCCATTAATGTAACTTATTTACCATTGCTAGTAATGAATATGTAAATACTTCATAGCATTTAACACATTTACAAAGCTGGATTATAACTTTGAAGCCTGATATGCAGTGTATACTTTTCATATAATTATTAACAGACTACAACGAAATATCTTTGGAACTTCAATTACACTTTAAAGCTAGAGTTCAGTCGCGCCCTTTCTAAAAAAAAAATAAAAAAATTAGAGCTTTCAGTAGCCTTTCATAATTACTCTTGAAAATGCAACAATTAATTTAACTTTTCAACTATTCCCATTCGCCAACCGTTTACCTTTGTCTGACACAGTTAATGGTAAATCATGAATGAGTCTATAGGTCTATAGGGATGTTCCAGACTGCAAGTTATGAATCATGACATATCATCACAGTTTTGTATTTACATGATTATGCCCCTTTGTTAATGACATCTGAGAGTTGACAGAGATGCCAGACGAAAGAAAGCGTCGGATGCCCGATTTGATGATTTATACTGTACTATTTACAATGAACACGAGATCTAAGCTTCAGAGAACAATAAGTCTTAGATATTCATTATTTGAATTAAAAAAAGATACGTAATTAACTACCAAAAACTGAACCTGTTTTACAACCGAAATTGTTTAATGATACCCTTGGCCGGCGCTCTGGCGAATGAAGTTACGAATGCAGTACGTAATCCCGCATACCGCGCTCGAAGGTTGCAGGCGATTGTATTGCAGACCGCCTTGAGTTGGTTTCCATACAATGGTATGAATGAGTGCCGATCGTTCAGAAAGCAATGATAAACTACTGAACGTAAATTTGCTCAGGAATCACTAGCAGCCCCCCCCCCCCCAAAAAAAAAAAAGATAAATAAATAAATAAAAAGATGATTGAGTTGACAGCAACATCCTCTGTAAAGAATTTGCAACTAAATTAACTTTAACACTTAGCATAATGCATTCTTGAAATTGGAAATTAAGTGAGAACAAACTGCAAATTTTGAGTGAAATAATTACAAAACATAGAGATACAATTAAAACGATTGTGATATGCATATGTTCGCATCTGTTCATAGGTATGCAATAGAATTTACAATGAGAACATTAAACAGCTAATGAAAATGTTGATGCAATTTGCTTCCAGAGGATAATCTGGAGTGAAGTGAGTGCCTGCAGTATTGTCTAATTGGTCACAAGATTTTGTGAATGTTCTACACGCATTTTCTTGTCACTACGTGGCATTCAATATGGAGGTTGTCTATTTGTACACATATGTGTCCACATTTGAACATATTACACATTTGCACATGCTGTTCTGTATATTTCCGCCGTTCTGAAATGTCTACTATTCTTCTACACAAGTTGTACAGGGAAATTGACTTGAGCTCTTGTGAAAAATCTTAATTTGTTGGATCAGTGTTAGTGTTGCACTGCATGAGGAAAATGAAGTTATAACGTGTCATTGGAAGTAGGTGTGTCAGCAGTCTGTCTTGGAGATCCTTCTTTCTAATTGCGAATTATGAATAGGGATTTGTTTGCAGATGTTTGATATAAAAACGAGGCAGGCGGTAATTGTCAATAAGATGGTATCTATATGGATATGGTCAATCCACCTGTCTCGCATTCCAAAGGTCGTGGGATCATTTTTGGTCTCTGCAATGGGTGGTTATCACTGGAGCTAGAGTTGATGACCTGTGTGACTCTTTTGGCAGGCAGCGCTTTGGAAAGATTCTGAGCCATAAGAGTTAAAGCTTGGTGCAATATCAACCCTCTTGTCTGTAAACCTCTTGAAAGCTTTAAGTGACAGTGTTTTCACAAGATTTACTGGGAAATGTATCAACATCCAATGTCAAATACTGTCTCACCAAACTGTGTGTATATGAAATTCTTCAGCTTCCATTAATGTCTGCAGCACATATTTTATTTGTTTTATGTTTGTTATCACTGCTTTTTTTCTGGATATTTCAGTAACGCATACACACACAGTTTGTGTTATCTCTTATATCACACATTGAAAGATCCTTTATTTATTGCAGCTTGGGTCGAACATACTACACTACTTGTCATGTTAATCAGCGTTTTGTCGGTGTCTACTTGCTGTTCTTTACTTATATAATCTTGCTGTTCATTTATCTGCTTATTTATATCGACAAGGACTTTATTGTTCTGCATAATCCATTGCAGTTATTTTGGAAAGATATATTTTACATGACACTCAGTGTTTAAATACTCAAACATTAAAATTCTTGTTGCATACCTCAAGAGATGATATTCATAATGAAATTATAAAAAGAAGAAAATCATTCATGATAACAAGTAAAGACTTATTGTCTACTGCTGATGAGACTTTTGTCTTCGTTGTGCCCATTGCTGCAGTGTTTGCACATTTGTTTATGGCTACTGATGTCAGGTAGTTTACCGATAATTTAATCATACGAAAGTTTTAAAACAGACTGTTCTAACATACAATTAGCAATTAAAAAATATCCATGTATTAGAACTGGCCACATACAAATAGATAATATGACCATTAAAAGAACGAAAACATACAAATACCTGGGTACAATCTTCAACTGCTCCAACATCATAAGGGAAGAAATACAAATTAGAATCAATTCTGGAAATAAGATATACTATGCACTACAACATCTACTAAAATCAAAGGCGCTATCTCGTAACACCATGATCACAATATACAAAACACTGATCAGACCAGTTGTGCTGTATGGCTCTGAAACCTGGAGTACAACGAAAGGAGACGAAGCCTTGTTACAAGCCTTTGAGAACAAAGTTTTAAGACGCATCTTTGGACCCATTAGGGATACACAAAGTGGAGAGTGGAAAAGAAGAAGTAACAAAGACATTTATGATCTGTTTAAGTCCCCGCTAATCACTGGTATCATGAAGGCTAATAGACTACAATGGCTGGGGCACATAGAAAGAATGGAAGATAATAGGGAAACAAAACTCGCTTACACTCAGGAAATAAATGACCGTAGACCCCGAGGTAGACCAAGAAGACGGTGGAGAGATAATACATGTACAGACCTACAAGCACTTGGAATCAACGACTGGCAAGAGAAGGTCCACCAGAGAGACGAATGGAGACGGATTGTATCTGCAGCAAAGAACCTCAATGGCTCGGAACGCTGAAGAAGAAGAAGATTAGAACTGTATTTATTACAGAGAGTAAACACATAAATGAAGTTTTTACACCCTTTAGGGCGCATTGGTGCTAGACCTATATTTGTATAGACCAACTGATACTCGATGGTGACGTGGACAATATCACAAGCTATCATTTGTTTTCCTGGTACACATTTAAGACTGGGCCGATGCAAATGTTAAATAATCTGCTTTAATTCTGATTCAAACTCCTGACGACCGGCCAGCAGGCGAGGGTCTAGCCATCATGCAATTGTGGTTCCCATTTATTATAGTATTTACTTATTTTCAACACATTAGTATTTTCCAACGGCATTGAGTTTGCTGTATTCAAGGCTACATCTCTACTTGTTTTTACATTAAAACGCGGAAATCTGGAGTCGTACTTTGACTATTGTTGCTTGCCATTTAAATTAACGGTTAACTGATTCAGTGCAAAACAAAAATTAAGTTTGGACCAAACATGGTACACAATCAAATGAACTAGTGTTATAATGTAAATTTCCGTTCACTGAGCATTGAAACTGCTGAAGATACCACGAAACGAAACAAATAACACGATGACCCTCGTATGACGATATATCGTCCTTCTGTCCAAATGGGAGGTCACATTTGGCGATATCTCATCCTTCGACATTAAATCAGCTAATAAACTGTTTAATTAGTATCTGTGAATCATCATGCAATCAGACAGCTATTTGGATCCAGTTATGTTTTATCTCGGAACATTTATAACATCTGATGGGAGGTGCCTTGAAGAAATTAGAACAAGAATCGCTATAGCAAAGGTAGTCGTTTGCAAGATGGAAAACATACTGGCCAATAAAAAGATGTCGTTTGCAGCGAGAAAAAAGAGTGTTGATGTGTTACATAGAACTTGTGCTTTTGTATGGATGTGAAGCATGGACGACGAGCAGACAAGCTGAGAAACATCTGCTGGCTGTGGAAATGTCGTTTCTGAGGAAAATGCAAAGAATACCATGGACAGATAGAAAAACCAATGGCTAAGTCCTACAAGAAACAAATGAAAACCGTAAACTGATTACAGAAATTAGACGTAGACAGTCACAATTGTTTGTTCACGTTATTAGAAGAAATAAATCAGAGAACTTGGTGACAACTGGCAAGATGGAGGGAAAGATAACAAAGAGCGGGCATAGAAGTAAATACCTGGATGGCTTGGTCACGTTGTATGGTCAAGGCAAGAAGACTAAGCTGATCCACGACTCTGGTGATGGAGTGAGATGGCAAAACATGACTGTCCACGCTTACCGGCATGAGACATGATGATGATGTTTTAAAATTTATATTTTTTACAGGAAACGTAAGTTTACTGTGCACTTTCCTGGAAGTTTTAAATTACGTTATCACGGGTCTCAGAATCGAGAGTTACTGTAGATATAAATCTGAGTTGTATAATCATATTGTTCAATGAATGTACAGCAGTGATTCACCAAACCTTTAACCAGTTTGCCAACAGTTTAACTATTTGTATAAAGAGACAAATGCTGCAAGGCAGCAGGTAATAGAGATTACATATCGCACTACTTACCTGCCAAAGGCCATATCACAGAGTTGTGGGTTAGTTTATTGAGATACCTGCCTCCACCATTTAACTAGTCATCTGTCAATAACCTCTTCATATGTTGTTCCATAGCCGCATATTCAATATATTCATGGCTAACCTCTGAATGTAGAAGCCACTCCACCAATTATCTTCGAAAAGTTATAACATCTGAAAGAAAAGTCCAGGTACAGATTAGAACAAAAATTGTCATGGCAACAGTAACTTTTTGCAAAATGGAAAACATACCAATGTAAAAAAAAAAAAAAAAAAAACAAACTCAAATTCAGTGACAAAAACAATGTTAAATTGCTGTAAAGAAATGTACTGTTTAATGCACGTGAAACCTTGAAAATATGCAAACAAGATGAGAAAAACACAATGTCAGCGGAGATGTGAGAAAAATGCAAAGAATGCCATGGATGGACAGAAAAACGAATGAGGCTGTCTTTCAAGATACACATGAAAATCATAAATTGATTAGAGAAATTAGACATATATAGTTAGGAATTTTTGGTCACACCATGAGGAGAAATAAACCCGAAAAATTAGTGACGAATGACAAACTTAATGGGAAAGGCCAAGAGAAGACAACGAGATAAAGACCTGGATAGCTTGGCCACATGGCATAACTGAGACAAGAGCACCGGCTTCATCTACATCTGGTTCTTGTATGAGATGGCGAACCATGATCGCTCACGCTTATCAGCCTGACACATGATGATGATGATATATCTGAACATAAAACCAGCACAATCTGATTGTGTAATTATGAAGATAAGTAATGATATCTGGTTAATTTTATGTGTACGTATATTATTACACAATCACGTAATATTTCATGTGCAGCCAACATCATGTTACCAGTAAAGTATTTGTTATTGTTACAGTTGTCTTTATAATGTTAAATCATTATGAGATCTGAAACATAAAACAATTAATAGTAAATTGACAATATGTATTGCCGTCTTCTCAAAACACAAGCTATTTGTCTGTTAATGGAAGTTCAATATTTATACTGCTAAAATCTGCAGAGAGAAAAGAGTGTCTTTCCCTAGAAGATGAATAGGGACAGTGATTATGCTCTGACCAAATTAATTCAGGAAAATCTGTGTAGATGCCACATTTGTCAATTAAGCATACATCACTCTGTATTGATTTGCCCAATTACCGTTGTGTTCTAAATGGTAGAGAAATGACATGCATATTATATTATAAAATGTGATCTCGTGTGATGCATTTGAAACCTTGAATATAAGCAAACAACATGAGAAAAACACAATGACAGCGGAATTGTGAGAAATGTGGACAACATGATATGATGTGGCAAAATTGTTTATTAAAAAAAAAAATTGTTTAACCTTCTTGATACTAATGAAAAGAATTGCAGATCTTTCAGCTTTCCCAGAAGTATAACTTTTTACAAAGTACTGCTTGTATTACAAACATAGTCATATTTTGCATTTCTTGTGTTCTCTAACTCATGCGCTGAAATGACAATTCCTGATTGTCAAATATCCTGAATAAATCTTAAGTTTTGCTTACAGGTGGTACCTTAAGCACACAGATGAGAAATAGTGATATGTTTAAAGCAATCAGAAACATAAAAGTGCGACTGACAATGTCATCCAACCTTGGAATGAAATTCAAATTTTACGGTTTATGAGTCTGTTAAATTATACAGTTGAATTAGATTCCAGTGTGCTTCATTTTTAGAATTACATACTTAAGTTTTGCTATGTTTTGTTACATTTTTCTCAGATTATATGGTAATATTGTGTTATATTATATCTTTTCACAATACGTTAAGAAAAAATAATGACATTATGTAAAAATGTTTATGGCACGCAGAATTTAAATAGAGCACAGCTAACTTTATGATGCTTGCAATTTATGAAGTTTATTGGTGTACGTTTTTATGTGTTTGCAACTCAACAGGACCAATTAAGCATGGAAATCCCATCCACGATTTTATAATGCCAGATTCTCTCATTTATAGAGTCTTTTACAGGTTCAAATGCAAATTAACAATTCATTATGTTCATGTTAATTATAGTAATAGTAAGTGACTCAAAATTATTGACTTTCTGTTAACCAGAAAACAATTCAAATATTTTCCTTATTTGTCATATGTAAAACTGAGCTATTTTTACAAGTCTGCCTGATACATTATACTGTAATGAGATATGAGAAGAATTGTTGTGATCAATAAACAATCAGTATTTGCATTAGTATTTCTCGTTAAACACATGCATACACGTGCACACACACACTCACACCCATATACACACACCCACACACATACCAATGCGTTCGCACACACAATTGCACACTCGCACACACACTTTCTTGAATGAATACACTCATGCATACTCATTCACATACACAATAGCACACTCCCACACACACATTGCTTTGATTGCTTGTTTAATACATGTGGTGCATATTTTCGTGAAACTTTTAATGTGGACTTCTTCACAGCAACATACAGTGCTGCTACAGAAAGAGTGGACAGGCATAAGACCACACAAGCTTTCCTTTAAGGGTGTCACCAACTGTGTGATCAGACTAATGCAGTCGGTCAAGTTCAATGCAGAAATTCCATTTTCTGATGTCCTATCTACAAGCCAGTCACGGGACTCAATAGTACACCAAACCAAAATGGCAAAGACAATGGTGAGTGGCTTACTAATCATTCAGTTTGCAAATGTGTTATGTGTGTGTATTCATATTTAAATTAATTATTATAATATTTTCTAATTTCATGTCTTTCTTTAGATCTGTTTGTGTTCTTCCGTTCCTGATGAAGATTATATTAGTATAATCGAAAATCGTTGTTCGTCGTGTCTTAGTATACCTATGTTTATTTTATTATTGTTTTTGGATTTCCCCCCTGTTATTTATATCCACCATTGTGGAATTCGAAGTAAGGTATGTATACTGTGTCCGTGTTTAGTAGGCTATATCTCACTTTTTCGTAGAAGTTAACATTTGGTTTTGTTCGCATATACTTTACAGGACATCGCTGTCAACATCAGCATCTTTCAGCTGACTGTTGATTTCTTAGCAAGATTACGCTCAGTAGTTTGCCATTGCTTTCTGAGCGATCGGCTCACATACCCCGTAAGTTACTGACGCGGAGAGAAACGCTACCGATTCTCGCGCAATTCACATTATCACGAGAGTATATGGGATTACGGAGAAAGTCGCTAACCCTTAGACCAGGGAGACAGGCAGAAGTTAACATACCTGTTTTTTTTATTTCATATGTGTATTCTCTACTGATCCCTTCAGGTCTTACAATGCCCCCAAGGGGAAATAATGAATAGTAACGCTGTAGCCTCCTGAGCAGGTTGTAAGAGACAGCTATAGAGGGGTAGGTGTAAGACTGGCTACTTCATACCGTAGACAAATGCACTCAGTATCCAAACAACCATGAAGTAGCCTACACAAGGCTTGGTATGCATGATTGTGGATTTATACTCCATTAGTAGTCCTACAGACAGCAGAAGCAGATAAAAGAGCTTCTACTGATCGTCCTGTTTTTAAATGCATTATTATGATTGTGCTTCGTCTAACAAGGCCCTCGCAATTGATATGTAGCACTATAGTGTGTTTATTTTTGTCTGCCCCAATATAAAATTCCATATCTCAGTAACCAACTGAAGGAAAATGGTGAGATTTAGCATATAACCTTATCATTATGTCCACCCAAAAAAAAAAAAAAAAATTCTTTTGTTCTGGAGGTTTTGCAGCAGATTTCAAAGTTTGTTTATAAGCGGTATATAATTCACGGGTCAGAGATGAAATTCATAATTTTAAATGTATTACAGCGTAGCCAGACAATCAGCGTTCAATGTTAAATATTTTACTTTTTTTACGGGATTGGCCTTATGCCAAGAACCCCGCGCAGTTTAAACTGGGACTGTTCAGAGGTGTCGTCAAACTGTGGTTTATTTCATGAAACCTGATTATTATTTTTATTTTAAAACAAAATCTTACCACTTATCGCTAAAATTGAAATGTGTGAATATTTTTCAATGGGATTGAGTGCGAAATTGTGTATACACTTCAAAGCAACGCTATGAAGTTGTGCACATATTTTTGTATAGAAGCTGATCGCAGGACACTGTTTTATACTATTACAAATTCCGAAAAAAGAACAGTGCATGCATTGGGTTTGAGTAAACGGTCATTTTGTCGATGGGTGCAAGAATCTGGAATTAAACCACCATGCAATAACCAAACGGTAGGTAGAGAGGTTATTGTAGACAGCTTTGACAAAGATGTCATAAGGCGAGCTATTATAAAAATGCTTTTAAAAGTCGCTTAAAAGTCGACAGGGTCGACTTCATTGCACCGGGTTCTATCCCATATGGCTCGGTCTCTTTCCGCAGCACGGAAAGCATCGCACAAAGCACGAACTCTGCAGCTCTAGCGACGACCCACAGAAGTCTCCGAAAAATTTAACTCGTGAACCGAAGGATGCGGCCCGGAATGGAACCCACAACCTTTGGAGCCCGAGTCAAAAGGCTTGACCACTTCGCCACGGATACTCCTAAAATTATAAACTTTAATTCCTAATTCCTAAAATTTATAATTTTATATCCAGGATTATCCAGCATTATACAAATGCTGGATGTCAAAGAAACAGCGACTGCAAGAAAACTTAGGGTCTGGGTTGAGAAAGAACAATAACATAGAGCTATCCAAAACAACTTTGTGGCAAATTATAAGGACATTATCTTTACGTTTAGAAAGTACAGGGGAGATAGAAATATTCTTTGCGAGCAACCGCATTTAGGAGCCATGAGAAGCAGATACATACGTGAAATAAGGGAAATGCGCAAAGACAATTATGGCATAGTGTATTTGGATGAAATGTGGATCAATGCGCACCACACAAGTGATAAGGAATGGCAATCAGTGGATGGACAGATAAAGCGATATGTGCCCAGTAGTATAGGACAGCTTTTGGTCATGGCCCATGCTGGTAATACGCATAATGGCTTACAACAGAATGCTGGGCTCGTGTTCTTATCAAAGCATACAGACAATAGGGATTATCATAATAAGATGAATGGTAATGTATTTAGAGATTGGCTCGAGAATACTGTGCTTCCATCCCTAGATAGACCGTCGTGTCCATTTATGGACAATGCATTATATCAATGTTGTTGCCAAAGAAGACAAAATACCCACAGCATCGAGCACAAAGGGAGCAATAAAGATATGGCTCCGAATGGAAAACATACCATTTCCAGAAAGGTATTTCTAGCTAGAATTATTGTCCCTTGTAAAACAGACGCCAAAAAAGCAAGAAATATGAAATCGACAAGTTGATAGAAGAGCATCGTCATGGTTGCTTGAGACTTCCGCCGTACCACTCTCATTTTAACCCTATAGAATTTGTGTGGGCTAAAATTAAAGGACAGGTGGCAGCTGACAATACTATATTCAAATTGTGTGACGTCAAGATACTAATCCAGTCCGCGCTATTAAATATTGATAAAAGTTACTGGGAAAATGTGAGGACCGTGTGTTGAAAGAGGAAGAGGGTTATTGGAGAAAGGATGGATTGAATGTTATGCAACCGAGAGCAGTCATCAACCTACTGGAATCGTCCGACACAGACTAAGGTCTGAGCAGATCGTAGACCTTAATCCGCGTGCAGGCTTACTGGGATATTTTTCTCCAACCATTCAGACGAATTGCAGGCCCTAAACATTACAGCATCAGCACAATGTCAATGGCAACAGTTTGTATTCCACAGTGACGAATTTTCAATTCCTCAAGCCCTCAGCGGTGACAATCAACTGGTATTGAAAAAACAAACAAACAAACAAACACACTAAGCGAGTTGAATACCAACAGAAGAGTAATATTGCGGTGGAAACTGACATATTGTAGCATAACAAGAAACGTGAGAGCAAACACGTTGTCAAATTAGGGGACAACACACGTGCATACGAAGCAATCTATAAACTACAATGAAAAGAGGACCAACATCTAGGTCGTTAAGAAGAAAGCACACTACAGAGACAATGACAACTATTTTCATAGTGCAAAACAGGTAATCATGTTCCGTCTCTAAACAGTAAACAGCAGAGTAGACAATCTTTCACGAAGACTTAAAGCGGGTCTGTCACCCATGTGTACGTGTGAACAAACTACACAAACAGCTGAACAGATCCTAAAAATGGACACATGATGACTAAATTACGGTATCATTTCTGGTCACTCCATACGCACATTAACGCACAGCTATTTGGAAGCTTTCACGAACTCAATATAAAAAGCTAAATGCATCCTAGTAACATGAATACTTGTGTACAATTATTAACCAGCAGCTGAAGAAACAAGAAGGAAATGAAAAATAAGGTAAGAAATATATTCCTTCTACTTTCCTGTCAATTTACACATTATTTACTCCATGCCTCTATAAATTCTCTATCTCTACTAATATTACGCATTGCACCCCTCTCGTGAGTCTCCGTGGTGAAGTGGTCAAGCCGTCTGACTAGGGCTCCGAAGGTTGTATGTTCGATTCCTTCATTTCACGAGTGCATTTTTTCGGAGACTCCCGAGGGTCGTCGCTGGAGCTACGGAGTTCGTGCTTTGTGCGACGCTTTCTGCCCTGCGGAAAGAGACTGAGCCATATGGGATAAAACCCGGTGCAATGCAGTCGACCCTGTCGACTTTTAAGCTACTTTTTTATTGCACCCACTCCCATACGAATCTGGCTACGCCTTGTACTTGTGTCCTTGCCAGAAATAACGTGGTTTACTGTAAGACAAGTTTGTTAGCGTGAATTCACTACATTTTCCCCAAAACATCAAAGAAATTTCGCCGCTTTCGATGATTTAAGTTGCTTTTAGACCTATCAAAGACATATTCCGTGGGGGGGGGGGGGGGTAAATATAAGACGGCAGGAAAAATTTCATAATGATGCAACAGACAGTTTTCAAAATAATTGATCGCGAATGACGGCATTCATTTCTGGACATACTATAGTACCAATTTTTACTTTATGTTTCTTCAGTCTGTACGCCGGGGCTGGATAATGAATAGGTAGATGAATTTTGGTGCCCACACATTGGGGATCCTCACTGGTACTGTATAGTTCGTGCACTGAGCTGATAACCTTCTATTGTGACCAGAGCACTCTTGGATAGTCTCATAATGTCATCAAGATGGTCTCTTCAATTCAGTTGTCATCATGTGATCAAGATAGTCTCTTGAATTAATCAGTTGATCAATCAATTAATTAATTAATTTGATTACTGATTACAGAAACAATATGTTGCATCCGAACAGTGTGGTGGTAAAGTTATTGTGTTTTAAAAAAAAATTAAAGTAAAATAACATATTAAATAGTAGCAGCAGCAAAACTGCTTATTGTTTTTTTTACCACAGGGTACAGCACCAGAGGACCATGAGAAACACGAGTGTGTGACCATATCTGTCCAGGAATTTGTAAGTTTTTATTCATATTATTAAATAGAAAAGAAGGTCAGTAGATGGAGGTCATCGGAATTGAAAAAAAAAATAATAGAGTAAGAACAAAATAACATTAACAGCGTTCATAAAATAACAATTTAAAACATCACATTTATTATACTGTGACTAATTGAACTATGCTATATTTTCCTTAGCCTATGCACCATAGCTTCGAACTATTTGTTACCTTACTAATATGTTACCATTCCTTCCCTATTTAGATTTTGTATTATTTGTTTGTTACCTAAAATAATTATTATTTTCATTAGCCACGTTTATGCTGTTCCTGAAGAAGGGCATTTGGACCAAAATGTCAAATTGTGTGCTGTAATTATACTTATTCACTACACATTTCAAAAACACTATTTTATTATTATTATTTTAAGAAAATTATTGTTTGCTGTCCATTTTCCCAATTATTTCTGTTCACCGGACCTAAATTCCTAAAGTATGTACATGTTTCTGTGCTTATCGTTTTTCTACAGGATAAACACATATCTATTTATTTTATTTTATATTCAGTCCATACTAATGTATACCCGTGAACCATGGATTATGCATTTTTTTAAAGTAGTAAAAACATGTTGGAGCCACAGAGATGTGGTTTCTACCTAGAAAGAATCCTATGGATGTCCCAAAAGACCAATTTTCGGGTATTGCAAAAGACCAGTTCACTAAAGCGTTTAATTGTCCACATTTTGGCCATACTATGAGATGAGAGGGTCTGGAGAAAGTTGTAACAACCAGGAAGATTGAGGATGTTAGACACGGAGGCTAAAAGAGGGAGAAGATAATGCTGGATTGTTGACAGGGTGTTATGGAAGATTATTAATAATCAAACTTACCAGGAACACAGAGGATAGGTGTTTATGGAGCGTGTAGAGGAACATGATCACTTATGCAATTCGTTATGGCACATGATGATGAGTGGGATTCCCAAGGAAGAGCAGGGATACACTAATCACTCTTAATCGAAAGAGTTGCTGATTTATGTTATGTTGACCGACCTCACTGCACATGTGGTCATTCCCGTGCCTACTTAGTCCCCTGATGCAGCCAAAGTATTTCTGTTCACTGTTTCTGTAATGATGTAAACTGAGTGAGAAGGTGAGATAATTGGGGGAATTTAGACAGCCCAAGAAAATAATTTGTTCCTGGCGCATAGTATCTAGTGTATAATTGAAACTGTAATTACGATTTAAATGATGTTTAATATAACCTATCACCTTTCATGTAAATGATTATGTTTAAAGGGATAAAACAAATAGCATGAGTTATTTATAGATGGTTCTTGTGTAACTTCCTCTTCATTTCTCCAGAGTCCTGTGTGTGAGAAGCCAAACAAGGCATTCAGAAACAGGTGATTTAATGTGACAATTAAATAATGTTCATAATAGATAGGATGGGAGGAGGAGGAGGGGAGAGAGAGAGAGAGAGAGAGAGAGAGAGAGAGAGAGCGAGAGAGAGAGCGAGAGAGAGAGAGAGAGAGAGAGAGAGAGAGAGAGAGAGAGAGAGAGAGAGAGAGATAACTGTATTATTTGTCTATTCTTGTTTTTGCCTCTCGTTTCTCTACTTCGCATTCTAGATGCACATTATAAATTTGTATTTAGTTTAGTTCTGGTATTTATTAAATGATCACATGCATTTCTCCATAATTGTTCTAGTTCATTTCCCATAGTTCACACATGTATATCTCCATACGTATTCAGATTTCCCCAAATAGATTGCACATGTATATCTCCATAAGTATTCCAATTCCTCCCCCCCCCCCCCCATAGATTGCAAATGTATTTCCCCATAAAGATTCCAGTTGCCTCCCATAGATTACACATGTAAATCTCTACAGTATATTCCAGCCCCCCCCCCCCCCCCCAAAGATTGCACATGTATATCTCCATACTATTTCAGTTTCCCTCAATAGATTGCACATGAATATCCCCATAAGTATTCCAATTTCCTCCCATATATTGCACATGTACATTTCCATAAGCATTCCAGTTTCTTTCCATTGATCACACATGTATATCTCCATAAGTATTCCAGTTTCCTACCCTATATCACACATGTATATCTCCATAAGTATTCCAGTTTCCTACCCTATATCACACATGTATATCTCCATAAGTATTGTAATTTCAACAATGAAGAAGCAGAAAACGTGACATACTTTGAATATCTAGGCTCCATAATCAAAAACCTTGAGGATTGTTCAAAAGAACTGAGACATAGGATAGCCGTAGCAGTGCAGAGACTAAACAGTATTATGACATGGATGTTCGTCCATCACGAATGATGAGGACCATTCATTCATTGCATCTTTAGATTTGATGAAGAACGAATGACTTGCGCTTTAGTTTGGATTATAGTGAGGAAGTGGTCACGCAACTCCGTCGACCTCACTCTCTCGTCTGCATCCATCTGGTTCCAGTGGCGAGCATGGCAAGACGACTGGAGACGGACACAGATGCAGTGGACGTTAGGCTGCCACGGGCCAGTTATCCCTGTATATATTGGCTCTCAATACAATTACGACATAGGATAGCCATGGCAGTGCAGAGACTAAACAGTATTGCGAACCTATGACACAGCACCAGCAATTAAGTTAAAGAAGAATTGTTAAAAACATGCATCTTCACTGTGGCAATATATAGATGTAAGTCATGGACCATTTCACAATCACTACAGAAGAAAATTTGAATTTTTGAGTCCAAATGTTGCAGAAAAATTCTTAGAATATCATGGATTAAGATTAAAAATATTGAAATTTTACCAGATCTGAACATCCAAGAAAACCGTCTCATAAACAATGACATATCTCAGAAACTAAAATATTTTGGCCATATTAAATGTCAGAGTGGCTTTGAGAGAACATGGATGAAAGGCATGGACCAACCAGTGCAAAAATGGACACAGGACAGAGCAGACACCTTGGGAAAGGGTACACAAATTACAAGTACCTCAGAAGTTAGAGTGTGTTCTCTTGATGGTTTCTGGTGCCCGTTTTACACTGGGTTGACTTGGCAGCCTGGGAGAGTTTTAAAAATATCCCCGCTTTGATGGAGATTTGAACATATGACCACTGTGCTGGCAGGCAATTCTGCTCCAAAGCATTCAGTGTACTTACCATAAGTGTGTAAATATCACATGTGAAAAGGGGATAACATAATGTAGACATTAACCAGACAATTGTCTTTGTGTTTTTTGTTTTTTTTTTTGGGGGGGGGGGGGGGAGGAGGGGGGAGGGGGGGGGGGTTGTTGTATATTCTATGTACAGGACATTGCAGTCAGCACCAGCATTTTTTAGCTGCTGTTGATGTCTTGACAAGTTTTACTTTCAGTAGTTTGCCATTGCTTTCTGAACGACTGGCTCACATACCTTTCCGTAAGAAACCAATGCGACGCGATCCGCTGCCGAATCTCACGCAGCTATGTTTCGTACTTGGATATACGGGATTACAAACAATGTCCTTAACCCTTTCGCCAGGGAGACCAGCGGACAATTGTCTACAGTTGTTAATTTTAATATTGCCTTTGTATTGTATTTTACTTCTTGTTTTCTTTTCCAGACAAGATGTGGTTGAATCTTCAGCAGATCGTGTTAACAAGTATCTGGCACAGGCCCTGACTGCCAGAAGTATAGAGAGGGAGAAGTCCAACAACATCAACTTTGTTACTCTACAGTTTACCAACAAGGAAAAGGAGAGAGGGGTATAACAAATACAATTGCAACTTGTGTGGCTGTTTGTGAGCAGAGGGTCCACTAATTAATCATGCAAAATCTCACAGTAACCATGAATCCATTGCAGTAACTGCCAGTTTTTTTTTAAATGACATATTATCATTCATTCTGTGCTTACAATATAATTAACAATTTTACAAGTCAAATAAAAAAAAAAAATAATATTTCAACATAAGCAGATTTTAACGTCTTTCTCCGAAATCCTGTATATACTCGTGAGTAACGTAACCTGCGCGAGAATCGGTAGCGGTTCTCGCCGTGTTGATAACTTATGTATGGGGTATATGAGCCAGTCGCTCAGAAAGCAATGGCAAACTACTGAATGTAAACCTTGCCTAGTACATCAATAGCAGCTAAAAAATGATGATGTTGACTGCAAAGTCCTGTAAGGGATATAATAAAAAGTTAAATTAACAGAGATCTGAGACGGCGAAACATGACCACCCTCACTTACTGGCATGGCAAATAGTCATGATGAGGATACTGAAGTATCTTTAAAAAAAAATACTTGTCAGTGTATTTTTGCATTTAACTGCATTTTGCATTAGTTGCATTTAATTTCACTGCTAAAAACAGATGGAGCACTCATAGTTAAGCTAAAATCATATATATATATATGTATATATATACTAGCGGACCCGGCCCGGCTTCGCCCAGCCCCTGGTGGGGAGCATCTCATTTAATTCATATAAGTAGTCATATAAGTTCCCAGTCCCAACTGTCTGTCTGTCTGTCTGTCTGTCTGACACAGCCCGGCTTCGCCCAGCCCCTGGTGGGGAGCATCTCATTTAATTAATATAAGTAGTCATATAAGCTCCCGTTCCCGTTCCCGTTCCCGACTATCTATCTGTCTGTCTGACTGTCTATTATTAGAAAGAGCACTTGAAAGATCTTTACATCTTCCCCCAACAATTAACTTGGGTAAATGGAGCGGCGGCAGCAGCACCAGCAGAAGAAGAAAAAGAAGGAGGAGGGGGAGGGGGAGCAGGAGGGGGAGGAGGAGGAGAGGGAGGAGGATGAGAGAGGAAGAGGGAGAGGAGGAAGGGGAGGAGGAGAGGGTGGAGGAGGAGGGGAGGAGGAGGAGAAGGGATTTGGATGAGAGAGGGGGAGGATGAGGAGGGGGAGGAGGAGAGGGAGGAGGATTATAATGCATATGCCTGTAGATAACTGTAGCGAAAAGGTCCACCTATTTGAGAAATATGCAACAATTTTACATATATAGCAATGCTATTAAAATTTATGTCCCCTCGCTATATATAAATTATAATGTAAATTAATATTAAGTAAATAATTGTTTGTACACTATCAATCTATGACAGTTGGCAGCACGGGAATGAGAGGAAGACGTGTAGAAAATTTCATCTCAATCGGATGGACCATTCGCGAACGCATAAATAACATACATACAGACATACATACATCGCCTTTTATATATATAGATATAAACCTACATATTAGTTGTTAACACTGGAGTTTATTCCTCCCCAGTATCAAGCCACTGAAGATCTGACATTTGGCTGCAGTCTTGTGTGTACATTGGCCATGCTGTTGCTCACACTTTGTGTGCAGGTCAGTGAAATATGTTCAATATGATTTGTCTTTCGGTAGAATTGTAAGTGCACTTTAAATGTATGTTTGTATTATGTTGTTTTGTGCATCTGCATGTATACATTCAGTCTGAGCTGCTGTGGTGGCATAGTGATTAGTGCATTTGTCTGCCAAGACAGCGGTCCAGGTTCAGTCTCTAACAGAGGCAGGATTATTGTTTTCTGGCTATTATAGCTTTGGGGTCTAGCTAGCCTCATTAAAACTGGTACCAGACAATTTACAGAGGTTTCGGAGAATTGTCGGGGAAGGAACGGTGAGGAGGAAATGAACTGGCCATCCCAGTTCATATATCATGGCCTAGAATATGTGTAATTCTAATACTTCCATCCCCTAGCATCTGCTATGGGACCACCTTTACTTTTTACAACTAGTACTAGGTCAAAGGTTAGCAGGAGTGATTTAATAGAAGTTGGGTTACATGCACAAGGACTGCATCTTCCTCAGCAGATATTGAAGTGTATGGGTGCCAACCACCTCCATTGCACTCTCGGTAGATACACATTGTTAACTAACACATAACTGGTGTCGTCAATCGCAACATGATGAGGGAGATGCTGAGGGGGAGATCTGAGTGTTTGTGAATGGAACAGCTTGATGTGCAGTGATGATGATTTGTCCGCTAACATATCCTATGTTATGTTATATCGAACAACATCAATGCACATTGGGAATTCCTATGCATGCTCATTACTCTGAAGCAGTAGCCATACCAAGGTATTTCTACTCACTGTTCTCATAAGGAGTTGACTGTGGTATCTCCTCTCTTTCCCCTGAAGGCGGCATTGACATGCCTGATCAGGTTTCACCCCCAGTTCATGTAATAGGGCGAGTGTCTGAGTCTTGTCAGTGTCTGTCATTCGATTCTGTCCTACATTGATTATATTACTTTGAACTTTAAAACTTGACTTGGGTTCCCTGGATCAAATGAAAAAAATATAAAATAAAACCAATATCATCAAGTTTCTTGCCAACTGGCAAGGGAAATCACATCTTGCAATGAATTCAGTTCTTGTGCTGACATCTTTCTATGTCATGACACAAGACTCAAGAATGTCCCTCACTGTCTTCCTCTATCTCTCTTTTCATTTCTATCTCTTTTTCTACAAATCTTTCCAGTTGTTACAAGGTGTTCCAGTTTTTGTCTTCTCATAATGTGGCCAAAAATGATGACTGCTTCTTTCTAATGTTTGTATAAGTTTTTCTTGTGCCTTAATCTCCCTCAAAACGTTTAGATTACTCATTTTGGCTGTCCAAGAAATTTTCAATATTCTTCTGTAAAACCACATTTCAAGCTTTTAGTGGTGTTTTCCTTTGTTTATTAATTGTCCATGATTCGCAGCCATATGTTAGAATTAGTTCAAAGTAACATGTAAGAATTCTTTTTCTAACTACCAATGAAAATGATTTATTGCATTGGATTTATTTCATTTGATAAAGTTACATTTTTTCTTGTCCTGTTCTGTTCTTTATCCCTTTGATGTATTTTCCATCTGATGTTATCCATGTGACTAATTTGAATTTCCGCACTCACCCCAAAATAATACCAATTAGTTTAATTGTACATTTACATACGATCTGCTTCTTTGATATCACCGTTACTTCTGTAATAAATCTAATATAGAAAAAGACTCAACCTTAAGGTAAGCTAAGATAGTATGAAAGAATATGGGTAGCAATGAAACTCCATAGCAGTAGCCACCATAAAAGAACACAGATAACAATAAGATATCTCAACTGTAGCCATTTTAATTAATATGCCGTAGAAATTTATTCACATTGACAGATAATAAATAATACATGATCATTTAAGTTAAATCAAAGTGTATCAACACACTTATTTTTTATTAATTAGAAAAAGGGCTCATAAATCTTCTTCACAGAAACATTTCTAATGTGAACTAGGCCCACATTCTACATTTATTTTTAAATCTACACTTTAGCTATTTGCATTTTCAATCCCCGCCATCTACATATGTAATCTTTTACCTTGTATTGCATCTTGTGTTGATATTTATATGTAATTGCATTAGTTCTTTTCAAAATAATCTCCATTTTCTTCATTTTATAAATCTTTTTGATAATTGTTTGTTATTTGTTTGTGTCGTTTCTTCAATATATTAAATTTTAGAACACCCTGAGATAAAACACTTGCATTAAGGTTTGTATTTTACATTTTCAGGTTGTCATCCTACCTTGGACATTATTATTATTCATGGTGTTTCTCTTGGGATTTGCCTGGCCTTCCATTGTGCTTATTTCTATTCTCAGTGTCAAACTCCATGTAAGTTATTGTCAGTTTTTGTATTTACAAATCAGTGTAGTTCACAGTCAACCAACTGTGCTACACAATAAAGGTTTTGTCTTTTTTCCTCTCCAAATATTACACCATACAATTCCAACATAAGTAACGACATCCTATTAAAGTAGCAAGTTTGGCATGACTGCTCCTAAATAAGCTTTCTTTACATATAATTTTGCCTGTGATTAGTTGAAAACTATTTTGCTTTTTGCTTCTCAAATGTGCATTTACTTAGCAGATTCGATGCCAAACAAAACGTAGGTTTTGGCCAAACAAAAATGGGTGGCGGAAAATGGAAAGTAGGGGTGTCACAATTATGATCTATAAGTTGTTAATATGGTAGCATGCATGTTGTATTGTATATCAAATTAAAGGCGGCTGCTTAGGGAAAATACTGTATTGATATTTTAATTGAGACACAATTTTGCATTGACAACAATTTGGCGATATATAAGCTCATGGCCGATACGGGAAGTCACTTAAGCCGATTAATGGGAAGTCACTTAAGACAATTAATCATCCTATGGCACTTAATCAGTAAATAATCTTGTCACATTGTTGATCCACATCATTGCTTCTAAAGAAAGGAAGTTTTTCCAGAACATGGTGGAGAACTCTAGGTTTCCACATACAGTATGTGACTGGAAATAATCATCTCAGACACTTCAAAAAGCCATTGCAGCTCTTCATGTAACTATTATACAACGATAATTACCAAATCAGGTTAAACATTGAAGACACGAAATTCAACTTCATTGCACCATGTTTTACCCTATCTGACATGGTCTGTCTCCACAGAGCAGCAAGCTACCTGTCAAGAGCATAGCACAAAGCACAAACTCTACAGCTCCAGCGATGATTCCCGGGGGCCATATCAGATTTACAATTTGTGTTTCAAAAGATAAAATGCAAATGGCTTTGGAATGTATGATTATTACCCATTCAAATACCTCACAATAATGAACATTTGTGGACCCATTATCCTGATTATGAATGGGTCTATGGCAATGTGAGAGCTGATTGACTTTCAAAGGCACCAGTAGTGAACGCTTTTCATATGGATAAGAAAGAGCGCAATGCTATTCTAACCACCTTCTACAGGATGCCACAATAGAGAATTGAAAAATAAAGGGGATAAAAGACAAGAGGATTGACTTCATTGCACTGGGTTTTGTCTCATATGGATTGGTCTCTACCACAGCTAACACCCGTCAAAGGTGTCACACAGGTCAAAGGTTCCATAGCTCCGGAGACAACACGCAGATGTCCCAGAATAAAACTGCACCCTTGAACTAAATGATGTCCGAAAATGAATCCACAGGCTTCTGAAAATGAGGCAGATGGCTTAATCACTTGCCACAGAGACCCTGCATTCATGAATTTACAGAGTACAAGCTATCACAACACATATTCAGACTTCAGATGAGACTTTATGAAACATAACAGAGGATGGATGAATCTATTGTTTATGCACCAACATGTTATAGTCAGCATTATACACTCTAACTACTGTGATGGAATGAGAACCTATGGAACTGTCTTGATTGCAGTGAAGTCACTTTTGCTTAACATTAAATGTACCGTTGTTAATATTATTATTATTATTATTATTATTATTATTATTATTATTATTATTATTATTATTATTATTATTATTATTATTATTATGTGTTTTCTTTTTATTTAAATTAAATATCAGTTAGGTTCTATGCACAGAATTATTTTGCATTTATTGTGTTCATGTTATTTTAATTATACATCTCTATTTGCTATATTGCCGGTTCATTTGCAAAGTTGATAGAAAACTGTGCTGATAATGTCATGAGAACGGATGGATAAGGGTTCAACACATCTTGGCTCATCGCCTGCTAATTGAGGGAAAGATAAGCCATCTATTCCTCCATGCATTTGGACCTACAAAATGTGATGACCCTATCACATCACAGACCCATGGCAAGCAACTGCTTCAGGACATATTATTATTATTATTATTATTATTATTATTATTATATTATTATAATATTATTATTATTATATTATTATTATTTTATTATTATTATTATATTATTATTATTATTATTATTATTATTATTATTTACCATATGCTAGTTGCATTTAATATTATTAATGCTTTCTGCTTTATTTTATCCCCATGCTCTAACATTGTTCCATATTTTAATATTTACTAGCATGATAATGTATCTGTTTAATTCTGCAGTGTACAATTTTCGATGTGCGCACGTCACCCAAATTACGTGTGTTCATAGCAATTACAGTGGTTCTCCTTCCCTTCTTGATGGTACAGATCAACATTGTAAGTATAACCTAGATAACTTAACAAAACAAAATACAGTACAATAATCCTGTTATCTGGTGTGATCTGATGGCATATACATGTGATGTGATATCTTTCTTTAGCCAGCTGTTTTTACTTCCCAAAAAGAACCCATCCATCACGTGCCATGCCGATAAGCGTGGGCGGTCATGTCTTGCTATCTCACTTGATCACCAGAGTCATGGATCAGCTCCGTGTTTCTGTTTCGACCATGCTGCGTTTCCAAGCCATCCAGATATTTACTTCTCGTTCTTCCCCTTGATCTCTTCCCTCAGATCTTGCCAGTTGTCACCAAGTTTTCCAAGTCATTTCTTCTCATAACATGCCCAAACAATTTTGATTGTCTACGTCTAATGACTCTAATCAGTTTACGATCTTCATTTGTTTCTTGAAGGACTTGTTCATTGGTTTTTCTTTCTGTCCATGGTAATCTTTGCATTTTCCTCAGAAACCACATTTCCACAGCCATCAGCTGTTTTTCAGCCTAACATCTCATTGTCCACGCTTCACATCCATACAAAAGTACAGGTTCTATGTAGCACTTCAACACTTTTTTTCTCATTTCAGTTGATATCTTTTTATTGGTCAGTATGTTTTTCATCTTGCAAAAGGCTACCTTCGCAATGGCAATTCTTGTTCTAATCTCATCAAAGCATCTCCCATCAGATGTTATGACTGTTCCGAGACAACTGGACAGATTAACTTGCTTAAGAATATGCTAATTTACTCGTATATCACATTGTGGTATTTGATTCTTCCCAGATTTGATGGTCCTTCATTATTATTCCGATGATCATATTGTTTTTCTCTTGTATCATCATAAAGGCCTTTCACATAATCTGACCATGCGTGTAAAATCTTATCTTTTTCTATTATGATTTTGCCATCTTTGGTTTTTAGGCAACCCTTTGATGTATGTGTTCTTTTGTTAGTGATGTCATTAATTATTTTGTACAGTAATTTGGTATTCGGGTGTTGTGTTGGTTTTCAATTTCCTTGCAATTTTCCTCAAGCCATGTTTCTTTTGCCTCTTTGCATAGCTTCCTAATTTTCCTGTGAATCTATTCGTAGTTTCTCTTGTTATTTTTGTTAAAGAACCTCTGGTACTTATTTTACAATGCTCTGTCAAACTCTTAGCTGTTTGAATTATTCATAATGAATGCTAACCATTGTATTGACAAACAAGAACGTATGTATGAAGTGCAATGTTGTTAGTCGTGTTGATAATCTACACTGAACTGGACCATTCTAGTCACTGTATCACTGTGGCTCATGTAGAGAAAAATCATCTTCATCATGCTTGCTGCTCTGATCTATTGCAGGGTTGTCCACTTTGTATGCCAATTGTGAGGTGTTTCTCATCCTCTACCATACGGACATGCAGTTGGCATTTTCTCTTCGAGTCATTTCTCACACTCTGCTGAACTTTTAGAAGAATAGAGAAAACGTTTTGTTTTAAAGACCGGAAGCAGGAATCTGCTTTGGGGGCTGTGATGTGCTAGGACCATAGCTACCCAAAATACATCCAGATATTGTTCATCTTCACAATTCTCATAATACAAAGTATCAGTCACAATGAAAACAGATAAGTTTTGTATAAATATCTTAAACAGCTAAATACAGGTCTATCTATCGCCGGCTCCGTGGCGAGGGAGTTATGGACGCAGTTCGTAATCCCACATACCCGCATTTGAAACACAGCTGTGGGCAATTTTGCAGCAGACCACCTTAAGTTGTTGTTTTTTTAAATAAAATGGTATAGGTGCTGGTTGTTAAGAAAGCAATGGCAAACTACTGAACATAAACTTGCCCAGGAATCACGAACTACCAAAAAATGCTGAGATAGGCTGCTATGTGGATATGCAACAACAGACATATCCTTGAGTGATGTGAAGTTTTTCAAGTGGAAGCATACACAAATAAGGCATTATTGATTAACGAATCTCCCTTTTCTCACACCATTTGTTCACTCATCAGATAGCAGGTTCTTTGCAGAATGTTAGTCTCATCATGGCTCGCCAAAAGGTTTCTCGACCGTTGCCATTTTTCTTGTCTCATGGACGCCCATACTCAAGGTGTCTTTAATGTCCTGTGTCCACCTTCACTGTACAAACTAATGATAAAATATTTGGATGTAATAAAGGCAAATGTAACATTTAAAGTTCAGTCTTCAAAACCATAAGGAAAATACAAATTAAATTCATTGGACATATAAACAGATGTGGTAGAATGGAGAAATTAGTCTTATGTGGTAAAATACAAAGCAAGAAATGCAGAAGACAGAGAAGGATGTCTGAGGATATTTTAAAAATATAGGCAGCAAATAATAACACAAGCAACACCAACTTCATCAAAACATTAGATGGCAGAGAGGATTCGAGAGTAATGGTCACTGATGTCTTTTCTACACCTAACACCTGAAGAAGAAAAGATTCCAAATAAACATATTCATTTTAAGACTCATCTTCGGGATGGAAAATGATGAAACAATAATACTCTTAATAATATTCTTATTCTTTTATTCTAGTGCTGTTTAGGATGTGAGTTAATATTTGATAGTTATGTTGTTTATTTGTTATGTTGTTCTCATGTATTGTTTTTTATAGCTAAATAAAACTTTTTGCTAACAATTTATACTATCAAATATCTTCATAATAATTGAGTACAACTGAATGCTAAACATTAAGCAGTAAGATGTTGAAATTATTACTTACTTGCATAATATAATGAAATAGTGTGACTAGTTATATTACTATGAGATTACCTTTGTTTGTGTTGTGGGTGAAAACAATAACATACTGTGCAACAAACAGCTGTTCTACAAACAAAGTGTAGTGAGACTTTACATATACTTTATATATACATACATATACTATAGCCGTATAATTATAATTGTAAACATCTACATTTTGACTGTCATTTCATAATAAATATCTGTCAAAAGAAATAAATTGTGTCATTTATATCTATGATCACTTATTGTTCAACCAAGCTATCTTGCAGTGGAGGACATGGTCTGTCTTTCCTGGAGTCACTTAGCCTTATGAATATGGATCAACATTTGACCTGCAGTGACCCCAGCTACATCATCATCAGTGGCATCCTCTGCTTCCTCATTTTAGCCCTCTTCATTAAGATCAACCCTCTACTGAAAATTATCTTCATGTTTGTCATTGCCATCGGTCACATTCTGGTCATGGAGCTCACTCACAGAAGCTTGTTCATCAAGTTTGACAGCACCATTCAGTGAGTACCATTTCTTATAGATACCTCTCTTATGTGTGTCTGGCTGGGTGATGGAGTTGGCAGGTGGGCCAGATTTGACTACTAAAGATTTCTTTGTTTCTTGTTCCAAAAATATCTTGCTCAAGCTTTCTGGGTTATACTTTGAATATATATATATATATATATATATATATATATATATATATATATATATATATATATATATATATATATATATATATATATATATATATATATATATTTAAATTATTATTTACACATAATCATCATCATCAAGTGCATGCCGCCTAGAGTATGCGTTCGTGACTTCTTTCCACAGATCTCGGTCTTTGGTGTTCTGGATCAAATCTGCTGATAATATTCCTCCATGCCATCATCCTATTCCATCCAGCATCATTTCTCTTGGTCTGCCTCTGCCTCTTTTCCCCTAGATCTTTCCAGTTGTCACGATGTTCTCCAATGCCTCTCTTCTCATCACATGACCAAAGAAAGCTGTTTGCCTCTTTCTTCTTGTTGTATATATTGTTCTAGTTTCATTAGCCTCTTTCATGAGGTCGTTGTTAGTTACTTTGGCAGTTCAAATAATTCACAACATTCGACTCAGGAACCACATCTCTGTTGCTTCATATATGTTACAATATATTCAGAGTAGTGATTTTGAATATATGTCTATCATATAGATGAAGAATGGTTTAATTATGCTTATCATCTTCAGAGAAATGAGTATACGTTTAGACTTTGATTAGTTATTTTTGAAATTTAATATTTGTAATTCCTTTATATACCTTCTTAAATACTTTTGGTAGTGAAGATGTGAATAAATGGATTCATAACAAAAGAAGATACTCATATCATTGTTTCTATCCTTGAATACTCTAAACTGCATGTAATAACAATAAATTTAGTGTATGTCCAAGGATGTGCTGTTTGTGCAAAATGCACAAAGTCAGTAAATATAAATATATATATATATATATAAATAAATATAAACCCTGTAATGCTGTTGCAGAAAAGTCTATAAAAACATAGAGGACCCTATTCCACACCTTGAGACATGTCACGAATCTGGTGATTGCCCCATATGTTTTATAAACCATTGAGCACTCGCTAGATGATGTGGTCACTATTTTGTTGGCATCTTTTACTTCCCTGGTACCCATTTTAGGCTTGTTCGACATGGGAGCTTGTCAGGTACAAAAGATTGAATCCTCCCGGATGCGAACTGGACCCATAACCACTGGGCCAGAAGGCGGGCGTCTAGCTGCTATACTACCATGGCTCCTTACTTCATTTATGTGTGTTTGCTATCAAAGTTAATGGCGAACTGTGCTGGTAATGTCACAAGCATGGTCAGATGTTGGCTCCACGCCTGGGGTTATTGCATGTCAAAGTGTGAGAAAGGTAGGCCACTTATTCATCCTTGCTCTCAGGCCTACAAAATATTAAGGCAGTATCATATCATAGACCCATAGCAGGAAACTACTTCCAGATAATTTATTATTTATGATTAAAATAAAATGATCGTTTACTTTGAATTATTTTCTGACAAAATATAATTTTACAACATAATTTTCACATTTTATTTTGTTAATTAATATATATGATTAGGGCCACTAATGAGGCATGCTTTGAATAATTTGTTCAAATAATTATCCAGTACTGTGTATATTAATCATTTTTATGTCTTCAATTCTCCAGTTCTTTTGTACCAACTGATGTGTATGGCATTCTGGCATTGGTCATGTTTATGTTTGGCTTTGCATTGCAAAACAGGGAACAGGAGTGGACTCTTCGATTGGATTACTTGTGGAAATCACAGGTATATTATATTTAGTGTTTGATCTCTAGCATTGTATGAATTTTATACTATTTTCAAATGCTTATCTATTTGAATTATAATATAGATAATACATTATTAATAAAAAGAAAATGAAATAAGTACAACATGCAGGTGATAAGTATGAATTTGTGTATATGCATATGTGTACATGCACACACATACATATAGAGAGGCATTGAACACACGCATACATCCACACATACACATGCACACACACGCACACAAAGATAATAAAACTTAGTTTGTATAAAATTTAATACTAAATGTGTTACTTTTTAAACAGCTGTGTGATATTCATCATCTGAGTTGGGTTTAGATGAATCAAGAACAGACATCACAGCATGTGGGATATTCCTATACGTATTCATCATCTATGTTTTTTTTATCAACTTATAAGAAATATCAATAAATTATCAACTTGTAAAGTAACTAGTCTATCAAATACTTTGCTTTTAGGAACAATTGCAGACAGAAGTAAAAAGGGAAAGACAAAAATATGTTAGAATAACATTCAGAAACAGACCATAAAAAACATTCAAAAATTAAAAAGAGATGTCATGCAGAAACAAGTCAGAGAGAGTGCAGCTTATTCCGATGCCCCCAAAATCTGATGGGCTATGGAAGAAGACAGACCAAGGCAGAGTAATTTTCGTTCCATTACTGCAAAGTCAGGCACTAATATGACGGTTAGGCAGGCGGGGCCATTAAGACATGTATGGTTTGTGGTCTCCAGGCACTGTTTTATTAGTGCATTTTCCACACGTTTGCACTTGTAGGATCCAGTTTCATCATCCACCTTCTGAGGCGAATACTTGGTGCGATGCTGTGAGCCGTGGATATCATTTGAAGTGTATTATCTGTGTGCTCGTGTTTGCTGTACTGTGAAGTGTAAATTTAAGAAAATGGCGGACAGTTATCAGCCGGCACTTCGGTGTCTGGCCTTACACTATAATGCGTGCGCAGGTTGCTGGGGTCTTGCTTGGCTGTCTCCTCTAATAATGAACTGCATTTTCATGGTAAGGACAGCTTTTCTCCTTCATAAGTTCACATGGGACAAAGATGTGCATTGTGTGTGATTTTCGGTGGCATATGAATGGAGCAGTTATGGGCAGCCCATTGCTATGACGTTGGTACTTTAGGACTTCTGACTACCAGAAGTCAGGCAGAAATACGTTAGAATTTGACATTTATATGATTATGAAATTACAGGTTTGTGTTATTCTCTCTCTCCCCCCCCCCCCCCCCCCTGAAATCTTAATAATCTGCACAATTAAGATATATTTATTGTCTTCTGCAGAATACTTTGGTAAGTTAAGCATACAAAATCTGTACATATCTTGGCACAATGTGTAACATGTAACTGTATGTTTGTTGCATATGTTGCAGATACACATATAATATATATAATGCTTGATAACTAATAAGCATAACTGGTCACACTTTGTCTCTATGTTTTGTTTTGTTTTTACTGTAAGTAACTGCAGATATATTTAACAAAAGCTATCTTCAAATTGTCTGTTTCACAACTGTTAATTTTCTCTGCATTAATTTCAGAATTATGTAAAATGTACATACACTGTTTTCTCTGTCCTTTTGCATGAAATAATATAATAAAGCTGTGGTTTAAGCAGGAATTTCAAATTTCCTGACATGTTTCTGAACGCCAGCTAAACAAGACAAGTGTGGACTCTCATGTTAAACTTGTATAGGCTTCCAAATTAAATGAATTATCTGTCTCCTGCCCATGTATGTGTTAATGAGGCTCACGATGGAAGAAAAGAATGAAAACCCTCTTACCTGTCATGCATATTGTAAGAGGTTACTAAAGGAAGGCTGCAAAATTTGACTAATCATAATCACGTCTAAATAGGGCTTGATGTCAGTTGGTTGAACACCTATGAAAGACAACAGAAGAAGGAAAATATATTTATGTCTGTATATATAGTGGCATATTTAGGTCTTGGATGTTGAAGTGGCTTGGAGAATTGGCAACCGCCTCTGGCTCAAGCAGAGCAGGTAGAACAATGCTGCTGACTTTTACAAAAATATGAAACCCAATGACTAAAGAAAATCTCTGGAGCTTTAGAACTTACATGTGCAGAAAAGTGCTTAGAATATTGTGAACCAAGAAGGAGAACAATTCTGACATTCTACAAGATCTGAACATCGAAAAATACTGGCTCAAAAGCATTAACTGTCTCACAAACTGAAATGCTTTTGTCATATGAAACAACACAGCGGTTTGGAAAGAACATTGATGGAAACATGAGAGAAGAGGCAAGGGGTTAGCCAGTATGAAAAGGATCACATGATATTGAAGACACCTTGGGTATGAAAATGCATGTGGCATGGGAACTAGCAAAGCATAGAGAATCTTCTCTGCATGTCAAGATCAGAGAGATGTTCTGTAAAGAATCTACTACATGATGATGGTATCCGTGGAAGATAACGCCTACCTACTACTAGGGTAGTAAATTTGATACCTAACCTTCTCGGATAAGGGTGGAAATATATGAACACCCTTTGTGAACATTGTATGTGTTAAAAATTTCTTGGCAGTTTGAAATTGATAAGGTAAGCTAAGCAGGTCAATGCTAAGAACAAATGTCAAAATGAGAAAACCAACCCACAGAAATAATATTCACGACATGTGTGATTCTGGTACACACATTGTGACCCCTGCGATTGCTGTATAGTTTGTCCGCTGTGTTAAATGAATCCTATTGTTATCTATGGGAAGAGATGGATCATTTGTAAATGTATCTGTGTACATTGAAGTCTTACAAATGAAAATAACCAATTACATCTTTCCATTTATTTAGTGCAGGAATGATTTGTAAGGTGTCATAATTATGCATAATAACGGTTTGATGTTGTTATTAATACAAATCACACTGTAATATGACATAAGCAACAGTTAACTAGCAATGGCTAGTCAGGTCTCACTCGGATATGACTGAGTTACCGTATGACAGTAGACAGTAATACCTGCTTTCTGTTAGTACAAATTGTAGGGTGGTGCTCACCAAACCAGACACCCATATTGTGCCAATGGCTTTTTATGGAGGAGTGCAACTGGAAAGGTACCAGCCTTATTCTGGTGCGAGGAAATGCAATCTAAAGACTGAATGTCATGGCACGGCAAACCAGGCCCTAGGCCTTGGTCTGCAACTGATCTATGATCAAAGCTCCGACAGGTGGACAGTTGGAACATTGTTTTGATGATCCAACAGCTTCGGCAGCTTGTCTTGTTCCAGATGTATTGATGTCACCTTTCCTCTGGAGTAAACTAGGCAGGCCGAAAGAGGATCATGTAGCATGGGCAAAACGGTCTCTACAATTCAGCCCAGACTTTGTGCTAGCGAGAGGGGTTGTCTTTTTTAAATTTTATTTTTAAGCACAGTGTAACAAACTATTGCCTCTCAAGACAGCAAGATGCCAGTAGTAATAACTAACAATTTGTTATGGATTAAATTAATAACGACATTAATTAATTGATCTTTTATGCATTCTGCATGATACACTCATGCGTCAGATATGTTCTTAACATACAAAACATATTCAAATTACTCATAGACTAATGAACGTTAAACTGATCTCAACATGTTGACTGACTAGTTTTACTAGTTTGTTACGTGTTTACATGCTACATTTGTTAAAGATCTTTAGCATTTTAAATTTCAACTGAAATTCCTTGCTTTGTTTTATATATGTTTCGTGTTTTAAATTTCAGCAGAAATGTCTTGCCTCTTTCTTCTGTCATACATGACATGTGTTTTACAGTCTTTAAAATCTTTCATATCATACTTACTGTGTCTTTCAATACCTTGAAATTGTCATGCATCATGTTGTGTTTTCATCATACTATAATGAGGTTGTTACTTTACTCTTGTGCAATTCTTTCTGTATTTTCAAACATTTTCATTGCATTAGTTCTGGTTTTTCTATAAACACTTTAGTTTGTATATTTCTATATTTTAATTTCCAAGACATTTCCTTCCAAAAAAAGTTTGCATTTTTTAATCCTTGCTTGACGGTTGTTGTTTTTATTTTAAAATTGTAATTAAGCATGTGTTATAAAGTCTTTGTAAGAGAAACTAATATTACAGAAGTTGCATCTTTTAATTTGAATGACTGTGAATGCATTCATGTTGCCAAAAGTGCATCTCTATTTAAAGAAATGTATGTAGTTAGCAGCAACAGTTTAAATAAAACAACCCATTTAGACATCTTTAAATGCATATAAAACGTTAAGACATACTGAGAATATGGTTGTTGTTATGTTTATATTGCATGTGCCCAATAAATATAAGATGGGCGTGCTTGCGAAGTTGTTAGCGAACTGCGTTGGTAATATTATGAGCACGGTCAGATGCAGATTCAGTGCCTGTGATTGTCACTTTCCAAAATGAGGGAAGGATTGGCACCTTTTTCTCTCTGCTCTTGGCCTACAAAATGTTATAAGCACTATGACATCACA
Organism: Cepaea hortensis; assembly: GCA_963921405.1. Classification (NCBI taxonomy): domain Eukaryota; kingdom Metazoa; phylum Mollusca; class Gastropoda; order Stylommatophora; family Helicidae; genus Cepaea; species Cepaea hortensis. The sequence goes on from OY992877.1 coordinate 72,558,291, forward strand.
GACTCATAACAAGAAACTGTTTCGGAACAATAAAAAAAAAATAAATACAAGGAGAGTAATAGGGTCAATATTATGCTGGCCATCTTGAAGGACCCAGTTTATTTACTTTACTGATTGTCTTTCTTAATCCAAATGCAGCTGAATTGTTTACTCATGGCAATGCCATTCTTAAGGAGGTGCGGGTCCTCTGGCTGTTTAGGGACTTATGGAATGAGTTGGTAACTGTTGGAGATGGCTAGCATGGCTGTTCCCTAGTGTTTGTAAGAGCAAGGTACTTGAATAGTTGGTTGATGGTTCCACACGAACAAGAACGTCTGCAGAGGAGTGTATGTCAGTGATAGATATTGCTTAGATTGATATTTACTCTGGCCCCTAACTCATGTACCACTTTTATGAGACTTGGTCGATTCTAGTTGTAAGAAATGGTGTAAATTAATAAACTATTTTCTTTAATTTGTTCTTTAATTTCTAAAAACACAATAAGAGGTGAATTTTGGTAATTATGCATGTAAATATGCTTTACAGGCAGCAGAGGAAAAGGCGGGAATGCAAGAACTGCAGACACAAAATTCTCGTATTCTCTGCAACCTTTTACCAGAGCATGTGGCAAATCATTTTCTGAATCTTCAGAGCACCAATCATATGGTAAGTTGTGTCATATCATTTAACAGTTTATGGTATGTTTGGTTGCACGATATATATTTGTTCATTTATATTTTGTGGTTTATCCAGCAGAGATATGTATGTTGTGAATAAAACAAACTGTAATCCATACACTGATTAGAGAAATTAGATGTAGACAGTGAAGATTTTGTGTGTGCACATTATAAGGAGAAATAGTCTAGAGAACTTGGTGATAACTGGCAAGATTGATGGATAAAGAACAAAAGGAAGGCAGAGAAGACACAGAAGTAAATTCCTGATTTGGCCACACTGGTTGAGACAGGAACAAAGAGTTGATTCATGAATCTAGTGATCATGTGAGATGGTGAAAATGATCACCCATAGTTATCGGCATGGCACAATATGATGATGATGAACTAAGAAATATTGTATTAGAAAAACTTCACTTGTTTTAGGAGCTTTATTTGTTTTAGGAGTTGCGGTGGTAGAGTAGTTAGTGTACTTGCCTGTCAAGACAATGGTCTGGGTTCAATCAGCAGAGTAGGATTATTTTTTCCAACCTATATATATGGCTCTGGGGGTGATGATGCATCTGAACAACAACTTTCAGAATCTTATGGGAATTTTCTCAGAATGAAAGGCAGTGAGGAAGGGGACTGGCCATCCTACCTCATACATCATGCCTAGAATATGTGAAGGTCTAACACTTTACACCCTAAAGGCAGTATCTCCAATGGAAGTACATTTTCTGTAATCATGTTTTAAGATAGATTTTTGTAAATTTTATACTACACAAACACTCAATTCAACATTGTCCAGAAAATACATCTGGCTCAAAATCGAAAACTGTAACTTTTCCTAATGCTTAATGTCAAATTTAGACCACAATTAAATGCCCTTATAGGGATAGATAGATAAACAGACAAGGATGATGAAATGGTGGATTGGATAAAGTGGTTAGATGGATGCATCATTGTATGGATAGATGGAGAAAGGAAGGGAATGGTGGGCAGATGGATGGATGAATGGATAGTTAGTTAGCTATCATTTTCTCAAGAGAATAATAATTGTCTAGTGAAATTTGTTCAAATATTTTCTTATATGAATTTAGACAATAATATAATATTTTTATGAAGTATAAATTTAGGAATAATATGTTCAAATTAGTCTATGCAAAATTAGAACACTGTAATAAGTCTATGGTGATGTTATATCACACTAGCAATGTTTTCACTGTTGCTCTGAACTAACGTTCTTGCCCACAGAAAATACTCATAAGTACTCAGTCTTTCACAGCAATTGCTTGATAGTTTTGATGTTGATTCTTTCTGTTGCATGTTGGTTTTATAAGCACTTGATTCTTCCTCTCAAACACTCTCAAATACTGAATGCTAGCTAAATTTTTAACTGAACTGTTATGGTGTGTTAATTCTTTACTAGCAATATCATCTTTTAGTAGTCAGTCATTCATTGTTAAATAGCATTGTTGATTCCTTATCCATCTTAAATGCACTCACTGTTGGTTGTTTTGGTCTCAAAAACCAAATAATCAGCTCTCTCTCTCTCTCTCTCTCTCTCTCTCTCTCTCTCTCTCTCTCTCTCTCTCTCTCTCTCTCTCTCTCTCTCTCTCTCTCTCTCTCTCTCTCTCTCTCTGACACAGATATCTGCATGGTCAAGTTTTATATTGCTTTAAATTATAAGTGTGAATAAGTATTTGTAAAATACATATGGTTTCCATGGCGAAGGGTTATGGATGCGGTTTGTAATCCCGCTTATCCGCATTCGAAACACAGCTGCCCGTGATTTAGCAGCAGACCGCGTTGCGCTAGATTTTAAAGAATTGGTATGGGAGCCGGTCAAACAAAGAGCAATGGCAAGCTACTGAACGTAAACTTGCCAAGACATCAACATCAACAGTAAAATGTTGGTGTTGACAGCGACATCCTGTAAAAAGATAAGCAAAAAAAAAAAACTTACATATGTAAAGATATATGTATTTCTATATAGAAATGTATAAAACTTAACAGCAATGGATTTTTCAGTGTAAAATATGAAATGATATGATTATTGAATTCTGAAATTAAACATTTAGTTGTGTAGTAATAGATCTATGTATATGTCTTTTTAATTTTTCTTTTTTCAGGAATTATACAGTCAACAATACAACAAAGTTGCCGTATTTTTTGCATCAATTTCAAATTTTTCTGACTTTTATGTGGAGCTTGCAGCCAACAATCAGGGTGTTGAGTGCCTGCGAGTTCTGAATGAAATTATTGCTGACTTTGATGAGGTTTGGATAGTGTCTAAATGATTACTAAATACCTTCCATGATGAAACTGATTGCATACCTCACATCCTAGGCAATTTATTTACAGCACATAAAAGATATTGATTGCTGTACTCAATTAATATTGGCATTGTTTAAAAAAAAGACAATATTCTTGTTTGAAATTAGAAGCATGGGATAATAAAAAATGGAAAACTGTTAAGAAACAAAAATCATCATCAACATACAGTGTCTTGTCCTGTGCAGAACTTTGCTCCCCAAACAGTGTTTTTAAATTCTTCTCTATCATAAGATAATTGTTCTGACTCTGTTGACGCTATGTTCTCTTCTTCTTCTTCTTCAGCGTTCCGAGCCATTGAGGTTCTTTGCTGCAAATACAATCCGTCTCCATTCGTCTCTCTGGTGGACCTTCTCTTGCCAGTCGTTGATTCCAAGTGCTTGCAGGTCTGTACATGTATTATCTCTCCACCGTCTTCTTGGTCTACTTCGGGGTCTACGGTCATTTATTTCCTGAGTGTAAGCGAGTTTTGTTTCCCTATAATCTTCCATTCTTTCTATATGCCCCAGCCATTGTAGTCTATTAGCCTTCATCATACTAGTGATTAGCGGGGACTTAAACAGATCATAAATGTCTTTGTTACTTCTTCTTTTCCACTCTCCACTTTGTGTATCCCTAATGGGTCCAAAGATGCGTCTTAAAATTTTGTTCTCAAAGGTTTGTAACAAGGCTTCGTCTCCTTTCATTGTACTCCAGGTTTCAGAGCCATACAGCACAACTGGTCTGATCAGTGTTTTGTATATTGTGATTTTGGTGTTACGAGATAGCGCCTTTGATTTTAGTAGATGTTGTAGTGCATAGTATATCTTATTTCCAGAGTTGATTCTAGTTTGTATTTCTTCCCTTATGATGTTGGAGCAGTTGAAGATTGTACCCAGGTATTTGTATGTTTCCGTTCTTTTAATGGTCATATTATCTATTTGTATGTGGCCAGAGTTTCTAGCCATTCCGTCTCTTGAAATTACCATATATTCTGTCTTATCTTGGTTGATAACAGTCTGGTATCGAGGCTCATGTATTTGTTTCGTAACAAAGAAAGGTTTTTTACAAAGGTGGGGATGTTAACCCCACGCTTCAACCCCCAACCTGGAGGACCAGGGTGTTTCTCTTTGTCTGTTCTCTACCCTTTGACCTGTCCGGCTTGGGAGGCCCTGCTGGTAGCTACGCTACCGCCGGCATAGCTCTCAGGGTCATTGAGAAACTCAAGCTCCCCCACCACGACAAGGTGGAAACACCATCGGGGGGCTATGTTCTCTATCATAAGATAATTGTCCTGACTCTGTTGACGCTATATTCTCTATCATAAGATAATTGTCCTGACTCTGTTGGTGCTATGGTCTCTATCATAAGATAATTGTCCTGACTGTTGATACTATGTTCTCTATCATAAGATAATTGTCCTGACTCTGTTGATGCTATGTTCTATATCATAAGATAATTGTCCTGACTCTGTTGATGTTAAGTTCTCTATCATAAGATAATTGTCCTAACTCTGTTGATGCTATGTTCTCTATTATAAGATAATTGTCCTGACTCTATTGATACTATTATCTCTATCAAAAGATAATTGTCCTAACTCTGTTGATGCTATGTTCTATATCATAAGATAATTGTCCTGACTCTGTTGATGCTATGTTCTATGTCATAAGATAATTGTCCTGACTCTGTTGATACTATGTTCTCTATCATAAGATAATTGTCCTAACTCTGTTAATGATATGTTCTCTATCATAAGATAATTGTCCGGACTCTGTTGATGGTACGCTATCTATCATAAGATAATTGTCCTGACTCTGTTGATGCTATGTTCTCTATCATAAGATAATTGTCCTAACTCTGTTGATGCTATGTTCTCTATCATAAGATAATTGTCCTGACTCTGTTGATGCTATGTTCTCTATCATAAGATAATTGTCCTGACTGTGTTGATGCTATGTTCTCTATCATAAGATAATTGTCCTAACTTTATTGATGCTATGTTCTCTATCATAAGATAATTGTCCTAACTCTGTTGATGCTATGTTCTCTATCATAAGATAATTGTCCTAACTCTATTGATGCTATGTTCTCTATCATAAGATAATTGTCCTGACTCTGTTGATGCTATGTTCTCTATCATAAGATAATTGTCCTAACTCTGTTGATGCTATGTTCTCTATCATAAGATAATTGTCCTAACTCTATTGATGCTATGTTCTCTATCATAAGATAATTGTCCTAACTCTATTGATGCTATGTTCTCTATCATAAGATAATTGTCCTGACTCTGTTGATGCTATGTTCTCTATCATAAGATAATTGTCCTGACTCTTTTGATGCTATGTTCTCTATCATAAGATAATTATCCTGACTGTGTTGATGCTATGTTCTCTATCATAAGATAATTGTCCTAACTCTATTGATGCTATGTTCTCTATCATAAGATAATTGTCCTGACTCTGTTGATGCTATGTATATTTTACGTTTGCTCGCTTTGAACTCAAACGTAGTCCATACAAGTGCTAATACTTCTATTGCATATGACTGATTTTTACTATTACCAATGTCCCTCACCAACAGGCGAATTCATCCGACTTCTTGTAATTTACGTCCCCAAGTCAAGGATGAGAAGTTAACATTTTAGTTCAACTAACCAATGTAGAAACTGAACCCACTACTTCAGCATTAACATGCTGGAAATTTAAGAATGAATGTTCCTATCAATTCAGCCATGCTGACCTCCAATGCTACGTTTAAATGATCTATCTCATCTTGAATCCATCTACAGCATTTTCTTCCTCTTCTCCACTTCCCTGGAATGAATTCCTGCATAATTACATTTTTCAGGCATTCATGCCTCTTTAATGATCAAAATATTAATTTTCAAAAAATGTATTTCCCGCAGCGAATTTGAATAATGAAGACACAAATAATAGATTACACAATTTATTGTCTGGCATATTTAGCTGCATCTCATCAGGTGTATACTGCAGAAGTCATACAACATAAACTAATGCAAAATGATAGATCCTTCAACTGAAATATGCAACATATATATTTTCATTGTAATTAAAAATTTCTACCCTGGTAATTTTAAACTGACTATCATATATTTTTATTTACACAAATTTGGCTTCACCATGTGAAAAGCAATATCTTCTGCATGTTTAAACATTATCCATTTTGTATGTTTAACAATGCACATAACTCATTGTTTCTATCAATCACATGATCAGTATCATGAATCTCTGTGACTTTATCATGTCTAGGATATCAGGTAGATGCACTGATTCAACTCGCTCTCACAGAATGTCTGACGGCATACAAAGAAATGACAAAACACTATGTGGGTGATCAAAAATTTATACCTCTTGCTACACCACCACATTGTGCTTAAATGTCCTCATACACTCCCAGGCCTGGCATCCATCACTCTGATGGCGAGAGTGTCATGGCTTATCTCCAACCTAAACAGGCTGAGGGTCCATTCTTCTGTCACTGAGGAACAAACTAATATGCCAAACAGGTTATAATGTCATTTATGTCTACTTCAGCGGCATGATAGCCTCATTCAGCCAATACTCTCATGCCTATAAATGTTACTGCTCTATTTCTAACAGTTTACTCATTGATCTTTCTTGTATTTCTCTCAGTCGATAGTGACCCTCCAGCAAGCCTGTGTCATCCCAAGTCCCACCTACACTTTTCTCGCCTTGACCTGGCTATATCTCTCTCTTCCCTCAACCTATTACGTCCGTTCACGAGTATCAGGTGAGCCTTTGTTCAGTTGTATGCTCCATTCCTGTAGTCGTTATCATTTAACTAGCGTTGTCTCTCATAATACTTGTTATTAACTCTATCTGTTATCTATATGTAATGTGGAATGTGACAGCTGGTATCCAAAAGACTGCGCTATATTGATAACATTACAAAGTTTCCTGTGTGTGGCTTGCACCGACCTCCATTGAAACATAAGTCCCCAAACTCAAGGTATATATCCATTTACCCTTTCAAGATTAATGTGTCTACAGGGTTAAATCACTAAAGTAGTCAACCAAACATTTGGTGCTACAACTCCAGTTATTAGAAACAAAACCACTTCTAATCCCTCCCCAACAGTGGAAGATTATGTTACTCTGTATGCCACATTTAATTGCATTGATCAACTTCAATGTGTGCCAGTCAACATTCATTGGCAGAATAAAGAAGCATTTGAACAATAGGGTTTAGTAAATCTTACACTTAATATTTTCCAAGCAAAGTATATTCATTATTAAGATGTCATGTTTTTTAATTATTTACTCTTAAAACTCGTGCAGAAAGTTGTTGATAAGTGAATTAGTGAGAGATGAAATAAATGATATCAACTGCACTTTCTCTCCAGCTTCTAGACATGCCATATTTTTATGGTGTTGAAAAAATCAAAACCATTGGGAGTTGCTATATGGCAGCAACAGGCCTGAAACCAACCCATCTGGTCAAGGTAACAGTTGCAGAATTCTATGTAGTAACATTGTGTTGAATTATTGGACTTCAGTTATCTCCCATAATGAAATAATTGTTACAGTGGTTTAGAAATGTATACATGGAGATGGTCTTTTCTTTAAAACTTAATTTTTACTTCAGAATGTCATCAATAATATACATGGCCGAATGGATAAAAAACTGGGGTTCTTAAACATCCAGTGTGTTGATACCGAGGTAAGGGGTTCAACCCCTACACCGGACAGTTGGACTAAAATGTTGACTTCTCGTCCTTGACTTGGAGGCGTAAATTACAAGTACTTCTTAAGTCAGGGTGGGTTCGCCTGATGGCAAGGGACACTGGTAATAGGGAAAGCTAACCCACACGCAAAATTCAGTCCAGTGCTGTTAGAAGTAGTGTGTATGATTACATTTGAGTTTAAAGTGAGCAAGCCCCCCCCCCCCCCCCCCCCCCCCCCCTCACAAAAAAAAAAGGACATGATTAACAGTTGCTGGCCAGTTTAGAATAACTAGGATATTCTAGGATAATTATGCAGTAGATCCCTGGTAATTCTAACATACCTGGTAATGAAACAACAGACTACTGACTACCAAAGGAGGAGTCTAGACTAGAACAAGTGGGTACAGCAGCAAGTCTTAAAACAGCTTTTAACCTAATAAGAACTGTAAATAGAGAAGCTTGGTTGAAGAGATGGACAACTGGATACACCAGAATGGAAGTAAACAAAATTGTGCTGTCATGATCCAAACATAAAATAAACCACCTGACAAGAAAGGAATACATATGATTTTTAAACATCAAACACAACACCTACCATATAACATGCACATAAACAGCAATCACAGCTTCCTCCATAACATCTGCTTTGTAAATATCTTAAGAGACTATCAAGCAATACATATTTCCGGGTTCAGCTTTTATAAATATAAGAAAATTGTTACTTTCATCTGAGCTAGACATAATGAACTCTTTATATGAAATAACACATCTGATGAATACTTGTTTGATTCACTACATGACACTGAGCTGAAGAGTAGAAGGCCAGGTGTTGCTGGACTGATAACACAAACAGCAACAGCAGATAATAATAACATTATGTATTGCAACATTATGTCTTTAATACAAAAACAAATACATTTTATTAAAGTCCATGCCATGTGTTGTTGGTGATCATGTCTGTCCATAGACTTATGTCTTGTACACTGCCAGTCATTTCTGATACCAGTGTTCCTCCATGCCGTAATGTCAGACTGTCCAGCACCATCGTTTCTCTTGGTCTCCCTCTGCCCCTCTTTGACTCCAACTTTTCTGTTGTCATGACACACATCTGATTTCTATTTCTGATGACATGCCCACAGAAAGGGGACTGTCTTCTTTTGATGCAAGTAAACAAATTCTCTTTGTGGGTTAACTTCTTCCAAGATATCTTCCTTCCTCTTTCTGTCCACCCATGATGTTCTCATCAGTCTTCTTTAAAACAATATCACTGCAGCTTTCACATAATTCATCACTTGTCTGCTAATTGTCCATGATTCACTTCCATACATCAGGATTGGTTTGATATCACTCATAAGAACTCTTGTTCTCACCTCGATTAGCAAAGATAAATTGCCCAGAATGTTCTTCACTTTGTGAAATGCTTCTTTTGTTTGAGCTATTCTACAGTGAACTTCCTTAACATATCTTCCATCTGCTGTTATTAAAGTACCCAAATACTTAAACACATTGGCTTGTTTCAGATTGGTTTCATTTCCTTTGATGTTGCATTTGGGAATACATTTTTTCTTTGTAATAACCATGACTTCTGGTTTCAGTTCTTCAGACTAAGACCTATGTTCTGACTTTCTATTGCATTTATATCTATCATTTCTTGTAACTGTGTTTCATTTTCAGTAACCAAAACCGTGTCATCAGCATAACGTATTAGTCTTTAATACAGAAACAAACAAAGAGCATCAATGTGTGTATGTTGCTGTTTAAAAAAGGTATATTAAAACAGTAATTCATTGCCAACAAGGGAAAAACATTGTCTGATTTGAAAAAGTGTCTCCATTTTTTATGTTTCAGGGATGGGAAGACTCTGTAGCTTTTTATCTGACAATGGTTGTGGATTTTGTCATGGCAATGAAAGAAAAGCTCAGGAATATAAATGAGAATTCCTACAACAATTTTGAACTTAGAGTGGGTAAGTATGACTATATTAATAAATATTTCCACAGAAATATTCATGTTTGGTAACTTTTTCTATCCCAGGAAATAAATACATGTTGAACTATTGTCTGTTTGTAATAAACAATGCATGATGTACTATTATGTCCCTTATGATTGGTCTGAGCATGCTAAAGAAATCTGACATTTTTTCAACATGCAGATCAGTATGTTTTATTAAGGCAGGTTAGGTTTATATTCTGATAATGGCATGGGCACAGACAAGGGTTTGGTACCAACTCTTATTATTCACTATAGGATGAACAGACTTGTCTACCTCTTCCTCCATGCACTTAGGCTTAAAAACATTGGGAGATGCTAACATTTCACATACCCTCAGCAAGTTCCTCTTACGAGACCTGTTTTGTTTTTGTATTTATATCCTTTGAATGTAATAAGCCTAATACACTTACAGCAGTCAGTAATTTTTTTTCTTTCAATCTTGAAGCCAAAAATTCTGAAGATATCCTGGAGAAATAAACATCTCAGGTTATATTGTTCTGTTCATGCTGGTCAAAGTGTTGAGCAGCTGGAAAATCATCTTCAAAAACGCTATCACTGTCAGTTGTCTTTCAACATGCCACTGCTGTTTTATCTGCTAGCAGTGAATCAGAAATCTGACTGAAAGTTGGAATTGGTATGTCATCTCCATGTGGAACAGGTCGTCTAACAGAATCTAAATCTTGATATTTCCATATTTTTGTGACTTTATTTTCATTAATTCCCTTAATATTGATAACAGAAGTAACAGTCATCATAGTGGTTCTTGGGTTCTCTCCAAACAATTAGAATTCCAAATTTTTAAAGGAACTAGATAGCTGTCCCCCCCCCCCCCCCCCCCCCCGAGCCTTGTATAGAAAATACTGTAATAATATTAATTAAATACACACAAGTTTGTATCTCAAAAACTAGAGCTGCTACAGACAAATAAATGTGATATTTTGATTTAATAGGATTAATTTATGCAAAATTAGGTGTAAAATATTGGGCACCCAAAAAATTTTGTTGTTGTTGTAGGGTTGTGTTTTTTATTTGTTATTTCCTCGTAGTGACAGCCCTTGAGTCAACACAACCTCATAAAACAGTTATTATGTATGTGTCATTTCCTCATAGTGACTGCCCTTGAGTCAACCTAAACTCATAAAAGTGGTGGAGTGACTCACTTTACAAATAAGTTCTCATTTTAGTATTTGGTCATAAGAAATATGTGCCTCACTCCCAATATGTCTTGATTAATGCTTATCTTGACTTCTTGCTTTTATTTCAGGGATTAATGTGGGGCCTGTTGTGGCAGGTGTAATTGGGGCACGGAAACCACAGTATGACATATGGGGTAACACAGTGAATGTGGCTAGTCGTATGGAAAGCACTGGAGTGCCAGGCAAAATTCAGGTGACCTGGGTTGTTATGATGTGTCTATGTTAGCATATATCATGTGTATGCCCTTACGAAGTCAATTTTGTGCCCATTACTGTAGATACTTATTTGTATTTGCACATAGATACGATTTTTCTATTTATGTGTGTATATAGTGTGTGGCTTTTTAGTTTTTACTGTAACTGATAATCTACAAGAATTTCTAAGATTGTCCAAATTAAATGTAGAAAATGTGTAAATTTATTCCTGTATATGGATGCACTCTACCATTAAAATTGTGGAGTGGCTTCTAGATGTACAGGTGTGCCATGCTTATGTTGAATAAGCAGTCATGGCCCAACACAGGTGGTGGCCATTAAGAGGAGGTGAGTTAGTGGGGCAGCTGTCTCTATAAATTACATCAAAACTCTGTGACATGGCCATTGGTGCTTAAGAGGTGTTATACATAACCTCTTCCCTCTGCTATCTTGCAAGTCTGTCTCTTTACACAAAAGCTATTAGAGTCAAATCACACACAAACTGGTGGAAGTCAAGGAAAAGCCGGGATTGTATAAAACATCTTAAAACACATGCCTCAGGACAACAGGATCTAGTTAACAATGTTTATGGGGGTGCTAAATCACCTTATCAAGTAAAAATCTTCATATGCTACAGGAATACACGACTGTCATGATGCTACTGTATGTAACTTAAATGTTAAAAATAGCTTACACACATCAAGAATGAAACTGATAGAATGAATGTCAGTATATTAGGAAAAGAAAAAACTGGAACATTTTGAGAAAACTGGAAGATATGTGGAAAGATAGATGAGGAAAACAGTGAGAGAAGATTCTTGACAGCCTCTTGTCATGGCAGTGAAAGTTGTCAGCATACAAAATGATATATGCTGTTGGAGATTACATGATGTGAAGAAGCATGTCATTTAATGATGATGTTGATGATGACTAACTATAATTTATACATAGCTAGGAGAAGATCAAGAGTCAGACAGGTGGATTCTCTTAAGGAAACACTAGTTTTTATTTTTTTTAATTTTTTTAATGCATATCCTTTACAGGACCTCGCTATCAACATCAGCATCCTTCAGCTGTATGTTGATTTCTTGGCAAGACTATGCTCAGTAGTTTAAGGAAACACTACACAAGCACAAATTGATTGCCGTCCAGGAATGTCATCTGGCTCAAAATCGAAAATTCAACTCGCTTCTCCCTTTGTTAAACACTTAATTGTAAATGTGGACCAAAAAGCATAATCCACCAAGAATAGATGATAGAAATGCAAGTTATAAAGAGTATTTTACTGGCCTCCAGGGAATCAAATAATATTTAAGATTAGCTAGTTTAAAGTTACTTATGTAAACAAATATAGTATTTGGCCCAAGAGAAGAAACATTGACATCATAATTAATACTGTCGGTTTTAAACATTAGTGGAACATTGGCAGAATTGTTTGGACATGAGCACGGTCAGGTCTGCAGGTTCCTGCTATAGGTCGTTTTTTCTTCTTCAGAAGTTAAAATTTGTAAAATTTGTATTATTATTTCTAATGACCAAAATTAATCCACTGCTAATGAAACTTTAACCAACTTAAAATTTTTCTTTTAGGTGACAGAAGAGGTGTACACAATTCTAAAGAATGTGTTTACTTTTGAGTGTCGAGGGAAGGTCCCAGTCAAAGGCAAAGGAGAAATGATCACTTATTTTCTAAAAGATCGAATCGCACCCAGAGACCCCAATTGTATTCTACCTCCGGACACACCTCCAAGCAGCCCATATGTTAGTGGAACTCCAAACTGCAGGTTCGTTAAAATGTTTACAATTGTGTGTTAGTATCAGGTTTGTTTGTAAACAACATGAGACAAACATTGATGCAGACAATTTGCTATTATATGCATGATTTATGAAAACAGTGGGACTGGGTAATTAGCAGAATTATTGTGTGATTATTGAGTGTCCTAACAATATCATTTAGAAAGCAGTGGTAAACTTCTGAACATAAACTTGCCCAGGAATGATGAACAGATGAAAAGTGCTGGGGTTGACTGCTATGTCCTATAAAGGATATGCAACTAACTAAATAACAATATCAAGTGTCTCTTGTGAAAGTAAGCATGTGTCCCACAAGGTTATTGGAGATACATCTTTTGGCCCATATGCTTTTTGTTAGTAAAATGGCACATTTATGATAGTCAAGTAAGCATTATGTAGATCACTTTTACTTTGCCATATCAGTCAATCAGTCTGGTGATATCTCCACAGTGAAGATTGGCTGTAATGGATCTCCAGCACTCTATGTCTCTCACCCTGGTTGTACACTCTGACAGACTGTTGTTCATCCATCTCTTTATGTTATCTTCCCACGTGTATTACTGTCTATCTCTTGCTTGCCTGCCTTAACTCATCCCTCCTGTATGGTGTTTACAAGACTGCTATGTCTTTAATGTTGATGAAATACTGAACTTTTTAAAACATTTTTCATCGACTAACTTTTCATTACTCAGAATCATAATGAGAAGAACCAAAAAGAAAATAAAAATGGAAATTAGTGAAGAACAGTATGGATTTGTGGAAGGAAAGGGCCCAAACAATGCAATTTATACATTACGGACACTAATAGAAAAGTCAATAGAGAAACAGAGAGACATATATTTGTGCTTCATAGATTATACTAAGGTATTTGATAAAGTAAAACATGATGAACTGATTAAAATGTTGGAAGATATCATTGATGGAAAATATTTAAGAATAATAAAGAATGTTTACTGGAACCAAGTAGCAGCAATTAAAATGGGAAATAAAGAGGGTAGTTACGAACAGATAAAGCTAGGAGTACGACAAGGGTGTGTCTTGTCACCAGATCTTTTCTCCCTGTATAGTGAAGTAATAATGAGAGAGATCAAAGAGATGCCAGGAATACTAGTTGGAGGTTATAATATAAATAATATACGCTATGCAGATGACACAGTATTGGTGGCGGATAATTCAACAGACCTACAACAATTATTAGACGTTGTAGTAACAGAGAGTGCAAGGAAAGGACTCTCCTTGAATATCAAGAAAACAGTAACAATGGTAATATCAAAGAAAATGGTGACACCAAAATGTGACATAGAAATAGAAGGGAAAATCCTTAACCATGTTGATAATTTTAGATACCTAGGGGCATTTATAACATCAGATGGAAGATGTACAACAGAGATTAGGAGCAGAATAGGGCAGGCAAAAGCTGCATTTCAGAAAATGAAGAGTATCTTATGCAATAAGTCACTATCACTGAATGTAAGAAAGAGAGTGCTGAAATGCTATGTAGAACCAGTTTTGCTGTATGGCTGTGAATCTTGGAATGTAAATGAACAAATTAAGAAGAAATTAGAAGCAACAGAGATGTGGTTCCTGAGACGAATGTTGCGAATATCTTGGACTGCCAGAGTAACTAACGACGACTGCCTGAAACAGGCTAATGAAACTAGAACATTATATACAACAATAAGACAGAGACAAACAGCTTTCTTCGGTCATGTGATGAGAAGAGAGGCATCGGAGAACATCGTAACAACTGGAAAGATCGAGGGGAAGAGAGGCAGAGGTAGACCAAGAGAAGTGATGCTAGATGGATTGAGACGGTGGCATGGAGGAATATCAACAGCAGAGTTGATCCAGAAAACCAAAGACCTAGATCTATGGAGAGCCATGAACGCCTACGCCAGCTGGCACGGCACTTGATGATGATGAACTTTTCATCCCAAGCCTCCCTAGAACCTTTGTATTTCATTCTTTTTGTACGAAATGTGCTTCTGTATATCCACATCTCAGGGCTTTATTTCTACCTTACAGTTGCTTGTTCATTACATTGTCAGATACACATCTGCTATCTATTTCACCCAGTTAGGTCTACACAAGTTCTATTAAAGTCAGAAACAAATCCCGCCATTGCTAGTGAGTGAAACATGAACTTCTGTGGTGACAAGCAGGGGCAATAATTGCTTCATCACCATAGTGTCATTTAAAACCTGTCAAAACTGTCATTTACTGCCTATATAGTACCTTGCGGTGTATTGCGGGGGGGGGGGGGGGGGGGGCCTTGAGCCTGAGGAATTAAAGCTCCCGG
Source organism: Cepaea hortensis (assembly GCA_963921405.1). Classification (NCBI taxonomy): domain Eukaryota; kingdom Metazoa; phylum Mollusca; class Gastropoda; order Stylommatophora; family Helicidae; genus Cepaea; species Cepaea hortensis. Next base: position 72,573,420 of record OY992877.1, read on the forward strand.
CTAGTGCAGTCATGACGAACTGTGCAGGTTACTGTTTTCTTTTTGTCCCCAACAGAAAAAAATCCACACCTTGCCAAGGATTCGAACCCAGGTCTCGCGAAAGAGAATCCGTCATTCTAGAATGACTTCCAAAATATTAGTTTATATATGCAAATTTATCTCTTTGACAACGTCACAATATGCATGTATTTGTTATGTATATTTATGGAAACATTTTTTCATTATTTGAGTCTTCCAATGCCAACTACCGCTTTAGTACTTATGACTTGTATAAAATGCGTAATTTATTATCCCTCCATCTTCTCAGATCTTTGGAAAGTTTACCAACAACAGTTATCAGCACTGCAGTAGGAAGCCCAGATAATACAACTTCCAAAGTGATGGACAGATTTTCAGGCATTGAATACCAAATGCACAGCTCAAGCATTGATCGCATCCATTCTCAGGCCTCAACGGTGGAGCGCAAAAGAAGTATGAACACCTCTACACCCACTGGTAGCTTGAATAAAAAACGTCAGAGTTCAATGGATAGCCCCAGTTTAAGCAGAAATCCACTGAGAAAGCTGAGCAATTCCTCCTCTGGCCATGCTGCTTCAAGTGAACCAACATGTAGAAGTAATAGTCCAGAGCTTCCAGCTGTCCATTTTTTCAATTCAAAAATGCAAAATCAGTCACGGCCACTTTCTTTTGGTGTGCAGAATTCTATGTTTGACAGTCTCAAAATACGAGGTTCTTCAACAAGTCCTGTAAGTCCAACAAGTCCAAAGTCTACAATGTCAGAAGGGGGGAGAGCTGTCAAGACCATGGCTAGCCCAACAGCCTCTCGCAATCAAATGGGCGCAGTTCACTCTCTCCGTAAAGTTCACTCAGAGCCTAGCTGCAAACCACCAGCTGTCCCCTTATCAAATAACAGCCCACAGTATTCACGACCTGCCCCACCTGTGTATAGGTGTGTGTCGCCTCCTCTTAAAACACCTTTGAAAAAGGTTGCGGAAGATGACACATTTGAAGATTCTATTACTTCAAATACTGAAGAAAATGCCAGCCCAGTGAAGCAGTTCCTACCCAAGACAGTTTTGTCTACTTGTACGACAGGTAACTGTAACAGTCCAGTTGAAGAAAGTCTCTATACACAACTCGCTGACTGCACTTCCAGACCGCCGCCTGTCCCACAAAGTTCTTACAGGCCCAAAAGCACATCAGAAGATAAATTTGTGACAGGTATTTACAGAGAACCTATTGACAAGTCCAGGACACCATCAGTAAGAAGTAAAGACGCTGCTGATAAATCTCATTCAGCCTCATCCTCACTAAAAAGTTATGCATCTTCAGACAAAACAGTTATCATCCATGATGATAATTCTGACAAACCACAGTTATCAAACAGAGCATCAACAAAAGTTCCCATAGATATTGGGAGAAGATCATCATCAGGGTCAAAAGAGAGTGCTAGTACCTCTTCTGCTTCTACTGTTACTCCAACAGGAGGACTTGTAGCCAGTATTGATGGTAAAAATATGTCCTTGCTTCCAGCTACACACGAAGACCTACAAAACCTATACTGTCGTGTTAGTCATTTGGACAATAACGTCATTTTGAGACCAACTCAGAATGATCAGAAACATAACAACATTATTAGAAATGGTATGAATCATGTGCCTACTAGCATTAATTACAATAACAGAGAGTTTAGAAAGTCATATCCATCTGTGCCTAACAATAAACCACTGTATCGTTCACCTCCAAGACAAAGGAGGGAAGCATTCAACCTCAATTTTGTTTCTGATGATGAGAAAGACTCTATTTCATCTCGGCCCTACAGTGATCATTCTTCCATTGTATTTCTTAGTCCCATTGAGCTGAAACCTTCAAAAAATCTTTCAATAAGGCAATTACCACATCAAGAAGGCAAACAGAATGTACTGAGCTATGTTTTCACCTCACCATACAGTACTCTGGATCGGTTCCGGTCACGATCCAGTGATACAATTAACAGCATTCCACACTGCCCACCTACACCAAAATTCCCAGTACCAGAACCATCTCCCTCCCTCACACAGCTGTTACAAGAGCTTACTGGAGAACCAGATGCGACTGACATAGATCAGTATTACGATGGACATCAGAGGCTCAATTCACAGCTTTTCATGGGTCGAGGTTTCCCAACAAATTCACCAGAGACTAAAGGGAAACTGCTGAGACGACACATTATTGGTAATGAGGTACAAATTACTAGATTGCCTAAAAACACACAGAAAAAATTATTGATACCACAGCCAATATCAATCAACCCATTTCAAATCAAACGTCGACAGCCTCATAGTATCCCACCGAGGCACTGCAGAAGCTTGGATTACATACCTAGCGATAGAGAAGAGGCCATCTCCTCTTGTACATCCTCTGCTTGTGGTAGCCCAAAGACAAGACATGCTTACCTGATGCCCCTCATATTTGGAACCCAGACAGCCTGTCGAACAGATCACACAAGTCTATCGTCTCTAGCAAGTAGCAGTGAGATGTCCCATTCAGACCTGCATATCAATGCAGACTCTGGTTCAACAGCTTATGAGTCTGAATATGACAACTATCGGCCGGGTATACTGAGTGATGAAGATTTCCTTGTTCATGAATCAATTAGCGATGTAGACATGGACATTTTTGATGATGTCAATGTTGACAATGTGGCAGTCAGCGACAACTTTAGCCTAGACATGCCAGTGCCCAGGTTTCATAAAAAAATTACAGAAGTGTAAGATGGCATGGTTACATTTCAACAAAACAATGAGCTTCCCTTAATCTACAGGAAAATGCTATTAGTTAAGACATTGAGTTTAGTTTGTGATGTTTTATTTACATCATTGTGTGATACTTACACACAATGATTTTCTAACATTCATTTTCCAGTCGTCTGGTTTTCTATGACAGACATATTCTTCCGAGTCTCTTTCTGAACAATTTAGCTAATTTTTCAATTTATAATAAAAGAAAAAAAAAGCTGTTTTAATACTGTAGAAAAGTTAAAATTATGGACAATTGATAATTTATTGTCTGAAATAGGTCTCTGGGGCTAAGAGCTTGCGAACGCGGTTTGTGAGCCCGTATACCCGGGTTCGAAACACGGCGGTGCTGGTTTTTTCGAAAAAGGTATAGGGGTCGGTCGTTCAGAAAACAGTGGCAAACTACTGAACGTAACACTTGCCTAGAACATCAACAGCAGCTTAAAAAATGCTGGTGTTGACTGCAACGTCCCGTAAGGGATACGCAACACACCTTTGTTTATTTGAGTTAATCATGAATGATATTTTAAAACACTCCAGCTTTGCTGTAATTTCTACACCTTTCAGCCTAGCACGTTCAGATGCAGCAAGCTGTTTTATTTAGCTTTCAATAGCCTCTAGCTGTCTGTAGTCTGCTTGAGATGTCAGATGATTTAAAACAAGAATTTTCTTTCTCTTAGATGAATATCTTAGTAGGTTCATCTCCCTTGATAATCTGTTAAGTGCATCCCTGACCCATCTTCATTCCTGTCTTTATTTAATATTTACCACTGCTACCAGTTTTGCTACTAGAATACTTTTGATTTTGAAATCTCATTATTGACTGTTTCATCATGTTTTCTAGGTTTGGTTTCTTCCATTGTGACACAATAGGCCAGAGTTCTCCTATGCACACCATACCATTTTGTCAGAGTTATTGTTAGTGAAGTATACATCTCTGACTTTATTCTTCACATGCATCTGCTTTGCTATCATATTACGGATGTCACTTTCTATTTTGCAAAACCGAAATGTGCAGCCTCTAATAACTGGTACTGTGGTTTAGGGAATAATGTTATAATTCCCCAACATAAGGGTTTTAGGGTTCAAAATCACCATGGTTTATTTGAAAGCAGACTGCTTGTCTTTGATTTTGATAGTATGCGAAATCGGCTATTCAGAAAGCACTGGCAAACTACTAAACTGCAAAACTGCCTAGTAAACTGCCAATAAATGCTAGGATTGACCACAACATCCTTTAAAGGAATTGCAACTAGCTTGTTAATGACATGGTCATCACTTTCTTGTGGCGTCAGACATCTAATTCAGTTCAAAGCTTTAAAAAAATCAAACTTCCATTTGGAGAGTATGTTGTTTCATTGATTACATTCAACAGTTTATAATATTCTTTGTGTTGACAGAAAAAGATCATTAGTTTCACTGTATAGACTTGATGTTAGATCTGCATAATACTGCCTGCTTTTGTTAATCAGACCAGGCATTTCTCCAGGTGTATAAACTTGGTCTGCTACAGTCAGAAGGAAAGACACTTTAACACTAGAGAGGAATTTGTCTCCTACTGTTATTAACAGAGAAATTTTATTCACTTAAAAAAGGGATAATCCCAGGGTAGTCATGTGCAGTCTTTACTCTTCATATGTACCCAATTATGAGTTAGTAACATGCTTGGTCTGCTTACCTTCCTTACCATTAACTTCCAAGAATTATCAATGATACCATTTTACCTGACCATTTCAGAAGATACTCCTGGCTCTGTGGCTATTGGGTTATGGACACAATTTTTAATCCAGCATACCATGTTCAAAGCACAGCTGTGGGCAATTTGGCAGCAGACCATGTTGTGTTGGTTTTCTTAAAGTGGTATGAGTGCCGGTCATTCAGAAAACAATGGCAAACAGTGCAGAGAAATCACAAACTGCTGTAAAATGCTGCAATGTCCTGTAAAGGATATGCAACTAATTTTTAATTATTACATGCATTGATATGTAATGTACTATTACATAAGTTTCTTCCGATTATAAAACTGAATGTATATATTTGTGCTGTACTAAGGATTTAATTCCCTTACGTTTATAAATTTATTACAGTTTGATATTGTTGTATTCATAGTGTGATGTTCAAATATGTGGCATTGTTTATTTGTCTGTGCAAATAAATACTCTTGTACAGAATAATTTGTACCTGTCACAGTTGTAGTATTGGTATGTTGCTGTGGAGCTTATGGAACTATTTGGCAGGCAATTGATAACTACATAAATCAGAGAAATTGTTGTTAATATTTAATGTTTTTCCTTTCTTAAAAAAAAAACATTAGTTTATATTATGATGTTTTTATTATAAATTTTGGTGAATATGTAATATATTTTAAATTAATAATTTAAATGAAATGTTTAAAGGTTGGCAATATGAAACTGTTTTGAAAAAAAACAAAACATGAAACAGCTAAAGATTTAGTGGGAAAAGCATCTTTTTTGCAGTTGTACAGCATGTTGTATTCCATTGCTCTTTTCCTCTTTATCTTACCATTTTTCACCCATTTCTCCAATTTATATCTTCTCATAATGTGTCCAAATATTATTGACTGTCTACATCTAATTTCTCCAATCAGTTTACAGTTTAATTTGTGTCTTGTAGGATCTCACAAGTTATCGCCAGCAGAAAATATTGACTATGGTATTGATATAAAAAAATCAAAACACTAAGGCCACCATGTTTATTCAGGGCTGTCAAAGAATATTTGTCATCTGTCTTCTGTCACATGTACACTTATAGCCATTTAGGTCTAGATTTTACTACAAGTATTACATTATAGAAAGGACTCTCCTTGAATATCAAGAAAACAGTAACAATGGTGACATCAAAGAGAAAAGTGACACCAAAATAAGAAATGGAAATAGAAAATAAAATTCTTAACCACGTGAATAATTGTAAACACATATGAGCAATTATAACATTATAGGGAAGATGCACAGCAGAGATTAAGAACAGAATAAGGCAAGCAAAAGTTGCACTTCAGAAAAAGAAAGGTATCTTATGCTATTAAGTCACTATCAATGAATGTAAGAAAGAGAATGCTTAAATGCTATATAGAACCTGTTTTTCCATATGGCAGTGAATCTTTGAATGTAAATGAATGAATTAGTAAGAACTTCAAACAGAGATGTGGTTCCTGAGAAGAATATTGCGAATTCCTTGGACTGCCAGAATAACTAACAACAACTCTCTGAAAGAGGCTATTGAAACTAGAACATCATATACAACAATAAACAACAATAATAATGAAACAAACAGCTTTCTTTGGTCATGTGATGAGAAAAAAAAAGCATTGGAGAACATTGTGACAATGGAAGGATCAAGAGGAAGAGAGGAAGGGGCAGACCAAGGGAAATGATGATGGATGGACTGAGATGGTGGCATGGAAGAATATCATCAGCAGAGTTGATCCAAAACACCAAAGACCAAGATCGGTGTAGAGACATGAACCCCTACGCCAGCTGGCAAGGCACTTGATGATGATAATTACATTATAAATGGTCACATTTGAAAATTGTCCGCAAAGAAATGAAGAAGAGAGTATATTGCTAATTGCTTCTCATATTTAAATCAGTGAATCTTCAGTAGTGACTAGAGTTCTTGCTTGCTCGCCCAGTCTTCCTGAAAACAAATCACTCCTCAAGAATATATTATTTTGTGTGACATGCCTCCAGACTATTAAAAAGAGTATCAGCATATTTTATGAAGATAAGTTGGTCAGTGTAATACTGACCACATCAACCATCAGATGCTGTTTGCTGAAGACAATGTTGGCCTGTCACTGTATCCCCCCCCCCCCCCCCCCCCCAAAAAAAAAAAAACTGTGTAGTCATGGAAAGGATTGTTTACCATTTTTATATCTTCACAAATTTGCAGCAATCAATGGGAAGCCCAGACTCATCCTACAAATGAATAAAGTAAACAATTTGCAGGAGCCTTGTACACGCCTTAAGGCCTACTGGGTATATGGTACTAGCTGTGTATTTGTATAGATAAACCACTTGATGTGTGAGTGGCACCTTGCCATCTTTACGGATGAATGTATGTGATTTGGAATTAGGCCAGAATTCTATCGCACAATGCCTGGGCATGGATTCAGAGAACATGTGTTGCCTATGCAGCATGTTCGCTCTCTCGGCCTTGCCTTGTTTACTCCAGAGGAAAGGATAACCAGTACATCTGGATTAAGGTAGGCTGCAGACGCTGGCGGCTCAGCGTCAAACCTCCAAGAGCAGGAGGTGAGTGGTGACCAGACCCTCACATCCGTGGGATTTAGCTTAGAGGCGTTCAGCCATATCCCGCAGCTGAGGGCCTCAAATCAAGTGTCTGGACCTGTGTGAGCATGTACACCTGTCCATCGTAAGTGTCTGGACCAATGTAAGCGTGTACTACTCTCAGACTCCCCGCCTGACTCTGCCAACAGTGCGGATCCCGCGACCAGCGAGAATCGGCCCACCAGAAATATTGCTCGTCTATGTTGCAAAATAAAACTCCCAACTTGATGAGTAATGTGGTCAGTATTATGCAGGCAACATTTACTTCCCAGGAAATCTCATGGTACACATTTAAGGCTTGGTCAACTTTGAAACCCAGGTCAGTTTAAAAATCTGCCTCGATGGAGATTTCAAAACATGATCACCGGACCAGAAGGGAAGTGTGCTAATGACTGCTACCATAGCTCACCCACAGATGTAGGCTTTCTTCCACATTTTTTTTAGGCATTTAATCAGATATGGAAGGGAAATGATTTGTTTTTAAATTCAAGTTTATTCAGTGCTTTGTGTTCACTAGCTACAGTTATGATGTGACACTGATTTCATTATGGGTTCTGCACCATTGCTTGTGTGTGCCCGAAAGAATTTTTTTGGGGGGAGTTGAGGAATAAAGGCTGTTTGCACAGACAGTCATCATGTATTATACAGGCTAGCTGGGTTGAACATGTCCTTTGATGTGTGGGGCAGACACTCTGACCCCTCAGTGCCTACCGAAAATGAATCTGTGAGAGCTAGTCATTTCTATGTTACTTATGACGAAATAGTTGACCTACTCTTGTGAGATTATTATTGCTGTCAGTGATCTGCTGTACTATACAGTGTTGTATGGTACTTACAGTGAAATGCATCCATTAAAAGAATTATATTAATTAAATGAAACAATGTATAAATACTTTCATTTCAAACTCCACATCTATTAAAAATACAAATGTTTACCAAAGAACATCAATAACATTTTTCTAATGCTAAAGGTGGAGAAAGAAATGTTTTGTGTGGAATGGCTCTCGTCGCTTCAGAGATCACAGATTGTGAGAATTGTATGGATATTTTGCCCTGGCCATGCGGGTGTACGAGGGAATGAACAGGCTGATAGGCTAGCAGGGAATGCACCTCTTGGTGGTATTTTGCCTATGGGCAAGGGGGAGGTGGTTGTGTGTTTGTGGGAGAAGGCGGAGGAACAGATCGAGAACCCATATGTGGAAAGAATGAGATTGCGGGGGAATGGCAGGGGTTCTGCAGGAATCTCAAAACTGAGAAGGAAGACCAGGAGAACTTTTAATCAGATAGCAGTGGGAATGATTAGTAGTATGACTCTTTGCTGGCTGTTGAATGAGGGGACTGAGCACGTATGGGAATGTTCTGAGTGCAGTGATGTCAGTTCTTAACTCAACTCAACTCTAATGCTAAGATTATTTTGATGTTCAAAACAGTCTTGCTTATTGCTTTGTAGAAGTTTTAGATGTTTAATTTACAGCCTGTTTTAGTCCTGCATACATTTCACAATCCTGCATATTCTATTCATCTATGATCTTTCTATTAGTAAATTCTTCAGTAGATGATTCATCAGTATAACATTGTTTTATGCTTGGCAATGCCAGTGACATTCAATTCCTTACAGCGAGGCTCACAGTTGTTATTAAGCAACAAAATATCCTTTTGTACTGTATTTTGGAATGTGTGAGTTGTTTCACACTGCAGTATCACATCTGATTACATCCTCATTATCTTGTGCCCTGCGAATTGGCGCATGTGTTCTTATAATTCCACAGATCTTATTCCTTGATGTTTTTGATCAATGATACCAATGATATCTCTCCCTGTCTGTCGCTATCCCAATCCATCCAGTATCATTTCTCTTGGTATGCTCCTTTCTCTTCTACCTCTAACCTTTCCAGTCATCATGATGTTTTCTTTTGCCTGTCTTCTGATTACATGACCAAATAACACTGTTTATCTCCATCTTATATTTGTACATAATGTTATACTTTCATTAGGCATGTCCAGACTCTCACTGTTAGTTGCTCTGGTGGTCCAAAGATATTCACAACATACATCTCAGCAACCACATCTCTGTTGTCTCTAGTTCTTTCAAATGTATTTGTTCAAGCACCTGTTACAATCTCATAGTATTACTTCAAACCAGCTGTTTTTCACTTGTTAATTCAAACATGAAAGAAAATAATTGTGTTCATTATACCCTGGTGCTTGATGATGTGTAGCCAGAGTTTATCCAAGAATGTATCCAAAAATATGTCTATCAACTATTATCTTTGCTTTAAAATGTTACTTTTTTTGTTGCTGCTTGTTATAAAAGTTGCAGATGTTAAATAAATGTAAAATATGCCTTCAACAATTTATTCATTTCTAAATGTGTTTTTATGTGCTATTAAATTACATTAACATTAAAAAGAACAGTATATAAATTCTAAATGCCTATTTTGTTCACCCTGTTGAATAGATTATGTCATGTTACTTGTTGGTGCCATCTGTCAACGACAGCAAAAAAGGGTATTTTAATCCTACACAAAAACATGTAACTGAGAAGTTGTAAGTAGAAGGGGATATTTGTTCTAAACTAATTTGCAAAGCAAAGGGTGACAGGTGGTTATGTTTTGAGTTGCTCAAATCTGGAGGCACGAGTGAGGGGAAGGTGTTTCTCTATCAGATATAGAATGTAAAAATACGTTTGGCCTGCATACTGCAGATTACAAATCACAGAACAGACACTAACACTGACAATGAATGCCAGAATATTAGTTTACTCTTACTTAAACTCCATTGCATCATAATATTAAATGTGTTTACTATCCTTAAAGTAGTTTATTGTTTAATTGTAGTTATTGAGAAGTACACACAGGTACACCAACACATATACATATATACATATGCAGACAAACATACACATACATACACACATGTACACACAGACACTTACAGTTGTGCAAACACACATATCACACACACAAATGTACACAACTGCACTCACAGAGATAACACATAGACATACACACAGACATACACATATTATCTTGATTTGCCAGACACAGACCAATGCTGCTTTTATAGGAGACCAAACCCCAGACATTCACATCAGTAAGAATCTGCTCTGATACTCTGGCAGGCAGCATTCGCTGACAATGAATATAAGTGATTTAACAAAGTAGTTTTATTTTTAGTTATAAAACCCATGAAACAATTCCGCGCCACAATAATTGCAGATGTAGCACCTCATGACAGCGACCAAGTATTTACAATTGGCTATTGTGTGAATGTATACTGCTTGTGTGAATGTATACTGCTTGTGTGAATGTATACTGCTTGTGTGAATGTATACTGCTTGTGTGATATGTATGTGTCAAATCACATTAACTATCCACAAATTATTTTTGTAATGTTTAATATTGTAGTATAATGAGTAATGTCTCATTAACATTGTAGTATAATGACAGTTTTTTACTTTAGAAAAAATACATATACTGGTGTTAATATTGCACTTCACATTTGATATTATTTCAAATAAATATATTGAAAATTCACCAGTAACAATGTATAACAGAATGTATTATAAATAATTATGAATAATATAGAAATGTTTATTAATTGATCTGTAACAAACATGCAGTCAGTCACTGCCATTGCAAACAGAATGTTACATTAACAGTAATGAAAACGGTGCATAGTATAGGGGGATTCAAATGAAAACCTTAAATGTTTTTTTTATGTATGTGTAAATATATTCTGAAAAAAGTAAAGAACAAATGTATCATTATTCAATGTAGTCACCACCGTGTCCAATGCAAGTGCTTGGATTCCTGTAGAAAAAATTCCCATGGTCGCATGTGTAATCACTCATGCACCACCTGCTGTACCTCTTCATCAGACCAAAATGTTTTGAAAGTTCCTGATCTACTCATACACTTGCTGGACTGACAGGCATGCATCACCATACTGGACCTTCATTTGCCAATAAATTGTTATAGGTTTCAAACCTTCACTGATTAAAAAAAAACAAGCGGATAACAGAACACTACTCCTCTTTGGTGCGTGTCAAAAGTGGGGCGACCATCTTTAAACTGTCCTTATAACGTTACCAAGTTCATCTTCACCGTACATCATGTGCTTAACACTCTTCACATCCTTAACAACAATATTGACAGGTTACAAAACAATGGCAGGTTATTGATATTTCTATCACACTTTAAAGATTTTCATTTGAAGCCCCCTCGTATAATATAAAAAACTGATACAAATGTCACATTTTGTACTGATAGGTCAGTCCACACACACACAGACAAAACTATCTAGGAATACTTGAACAGTTAAAAGGGGTTGGGCATTACATAGAGAAATCATCATCATGTAGCAGGACTTTTGCAGAATTCCACCCTTATCATGGTCTGCCAAGAAGATACTCAATCTGTTGCCATTTCCCCCTGATATAAGCTTCTAACATTCTATATCCCCATCTTTATTTTTGTTTTCTGAAGTCTATTGAGAGAGCTGTCATCTCTACTACACAGACAAACATATTCAGCTTTTAAATGAGCCTTTATCTCAATGATGTAAGTTTTCATAAATCTCTAAGTGTTGCTGTCATTCGATAACACACACGAGGCACAGCTACAAAATGGTTAAGCAATCAACAACAACGTTTATTTAAATAAAGCATTATTTTTAATAAACTAAGCAATGAAATATGTTTTAAATAGCATTTATGTGTATTAAACTGTAAGTAACAAGTCAGTAAAGGTCTCTTACGTGGCTTAAAGCACATTGGGATTATGGTGCTAGACCCATATTTGAATAGACCCATATTTGAATAGACCCATCGGCACTCTGGAGGGGCAGGTGGTCAGTATCAAACTGGCTGCTTTCACTTCGCAAGAGATTTTCTGGTACCCATTTTAGGCTGGGTCAATCTTGGAGCTGAGGTCATTGAATCAAATTTGAATCTGCTCTGGATTATACCTGTGACCACCAAGCCAGCAGGCGAGTGTCTAGCCATTTTCGCTATCGTGACACCCATATTGAACTGTGCCATACTTAAACATCCAATTACTTTAAGAGGCTAATTCACCCAGATATTAGATTGCTCACAGAACAAGAGCAATTATTTGGTCATGTTATAAAACTGTAGGCCTGGAGAAGGCAATGGCAGCTGGAAATATCAAGGGTGTTAGAGACAGAGGAAGACAATGCTGGATTGTTTGACAAAAGTGACGGAGAAGAGAATCAGAGGTCAAACTTATCAAACAGACAGAGAGCAAATGTTTGTGAAGGAACACTTTGCGGCCCTTGGTGTTGCGTATTATGATGGTTATGCTTAATAAGTGTGGATAATAGTGAAAGTTATTTCTGTATTAAATTAAAGAAAAATAATGTACTTCCACCTGCTCTGTTGCTGCATAAATAAGAAAATAAGACAACACAGAGATGTAGTTAGATGGTTCAGTGTCTAGTCTACAGTAGCTTGACTGTATCACTACTTAACAGGATATGCAACATTTAGTAAATTTGGTTACTGTAAACAGTGAACAACTAGGATTATAATTAAATTGTAAGAAGAAAGATTATGGCTGTCTTTAATAAGAAAGAACTACCACAATATATATGGATACATTGGGAATATTATTAAACAAGTGAATCGGTACAACTATTTTGAAACAATCATAACATCTAATGGCAGGTGCCTTGAAGAGATTGGAACAAGAATCACTATTGTAAAGGTAGCCTTTTGCAAGATGGAAAGCATACACAATAACATACACTGACCAATAAAAAGATGTCGACTGCAATGAGAAAAAGAGTGTTGTAGTGTTACATAGATCTGTACTTTTGAATGGATATGAAACATAGACAATGAGCAGACAAGCTGAAACACATTAAATGGCAATGGAAACATGGTTTCTGAGCAAAATACAAAGAATACCATAGACAGACAGAAAAGAAACCAAAAAAAAAAAAAAAATGAAACAAATGATAATCATAAACTTATTAGAGAAATAAGATGTACACAGGCAAGATTTGTCGGACACGTTATGATAAAAAATAACTTGCTGACAACTACCATGATTGTAAGTAAATATCTGGATGGCTTGGCCACGTGGCATAATTGAGACAAAAACACAGAATTGATCCACGACTCTAGTGATCATGTGAGATAGCAAAACATGACCACCCATGCCTATTGGCATAGCACATCATGATGATCACTATTTAGTCTTGTCCATTGTCTAGTCTATTAGTACTTAGGTTGTATCACTATTTAGTCTAGTTCAGAGTCTAGTCTATTAATCTGCAAGTTGTATCAGTATTTAGACTAATTCAATGTCTGGTCTAACAGTTTCTAGATTTAAAAAAAAAGTCGCTTAAAAGTCGGGTTGTTATGCCATATGGCTCAGTCTCTTTCCACAGCACGGAAAGCATCACACAAAGCATGAACTACGTAGCTCCAGCGACGACCAACAGGAGTCTTCAAAATAAATGCACTCGTGAACCGAAGGTCACAGTCCGGATTCGAAACCACAACATTCGGAACCCGAGGCAGACGGCTTGACCACTTTGCCACAGAGACTCTGAGTTTCTAGATTGTATCACTTAGAGCCTGCTACATGATGTAGTATGACAGTTGGCACAAGTATGTCTTTGCTGAAGAGAAATATGTTAAAGAATAATTCATCATAATCAACATGTGCCATTCCAGTTTGGGTAAACATTCATATCTCTCCACAGGTCTCGGTCTTTGGTGTTCTGGATAAAGTCTCTTGATGATATTCCTCTATGCCAATGTCTCAGTCCATACAGCTTCATTTCTCTTGGTTTGCTTCTTTCTCTTTCTCCATTGATCTTTCCACAATGTTCTCCGATTCCTCACTTCTCATCACATGACCAAAGGGTTCCAAATGTTGCTGTATGTAGCCGAGGCGCGGTGTTGGGGTGAGCGCCCAACATTGCTCAAATACCTCAATGGCTCGTGAATACATAACCTATGCAGCAAAAGTCCAACTCCTGGCCTTCACGTGGCGGGCCTGTTTAAACTAACAGGAGAAGGGGCGACGGCGAGTCTCTGGCGCCGGAAAATAACCAGTATGCTCTAGATGTGTATGCACGGACATGCATGCGCAGACAGGCGTGTGCGCGCGTACACATCTACACTCGAGTGAGACCACAGTCTGCTCTAGCAAAGAAAGGTGCTGAAGACGGAGGCAACCAGCCAAGAGGCGCACCACAGAAATCAGGATGCCACGCAATCACGCAAAATGGAATATGTCGACTACTGCTAATCGTTATGGTGCTCGCCCTGCTTTGGACCCCCAGGCAGGTGCAGTGCCGGGCCCTATGTCTCGAAAGGGTCCAACCCCAACTACTGGAGGTCCTTCTCAGATGTCCTGTGGAGCCAGGGGACATGAGAATAGGACGACTGGCCATACTAAACTAAGACTTAAAATAATGCACTGGAATGCGGAGGGAGTCAGCAACAAAAAAGTTGAATTAGAAAACATCCTGGACAAAGAGAAAGTAAGCATATGTTGCTTGCAAGAAACTCACCTCAATGAAAATATAGCCTTCAAAATCAGAGGCTACCAGTGTTACCGATCTGACCGAAAGAACAGGCGAAAAGGTGGGATACTGACCCTTGTAAGAAATAACATCATGGCTTCCCAAATCAAAGTCTACATGGAAGGGGCTGAGTATCAGACACTTAAACTTAAGACAGGTAATACAGATCTACATCTGATCAATTACTACTGTCCAAGTGACCGCCCACAGGCACTGGACACTCTACCACTAAAAGAAAAAATGATTGTGTGTGGCGATTTCAACAGCCACTCGCAGAGCTGGGGCTATGATCACATGGACCAGAGAGGAGAGAGACTGGAAGACTGGCAAGATGAGAATAGATTCATGTTGATTAACAAGCCGTCCGACCCACATACTTTCTACTCGAGATCATGGCACTCTTCAACTACACCTGACCTGGCTTTTCATTCACCAGACCTGGAGTGGAACATTACACGAACTGTTGGGAAACAACTTGGTGGCAGTGACCATCGGCCAGTCTTTCTAACCGTAGAAAATGAGCTTGTAAGTGAAAGCAGCACCCTCTCGAGGTGGAACTACAAGAAAGCAGACTGGGCAATGTACAAGCATCGCACCAGCATACTGGTTAGAAACCTGAACACTGAGAAAGACATAAATAAAGCAGTTGAAGAGTTTGGGAAATGCATACTACAGGCAGCGCGAGAAACAGTACCAAGAGGAGCCCGTAAACAATATAAACCCTACTGGAGTAGTGAACTGGAACAGTTGCATAATGATGTTGAAGTGTGTAGAAAGCAAGCAGAGGCCACACCCAGCCAAGAGCACCACAATAAATTCCAGCATGCAAAAGCCAAATTTCAAAGGGCCAAGCTGCAGGCTAGACGGAAAAGCTGGCAGGAGAAAACGGAGTCTCTGAACTTTGAAAGAGACACAAGGAAATTGTGGAAGCTAATAAAACAGCTTAATGACGAGGGCACAGGGAGAAACTCAAAAATTGCACTACATAAAGATGGAAAAATCTTAACAAGAAAGCAAGCAGCTGACCATTTTGCGGACTCGTTCGCATAAGATAGCAATATCAAAATTAGTCCAGAGAATCAACAAGAGATTCGAGAGAAACGACAACATACAGGACAGAAGGAAATAGTACATGAGGTTCTGGAGGCACCCATCACAATCAGCGAACTGGAGCTAGCCATATCAAAACTGAAAATGAGAAAGTCACCAGGAGCTGATGGTATCTCCAATGAAATGATCAGGAACCTAGGAACAGAGGCCAAAACAAAGCTGTTGCAGATCTTCAATAACAGCTGGACCTTAGGCAGTGTTCCACAAGCCTGGAGAGAAGCAATCATGATACCCCTCCTAAAATCAGGGAAAGATGGTTCCATTGCCTCTAGCTACAGACCAATTAGCCTCACCAGCTGTCTCTGCAAAACACTGGAGCGCATCATCAATCACAGACTGCAGTGGTACATTGAAAGTAAAAACATCCTTGTGCCACAGCAGGCTGGCTTTAGGCAGTGCTACTCTACGGAAGATCAGACAACCTACCTCTCTCAAGAAATTGAGGATGCATTCCAAGAGAAGAAGCTGGTGCTTGCGGCATGGATAGATCTGAAGAAAGCCTTTGACAAAGTCTGGAAAGAAGGTCTGATGAAGAAACTGAGAAACTGCAAAGTCAATGGAAGAATGTACAAATGGGTGAAAGCATACTTGCACAACAGAAGAGCCCGAGTACAGATAGACGGACTCAAGAGCAAGAAAGTACTACTGCGTCACGGTGTCCCCCAGGGCGGAGTCTTGTCCCCCACACTTTTTCTAATCTTCATCAATGATCTTGTTGCTCACCTACCGCATGGAATTAAAGCGGCAATGTACGCCGATGACCTGGTTCTATGGAGCACAAATGAATATGCATCAGTGGCCACCAGATTGCTACAAAGAGCTGTAGATACATTTGCTGCATGGGCAAATAGATGGTGTGTCAGCATAAACACTGACAAGTGCAGCACCACCCTATTTACCCTCTCTCCAAAACAAAAGGCAGGGATCATCCAGATAAATGGAACACCCCTAAGAGAAGATAAAGAACCAACATACCTTGGAGTAACATTTGATGGCAAGCTGACATGGAGAAAGCACATCAACAAAGCAGTAGCAAAAGCCAGAAGGAAAATAGCCATCCTGAGAAAGCTAAGTGGAACCACATGGGGAGCCAGTACGAAAATACTTAGCAAAGTTTACCAACAGAGCATACGACCACACCTGGAATATGGGTCAACTGCGTGGTGTTCAGCATCAAATACCACACTACAAGAGCTGGACAAGGTGCAAAATCAAGCACTTAGAGTCACCACAGGAGGGATGAGATCAACCCCTATAGTGGAAATGGAGAAGATGGGGAGGACACAGGCACTGAGTGAGCGCAGAGATACGAAAACGCTAATACAAGCAGAAAAGTTCCTCAGCTTGCCAGGCCACCCTATGAAGAACAGATTTGAAAACCTAGCTATGGGGCGGTTGAAAAGAAGTAGTTTTATCCACCAGGCCAAACGACTCTGCAGAGAAACCACTGATCTGCCCACAGTTGGTATCCCCCTAACAACTATTCCAGAGCGAACTCCATGGAAAGATGAGCATAGACTATCATTACAAATCCAGACAAAAGTGAGAGGAATATTTGACAAGGAAGAACAGAACAGTGTGCAGCGCAGAACAGCCACTCTCAGCTTCCTTGATGAAGAATACCCACAGGACCTCTGGATCCGAGTCTACACAGATGGGTCAGCACAAAATGCTGTTCGAAATGGAGGAGCGGGAGTGTACATAGAATACCCAAATAATACTAGGGACACAGCCAGAGTACCGACAGGAAAGTACTGCCATAACTATGATGCCGAAATTGAGGCAATCAAGATAGCAACAGAGAAATTACTAAATAACAGCAATGGTACACAACCTGTGGTGCTACTAACAGATGCAAAATCAGTACTCGAGGCGCTCCTCTCTGGGAAATTGCCAGTACTAAGGACACTACTTTCTGAACTTAGCAGTCAGCATAAAGTCACCATACAGTGGATACCATCCCACTGTGGAGTACCCGGAAACGACAGAGCTGATCAATTGGCTAAGGAAGGAGCCAAAGAGGAACAGCCTGATGTGCCCGTTACATACCACCAAAAGAAAAGAATGATCAAATCAGTCAGAAAGCCACCAAAACCTGCTCAAGATGACTACCACATTATGGACAGACCAGAACAAGTCATTATTCTGCGCCTCAGAACAGGACACAATAGATTACGCAACCACATGTATACAAAATTCAAGATTGGTGAAACAGCCATGTGCACATGTGGATTGGCGTCGCAGACAGCAGAGCACATACTCCAAGACTGCCCAAAATATAACATATCTAGGCAAACCTTCTGGCCTAGAGAGACGACGGTGGAAGATAAACTCTATGGACCACTGTGTGAACTGAAAAAAACAGTTCAATTCATGCAAGAGACGACATTGCAGATATAGACATATTTCAAGCGAACGAAAGAAGAAGAAGAAGAACATGACCAAAGAAAGCAGTTTGTCTCTTTCTTACAGTTGTACATAAGGTTCAAGTTTCAATACCCTCTTCCAGGCAATTGTTATTAGTCACTCTGATACTTCCTAGGTATTCACAACAATTGTCTCAGGAACCACATCTCCGTTGCTTATGATTTCTTCCTAATTTGTTCATTTACGTTCCTAGATTCACTGCCTTACAGTAAAACTGAATTATATATAACATTTCAGCACTCTCTTTCTTTCTTTCAGTGTTAGTGACTTATTGCATAAGATAGGTTTCTTAAGAAAAGTTAGATAATTGCTTTCTTATTTGTATATAGTAAACAAAGGTACAAGATGAGATGAGATGAACAGAGTTTGGAAATTTATAGGAGCTACTTTAATTAAATTTCACTGTAGTCAAAGCATTTTATGGAAAGAATCAATAAGAGCCTAATTTGAAAAGAATGTAATCTTCTTACTCAATATTTTCCTACTGACTGTTTCTTTGTTAGTTTTTTTTTTGTTAATGAAAATACCATTTCATAGACACGGGTGTGCCTTAAATACATGTTGTTGGATTATCTGTACAGTTCTTGTTTGTGTAGCATGACATTTGTTTTATTGTGATATTTTTTATGTTTTTATCAATGATTTCAGGAGTTCTGTATTCACCTTGATTACCTAAAACGTCCATCTTCAAATAGCTTAGACTAATTGTCACCCTTTGAAATGTTAGATAATTGAGTTTTAAAATGCTGGGATATTATGAGAAATCACTTCACATGTACTCATCTGCACTAATAGAAGGAAAGGAAAGAAGTAGACACCCAATAACATACCAGATAATTGCATTCACAGTTATAGACACAGTATGATTAAAACCTGCCCCCTCCAAATGAATGAATCACCGAATACCACCCCTCCAAATGATGACAGCACCTAACAGAAGGAACACGTGTTGATTTAAATTTTATGAAAATTTAAAATATGTTCCAAACACCGCCTTATTCATGTCCACTGTACAGTTATCTGAGATAGTGTTGAACTATTTTCCTTCAATATCCAGTCTGCTCTAGCCACTCATGTTGTACTGTGGCTGAACCACATCTAACAGCAACAACACAAGTACTTTTCTAACTTTTAGTTACACAGTTTTAAAATCTTCTTTAACTAAACCTTGCACTCATGTTTTAGCCGTAAATTGTTTGTTCTTTACTTTTGTACTCTGGGCTTTCAGCTATGTAAACCTTGACAAAGTTAGTGTTGTTAAGCCTACATTAATAAAAAAAAATGTTAATCAATATATTAATCATACTTTCATTGGTCAATACAAACTATTTCTTTAACAAATATAAATTGCAGGATTTTAATTTTAGTTTACATGTATTCGTCTATAATATTCATATATCTTTGCTATCTCATCTCACAGCCAGTGTAATTTTAAAATGCCTATTCTCTTTATTTACACGATTGTCATGTCTGTGTTGATAGTCTTACCTCTTTGTAAATACACACAGACACACATTGTTAATGTATGAAGAACTTTTGAGGCATGGCTGTTGTTGATAGCTTCAGCATCATTTTGTTTCTGTACAACACTCAGATAATGTTTACATATTAAAGTATGTATTACTGAGAGGAATGTTCATATATTTATGTAAATTATTTATACTCGTATTTGAGACATGTGTATAGTATGAGTTGTTATGTCATTTTGTGAATTGGTTTCGATTATGTGTTTATTAACTGCCAGTAATTTCTTGCACAAGTGCTGATAAGTAAGTTCTCAGATGATCTTATGTGTCCTAATTTATTTGTATTGTAAAACATATTTTAAATAGATTGCTAGTCTTTGTGCTGTTATTAATGGATGGATACACATTTACACTCTTGATATATCCTTGAGATAAATAATCCTGCCTAAGTCATAATTAAATTTGATATAAGTATCTTTCATGTGTTTCTTGATTTTGAATATTGGAGAGTGCTGATTTTAAACTCGCCTTCTATTACATTTTGATTTACATGTTAACTAAACTGGTTTTTTAATGTTTCGATAATTTACTATTAAAGTGAAAAGAGACTTTAAGAAATAATTTTTATCCTTCTAGTTGAGTTGTCATCAAAAATTAATTAATCAAACATAAGTATTCTTCTAGTTAATAACCTGCCCACCCTCACCCTTTCTTGTCTGTGTTTATTTAGTAGGCTTCAAATGAGAAAACCATAATCTGAATTAGTATTATTGGAATCTATTCATGTAGTATGTTTGCATTTAATTGGGTCCTAGATGTTATCATTCACTGAAGATTATTTAACCATCTATACATTGTTAATAAAACTGCCATGTGAATATCACACAGAAATATTAGAACATACATTTTGTTTCCAGTCATCGACAAATATTGTGTTCATTTTAAATGCATATAAATATAAGAACATGAATGTAATATTATGTTCTTCTGGCCTATTTCTTGTAGCGTAGGCTTATATAACAGTGCTGTCTGGTTTTGCATTTGTCATAAATACACATACATCGTCTTCAATCCTGGCCTTGGGCCTGGCAGTGTCCATGAGGGGACTAAATTCTGGCCCTCCATTGAGGAAATTGTGTGCTACTTATCTACAGTGGATAAAGGTGGAACAAAGTGACTACGGTGGATACAGGAGGTAGCACAAAGTGTCTACAGTGGATACAGGTAAAACAAAGTGGAATAGGTCAACTGTATAAGAACATGACAAATTGTCATTGTAAAGGCTTGTCCTTCTTCATGTGGTGTTTTAATGATAAATTTACAGCTTTACATCAATGAGTTCTGCTTTGATTTCTGGTACTGTTCTGCAATGAGTGTTTTCGTGTAACTTGCACTAACCAAAATATCTAGATGATGTTCATCATGTGCCATGCCAATAAGTGTAGCAATCACGATTCGTCATCTCACAAGTTTAGTAGAGTCCCCAATGGAGGTCTGTGTTCTTGTCCAGATTTTGCCATTTGGATATCTAGCACATGTGTTATATAAATGCTGAATTTACTGTATGTTAAATTTGTTGATAACAAAGAACTCATTATAGTTGATTTCTAATGTCTCTATCACAGTGGTAACAAGGCAATATTTGTATCTGTCTGTATACACAAGGTTTGGGTGAAGTAATTCCATTGATGTTCATGAACATATTCACAAAAATGCCAGGCCACTGTCAGTTGTCACATGATTGAAACTAGGTTAGCCTTGTGTTCACATCATGTATTACAGTCATAGTAGTATCTCTAGCAGGTTTCATGGCATTTGAATTGTGTAATATTATAATGTGCATTGGAAGTTTTAGATTAAAGGATTTGAAATACCTAGCAAATCATGGCATTTGAATTGTGTAATATTATAATGTGCATTGGAAGTTTTAGATTAAAGGATTTGAAATACCCATCAAATCCAGCACAAACTGGAATTTGTGAATTTGTTTTATGTTTGTTTCAGTGTTCATTTTTGTGCGTGTTCACTCATGCTTGAGCTCGCATTCTACAGACGTGCTACTGCTACTACTACCAGTACTTGTTAACACTAGTAAGTGCACTGGGCTAATTTTTTGTGAGAGTTAACTTTCCCTATCACCATCAGATGAACTTTACTTCAACTTCAGTAATTACTTATAAATTATTGATGTAACTCAAGGATGAGATGTCAGCATTGAGGTCCGGCTGACCGACATGTGGAATGAACCCAATATGTCACGGTGAGAGGAGAAAAACTAAACATATTACATCTCTCAGCCATGCCAACCTCCAGTTGTTTTACTAAATATGTCTTCAAACAGACAAATGTAATTTGATAAAAATTATTTCTACATAAATTTATTAGCTAAATGATAAATAATGAGAAATGTAGTTTTGTTTATTCCCATTGTAAGCATGCAAAATGAGAATAGGTAGGCAGAAACGTAACTTAACATTTCAATTAGTGTCATTATCAATGAGCAAAATACTGGGGCACAAGAAGTTATGACAACACATAACAATAAATATCCTTCAGAAGAGTATGTACATAATAGTTACATAAGTATTGTGGATAAAGTCTGTGAGGGAGAACAATCTATGAGGAGGAGATGATAAATGTACAATAAAACAACACAATTATAGTTACTTATCTGAAACAAAATATGTCATCCTAATAGTGCATGGCATTTGCCTGTTGGTCTGGTGGTCATGGGTTTGGATTTGCTTCAATGCAGATTTTAAAAATAGACTTAGGTCGACCTGGGCTGCCGGAATAGTCTTTGGAAATAACGGCAGCTGGCATAATATTGACCCAATAGCCCTGGAGCGGCCTTGGTCTGTGCAAATGTTGGGCTAGCATCAAATGCCACAGATGCAGGGGATTGTAAAGCAAGGGTCTCTTATTTTATTTACTTAATATTGTCTATCTTGTGGCAACACTTTATTCTTTCAAATATTTACATATTTTAATTTGTATTAGTATACATTTACCCTCGTCTTTTCACTTCTTATTTTCTTGATTATTTTGCCCTACCACAGTCTTCTTTCTTGCACAACTTACATTTACTGAAATCAAATTCACTGTTCTGTACTGTCATATTTTCTTGCATCGTGTTGTTTTCCTTGATAAATTATTCAAATAAAACCCATGATTGTTTATTTTTTCGTAAATGGTCTACCAAGCCACTAATTTTCATTTGATGTTAAGGGTTTATTAACACAATAAAAGTGATGATATATATAACCCCAAGATGGAAAACTTCAACTGTCCTACTCTTAATAAGAAATATGAACCACAAATCATGATGGGTAAGGATGTTGCGGTTTTTTGTCACTTATTCGTACATTTCTCCACCGTTACTCCTTTCATCTTCCTAATACATCTTTGTTTTCTATTAAAGTGTAGTCATTCCTATCATTTATCTTGTATAAGGAGGATCTGAATTCGTCTATTCTCATTTCCATGCAACTAGAGGTGATATATTCGATTGTCGGTATTCACTGCAAATGTTTGCAATGAATATTTGATAAGAACATATTTATATTTACATATTATAACTTTAATTTATACATTTAACTGATTACAGCTCAGAAATCTGCAAAATCATAGGAATATGAGAAGGGAAGGCACCTAATGGTCTCAGCACTCCCATATCTTGCTGCTGTTATTCCCCAGCTGTGCCTTAATATATTGTCCTTGTGCCTAATGCCACAGTAGTGATTTATACATGTTTTTCAAAGTTGCTCTGTGATATCTGAAGAATTCCGTTAGCTCTTAAACATGTCACACAGTAATTTCTCCATTGGGGTGCTTCCTATAGTGCGACCGAAAAACAATTTTTCAATCCTGTCTGTGGGGACGTAACGAAGGGTTGGCAAAACAAGCAGCAATCTCCCGAATCTGTAACAGAGAAATTAATGGAACTAATGTACATAATAAAATAGAACAAAAGGGTATGTTAAGATCCTGTGGAAAAACAACGAGCGCAAACATGTCTAGATATCGTACAAGGACCACAAGCCAGGTGAAGAGAAATCACTGTGGGAACGGGAATACAATTAATGTGAGTATAAAAATAAATTATAAATACGTGAAAACACGCCACACATGTTACACTTCGGTTATAACAACTTTTGTGAAGTGTTAAAACTCCGCAGCAGAGCAAGCATGACAGGAGGCTTCAGATAGTCCGAAAGAGTCCACCTTCCTAGAATGTTTCGGCCCTTTACCTTCCTTACTCTCTCAAGGAGCGGGTCCAATCAGGTCATGACTCCAGGTGTCTTTCTCCTGCAGCGGTGTTCTTACCCTGTTTCGAGATGTTTGAGTCGTTTTGCACTTATCCAACACATACGCTAACAAGCCATACCGCAATTAGGGAGAAAATCGTGCACCTGGTGTATCGTACCCTCACGCATATCAGAGCACCTTTGCTTCTGTCGTGAAAAGTCAGTTTATTCTCCAGCATTTTGCCTTTGAGACACCACAATCAGAAACATTGCTGTTGACTGGAGGATGGACTTCGCCGACATTCCTTGATCTCCGTGACTGCCACAACGTGCTTTTAGACAACATTGCAGAGTCCTAGTCTCAAGTGCACTGTACTTATTTGTAGAGATGGCTACAGAGTCGATCCGAGACAGCAAAAGTTCCATGTACTAGAGAAGAAATTGTTCGCTTGCTTCGATATTAGACTTTTAGAGCCATTAGACTACAACTTGCTTACAGCGACGTGAACCATACATATCACTGCATTTATCCCACTCAAAATTCCGGTTGTTTCAAAGCCAGCACGAGGCCTTCTCTGCTGCCTTGCCCAATTGTTTTTGTGCCAGAGTCCTTGCTTGTCCCTTCATGCCTAGCTGCTAAAGAACGTCGTACTAGGAGTGGGAGAAGAACATTACAAAAATGACTAATAAGAAAATTATTATAATTTATATAATATAACTCTCAATGTATGACCAATAAAAACATTACGAGAGTAACTGTCAGAGCAAACCACAAACTACATTCTCCATATCGACGACAATACCGATTAATATCCGAAATGTAACTAAGTCGGTCACTGAAGCATTAAACAGGTTGTGATGGATCCCAACTATATCTTCTTTTTTAAGGTTAAACGGGTTAGGGGTAAGGGTTTTTTTTTTAAAAAAAGCTACGAACAAGGAATATATTCTTATCATCTTTTCCCCCAGTGATCTCGCCACATCGAAGATTCGCTATAAAGAGCCACGACCAACACTTTCTGTCCTTTGTGTTGATAATGTATCAGACAAGCCTCATCCAGTCCATCTCGTTATGTTGCCCATCAATGGTTGCCATTCACTCTTCTCTCAAACACACTTCATCAGGTTGTTGTCTCTTTATATGCTTTAAGCACACTGTGTGTTGTTTAAAGCACACTATCTTTCATAATGAACACAACAACGTTTAGAAACAAACTGTACATAGTACATATTAACTGGTACTAAATGGTTGCTGAGTGTGAAATTGAAAGAGAACTGGTCGCAAACAGCTGTAGCCATTGAAGGTTCCGACCAGCTCACCATAGGAACAAACGGCTTCCACAGTTTGTGACTTCTATTGAGAGACCCCAGGCGCTTATGGTCAACAATGTGTGTTACGTACTTCTTTAACGCCCATAGTTGGTTCCGCGGTATTCATACACCGTGTTTAGGATATTCTTGTGCCATATGTGGCAGGTGACTGAATCACTTATAGCTTATGGTGTTATCGGTACTTGTTTGAAGGTTGATGATTTACAAATCAAACCAAACCATTACTAGCACGCAGTGCAAAGATTATTATAAAGTTGGCAGAATTTCACTAGTCCAACTTTAGCAATCAGTATTGTTGTGTACATTCGCTGCAGTTTTTATTTCTATTCTTTTGCTAAATCCTAACCTGCACAGTTCGCGGCGACTGGGCCAGGCGGCTGTAATTACTTAGGTTCAAAGACCCCCCTCCCCCTGCCATAAACCGCAAGGTAATATATTAGCAGTAAATGAAAGTTATGACGTTCTTTTGCTCCTAAACTGCATATGTTCAAGCTAAGGAATGTTGATGTGGTTATTATCCACTCAACAGACTCACCGAAAGGGCTGTGTTGGATATTGCCCACGAATGTGCTGGCTCAGCATCACTTGTGCCTGGTCTTGCAAGTTTTCCACCAGCTGTGGGTCCTTGAGGCTTCGGGCATCTGGTAAGTACAGTAAAAGGCAACGATGGCTCGTATAAATATGAAGGCATAAGGAGGAGGGAAGGAGTGGTGCTGTGTTAGGCATACAATTTTAATGAGCAAATGTCACGTGATCAGATACAAGAGTCGTTATGAGCAATGTTCCCTCCCAAGTTGCTCTAGCACAGTGGTTCTCAACCTTTTTGGCCCGTGCCCCTCCCCCCTTCACCATATTTTCAGAACGTTATTCCCCCCTTTCTTATTTCCACCCTAAAAATCCCCCCTCCTCTACACAGTATAAGTAATAGTTGTTTTAATTTTAATTTTTAAATTTAATAGCACATACTAAAACAAGTCTAGACGTTTTCATAACACGTGATTTGCGGGTCTACTTACTTTATAAAATAAATTTCAGACAAGTGAGACGTACAAAACCATAAAGTATGAAGGGAAAAACAATATCAAGTAATCGGTTCTTGTATTAATGTGATCTTGAAATAATCTTAATTCCCCCCCCCCCCCCCCCCAGGAAACCCTAAAATTCCCCATTTGTTTAACTCTAAGCCCCATTTGTTTTGCGCATGCCCAAGAAAATTATATAATGGCGATATAATCAAATATAGGTTCAATCACAACTGTTATAATGTTTGTTCATAAAGTAGCAGTTTTGCTCATATCAATTGTTGGTTTAAAGGGAACTTGGACTATTACACCACCCACCTTATATTTCCACTCCAGAGCCGTCATGGTCAGAATCAGATTAGTCCTGACACTGCTTGAGATCATACCCAGGAATTGTATCCGTAGGCAAGTAAACAGCCATACCATTCCGGCTCTTTGGAGTATTTGATAGAAACATACATGTTTGCTCGAAAATGTTATTTTATCTTCCCCTTCCATCTAGAAGTCACCCCCCCCCCCTCACCCCCACAAAAAACATACACCCCCTCCCCACAAACAGGGCCACCCATGGCAGCCGTATTCACGCCGGAAACCATCAAGTGAAGGTATGGGCAGCACATGGGTTTTCCTCGACATCCACGGAGGCTTCCATAAATGCAGAGCTGACACAAACTATCTGGCAACTGGGCTCATGCGATTAATCAACACGTCCTGAACATGGTTGTTTAGCCTCACTTCCGTATTTTAAGCCTCCCCTTTCAACGCAGGCTGCATTTAGATTCCAGAAAGGAGTCCGTAATGTGGGACTTTGATGACCTGAACACAAGGACACAAGCTCTTATAGCTTATTTTGCTGTTTGTTTCCAGGATCGGGGTCTTAATTAGTGACTCTGCATTGATCAAAGAGAAAGAGCAGATGTTCCAAGCAGAGCACCAACCCCGGAAAACCATGCAGAACTTCTTCTTCTTCTTCAGCGTTCCGAGTCATTGAGGTTCTTTGCTGCAAATACAATCCGTCTCCATTCGTCTCTCTGGTGGACCTTCTCTTGCCAGTCGTTGATTCCAAGTGCTTGTAGGTCTGTACATGTATTATCTCTCCACCGCCTTCTTGGTCTACCTCGGGGTCTACGGTCATTTATTTCCTGAGTGTAAGCGAGTTTTGTTTCCCTATTATCTTCCATTCTTTCTATATGCCCCAGCCATTGTAGTCTATTAGCCTTCATGATACCAGTGATTAGCGGGGACTTAAACAGATCATAAATGTCTTTGTTACTTCTTCTTTTCAACTCTCCACTTTGTGTATCCCTAATGGGTCCAAAGATGCGTCTTAAAATTTTGTTCTCAAAGGTTTGTAACAAGGCTTCGTCTCCTTTCGTTGTACTCCATGTTTCAGAGCCATACAGCACAACTGGTCTGATCAGTGTTTTGTATATTGTGATTTTGCTGTTACGAGATAGCGCCTTTGATTTTAGTAGATGTTGTAGTGCATAGTATATCTTATTTCCAGAGTTGATTCTAGTTTGTATTTCTTCCCTTATGATGTTGGAGCAGTTAAAGATTGTACCCAGGTATTTGTATGTTTCCGTTCTTTTAATGGTCATATTATCTATTTGTATGTGGCCAGAGTTTCTAGCCATTCCGTCTCTTGAAATTACCATATATTCTGTCTTATCTTGGTTGATAACCAGCCCCATCTGTTGGGCTTTTCCCTTTAAGTGAGTCAATATTTCCAATGTCTTTTGTTCACTTTGCCCTATAATATCTATATGCAGAACAGTAGTTTTATTTTCTTTTTCCACCCGTGGAACCAAACGTTGTCGGTTATGATAAAGAAGTAGCTTCCTCTCATAGCATCGATATTCCGCTCAGCAGACACGTGGTGAATATTTGATACCAAATGTCATTCTGCAGGTTTGTCGTTCCATCGACATTTGAATGCAATTGTTATTTAGTAGGAATTGAGGTTAGCATGGTCGAATAGATAAGGGGCTCGCGTTCTTGAACATCTGGTATGCTGATGGCGAGGTAAGGTGTTTAACCCCTAGACCGGACAGTTGGATTAAAATGTTGACTTCTCGTCCTTGACTTGGGGGCGTACATTATAAGTACCTTTGAAATCGGAGTGGGTGCGCCTGACGGTAATAGGGAAAGTTAATCCACACACAAAATTCGGTCCAATGCTCCTAGAAGTAGTATGTACGGACTAAGCTTGAGTTCAAAGTGAGCGAACGCAAAATAAATAAATAAATAAATAAAACATTAGTAGGAATCACACTCGGTGAGCAAGATAACCGTTTGTCAAATAACTAGAGCTCACCTTCTACAGACGTCACTTACTAATGATATGAGCGTAGGCATCTTCAATGCCAGATTTTTTTTTCCACTTCTTGTTTTCAGGTAACTGAATCTCTACAGGCCTCCGACCCTAAGATTCCCTGGCATCGGTCTATATTACTTATTAGCCATTTTATTCGCGGTGTATGACGCTGTCTTATATCTTTCATGAGTTTCTGTAAAACAAGTACAGATCCCTCTGACGCCCGGGGTGCAGCATGGGATATCCCTTTGTAAGCAAAACAAGGGCCTGATCTTTCCTCCGTGCCTGTGATAGAAATCACTTCATCATATCTATTCTCATTACATGCCTCGTAATCGTTTGTTTGTTTGTTTGCTTGTTTGTTTCGTTTTGCGGGATTTGATTTGCTATCTAGCAAATCTTGCAGTATCTCCGCGTCTGTTTTCTTCTTTGTCCACAATATTCTCAACACTCTTAATGAAACATCACGTCCTCGCTGTCTCCAGTTTCTTCACTATGTCATTACACACTGTCCAACATTCGCA
The DNA here is from genome assembly GCA_963921405.1 of Cepaea hortensis. Classification (NCBI taxonomy): domain Eukaryota; kingdom Metazoa; phylum Mollusca; class Gastropoda; order Stylommatophora; family Helicidae; genus Cepaea; species Cepaea hortensis. The sequence goes on from OY992877.1 coordinate 72,602,509, forward strand.
TTCATACATAAGAACAGATCACATACAACTTTTTATTAACAGCCTGATTTACATTATTCAATAAAAATATTTACATGCACAAAGATCACCAGGCATGCCCCATTTAATAACATCCACACACAATTAAAACATATCTAAATTTTTCCTCTCATAGTCCAGACGGTGGTCATTATGTCTATTCATAACCTCCTTCCTCGTGTGCTGCAAATAATTTCTCATACCCACGCAATGGTGCTAAACTGTCCAATATTGTTTTCTCTTGGTCTTCCACTGCCTCTCTTTCCCTCCAACATTCCCGTTGTCACAATGTACCCCAGCTTTCCTCTTCTCTTGATATGTCCAACGAATGTGAACTATTTTTCTGATGCGAGTAACCAGTTCTCTTTGTGAGTTAATTTCTTTCACAATATCTCCATTACACGTTTTATCTCACCAGCTTAATTTAATTTAAATATTTACACACATAAACGCACGTGACTTACCTGATTTAAATAAAACAATAGCCTTTAAACAGGCAAATTCTGCAGCGTCAACCTGGACGCTCTTAAAGCGAGCCATCACATCTTGAAGAATGCGCATGTCCGAAAACGGAGATACTTTATTATTTGTATAAACTGGCATATGGTCCGGTATGGCAAACAAGGGGCAGACATCCATGGGCATTGACCACTGTATCGCACATAACAGGAACAGCTCGCTCCAGGCCTCTTCCAGCAGTATCACCTGACAATATCCCACCATGTATTAGTTCACAGTACAAACAGACATCATTCTTCACAGTACCTGGTGTTAGTCGGCTGTTAGTAGGCTTTAAACAATGTCTTAAAAGAGATGGTCGACTTCATTGCACGGGGTTTATCCCATATAGCTAGGTCTCTTTCCGCAGGGCGGCCTGCTGAAAGCGTCACACAAAGCATGAACTCCGTAGGTCCGGTGACGACCCCCCTACCCCTGAGTCTCCGAGAAAAATGCACTCGTGAACCGAAAGACGTAGCCCGGAATCGAACCCACAACCTTAGGAGTGCGAGGCAAACGGCTTGACCACTTCGTTCCAGAGTCTCCCATTATTTGTTTGTTTGCTAGTAAGACATGCACCTTAAAGTGATAATTCTTAACAATACTTGATCATGGCCATTATTAGTAGGGCCTATTTACTTCAATTTCACAATTTTTAATAATACCTCTTCGTGGTCACAATTAATACCCTGCGAACTTCAAGGTCATAATTCTTAGGTGGACCTTACAATATCATTTGCAAATTAATATTTTTATATGTGTCAGTAATAATAATAATAATAATAATAATAATAATAATAATATCACTACTATCTACGATGATTACCTTCTACTACTGCTAATACAATTTCTCACACTACTGCTACTACCACAACTACTACTACTCCTCACACTACTACTGCTACTACTACTACTACTACTACTACTACTACTACTACTACTACTACTACTACTACTACTACTACTACTACTACTACTACTACTACTACTACTACTACTACTACTACTCCTCACACTACTACTGCTACTACTACTATTACTACTACTACTACTACTACTACTACTACTACTACTACTACTACTACTACTACTACTACTACTACTACTACTACTACTACTACTACTACTGTAACAATAACAAAAACAAAAACAACAACAACAAATACTACTACTACTACTACTACTACTACTACTACTACTACTACTACTACTACTACTACTACTACTACAAATACTACTACTACTACAACTACTACTACTACTACTACAACTGTTGTTGTTGTTGTTTGTCCATCAAGAATGATGATGACCATTCATTTCATCCAGTGGGGTTGAAAGTATGGAGCCGTGGGTTCTAATATGGCTGATAAGGCCTATTTTGGCTCGAAATGTTCTTTGACAATGTGGGCAAAGAATTCTTGACGTTTCTGGAGGAGGATTTCCTGCAGTGGTTTTTCTAGGATGAAGAATGACTTGCGCGATGACTTGGATTAAAGTGAGGAAGAGTTGCGCAATTCGTCGACCCCACTCTCTCGCCTGAGTCCATCTGAGTCCAGTGGCAAGACAAGTCGAGACGACTGGAGACGAATACAGGTGCAGTGGATGACCAGGGCGCTCTACATGCCTTACCGTGCTCATTACGTTCCACAACGCTTTGCAGGTAAACGCCGTCTTCCCCGTTGAATCAGGAATGATTTCTTCCGCGCAGTCTGCTGAATCCTGTCTTCACATGCTGGGTAGGCATACCTTTGTTTACCGCTTGGTTTGACACCAAATCGGCTACCCACGCCTGGTTTAGCCAGCCTCTCACAGCTGTTGCCCGGGGGTGGCCGCTGTCGCATGCTGACAGCTACTAGGAGCCACAGGCGCGAGCTGGGTGTCAGGCTTGGACCAGTGGGGGATGGGTCGTGAAAAGGACATGAGAGTCATCCTTACCAAAGGTGCTACCAATGCCTGACACACTACTACTACTACTACTACTACTACTACTACTACTACTACTACTACTACTACTACTATTACTACTACTACTACTACTACTACTACTACTACTACTACTACTACTACTACTACTACTACTACTACTACTACTACTACTACTACTACTACTACTACTACTACTACTACAACCACCACTACTAATACTACGACTGCTAATTCTGCTGCTGCTACGATTACTATTACATGTTTTCTTCTTTTATTTGGTGGACTTTGTCATAGCTCTCGAGTGATAATCTTTAATGTTATCAATACCGTTTCTTTCCCACCTTTCTTTCTGTCATCTTTCTTAATCTTTCTCCCCTTTCTCAACCTCCTGCTCCTCGCCATCCGTCTCTTCCCAGTGTGTACTGTAATTAATTCTTCATATTTTTCGTCACAACGTTCCATTTTGAATATTTGATCCATTTCTTTGTTGCATTAATTTTGATTTCTTATCTGTCCGGTGCATTACACAATTCCACACAGTCCACAATTTGGCACTCTTCCGATTGACGGGTCTAAATAGTTTCGCAGTGAATAAGTCAGGGGTTAAGGGTTAGGGTTAGTGTTAAACTAACACTGACCCTAACCCTTAATCCTAACTTATTCACTGCGGAACTATTTAGACCCGTCAATCGGAAGAGTGCCCACAATTTTATCCGTAAATATATTTGAAAGAAATGTAACATATTATCATCATTATCTTCCACGCCTTTAAATGTGTATGGTCATGGTAAGTAATCTTAGTAGATTCCCAGAGTACTGAATCAGCTCTGTGTTCTACATTTTACAATTTAGCAATGTCAACCTATATTTGTCTCCATATACCCCTCTTGCCTTTTACCACCAATATTTTAGAGACTTGTCACTGCTTTTATTGTGACTCTCTTCATAACATATAGGGAAATCTCGACTGCCCTAGATATCTAAATTCTAAATAATATTAAACACAAGAAAAAATGGCGCACCTGATCTCTAAAAGGAAGACTGGCGAAAGAGGGTAAATTCTTCGCCCATTTTACGGCCATGAAAAGAAGCCTGGCAGAACATTCGTACAACGTCTCGTGACCTGGTGGATAGATGGCGCTCTCTAGGTACAGAGAGCTGGCCTGCTGATGTGTCTGCTGCTGAGTGTAGGGATGTGACCGCTGCTCGCCGTCGACACTCGTCACATCGATGTTCTCCTCGCCTGCACAGAACAATGATTACAGGTGTGCTTATTTTATTTACACACACACGTGTATGTGTGTGTGTGTGTGTGTGTGTGTGTGTGGGAGGGGGGGGGGAGAGGGGGTTGTTCGCTTGCGTTGAACACAAGCGTAGTCCATACACTTGCTAATACGTCTTGTACACTGGACTGATTTATGCGTGTGGATTGGCCTTCCCTATTACCAGTGTTCCTCGACATAAGGCGAACCCACTGCGAATTCAGAAGTACTTGTAATTTACGTTCCACGTCAAGGACGAAAAGTCAACATTTAAGTCCAACTAACCGGCGTAGGGGTTGGACCCACTACTTCGGTATCAGCACACCGGATGTTTAAGAGTTGAGTGGAGTTGAGTTGAGTTGAGGTAAGAACCGGCATCACTGCACTCAGGACATTCCCATATGCGCTCCGTCCCCTTGTTCAACAGCCAGCGAAGAGTCACACTACTAATTGTTCCCACCGCTATCTGTTAGAAAGTTCTCCTGGTCTTCCCTCTCAGTTTTGAGATTCTACCAGAACCCCTGCTAATCCCCCACAATCTCAACTTTTCCACATACGGGTTCTCAATCTGTCCCTCCACCTTCTCTACCTGGTCACCCAGGCGCACGACCATATCTCCCTTGTCCATAGATAATCGACCACCAAGAGGTGCGATCCTTGCCAGCCTATCAACCTGTTCATTCCCCCGCATTCCTGCATGGCCAAGGCAAAAAAATAAAATCCATACAAGTCTTACAATCTGTGACCTCTGAAGCGAGGTGAGCCATTCCACACGAAACATTCCTTTCTCCACTTTACTCAACATACTCCTTGAGTCTGTGATGAAGACAATGTGTGTTGCAATGTTCTCCTCTAACCAACGCAATGCCACTGTGACTGCTTCCACCGCAATTCTCATGCTGGAGGCCGTAGCCTCATATGCCGTACTCTCCTATTTCAAGAATCGTCCATAGCCTTCGCAATGAATCCCCAATCACTCCGCCTGTTTAAGAAAATGCGCTCTTATCAATTCATCCATGCTGACCTCTGGATATTAGTTGTAACAGCTTCAATGGGTAGGGGAAAAAGTAGACCTTTGTAGATCTCCTAAATACATTGTGTAAGTATTAGGTCTTCATACAGTTTAGATCAGAGAATAATGATGTATGGGTAGCCAGCTCCCTTCCCCACCTTCACTTATCGAATCCACGCTTCTCTATACAAATATGGCGCTGGTACTGCCATGACCCAGTTCAGGAGTGCAGAGTACACATAGTGCAGAGTGCTGAGTTCCACGCATTTTGGCGACTGGAAAACGACTCAGTTCGTACATTCAAGGATTAGAGGTGGAAAGTAGGCAGTCGCTTGTGAGAAGACAAGTGTCGCCTCTAAGCGTCCTTGAGAAGTCGCCGATGGTTCGGGTTGGACCGGTCGGGAAACTATCGAGGCAAAGGCACATTCATAGTGCCGCTTTTGTTTTATAATTTATTTTAAAGCTTGTTGTACTTGAACGCTAGTGTGATAGGTCTTTAGCTTTTAAGAAGTATAGATGGAAACTGTGGAAAAGTAGAAGGAAATTAAATATAAAAAAAGGAGCCCGTCTCGTGTGGTAATAGCACTTGGAGTTCGAAGATGTGTTGTAACCAGAAAATATAATGTCGACTTTAATATTAACATTGCCACCAACGATAGCTCAGCCAATCTCCCTGGCGTAGGTGTTAAGGACGTTGTTCGTGATTCCATATACTCTCGTACGAAACACAGCTGCGCGAGATTCGGCAGCGGATCGCGTCGATCTGGTTACTTTCGGAGGTATTTGAGCCGGTCGTTCAGAAAGCAATGGCAAACTACTGAAAGTAAAAACTTGCCGAGACATCAACAGCTGCTGAAAAAATATGGTGTTGACTGCAATGTCATGTAGACGATATGCGAATAAAAGTCGTAATACTACTATCCGGCTCAGCTAGCATGTTGTCATGTCAACTATATAACACTACTAACAATATAGCCCCCCCCCCCCAAGTTGGGTTATGCCAAGTACCATATACGCTATGGGCCGATGTGTACAGTGGCCGGTAACATTTTTTTACGCACAGAAGACTATCATTGCATTGTATGCAAATTAATTGCTAACTATTTCCCTCTAATTGGGATGACGTCTACTGGCAACGAATTACCTAAAGCATGTGCAGAAAACATCACCAACGCTGGCCTAATCCCAGCCAGCAGGCATGTATTTGTCACCATCTATGTCATAGTCAATGAGTTAATTAATCAGTTTGAGCGGTGATTAGTTGACATGATTTGTATGTGTTAACACGACCGCATTTACTGACACAAGAGACCACGTATTTAGACCTAGATACAGAGCGTGCGAATTTGCTTCCCACTTCAGTAACCTTGAGCTGGTCTATGTGGCCTAGAGGCCATGAATGCAGTTTCATACTCCGGCATACCGAGTTGGAAACTGACCGCCGTCTTTGATTTTCACAATTGGTATGAGCGTCGGTTGTTCAGCAAGCAACGGGAAACTACAGAATGTAAAATTGCTTAGAAAATCAGTAAAAACATGACGAGGTTAAGTGCGACGTCCTGTAAAGGACATGCAACTAGCTTTAACCCACTATTCTTTACACTGGATTTTGTTTTGCGGCCAGGTTAAGACGAGTTCACCGGTCTCCGTAGGGAAGGAATTTCGGGCTCGATTCGTAATCCCGTATAGCCGGGTTCGAAACACAGCGGTGCTGTTTTTTTTTTCGAAAAGGTGTAGGTTTCGGTCGTTCAGAAAGCAATGGCAAACTACTGAACGTAAAACTTGGCCAGGAATCACGAACAGCCAGAAATGCTACAGACTGTGAAGGAGATGTAACTAATTTTTATTTTTTTATTTTAAAGAAGAGTTTACTTGACAGCGTGCCGTACATGACACAGGCTAACTAATGCAAACTAGTTGCAATTCCTTGAGGCAGCAGATTCATTCGACCCTTGGCTTTCTAGACGTGTGGATCTGTGTCGCAGTTTGTCAATCAAAGGATGTGTATATGATATAACTGCATTTTGAGGGTAGAAACGCCGTTTATGAGTTCTTCATAATAAAGAATTAGTATTGTTCGACTAAGAAGATCAGTAAAAATAGAATGCTCATGGCGCTGACGTTTAAATTACTACGGGGTAGCATAGCCAGGCTGTGTATAACTGCAAATTTATTGGAATGACGACTGGGCTATCTCTGGCTGTGCTGTTGTAAGACCAAAGCATTGGTGTTCAGCCCAGTAAGGGCTTACGTCTGTCGAAGTGAGGTTAGTGTACAAACTCACTTTCCACCCTGTATTGAAGTATCATCTCCACGGTGACCATGTTTTCAACTCCCCCTGCCACTTTCCAAGCTCAGTAATCAGCGGGTTGTGTCAGAATGATACTGGAATACACATCTGCAGATAGGGGGCCTAGGATATAACCAGGTCAAGAGTTTACACTTCACTTTTAAGAAAGAATTAAAATTCACAGTCTTCCAGAGGATTGATTCTAAACCAACCACTACCACTAATGATTACTAAGTCTTAGAACTTTTAGAACTTGAAATATTAACGTACCAGAGTCCACGGCATCGTCCTTTGTGGGCGTCCTGTCTATAGTCATCAAGCCAGGAATGAATCTGTGCCCCGTCCCCGGACTAAAAGCCGGATGAGTAGCGCTGACAGTCGCGTTACACGGAACCAGTGGGTGTTCTAGCTCGTGCTCGATTTGGTCTTCTCTGACTTGGGCGGTGTTTCTTGGTTGACGTTCGTTCTGGACAGCTGGATGAACAAACATTTATCTGTCATTAGAAGCATATATGGAATGGTTGTCTGTAGTTACGTGACTTCTTGAATCTCCCGAACACTATGTGAAGATTCGGCTTGATGGATGAATAGCAATGATTATACGAAGACTGATTATTTCTGTCAGTAGTTATTCGTGTATAATAATGTTTGTCTATTAAGATTTGAACTATGTCTGCTATTAGTAATCTTTGTGAGAAGATTCGTAATGTATATCACTCGCCAACTTCCTTCCGCCAACATACAACAGGAATACCATAAATCTGAATAATCTCCTCTGTTGTGTATCCACCCTGAAATGGTAGAGGAGATTGCGTGTTTCAATAACCGCTGGAGAGCCACGCAGACGATAGTGTAGTCATTGGTAGTGGCATCCATATCGCGGAGGTAAAGGGATTGGCACCAGAGTGAGGGAACACCTGCAGTCTTTTATTGTACTGGGAACTGTCAAAGGCTACGGAAAGCAAGCTCGTAAAAATGATTTTCAAAATCGGAGTTACTAAGCCACAGGTTTGACGAAACAATGCACCGAACTCATTTTATGTAAACGAATCCGAAAGTAACTACTGATTATACTGGGGCCATTCATATTGATGCCTGGGTGGGAATGTGGAAGAAGAAGAAATCATTAGCATTATTATGTGCAAATTCTAGTCGTATCTATCAGCAGCAACTACTATATGGAGAGTATGTTCCTTGATAGTAATAATGGGCGTTGTTTGAAGATGTGAGCCTGTGGTAACAATTATGAGAAGAGTTCAGCTTGTCGAGGCAGTGGTATGAACAGCTAATATTCTAGTAACAATTATGTGACGAGCTTCGTTTACAGCGGCAATTATATGAAGAGCTGAGTCTGTAATGACGTGAAGAGTTGAGTATACGGCAACAAGTAAGTGAATAGTTGAGCCGGCGGCAACATTGAAGTGAAGGGTTGAGCCCGCGGCACCAATTAAATGAAGAGTTGAGAGTCTGCAGAAACAATTCAGTGAAGTTGAGCACACAGCAACAATCAATAAAGAGCTGAGCCTGCGGCAACAATTAAGTGAAGAGCTGCGCCTGCAGCAACAGTTATATAAAGAGTTGAGCTTGTGGCAAGAATTAAGTGAAACATTTACAATGCAGAAATCATGTACACATGTGATAACATTTCGTTAATAGCAACCTCTGTACGGCAGATTTGTGTGGTATATAACATAGCAGTCACAATGTGAGATTTGCCTGTACGTTTAATGCGTGAATAAGACAAGTCTACTATCAGTTATGAGTTACTACGTGGTATATGTTTCTGTGCCGGTCTCCCTGGCCTAGTGATTAGCGACTTTCTCTGTAATCCCGTATACTCTCGTGAGTAACGTGACATGCGCGAGAATCGGTAGCGGTTCTCTCCGCGTCGGTAACTTACGGAGTATGTGAGCCGGTCGCTCAGAAAGCAATGGCAAACTACTGATCGTAATCTTGCCAAGAAATCAATAATCAGCTGAAAGATGCTGATGTTGACAGCGATGTCCTGTATAGGAAATGCGAACCAAAAAAAAAAAAAAAAGTTTGTGTGTACTGTGTGTGATAAATTACAAATCTAAAAAAAAAAAATAATGGCTTAACGTGAGACTGAAACCGCGCTTCGTGGTTTATTTATTTATTTTTAATTTATAGTGTGATTTCATATAAAGATGTCCCTGTATACATCAATAAAGCAATTACACGGCTCTAGTTGTTATTTATTAACTGCTTGCACTATCATATGACCAGAGCTAGTTTTCACGGAAATGTGTGTTCTCTGTACCAAAGATGCAGCTTGATCAACATGCCATATTAGATTGTTCAATAAGAAGAAGGTATACGGTGTTTTGAACATGTCGCATCATCATCAATCTATTTTTGTGGCTTATTCTTGGGAAATTGATGTGATCGTTACCTTTGACCAACCACCCCCAGGTAAGAAATGTTTATACTATATATCTCATGCTTTGAGTCACAGTTTCTAATTTTTCAAATCAAATTGTCAATTAAAATATAAACAACAACAACAACAACAACAACAACAACAACAACAACAACAACAACAACAACAACAACAAATGCATAACAAACATGAAGATAACAGTGTTGAGTCTCACCATCTTTGTTCATTCCCATTTGGATGCACTTTTTGAGGCGGCAAGCCTGGCATTGGTTTCTGTGTGCCTTGTCTACGTTACACATCCCTGTTCCAGCCTGGCATCTGCATGCGAAGACAAGCATTACACCCACATACTATTTGAAACAGAACCTATCTTAAATATATTATAGAGTGTCCTACAAGAGCTGATTTAGCATAGTAATAATCGTCTAACTTGACAGAAATCAGGGTTTCATCCCCAGCCAGTGAACTGAGATGACTTTACCCCCCCCCCCCCCCCCGCTCATTACAGTTCTGGAGTCAAACACATGGATACGCAATTAAAGGATCTTCTAACACACCTTCAGGGATACTGGGTGTATGTATATATATATATATATATATATATATATATATATATATATATATATATATATATATATATATATATATATATATATATATATTTATAGTAATAACGGACTGAATTTTGCGTGTGGATTAGCTTTCTCTATTAAGTGTCCTTCGCCATCAGGCGGACCCACTCCGACTTCAGAGGTACTTGTAATTTACGTCTCCAAATCAAAGATGACAAGTCAACATTTTAGTTCAGCTGTCCGGCATCAGCACAACGGATGTTTAAGAACACGTGTTCTTACCCATTCGGCCATGCTGACCAGCACTGGGTATCTGGTGATAGCCCCATACGTTTAGAGATCAGTCAGCACTGATCAATATCACGCCGGCCGTCTTTATTTCCCGTGACATTTGCTAGTACCAATTAAGTTGCGTCAACCTGGGAGCTCGGGTAAATTAAAAAAGAGCTCTCCTGGATGGGATTCGAACACATGACCACAGCCAATTGGATATTAAATGTACGGTGAAGGAAAGACTGTGAGGAAGGGAACTGACCACGCCCCCTGGCTGCACAGTGTTTTAGAATACGGGAAGGCCTAACTTATAACACTACAGTGGACGTATATAAAGGGGGACTGATCCATTAATTCGTTAAGCCGGTTGCTGTAAGATTTGGATTTCAGAGTATTTGTGTCTATGTAATAGGACTTCTCCAAATTACCATCAGCATCTCAGAAGGTGTTATAGTGGAGAAGGAGCAGAATTAATCGAAGAAGCAATTTAGAAGGTAATCTTACTTTGAAAGAAGAACCCACGGACGCTATCAAACATGTGAAGAAAGGAAAAACCTCCGAGCCAGATGGAATCACCATAGACGGGATAATTTGGAGTAGAAACATTAAATTAAGACGACAGCAGAAGTCAAGATGTTACAGAACGTCGATCTCATCGCGGTCCGCCGAAAGGTTTCTGGATCTGTGGCCAGTTCTCTCATCTCATGCATGTCCTTTTCAGAGTGATTGCGATGTTCTGAGCTCATTCTCCTACAAGTTGTTCCTGACCTCTTCTCCCAGGACCAGTCCCTTCCTCCACTATCATTTTCAAACAACTTTGACGTTTTATTTGGCCAAAGTATTTCAGTGTCCGAAACATCATGCTGTTTATGCGTCAGTTGTCTTAAATGATCAGATCTTGTAGAATGCCTGTATTTTTCTTGTTCTTTGTCTAAAATATTTTCAGAACTTTTCTCTAGCATTTTAATCCAAAATCCCCAGTGGTCTTCTTTAGCGATTCCGAAGAATCAAGACTTACATCCGTATGTTGCCACTGGAGAGGTGCATGTTCTCAAACCTGTTACTTTCCTTTTTGTGCTGGTGTTGTGCCATAGGCTCTTAATACTGGTTAAACGTTGCATTGCTATAGCCAATTTAGGTCTAACTTCTTTTGAAGAGTCCTTAATGTTCCCAACAGCAGAATATTCATATTGAGACACAGAGAACGATCAGAAATTACTCATAATTTACAAGAATTCACTTAGTGGTGCTTGCACCGAATAGATGCACATAAATTATATGACAGAGCACTGATTCGGAGCTTATAGAAACAACTAGATTGATTCTAGCGAGTCAAAATACGAGATAAAAACGCTAAAGCTGGATAATACACACATTAAGAACACTTGGCAATAATATAAAAAGGTGTCCTTTTTCTAGAACCTACAAAGCAAACGATATAGAGGAAGATATTAACATACACGAAGAAGTGACTTAGAGGGAGACATGAATAATAATGGGAGGACATGGAAGGAGCTGAAGATGATTGTTAAAAAAAAAGGGACAGTTTGACGTGAATTGGATGAAAGGTTTTGTTCCAAAAGTGGATAGAGAGCTAAGATTAAAGGAGATAATAATTAGTTGTTACATATAATTCAGTAAATATAATTATTAAATCGTCTTCATTTGGACATACTGAATACTCAAATCACAAGCTGAGTCAGCAGAGACATGTTTCAAGTGATATCAGTTACCTGTATATTAATTTCCGCCTCACGCTTCTCTTAAAGAAACCACTGCAGCCGTTACACGCAAGTATCCCATAATGTTTGCCACTGGATGTGTCGCCACACACGACACAAAGCAAGCCTGGGGATAGAAACAACATAACAGCTATTGTCAGTAGTTTGTCGTTTACATGAGATCAGTAGTAGTATAAGGGCTCTACCCACCGAAAATCGGAGGTTATACGAGGGAGAGTCAATAAGACAAGTCGCACTGTTATGTGGGATGGCAGGTAAATGTGGTTGGTGTTTTCTACAGGTGTAATTAGATGACAGCAACATAGAACTTTAAATTCCCATTCGTCAGGTGGTGCTAGGTGTTTCATGCGCATAAAAAATGGCGAATGTACCTACGGAGTGTACAACCAAAGAGCAACGTGCTGTTGTGCGTTTTTTTTTGCGTGTGGGCAAAAGGATTGCCTGCAACAGACATTCATAAGGAAATGCTTCCTGTTTATACTGACAAATGTTTGTCCCGTAATGCGGTGCATAGCTGGGTAGAAAACCAGTCCGAATCAAAGCGTGCTTCAATGCAATGGAAACATCCTTCTTCGCCTTGTGTCCAAAAATTAAAGGTTACGCCATCAGCAGGGAAGGTTATGCTGACAGTGTTCTGGGATTGTCAAGGAGTCTTTTAAACAATTTCAAGAAGAAAGGTGAAAATGTGAATTCTGAATCTTACAGTGAAGTTCTATCGATGCTTTGTAATGCAAATCGAAGAAAACGTCCAGGAATGCTGACTAGAGGAGTGTTGATTCTTCATGACAATGCCAGACCACATACGGCTCGATTAACTCAAGAGAAAAGTTCTGGAACATCCACCTTACAGTCAGGACTTAGCCCCTAACGATTTTCACTTTTTCGGTACTCTGAAACCCCAACTTGGCGGGAGACATTTCGCGAATGATGTCGACGTTGAATGGGGAAAGAAAACATGGTTTAAAAAACAGTTCTATGCAGCCGGTTTGGGAGGACTGATAGTACGATGAGATAACTGCATCAATGTTGGTGGAAATTATGTTGAGAAATAAAGGGACAATGTATGTATAACAATAAACTGGTTTTAAGTTGTTATCGTTTATAGTTATTTTTCTACAGCCATTTGTGACATCCCCACGTACTAAGAACAAAGAAGGGTGTGCTGTAGGATATTGATAAAATAGTAAGTGCGAAAAAGGAGGTGCTGGGGGATATAACTCATGAATAAATAATCGACTATGTTGCGATATGACGTCCCTTTCCCTAATTTTATTTTTGAATTAAACGAAAACCTTTAAAATAAAAAGTAATTAAGCCCGGTATTACTGGTTGTAGTGAGTATGGTTTAGTGTCTTTCATTGTTTAGGGGTGGGTTACTGGAGGTATGGCTAGATAAGTGCTTCAGAACACTAACATCATACGGGTTACAGCTCTTCAAATGGAAAACCTAAAAAGCAAATATGACCGATATTACTGGTTGTATTGGGTATGGCTTAGTGAAATTCGTTGTAATTCGTTGAAATACATTTATATCTCCCCTTAGAATTGACCTACAGACTTGAATAAGGTACGGTTGGATTTGTATTTTTTGTTTGTTTTTGTTTTCAAGAGCTATACAACTGTGCAAACACAGTATGCAATTAAATACGATCTTAATATAATTAAATTCTATTTAATTTCATACTGTGTTAAAAATCCCCCTTTTAAATTTGGTGTGAAAAGTGCAGTATCAAACCGGAACACGTTTTCGGTCGGTGAGGACCTCTTTGGCGATAACGTCATCAACTATGGGGGAATAGTTATGCTGTTTACATGTGGGATGCGTTTGCGTAAGCATCTGGTTGATAATTCTTACAATTCAGATTTGAATGTCCAAGACCAGGAAGAGCGCTTCGCTAAATCTATTGGCGAATATATGGATGATAAACTAATTCCTTTGATACTTCGACAACAAGGTGATTGTCAGAATTTCTATACTTTGAGTGCAAACCAAAAAAGTTGAATAAAAAACAGGCTTAAATCACCGTATTTCGTTATTCTTGTGACTGTGAGAGCGCTTGAGTGTGGATATATAATACATATAGTAAAACCCTCGTGAGTAATTTTTGAGAAGTAATCGACAAGTTGTAATAGCAAGTGGACAAATTGCGAGGTTCATTAGGGAATTTGTGAGGTTAATTGGTCAAGTTGATAGGTCGAGTCGATAAGTTGTGAGAGCAAATGGGGAAGTTGCTAGGGCTATTCGACAAGCTATGCGAGCAATTTTCTTACTTTGCTATAGTTTTTTTTCTCATTTTGGTAATATTTTTCCCATTTGGCTAAGAAATTCTCCTACTTTTTATAAGTGTGGATAACATATTTATAAGTTTGGTTGCGATATGTTTTTACTTTATGAATGTTTTTTGCCCATTTGGGTAAAAAAATTTCCTATTGTTGTAAGTTTGGAAGAGACATTTATTCGTTTGGTTCCTTGACCAATATTTTTTCCCGTTTGTAGAACACATTTTCCTACTATGTATAAGTTTGGGTGATATATTTATAAGTTTGACCAATATGTTTCCCATTTAGGTAACAATTGTTCCTACTTTAAAAAAAAATTAAAAAATTCGAGGACATAATTTAAGTTTCGTTGAAATAATTTTCCCATTTGGATTTCAAATTTTCTTACTTTTTATACATTTGGACGAGATATTTTTAATTTTGACCAATATTTTTCCCAGTAGACTTACAAATGTTCCTACTTTTTATAAACTTGGTTGAAATATTTCTTTATCTGGCCCATATTTTTTCTCATTTGGTTAACAAATTTTCCTAATTTTTATCAATTTGGACGTGATGTTTCTTTACTTGACCAATAGTTTTACTCTTTGGCTAACAAAATGTTCCTACTTTATTTTTATACATTTGGACGAGATATTTATAAGTTTGACCAATATTTTTCCCATTTGACTAACACATTTCCTTACTTTTCATATGTTTGGCCGAGATATTTATAAGTTTGACCAATATTTTTCCCAAATTGGCTAACATATTTTCCTACTTTTTATAAGTTTGGACGAGATAATTATATGTTTGACCAGTATTTTTCTCATTTGACTAACATATTTTCTTATTTCGGTCGACATATTTATAAGTTTAGTTGACATATTTCAGGATTTGACCATCCTTTTCCGAGATTGGATAACAAGTTTCCAACTTTTTATAAGTCTGGACGAGATATTTATTTACATGGCAAATATTTTTCCCTTTTGGCTAACAGGTTTTCCTACATTTTATAAGTTTAGACAAGATATTTATAAGTTTGACCAATATTTTTTTCCATTTGGCTAACATGTTGTCTTATTTCGGTCGACATACTTATAAATTTGTTTGAGATATATCGTGATTTAGCCATCCTTATCCGAGTTTGGCTAACACATTTTCATATTTCTATAAATTTGGACGAGATATTTCTCGATTTAGCCAATATTTTTACGTTTTGGCTAACAGATTTTCCAACTTTTTATAAGTTTTGACGAGATATTTATAAGTTTGGTTGAGACATTTCTTGTGTTGGCAATCTTTTTCTGAGTTTGACCTACAAATTTTCCTAACTTTTATAGGTTTGGACTATATATTTCTGAATTCGGCCAATACTTTTCCTATTTTGGCTACCATATTTTCTTATTCAGTCGTCATATTTATAAATTTAGTTAAGATATTTCCAGTTTGGCTAACATGTTTTCTTATTTCGGTCATTATATTTATAAGTTATGTTGAGATATTTCGGAATATTACTCACCTTTCTCCTAATTTTGGTTGGCATATGTATCCTTTGGCATACATGTTTCTTAATGTGACCATAATTTATGTTACTTTGGCAATTATTGTTCTCACTGTGGTAATCATTTTGTCTTATTTTGACATACATGTTTCGTAGTTTGTCAATCGCTTTACCTATTTTTCCTATTTTTTTACTTCGGTTGACTTATTTCTTGCTTTGTCTAAGATATTTTCTTATCTTGGTTAACAAAGTTTCTACTTTTTATAAATGTGGCCGAGGTATTTCTTGATTTGACCAACATTTTTATTACGTTGGTTAGCATATTGTCTTTTCGGTTGAAATGATTATAAGTTTGCTTGAGTTATTTCAGAGTGTTGAAGGTTAGTTTAGTTTAGCTTAGTCGACGAATGAACATCACGGCACACGCGTGTAAACCATAAATGCTCTGTTCTACTCCTAACTCAAGTCTGACAGAGTGTTGAAGTGTTACATAGAACCTGTACTTATGTCTGGATGGGAAACGTGTACAATGAGCAGACATATTAACACATATGTAATGGAAATATAATTTTTTCTTCTGTTGAAGAAAGAGAATGTTGAAATGTTTCATAAAACCTGAACGCTTAGCTGGATGTGAAGCGTGGCAATGAGCAGACGCGCTGAAAAAAAAACATGTATTGGTCTTGGAAGTGGGTTTCTGGCGAAAGCTGGAAAGACTCCTGTAGCCCGGAAGAGAGGTAATGAAAGTGTAAAATGCGTGATTTGAACAGTGATAACTTCGCTGGTCAGGCCAGCCCTTGAAGTTTCATGGTACATAAGATGCCTTAGGTCGACGCGGGACAGCTTATTGTATTTGTTATGTACAATTATACAGCTGATATGAGCTAATACGCGACGGTATTACGTACAGATACGTCTTTCCCCAGCCTGGAATAGGCGCTTACAGCTCTGCTCTCTGACCATGAGAAAGGCTTATCTGGACAATGTGGTAAAGTAATTACACTCATGTATGCTGGTTATGGAGACCGCCTTATGTTGTATTGATATCATTATGTCCTTTAGTATTACGCGACGTCGCTAGACCGACACTGATATAGAAGAGAGAGAGAGAGAAGGGAAACCCTTTTACACTGCCGATTACGTTTTGATGAGGTAGTGGAATCACTCCCATACATGATGATCATCCAGTGTTAGGTCCTCTAGTTTAACAACCGACAGCCGACCAATTTACTATAGTACCCCACTTACTCAGGTGTACAGGATGTACCCTTACACATGTGACGGACGCGCCGCCCTCTTTTACCTAACGTATCCGTCACCCATGTCTCCCGGCTGTACCCAGTACGCATATGACCGGATGCAACGCCATATTTGATCGGATGTAACCATTACCCACTTTTACCGGGTTATCTTTATGCTTGCAACCGGAAAGAAAGCCCCTTGTGACCGGATGTAGTCATTACCCACGTATCCTGGATGTCCACCGTCACACAGCCCGAGGTCGAGCTTTGTATCTTTAACACATCGCCAATGGTATGATGATAGTTGTAAAGCCCCATCCACTACAGATAATAGTAACCACCATTATAATAAACAATCGACCACTTTACAATAGACAAATAACGAAAATATCCCAGGTCTTCTTACGATTGAAGCCGCAATTATGCGTCGAATTTGTCGGTAGTAGACTTCGCTGCGTTTATTTATCCACTCCTCCGGTCGACCACCCTGTCTCTTACCGATAAACGGACGTAATAATCTACCCACTCCGATCATTGCCCATCTCTTAGCAATGATCGGAAGCAGTTATCTAGCTATTCCTACACTCACCTACCCATTACCAACGACCTGGAGCCTTTATCTAGCAACTCCTCTTTCTCTTAGCAAGGAACCGATGTATTGATTTAGCCACTCAGCCACTCGCCGACCCCTTAACAATGATCGAAAGCACATATCTAGCTACCCTTCCACTCACCCACCCCGTTAAGAACGAATTTCACTAAGGCATACCCACCACAACCAGTAATACCAACCACCATTTCCCTTGTGATGTTTTCATTTGAAGAGCTGTAATCCGTATGATGATAGTGCCCGGAAGCACTTATCTAGCTAAGCCGCAACTCACCCACTCCCTTAACAACGAATTTCACTAAGTCATACCCCTTACAACCAGTAACACCGACCATCATTACTTTTTTAAAGGTTTTCATTTGAAGAGCTATTATCCTTATGACAATAGTGTTCGAAAGCACTTATCTAGCCACCCTACTACTCACACTCCCCTTAACAACAAAAGACACTAAACCATACCCACTATAACCAGTAATACCGGGCATCTTTACTTATTTATGTTTTTCGTTTAATTGAAAAATAAAATAAAAAAGGGACGTAACATTGCAAAAATTTGTCGATTATATATTCATGAATTATATCCCCCAGCACCTACTTCTTTGCGCTTACTATTTTATCCTATCCTACAGCACCCCCTCCTTTGTTCTTCGTACTGCTGGTTTAAGAGCACAATAATATGGTAAGACAAGGTCCAGGTATATAAGTTCTCTCAATGACTGGAATTATAACAAGCACCAATACTCAGCTGAGAAACGGTGAACACATCACTTTTGCTACAGGTCGAACGAAAGGCTTCCAAAGAAAATATGTCACGGCGAGCTTGATTTGGCCAAACGGTGATGCAATGACAGCCTTAAAACCTCCGTAAAGAATTGTTGCAATGATTTGAACATAAGAAGATCATTGCTCCAGATCCCTTTACTTGGGGTAGTCAAATCATTTCTGGCGCTGTGACTATGGAACAGTTTAAAATAGAGGAAACCATACTGAGGCGTGCCACAAGAAAATAAAACATTTTATTACATCCGTCTGATTTATAGTCAAAGATCCTCTACTCTCGATGCAACAGACATGTTTGGACTGTTTTGATCATTCATCACCCGCTTCGCTGAAAGATTGCACCATGGTCGTCCTTGGCAACAATAAACAAGCAGAATATAAATGGCTAGTTTGTAGACACAGCCGACTTCCTGGCCTAGAGGTTAGCAACTTTTCTCCGTAATCTCGTATACTCTCGTAGGTAACGTGACGTCGGTGAGAATTAGCAGTGGTTCGAATCGCGTCGGTAACTTATTGGGTATGTGAGCTGGCCGCTCAGAAAGCAATGGCAAACTACTGAGCGTAATCTTGCCAATAAATCAACAATCAGCTGAAAGTTGCTGATGTTGACAGCGATGTCCTGTAAAGGTTTGTAGACACAACAAAGTTACCCTATGTCCTTTTATAGGACGTCGTAATCAACCCCAGCATTTAAAAATGTTTGTGATTTTCTAGGCAATTTTACATCCAGTAATTTAAAATTGCTTCTCAGAAAGCGGATTGACGCTCATACCATTATGACAATTCAGGCAGAGCGGTGTGCTTTAACATCGTCTGTTTTGACTTCGAAATCGTTATCTGGGGATTTTGAAACTACATTCATTTCGCCTAAGCCACAGATTGTAGACACAATCACCCGAGAAGTTAATTAACCTTGCCTTGTGAGGTTAGCGATGCGATTTTTTGTTTTGTTTTGCATATCCTATTTACAGGACATCACTGTCAACACCAGCTTTCTACTGCTATTGTTGATGTCTTGGCAAGTTTACGTTCAGTAGTTTGCCGTTGCTTACTGAACGACCGGCTCCCATGCCAACACGTTAAAACCCAGCGCAATGCGGTCTGCTGCCAAATCTGTGGCAGCTGTGCGATGAGATAATTACCAAAAATAGCGCTGACAAAAGTATCTATAAGATATAACACTTTACAATAATTACAATCATTATACTTTTCAACCCCCCCCCCCCCCCCCCCCCCAATATTTCTCTATTGTGTTGGTGTTATTGAAGCTGCTAACTCAGCTCTGGTTGTCAAATTGTCAAATCCTGCCCGTACTGAGAACAATCATTGGTCTATATTATATCGTGAAGGTCCCATTTTGTTTCACCGGCACGGTACCAGTGAGCAGCCTATTCTGTTTTTTGAAATGACTGTCACCGTTTCTGTCGGCACCCTTCACGTCCGAAAGACTACAGCAACTTCGTGTTACCCTGTTGGAGACGACAGTTTGATGGGAGTAATAACAACAGTAGTGACAAGAACCACAGCCAAAGTTGACAGATTTCCAGCTTACATCACCAGGAAGAAAAAGAACAATAGAAGTCAAACTGAGCAAAATCATCACAGCTGTTGAAACCGTAACGATGAAAGCACGATTGGGGTGAAGGGCCAGGCTCATGGCGGTAAAAATAAACTATGTAACAACAATGCAATCTCATCGTCAGGCGTAGCAGATCAATGTTCAGATAATACAAAGAAACACTCAAAACAACCCCCCCCCTCCCCACAAAAAATACAACAACAGAAGATAAGAAATAAAAGACATTAAGCTCAGGTGACGTAACCAAATATATTAATACAAAAGAAAAGATTTATCAGGTGACAGTCATAATTAAAATAAACCGAAATAATCAGGCTTGGTTGACTTCTTTATAACGACGTTGCTAGTTATTGTAAAACAGTCTTTGAATGTGGCGTATCTTTCCTTTATCTTTAGTGTCACAACCTCCGTCACATATCACAGAGTTGTCTCAATGATGAAAACGATAGACCTGTCTGATTTTATATCTTTCATAGACATATGCGTGAACACGCACACAAACAGGCTAGCAAACAGGCACGCACGCACACACACATAAACACACACACACACACACATACATAAATGCAGACAGACACACACATACATAAATAGACACACACACCACACACACACACACACACACACACACACACACACACACACACACACACACACACACACACACACACACACACACACATATATATATATATATATATATATATATATATATATATATATATATATATATATATATAAGTCAAGTCGACGTGGCCGAAAGGATAAGAGCACTTGCCCTGAAACTTCCACCACGGTGATGGCGGTGTAAGGGATGCAGCTCCTGCATCGGCATTAAGTTGAACTTTAACGTTGACTTCTAGTTCAGAAAGCAATGGCAAACTACTAAACGTAAAGTTGCCTGGAAAATCAATTCAGGGTTGATAGTAACGCCTTACAAATAACACACAACATTTTAATTTAATACCAATTTGAATATCAAGAAAACAGTAACAATTGTAATATCAAAGGAAAAGGTAACACCAAAATGTGGAATAGAGATAAAAGGGAAAATTTTTCACCAAGTCGATAATTTTAAATACTTACGGGCATTTATAACATCAAATGGAAGATGCACAACAGAGATTAAGAACAGACTAGGGCAAGCAAAGGCTGCATTTCAGAAAATGAAGACTATCTTATGCAATAATTCACTATCATTGAATGTCAGAAAGAGAGTGCTAAAGTGCTTCATAGAACTTGTTTTGCTGTATGGCTGTGAATCTTGGAATGTAAATGAACAAATAAGGACGAGATTGGAGGCAACAGAGATGTGGTTCCTTAGACGAATGTTGCGAATTCCTTGTCTGCCAAAGTAACTAACAACGACTGCCTAAAAGAGGCTAATGAAACTAGAACGTTATCTACAACACTAAGAAAGAGACAGTTTTCTTTGGTCATGTGATGAGAAGAGAGGCATTGGAGAACATAGAGACAACTGGAAAGATCAAGGGGAAGAGAGAAAGAGACAGACCAAGAGAAATGATGCTGGATGGATTGAGACGGTGGCATGTAATCTTAGAATCATATCTTGATTAACGTATTCATATTACCGACCTTTTTCTCGTTAATATGAAGAAACGTCAAGCAATGACACTAAGAAATTAAATAGTTATTGTAAATTATTGTGTGTCACTAATGTTAAAATTACTTCCCTTTCATTTATTGTTATTACATTTTCACACAAAGGGCCATAATTTGAAATGTATATGCTAATGTGTTGTGTGTAATATAACATGTTGTTGCTAAAGTGTTAACACCACAGGCAGGCATCTACTGGGCATGGCAGAGTGTTGCCAACATTGTATGCCAACACAAAAACTCCTGGCCAAGTAGGGACAGGGTTGGAGTGTTTTATACGACTTATATAAAGCCGTATTTCAGTCTGGCTAGATGGTTTTTGTTCCAAGAACCATATTATTCTTTTTTTTCAAATTGCTGCGAGGTAGATGCGTGAAGCTGGTACTACTGATCTGACTGGGTGATAATACAATTGAGGTAACCAGCCATCGAGAGGGTGAAGCCTGATATGTGTTAAACATGAAGCACCACATGTCCTTGTACCCAACTCCCAGTTCTTATATATTTCTATGCCATGTGTGTATTTTTGATAACGGTGTGTATAACAATAGAAAGGTAGACTCTGACAAGGGTATACTATTAACCCAACAGGTACAGACATTATACATGAAAGACGACATCTTTCATGGATTTTACCGGGGGAGCGTGTCAGAGTCTAACAGGGGACAGCGATGCAGGGACATCGTTACGACCGCCAGGCGACTTAGCTCCCAGTAAGGGATGCAACAACTTCGTTTCGCCGCCAGGCGAATAGGAGTTACCGGCCTGCGAGATCTCTGGCTGACCAGCGGTCAGGCCGCCAACGCAAGACGCACGCCTGCCACGTGACGCTACGTCAGGCAGGAGGCAAGTTGCGAACCAGGTCCAGACAGCTCTGGGGACACGGTACAGGACGGACGTGTGATTGAGAGAAAGGCGTTGTATGGTTTCTGTATTGAAAGGCGAGTGTCTGGACATCTTGCGAGTCAGACTTGTGAACTGTATTGTGGATGTAAGTTGTAAAGTATCCATTATATATTGTTATGATCATCATTCTGTATTTGATATGTTAATAAATCCATTGAATGGTGTATCGTTGAGTCTTACGTCAAATCACGTTGTATTTGTACTGTCTCACACTTGTTAGGAAAGCGAGCCAAGTTTAAGACTCTGACAGTGGAATATCAACAGCGGAGTTGACCTAGAAAACCAAAGACCGAGATGTGTGGAGAGCCATTAACGCCTAAGCCAGCTGGCAGGGCACTTGATGATAATGAGCACATTGATATTTGTGCAGACAGACAGACAGACAGAGAGAGACAGACAGACAGACAGACAGACAGATCGGTAGAAATTATCAGCTAACCTGGTGTGTATTTCTTGATTGCACCTCCTCCAGGCGAGGGTGACAAACACGAGTCTGAACTTCCTGGAGAGGAAGTCACACAAACTTCTGTGGGAGTCGATGCTGAGATATGTTGACGTGGACTTGGCGTGCTTGAGGCGACCATCACGGCAGGAGAAGTACTGCCCGATCTTCTCGGGCTCGGAGTCGGTGACACTGTTAGGCAGAAAGGAAACAATTAGCAAATGGTCTTCTAATGTGATAATAACGGTTACAGAGCGGTAAGAGGTCTCGTTTCTAAGGCATCATGATGGAAAAATGGTGTTGGGCTCATACTGTCTTGACAAAACTGCACTTCGTGGCTGATGCGTTTGATACAAAGGTGAATGTCTACCACTGACACGCCCACTCCCAGAAAAGCCGCTGGTATCCATTACAGTAGGTTTGGTTGACCGTCGAGCACTGTGGTCGTGTAAAAGCCACACTCAGAAGAAATTAAAAAAAGATAACTGAAGAGAAGAGTCTCTGAACTGGCTCGAAAATCCAATAACCAGTTCACCATCTCAGCTCCACTCTAATTTGATAACTCCAGATAGGAATTTGTACTTACTTATTCTATTTATATTTGGATGATGATGACAAATCTGAAACAAGCTAATGTATTTAAATATTTGCGCTCAGTGGCGTCAGGGTTACAGACGCAATTCAAAATCCCGCATACTGCGTTCCACACACAGCTGCGGGCAGTTTGGAAGCAGACTGCCTTGCGTTGGTTTCTCATACGAAGGGTATGAGGCCCGGTCGTTCAGACAACAATGGCAAACTACTGGACGTAAATTTTCCAAGAAATCACGGACAGCCAAAAAATGCTGGAGTTGACTGCTACGTTCTGTAAAGGATATACAACTAACTTTAATAACAGCAGATTGCAGATGTATAACGGAAGTTAAAAGTAAAATAGCCCAAACAAAGGAAGCATTCTCAATAGGAAGAATATTATCTTTGTCATTCGACACTTGGAAAAGAGTTCGTAAGAGCTTTACTACTCTTTCTGGTGTTTGTGATAAGCTTTTGTGTGTGTCTTAACCCCTTTTAAAACATTTAGGTTGCTCATTTTGGCTGTCCAAAGAATTTTCAGCATGAATCTAAAAACTAAAGTACAAAATTCAGTTGACAATCTAATCCAGTGGTTTGACTAACACATACATGGCAATGTGTGTTTTTAGGGGAGAAAGAGCCGGGAGTGTAGGGGTTTAATACGAACATATATTTTAGGAAGATTAACTCTTTTTGTAGTCTTCTGAATAGAAGTAATTTTTCATAAATAATTTTTTAAAGTCCCGAAACAGCGTGATAATATCCCCTGTCATCTTTTTTTCCCCCTTATATTGTGCTTGTATAAACATGAAAACATCCAAAAATAATCACGTTCTTGTCTAGGATTTGATCCCACGACCTCTTGCAACGAAATAGAGAATCACATATCTTTACCAGTAAAACTACGCTTGTATTTACATGTGTTTTCCCCCCTTCTAGGCACATTTTAAACATGGCATTGTGCATATAAGGATTCCAAGCAGAGAGCCATTACAACATCAAAGACCACACAAACATCGCATTATCCGACACCACCCACTTTGCAAAAATATCATTAACAAGTTTTTGATTTCCCATAGCGTTGATAATCCACTGAAGGGAGGTCTGTATCATTCGTGGCCAGAGATTCTTGCCTGCTCCTTTCACTGCCTTGAAATAAGGAGGAAGGTCAGGTAAGTACAGTACGCTTTCAGAAAACCAAATAGTTTAATCTGCCCGCAGAATAGGCAAACGGAAAATAGAAGAAGCCAGCGATCTCTGACAGCGGGGGAATGTAATCTGTGGCTTAACTTTTAGGTAGGTTTCACATTTTATAGTGTGTTTGCCGAGTGGAAGTGTGGCTTACTGAGGTTTAGTAAGGACTTCACAATACTTCACATATACTTACTTATATCATTACTATATTGATTGACTTATTTAATTCCTCACTAACGTATCCTCCCCAACAAATTGCAACTTAACTATTGTATGAAAAAGACCAGGCTTCGAGCCCATTATATGGGTTACAGTCTGCAAGGACTAGATGAAACGTTTATGGACGTGATCTAATTTATTAGGCTGTATTTTTTTTTAGCATAACCTTTACAGGACATCGCTGTCAACACCAGCATTTTACCGCTGTCGTTGATTTATTGACAAGATTACGCTCAGTAGTTTACTATTGCTTTCTGAGTGACCGGCTCACTTATCCTGTAAGTTACCAACGCGGCGAGAACCGCTTCCAATTCTCGCGCACTGCGTTACCCTGCGCGGATAAACGGGATTTCGGAGAAAGTCGTTAAACACCTAGGCCAGGGAGACCGGTTTTATTATAAGTTGTATACTTCATTTTATTTCAGTGCTATTATACAACACTAGAGAGAGAGAGAGAGAGAGAGAGAGAGAGAGAGAGAGAGAGAGAGAGAGAGAGAGAGAGAGAGAGAGAGAGAGAGAGAGAGAGTTGTGTGCATTATTTCTAAATTACCCTTTCAAAGGAAAACTGGCATTACTTTTACTGTCGGAAGAAAACAAGCACTACTGGGTTCCAATTGATATATAGAATAAACATTAAAAAGTTATCATCTCTGTTGAAGACTGTTAGAAGTGTATATATAATGTCTCTTTGATTAGCCTCACTTTCTCCTTTCCCTCGTCCCGTTTAGAAAAGCTTCTTTAATGTTATTTAGCGATCATATCACATATTTCCCGCAACATGCCACCATCTGAACAGTGTGGGGACCGAATGGATACGAGCGCTCGTTCTTAAACATCCGGTGTGCTGATGCCGAAGCAGCGGGTTCAACCCCAACACCGGTCATCTGGACTAAAATGTCGACTTCTCGTCCTCAACTGGGGGACGTAAATTATAAGTACCTCTGGGACGCAGATGTGTTTCCAAGGCACCATGGTCAGGTTATATACTGGCCAAGACCTACTAACACGTCCTAGTCGTGCGTCCTGGGCAAAAGGTCCCTTCGGGGTCCTGGCTAACGTATCAGGATCGCTGATTCTTCCGAAGTCGGAGAGCATCTGCCTGCACTGCGAGGAACCACCAGTCTGCACACCAATAAGCCTGACATGGGACAACGGATACTCACGCAGACCTCAGTCCGGTATGGCATCACATTGATGTTGGACAACAGGATGTCTTCATCCAACAGACAGGTCTTCACGCTGGAGTTCACAGCCAGCGAACGCAAGCAAAGCAAGCAAGCAAGCAATCACAAGTACCTATGAAGTCTAAGTGGGTTCACCTGATGGCGAGGGGCAATAGTAATAGCGACAGCTAATCCACAAACAAAACTCTGCCCAGGTCATTTAAATTTAGTATTACGCATGTGGACTACGCTTGAGTTCAAATCGATCGAACAAGTAAAAATAAATTCGTGTAGTCAGCGTAGAGTCAAAATAATATTCCCCTTTACACGCGGCGAGGCGACTAGGCATATTTGTATAAGCCAATCGGCGTAAGATGAGTGGTGTGGCCAATATACCTCTGGCCTCCTTAACTCCTCAGGGCATTTACGTGTACTTATTATAGGAAAGGTCGACTTGGTAGCCCAGGTCAGTAGCAAAATAATATTCGCCTCAATGGGGATTGGGGAGTACAGGACCACCGGGCCGGCAGACAAGCACGAACCACTGCGCTACAGCTTTTAGCCAACGTACCTAAGATTATATACACTGTGTACACCAATTGTCTAATTATTATTCATATTTAATTATTTATTATTATAGATTATTATTTATAGGTCTCATTAATATTTCACTATATATAAACAGCAGAGTTGATCCAGAAAACCAAAGACAGAGATTTGTGGAGAGTCATGAACGCTTACGCCAGTCGGCTCGGCACTTGATGATATAACGTGAACAAACCAGGTGACGTCACACATCCATATCTATCTATGTTTAATGTGTTGAAAAACCACTTAGTGGTTTACTTACGTCTTCTTTATTTGCTATTTTGTCTGTTTATATTAACCCAATCTATATTAGTTATCAATTTTACTCCATTTGTCCTAAACTGGTGGTACCAACCCTTCTTCTGCTACAGACAACGATTATGTTAACTTCTAACTAATACTGTATATTTAAAATAAAAGATAGTTGCGTATCCTTTACAGAACCTAGCAATCAACCCCAGCCTTTTTTTGCTGTTCATGATTCCTTGACAAGTTTTATGATCAGTAGTTTGTCATTGCTTTCTGAACAACCAACACCCATACTATTTCAACAAAATACCAACGTAAGGCGATGTGCTGCCAAATCGCCCGAAGATGTGTTTCGAACGCGTTATTACGATTTGCGTCCGTAACCTCTCCGCCACGTAGCAGACAGATAATGTATAAGGTACTGTAAAATCACATGCCTAAGATGGAAAGAGTTAAGAAATGGATTAACCAATATACGCAGTCTAGAAAGAGTGACAAGAGAAGCCGCATGGCGTGAAAGCAGCGTATTTAGTAGAATAGAAGCGCCCCCCTGTTTCTGAAGTCTGAAAACATGTGTATAGGGTAGTGGTTTAAGACCATGAGAACAATTACATTAAAGCGCCTACAACATGTGAGCAAATGTTTCCTCGTCGTCCCCCCGACTGTGATTCCTATACGAATACAGAAGAGCGCGCCCAGGTCACCTCGGGTACCGGGAACTACTTTGTCAACATCACGGGAAAGATCAAGGCAGCGGATGAGGACACACGCACAACACATCGTCTGCCTATACCCTATGCCAATAATCCCTCAACGGCAGTTTACTCAAAAGATTTCCTAACACGGATACAACCGGCCCGTTACAATTATCATATTTGTTCTAGAAATAAAACGTGTCGGGTAGCTCCAGAAGGGGGATATTTTCTCTCTGGCTCGCCCGCTTCAACGGTAAGCAGAAACAAGGAGTCGAGAAATGAAAGTCGAACTGGGTGATTGACAAGAGAGGCCAGGCTTGTAACCTGGTGTTTACCTGCAATATTCGGGGACAAGGCACTTGGGAATTCTCACTGAGGTTTTCCAGGCCGCGCCAACCTGATGTATTCAAAGGTCATGATTAAAGTCAAACAGAAATACTCGAAGCTGTTTGTCGCAGTTATTATTATTTTTCATCACTCCTGGAGAAAAAACAATCAGGTAAAACGTGATCACCCGGGGAGTGAAACAGCAGGGGCGGAATTAGCAGAAGGGTGTCTGGGAAAAGGGGTGATATTTGAATATCATTATTTTTGCTATTTGATGATCAACACATAACTGTTATATTTTAGTTCGGAGCAAGGTGGGAGGCAGTTTCATATATTCGCCACGCAATTATTTATCGGCCTTGAGGGAGTTATAGTGTTTGTGCTGGCAATATTTGCACCAGGATAATCTCAATTCGTTTCAAGATTTGTTCATTGACAAGTTTTGTATGTTTCTTCTATTGTTCAGAACATTTTCCATAAAATATATAGCTATTGATTTAAACATTAAAATGTATTTGAAGTCTCTCCTGTGCAGTCACTTCTTGTAAAAAGATCTTAGACATAGAAGTGATAGACACACACACACACACACACACACACACACACACACACACACACACACACACACACACACACACATGTATATATATATATATATATATATATATATATATACAGTTGACTGACTGACTGGCATGCCGTCTTGATAGACTATAAGTTGGAAAATGGAGTTATGCCTCTCAGCACAAAGCCTCGGCTGCATTTAGCGACCATGTATTGCCCATGCAGCATGATCACTCTCTCGTCCTTCCTAGTTTACTCCAGAGGAAAGGTAACACAAATAAGTTTGGAACTAGACAAGCTGCAGAAGCTGACGGAACATAAAAGCAACGCTCTAACTGTCCGCCTGTCGGAGCTTCCATCCTAGACGCTTAGGACCTGGTCTGCCTTGCCATGACATCCAGTCTTTAGGCTGCATCTCCTCTCATTAGGGTAAGGATTGTATCCTCCGCCCAAAGCCGCTGGCACAATTTAATTTAGATTACCTGTATTTTAAACATGTATCTTAGTCTCTGACAAGAACTTTTATATGCCATAAATTTACTCTTAGTGGTTCGTGTAATCAAATAAACGTCGCGTCAGCATTAATAGAAGGACGAGTAATGAAATAATGGAGAATCTGGAGACAGCGAGATTTTGAGGAAAATACAAAGAATACGATGTAAGGACAGAGAGGTAAAAAATAAAACGAACCAGAAAGTTTTTCAAGAAACAAAAGTAATCACAGAGAAATGATTAAGAATAGTATATCTCAACTCCAACACGCGATGACATCTGCTATTGTCGCAAATGCTGATGTTATCTGTTTAGTTTGTGTGTTTCATCAACCCATATTTCTTCCATTTACAGTAGGTTATTATGGCTGAGAGAATTGTGTTTTCACATCCCTGTATATTAAAATTCAATATCTCGGTTGTCAAACGATGCATATTATAAATGAATAATTTACGAAGTTTAATGCTAAAACAAGACTTTGGGATATATAATGAAGAGGCTTAAACAAGAGCATGCCACGCCATGAAAGACATCACAATCATCGTTTAGAAAGGGTCCATAATTACTCCCACAAGTTGACGTCAGTCGACGCCTATGACAACGACTAATCATTGTTTGTCTGTTTCCCCCGTCATTCCTTCAAATCTGTTGTAACGGTCTTGTCTGTTGATGCAGTAAACTACGGGAGTGTGTGATCTATAACAGGGGCGTCCAGACCCGATCTTACATGTATGCCTGACTCCAGGGAGCCCTTTCAGTGTCACATGGAGATATGTTTGCACAAGGAAATTTGCAGTCCGCCGTTGAATCCGTGCTCCGAATAATCTGTGAAGGTTCTGAAAAACCTTGTGCACATTGTAGTCTCTTGTGGCTTCGACTGAAAGGCAAGGATAGAGAAAAGTACACTGCACGGGAATCAGGTTGGATCAAAGATAAATCAACGTTGAGAGGAAAGGCTATGGCTCTTTCATCTTTAGATCCTCTTCTTGTCAAACGTTAATTTGGGAGAGAGAAATTAAATCTATTCCCTTCACATCAAAGGAATACAAATGAAAGGCTAAGACATTGTTGAAATGAACATGATTTTCTGTTCGTTTACAGGAACTTGGTATTCTTCGTGTTCTAACACGCCCTGTCGATGTTCTAACAAATGTTCAGTTAAGAAAATAGTTACATTCGACTTCATGGGTCGATCACAGATGTACCAGAACATATATGGACGACAGTCGCGCTGAGCTGTGGGGATTACTAACTTCAGTGTCTCAAACAAGCATGATGCATTTTTTTAAAAACAGTTAGTTCCTTGGTTCTTGTTTATTTTAAAATCTTCAGGTGTTCCGACCTATCTTACATCAGACACGCTACCTGTTGTGGTTTCTCTGATAGTGTTGTAGCCCCGTGTGGTGGCTATTTTAGGGAATTTCCCATGTAGCAAAATACATGCGCGAGTCTCAGTGTCTTAAAACACATGACGTAATTGTTCGTTGACGTTATAAAGGAATGAGTTAAGTCCTTAACATAACGAATAAATGAACACAAATGAAAATTCGAAGTGCTCAGCATTAAAAGAACACAAGTGACAGAATGGACGTTGCGGCTATACAGCTTTCATTGGCACAAATGCAAAAAAAAAAAATATACATTAATATAACTACCCACATTAAATAACTATTAAAATGACACCCAGAATTAAGATGACTCTAAGGGTCGGTAAATAATAGAGGTCTTTACTGCAGATGAATTAGTTTCTTCGTATTTACGTGATGGTGAAGGCGTTAAAGCAGCAACGTCCATTCTGTCACTTGTGATTTGTTCGTTTAGTAAATCTGACATTTTTCCATTTCCATGTTTGATGATTTATTCGCTGGCGCTAGAAATTACCAATCTAATAATTAGAGGAGAACAATGTCTGCGGGCAGAGTCATTTAAGTGCAGGGCATAATTCTCCGATACAGGTACATTTATGACAGTACCCCAAACATAGGAAGATAACGCCTCCACACACAACGGGACAGAATGAGACTAGTTAGATTTAATGCATTACGCAAGATAGATGCGCATGTTTAATCATAATCACGTGACATGCCGATAAGCTTGGTCATTCGCTGTCTCACACGATTAGCAGCGTCTCGAATCAGGCGTGTGCACTTGTTCCGATTATGCCAAGCAATAGTAAAATACCTTTTACACGACTTCAGGCGCAGTGGGCATACCGTGCTAGACCGATACTGTGATTGAGCAATCGCTACTCCACGAATAATGCTGTCAGTATCACACAGGCCGCCTTTACTGTATAAAAATTCTTGGTACCCATTTTTGGCTGGATCGATCTGCGAGCCCCGTTAAATTTTATAAATCAGAATCCGCCTCGATGCAGATCGAGCCCTGCCGGACCGTCAGGCGGGTGTCAGGCCACCAAGCTACCGCGGCTCTGTTATGCCACATGGTCAAGACAAATCACCACCTTATTGTTGTAGAGTTAACATTGAAAATGATTGACTAGTGTCTTTTCTTTAGGATATTTTGGCATTGAATGTTTACGTATCTTTCTTACAGATATTGTATCCTTGACTGCCATACTTTTCTCTCTGACGTTTACTGATTAAAAACACTCTCTACAAAGAGATATCATCTTTCGAAACTGCTGAACTTTGAGTACGCCGCAAGCAGGATTAGAACCAGCTTTCGGGTATGGCATACATCACAAATTCGGAACGTTCCGGGTTTGAATCCGGTTGAAGAAAAACTCTAGTGTAGTGAGAAAAAGAGTGCTGCGATGACAATTATATTGTTTACAAATAGAGCTATACTGTTTATTGGTGTGTGTAAATGAGACTTGAACAATAAGATGGCAAAACGAGGAGCATTTGATACACGAAGACATGGAAATGCCAAGGATACCATGGGCGGACACAGAAACAAACAAGAAAGCCTTGCAAGAGTCCGTACGTGAATTTGGGAAATTAGATGTAGACGATCTATGTATTTGAAACAAGTTGTGAGGAGAAATAAATTGGTAAAATTAGTGACAACTGGCAAATTTGATGGGAAAACAGAAAGAAAGAGACAAAGAAGTAAATTCCAAGATGGTTTGGTCATTTGGCATAATAGTGACTGGACCTCAGACCTGAGGAGAGACATTGGTGATTGTGTAAGGCAGCGCACCTTGATAGCTCACGTTCATTAGAACAGCGCACCTTGAACGCTCTCATTCATCAGAACAGCGCATGTGGAGAGAGAACCCGTATGTGGAGAGAATGATATGGCGGGCTATCGGCAGAGGTTATGGGCGAATCTCAATGCTGAGAGGGAAGACCAGGAGAACTTTCAATCAGATGGCAGTTGGAACGATTAGCAGTATGACTCTTCGCTGGATGTTGAACGAGGGGATGGAGTGCGTGTGGAAATGTTCTGAGTGCAGTGTTGTCGTTTCTTAGCTCAACCTGACTCCGTTCAGTTCTGCAAGAATCCGGTGTGACGTGTCCAATGCGAGAGAAACGTTGTATGTGTTCTAGTATCTTCCCCTACTGTGTTGATCACTCCTTTCCATTGCTAATTACCACAGCTTCCGATTTTTGAAATAATATTTATATGTAATTCAAACGTCTTGTATACTTGCTAAAAAATATTGTATAGCTCACTTTCTACTAATAACACTGTGTCATATTGTGTTATATACTGTGTTATATTGTAATTGTTTATTTGATGTTCTTTCAGTTCAAGCAATTCACCAACTTGTTGAACAAATTCCATCTGTGTGGAAGTGGAAATGTCACCGAGCATATAAATATGTATTTCAATGTTCGTATTGCAAGGACTCGAGTTCATGGCCAGTGTGCCTTGGAAAATACAACATCGGTCGCATGAATGAAAATGGGCAAAGGCTGCTGGAGCATTGCACCAGAAATTACCTATATATTACAAACTCCCTTTTTAAACAAAAGAGCTGCATAAGGTTGCATAGAAACAATCCAAGATCCGGCCATTGACAAAATCAGAAACAACACACATCAATGCCGTTCTCCTCTTTAATATCTATGCGTGATGAGTAATTATTTTCGCATCTATTTGTTGCTACTTGCTCACAATATTGTTATAAGGAGTATGATATCTTCTTCATCTAATCTTATATCTTGAAAGTATGTATTTAACTGTGTATGGTATATTTTGTCAACAGCTTTCTTCTAGTCGACGAAACTAAATGCATACCTGTTGTTTTGTTTCTGAACTTCGATACGTTTAACAAAAACAAAAAAAATTATGACTTGTCTTGTATCGGCGCTTTTCTGGAAACCAAACTGTTTTCCAGGGAGTCGCTATAACTAAGTGAGTAGCACGCTTGCCTACCTGTCCGATATGTATGTGTTCGAATCGCCATCGGGACGCAATTTAAAGAAAAAAATTAGCAGGACTCTCTGGTTATTGAGTATTAATAATCAAGGAAACGACTAGATAGTACTTAAAAAAAAAAATACTTAATGAAAGCGAATAGTAGCATTTAAAATGGAAAATAAAGATAGCAAGTATAAACATTACTAGCAGGGAATAAAATAAAGATGTACTTTGTTACCGGATCTCTTATCTCTCTATCATCATCATCATCATCATCATCCATCATCATCCAGTGCCTTGCCGGCTGGCGAGCGCCATCATGCTTCTCCACAAATTACGATCTCCGACATTATGGATCAATTCGTGTGATGACTCCCTTCCGCGCCATGCCAAAAGACTGTCAATAATCTTTTCAGGCTGCCTTCCCCTATCTCGCTTTCCGCAAATCTTTCCTGTTGTCATAACATGTTCCGTTTTTTGTCTTCCCATAACGTGGCCAAACACGAGTACTGCCTCTTTATGATGTTAGTGATAAGTTGTCTTTGCGACTCAGAAGCCCTTAAAACACCCAGATTGCTCTTTTTGACTGTCCAACTAATTTTCACCATTCGTCTATAAAACCACATCTCCAAGGCTTCCAGGGATTTTTTCATCTGTGTACTAATTTGTCCAGGATTCACAACCGTATGTTAAAACTGGTTCTATGTAACATGCAGGAACTCTTTTTTTGACTTTCAAGGACAGTGACTTATTGCACACGTCGTTCTTATTTAGCTCTTTCTAATAGTGTCCTGAGAAAACATATCCACACTGTTCATCACTAATTTCTGGTAATATTGTTTCTTATTCTTTTCATAATTATTCTGAGTAACAGCTTTGTCATGTAACTCATAAGAGTTATTGTGCGATGCTCTTCGCATTCTAAAGCGCCTGGTTTCTTTGGCAGAGCTGTAAAGATGGATTTTAATAGGTCAATAGGAATGCACCCACTAGTGTAGATGTTATTTAGAACTTTTGCCAATATGTCTCTTCCAAATCACCCAGAACCTCAATTTCCTATATTGTAATGTTGTCTGGACCCGGTGCATTTCCTTTCTTTATACGATGTATCTTCAACTTCCGCTTGCAGTATTGATGGACCCTCACCATTGGTTTGAATATTTACGTCTCGTCTCCTATCATCATACAGCTCTTGCATATATTCCTTCCATCTATTGACTATATCATCTTGTCCCATCAATATTGCGCTGTTCTTCGACGTTAAACATCCGTTCCTTCCATCTATTGACTATATCATCTTGCCCCATCAATATTGCGCCTTTCTTCGATGTTAAACATTCAGTGGTATTTCATGTTTTCCTACATGTTATTGCAGTGATTTGTTTATACATGGAATGTGAGTCTTTTCCATAGTTTGTCCCAATTTCCATGCACTGTTGATTCAGTCACACTTCTACAACCAGTTTGCATGTATTTACTATTTCTTTATGTATTCTATTATATTCTTCTTTATCTTAATTTTCGATTCTTCTTTCGTCCATCATCTGCAAAATGTAATTTGTTATCCATTTCTGTTTTTTGCAATTCTATGTTTAGGCGGAATGATTTCAATTGATATCTGTTTGATTGATTCCCGTAACATGTCCCATTGTTCATTAATAGTCTGTATTATCTCCATGGCATTATATATGTTCTTTACAGTAACTTTGTTCCTTTCTCTAATTACTTTGTCTGTTCTAAGTAATGCTAGATCTAATTGGATGTTCTGTGGTATTTTCTTTATGCTTTTAAGTCTTAACCCCATCTTTCCTATAACTGGCACATGGTCACTCTGTACATCTGCTCCTGGTCTAGTTTTTGCTACTACTAAAATGCTTCTTAATCTCTTTGGTATCAGTATGTGGTCAGTTTGATTGAGAATATTATCTCCGGGGCTTTTCCATATATATAATCGTCGATGATGTTGTTTAAACACACTCCGACTTCAGGGGTATTTGTAATTTACGTCCCCAAGTCAAGGATGAGAAGTCAACATTTTAGTCCAACTGTCAATTTTATGGGTTGAACCCCTGAGCTCCGCTACAACACGCCGGATGTTTAGGAATGTGCGTCCTTATCCATTCAGCCATGATGAATGCCCTCTCTAGAGAGGTAATAAAGAGATCGATCAAAGACAGATAAAGAATACGAATTGGAGTTACGATATAAACAATTTACGATGTGCAGATGACACTATATTGACAGCTGCAACATCTGTTAGACGTGGTAGCATTAGAGAGAGAGAGAGAGAGAGAGAGAGAGAGAGAGAGAGAGAGAGAGAGAGAGAGAGAGAACCTTCTTTGAATATCAGAAAACAGAAACAATGGCCATATACAAGGAAATAAAAACACCAACGTGTTGTATTACAATATGACAATAGAATGGAGATTATTTAACCCAGTCACTAAATTCATCTATCTAAGGACAGTCATAACATCGGATCGAAAGCGTAACAGAGATTAAGAGAAGAATAGACAAAGGGAATATATAATGAAATGTACAGAAAATATGTCAGGGTCCTTGTTGGTGGACATACTATAAATAACTTACGTTATGCTAGTGACACCGTCTTGATAGCAAGAAGTCAGAAGGATCTGCAGGAAATGATAGATACAGTGGTTGTAGAAAGTGAAAACAAATGGACCTTAGTTTGAATAAAAGACAGACAGAGGTCATGGTGATATCAAAGAAACAGATTGTGCCTAAAATTAAAAATGAAATTAAAGTACAGGACGTTATTTTGGGGCAAGTGCAGAAATTAAAATATATAGGCACATGGATAACATCAGATGGAAGATCCATCACTGAGATAAGAAACAGAATAGGAGAAGCAAAAACTGCATTCTATCAAATGAAGAACGTTTTGTGCAATAAGTCAATGTCCTTGAAAGTTAGAAAAAGAGTTCTTGCATGTTACATAGAACCAGTTTTAACATACGACTGCGATTCGTAGACAATTAGTAAACGTATGAAAATATCTATGGAAGCCTTGGAAATGTGGATTTATAGAAGGATGCTGAACATTAAAATGGACAGTCAAAGTGAGCAATCTGGACGTTTTAAGGGAAGTTGAATCGCAAAGACAAATTATTGCAAACATCAGAAAGAGGCGGTCATCGTGTTTTGGCCACGTTATGAGAAGACAAAAACTGGAACATGTTATGACAACTGGAAAGATTTCCGAAAAGAGAGATAGAGGAAGACAGCGTGAGAAGATGCTTGACAGTCTTGTGTCATGCCACGGAAGGGAGTCTACACACGATTTGATCTATGACGTCGGAGATAGTAATTTGTGGAGAGGCATGATCACCCACGCCAGCCGGCAAGACACTGTATGATGATGAGACAAAGCAAAACCAGCATTTCAAAAGATGAAATGTAGCTGATGTTATACGTCATTTCATTGAATTCAATCAAGGGAGTACTGAAATGTTATTCCCTACCTGTACTGCAATGTGGTAGTCTTGGAATGTGAGAGAACACACTAGGAAGAGTTTCTAAGCAACGGACATGTGCTTTCTGAGGCGACTACGTGAACTTGTAGAGTGACTGACAACGATTGCCTGGCAGAGGCTAATGAACGTAAAGACAACAGAGTTGAATGTCCTTGCAAGGCCATTACCATCAAACCCAACCCTGCGATAATTATCTAAGCAATTTAACGTTTTAATGTTTGCCATTGCTTTCTGGACGAGAAGTCAACGTCCAGTCTACAATTGGACGGTGTAACGGTTAACCCTTTTACCATGCCACCAGCGCACAGGAAGTTTAAACACAAGCGCATTAACCCTAAGTCTACCATGAATTTTGGTAACTAATTAAGTAACTAACCAACGAACTATTTAACCCCACAACTACCAGAATATTAATAACTAACTAACTAACTAACTAACTAACTAACTAACTAACTAACTAACCAACTAACTAACTAACTAACTAACTAACTAACTAACTAACTAACTAACTAACTAACTAACTAACTAACTACCTAACTAACTAACTAACTAACTAACTAACTGATAGACTGACTGACTGACTGACTGACTGACTGACAGACTGACTGACTGACTGACTGACTGACTGACTGACTATTTAACCCTAGAACTACCAGGATATGTTAGTAACACTGGTTACCAATAGAGTCCGTACGTTTCCCACAACTTAATATAGTTAACACTAAACAGTTTTTAATGCACATGTTAAAACAAATTTAAGAAAAGTAGAAAAAACGAAAGTTAACACTGGGTCCGTTTGGACCCCATGGTAGTTCTAGGGTTAAACCCACATGGACTTCCGATGAATGTAGAAGATCATATATAACTATATAAAAGAGAAAGCTGATCTGCAATGCACTTGGCATGCTTGTTTCTGGGCGGTAGTGGACAATACGTCTTAAAGGAAGAAGAAACATATTCAAAAGCAGGAAAGATCAATGATATAAGAGGCAGATAAATTAATTATACTAGGTGACCTAAGACGATTGCATCGCAAATAATTATTAGTAGAATTGGTCTAGAACAATATGGACAGAGATTTGTAGAAATACATAAACACCTATGCCATTTTGAAGGGAACATGATGATGGGTTTCCAGATCAACTCATACTGAAAAGAACACCAGAAAATGTCATAGTATGTCAAAGCGGCCTGCTTTGTATTGAGAATCCATTGGGGAACCCGTTGAGGCCACTGAGACAGTTTATATAAATAAACACACATAGTATTGATTGGCGCTCACAGAAGGAGAAAAAGGAAGTAGAGACAAGAGGACGCACTAGACAACATAAAATTTGAAAGCTATAGTTACCGACCAATAAAAAGATGTCAATAGAAACGAGAAAACGAGTGTTGAGGGGATACATAGAGCCTGTTCTTTTGTATGAATGTGAAACTTGGACAATGTGCAGTCAAGCTGAAAAACATCTGATGGCTGCAGAAATGTGGTTTCTGAGGAAAATGCAAAGAATACCATGGACAGACAGAAGAACCAATGACCAAGTACTACAGGAGATAAATGAAAATCGTAAATTGATTACAGAAATTAGACGTAGACAGTAAAAATTGTTTTTCTTTTCGCATTAAGTTAACAGTTCACTTTCAACAGCTGTTGGTTTCTTGGACAGTGTGATTACCATGGAAGTTGTCAAGTTATTGGGAACATATCAAGTATGATACATGTCATGTCATTCCATTTTTATGTTATTGTATCAATGCAAAAGTTGGATATGGTTCTTATCATTTTCCATTATCCCGCCAGACCCTCCAGCCTTCCTTGGTTCAATCATTTGAAACCTCTGTTTTTTTCTTTTACTTTAATAGCCATCTCACCTTTATTATTTGTATATGTATTAAATGTATAAAATTAAATGTATAAAATTAAACCACTTCCACACAGTCTGCCTTAGGAAGCTACTGAAGATTAAATGGCAAGACAAGATCCCAGACACTGAAGTCCTAGAAAGAGCGTCCATGCCCAGTATCCACACTCTACTAATAAAGAATCAGATTCGCTGGGCTGGTCACTTGACTCGCATGCCAGATCACAGGCTCCCTAAACGAATTTTTTTTACGGCGAGTTGCGTTGTGGTAAACGCTCCCAGGGCGGCCAGAGGAAACGCTTTAAAGACACTCTGAAAATCTCACTGAATGCATCTGGAATTCATCATGACACCTGGGAGACTGCAGCCAGAGACCGAAATTCGTGGCGTGCATCATTACGCAAGGGTGCAGTCACGTGTGAGGTAACCAGGACTGCAAGAGCTGTGAAGAAAAGGCAGGACAGAAAAACCGCTGCAGGAAATCCTCATCCAGAAACGTCAAGCATTCTTTGTCCACATTGTCAAGGAATATTTCGAGCCAAAATAGGCCTTATCAGCCATCTTAGAACTCACGGCTCCATACTTTCAATCCCACTGGATGAAATGAATGGTCATCATCATTCTTGATGGACAAACAACAACAACATGTACAAGCATGGAGATAACTCCAAGAGATAACACCAAGATAAAACATCAACGAGTAACTGCAAGAGATAGCATCAAGATCTAACACCAAGAAATTACAAAGAGAGATAACAGAAAGAGATAACAGTAAGATATGACAGCAAGAGATAACAGCAGGAAATAACATCAGTAGATAACAATAAGATATAACAGCTAGAGACAACAACGATTTAACGGCAAGAAATAACATCAACAGATAGCCATAAGATATAACAGCGATAGAGAACACCAGGAGACAACAGCAAGAGATAACAACAAGATATAACAATAAGAGATAACATCAAGATATAAAAGCAAGAGATAACAACAAGATATAACAGCAAGATATAACACCATGAGATAACATCAAGACGCGAACAACATCAATCTGCCTGTATGTGCCACTAGCCCAAAGCACAGAGAATGTTAGCGATCCATTGCATCCAATCTTCATTGAGAAGACGCCATTTGATTATTTGAGTTTCTAACTTAGAAAAATATTCACATAAAGTAGGTCGCACCATCATGAGATATGATGACCAGTTTCCACCAACGACGTGATTCCTTGTTAGATACTTCTCTAGGCCCCAGTTTTCTGTCCAGACTAGGCGAACCTGGAATTTACTCATTCGATATTGTCAGTTGCATGTCATTTACAGGATGTCACAGTCAACCCTTGTATTTACTGTTTATGATTTGATAAGCAAGTTTACGTTCAGTAGTTTATCATTGCTTTCTGAACGATCGACGCTCATAGAATTGTTGAAAATCAACACACGGAAATTGTTTGCAGCTGATTTTGAACGCGGTATATGGGATTGCGAATCTCGTTCAATACCGCTTTACTTCAGACGCCGAGATTTATATTAACATAAACATAATCTTGCCTCTACCCTGAAAATAATGGTAGACTCTGTTACTATATCACATTTGGGTTATTGTTTTCTTTGTTATAACCGTTGTTTCTGTTTTCTTGATATTCTATTAAGGTCCATTGTTTGCACTCTCTACTACTACAGTGTCCAACAGCTGTGGCAGATCTCTTGCCTTGTCAGCTGTCAATACTATATCATCTGCATACCGTACAATGTTTATTTTATAAACCCCGATTTGTATTCCTGGTCTGTCTATGATCTGCCTCATTATTATTTATCTGTGGTGAGAAAAATGACCCGGTGACAAAACGCACCTTTGTCTTACTACTTGCTTTGTTTAGAGAAAGAAACTGTTCACTTTAGTTCCCATTTTAATTGCTGCTTCATCTTTCCAGTAAATATTCTTTATTATTCTCAGATATATCCCATCAATTTAAATCTCGTCTTATCTCTCATCTCATCTCTCATCTCATCATGTTCCTCTTGTACCTTGCGGTGTCGAGGTGAAGTATAAACAGCGGGAGAGTGCCCGCTTATGGGTTTCATGTATCGATATTCCCATGGACTCTGTTATTCCCTGCGTCCATTGTTAACGTGGTCGGCCTCTTCCTATGCTTCCATCTGGTCTGTACATCATTGCTTGTTGTGGTATACTGTTAGTTGGTAATCTACTTGCATGGTCAAACCATTTGACTTGCTGCTTTCTAATAAAATCTAGCGCAGCTATAACACCCACTTTAGTCCTGATTTCTTCATTTCTGATCTTATCTCTTCTTGATACATTAAGTATTCTTCTCAGAAATCTCATTTCTGTTGTTGTGATTTTTCTTTTCTCATTTTCTGTCATTGTCCAGGTTTGTCATTGGTAACACAGAGTTGGTAGGAAGATTGTGTTTTAAAGTGCTTTCTTAGTAGTTATTGATACATGTTTGTTCTTTAGCATTGGTGCCATTTGTTCAATGAGTTGGTTTGCCTTATTGCATCTATTTTCGATCTCGTCTTTTGATTTGCCATTCCATGATATTATACTTCCTAGGTACTTGACACTCTTTATTTGTTTCAAGGAACGTTCGTTTAGGTGAACTGTTTTTTTTTTCCCTCTTTACTTATAGTCATTACCTCTGTTTTCCTTGTGCTAATTTTCATGTTATGTTCCCTACACATTTCGTTTAGACTATTCATGTGGTCTTGTAATTCAGCTTCTGATTTTGCTATTAGTGCTTGGTCGTCTGGAAACAGGAGTTCTCTAATGGTGTAATTTGCAGATGGTTCTTCTTCTGTGTTCTCGTCATGTGGTGTTCTCGCGACCTCTGTTTGGCTGGTTTCTTTACAAATGTTGTCTATATATGTTATGAACAAGAGAGGGGACAGGACACAACCTTGTCGTACTCCGGATCTTATAGTAAAGGGTTCTGAGTGTCCTCCAATTGCTCTCACTATGCATTCACTGTTGTTTTATAAGCTTCTACATAGGTTTGTTAGATGTGTACTCACTCCATATTGTTTAAGGCAGTGGTTCTCAACCTTTTTTGGCCCGTGCCCCCCTTCACCATATTTTCAGAACGTCATTCCCCCCCTTTCATATTTCCTATCTAAAAATCCCCTCACCCCTATACAGTATACGTAAAAATGTAAGGTAAATTAAATTTCACATACGAACGAACGAACAGACTTTATTAAAACAAGTCTAGACATCCACATAATTCATGATTTGTGGGTCTACTGACTTTATAAAATGAATTTTAGAAGGATGAAACGTACATAACTGTAAAGTATGAAGGGAAAAACAATATCAAGTAATCAGTTCTTGTATTAACGCGATCTTGAAATGGTCTTCATTCCCCCCCCCCCCTGGAAACCCTAAAATTCCCCCCTGGGGGGTAATTCCCCACCGGTTGAGAACCACTGGTTTAAGGATTTCCTACAGTTTGTTTCTATCCACTCTATCAAATGCCTTTTCGTGGTCGATAAAGGCTAAGTAGAGTGTTTCATTAAATTCGACTGATTTTTCTATTAGTTGTCTAAGAGCAAAAATAGCATCTGTGCATCCTTTGTTTCTCCTAAATCCAAGATGTGTTTCGATTAGCTGGAGTTCTTCTCCTTCTTCTGCGTTCATCCGGATTTTTTTTTTCCGGATGTGACTGCGTTGTGCCTGTTTACAGCAGAGCTGCGTTCTTGTGCCGTTAGGCCGACACATCCGACTTCTGCGGGCATTTGTTGACCGGGTTAACCTTCCCGGGAGCTGGGGTTCTATAGTAGTTCATAATCTTTTCTCAAAAATTTTGTAAAATATTTTCCTAGTATGACTCAACAGTGAAATACCTATGTATTGTGTGCAGTCTCATTTGCTGCCTTTGTTGTTCCAAACTGAGATAATTATGGCATTTCCCCAGTTTCATGGTGTCTGTTGTTCTACCAAACATGATTGAATAGTTTATGTATCCATACTGTTCCTATTTCTCTTGCTGCTTTAATTAGTTCATTTGGTATTTCATCTTGTCCCGGTGATTTGTTCAATGGGGCTAATCTGACGGCTTCTATAATTTCTTTTTTTTTTTCAGTATGTCGGGTTCTCGTTCTTCGGTGGCATCTGTGTCGGCTTAATGAATTTCTGTGACATCTGATGGCATTTTGAAAAGTTGTTCGAAGTACTGTTTCTATCTTATTTAGATTTCAATTTTAATATCCTCTAATAATTTTGATAATTTCCTCATGTTTCATTTTAAGAAATTCATTAGTGTAATTCTTAAAACACAAATATGTCTTTCTGTGTCTCAACTGATATCTATCTCTATTAGTGTTCGGAATGTGTATAATGCATTGTTTGTTCCTTTCCCTTCCACAAATCCATACAGTTTCTTGCTGAATTTCCATGCATATTTTTTGTTTTGTTCTTCTCATTATAATTCTGTGTGGGAGTTCAGTGACATGACCTAATATTCGCATTAAATTTCCCCAGCTCTCGTAGATAAAAACACAGCTGCGCGAAATTTGGCAGCAGACCGCGTTGGGCTGGTTATTTGCGAAATGGTATGGATGCCAGTCGTTCAGAAAGCAATGGCAAGCTACTGAACGTAAACTTTCCAAGATATCACATAGGAAAAAAA
Organism: Cepaea hortensis; assembly: GCA_963921405.1. NCBI lineage: Eukaryota > Metazoa > Mollusca > Gastropoda > Stylommatophora > Helicidae > Cepaea > Cepaea hortensis. The sequence continues at coordinate 72,645,841 of OY992877.1, forward strand.
AAATGCTGGTGTTGACTGTAGGTAAAGATACAAATACAGATTTCAGTATACTAATAGTTATTTATACACTGCTTTAAGTATAATTCAATAGTTTAGCTAATATTTCTATTGACAATTCTCCCGTTGTTTTGTTTTGTCTTTTTTTTTCTAATTCCTCTACCGCGATTCCACTTGGATCGTGCGGTTTTCCTTACACTTTTGTTTGATTGCTTACGGATTGGTACCCGATAATTGTCATGTTTTCCTGGGCATTGTCTGAAAAGGGAACTGATCACCTCAGTTCATTATGACATGGTCTTGACTATAATATGAAAGCCTTACACATCACATCCGAAAAATAGTATCAGTCATGGAACTACTTTCACGTTTGCCTTAAACTGCCAGAGTTGTCTTTCTTTCCTACCAGTAGAGCTCTGAGGTCTAGATATCTTGGAAAGACAAGACTGAGTACATACACCTCTTATAAGCTGCGGTAGTGTAGTGGGTAGATGTCGCCTGCTGGCCCGATGGTTATGTTCGAATGCGCACCAGGTGGATTTTAAAATTGACCCATGTTCCCAGGTCTCACCAGCATAACAATGGTACCAAGAAATGATGCGGGAAGTAAAAGCGGCCGGCGTGGTATTGACCATATCACCGACCGAGAGCGATTAGACTATACAAATACGGGTCTTGTACCATATGCCCAATGCACCTTGCAGTGTGTAAAAGGGTACTTTACTTATGTTAACTCTTATGTTCGGTCGCATACATATGAGCATAACACCACATTGGCAATGTGCTTTAACTCTCACAGAATTTTATACAATTCCTGCAGTATGTTTCTCTATTTAAGTGTTCATATAATTAAGGGAACGAAGTCATCCACCCAGCTCTCTCTTGTGCAGAACTTCGGTCCCTTAACAGCCTTTCGAAGCCTCTTTCGTCAGTCATATGTCCGTCGCAGCTGCTGCCATATGTAAATTATCTATCACTTCTTTAATCCTTGACGTTGTGGTTTTCCTCTTACCTCTTTCCTGGACACACGTCCTCCATAGTAATCTTTTCTAGACTTTCTTGTCTCTTTGCATGTCCGAAATATTTAATATTCTCGAATTAAATTGTCACAATAAACCATCTTTGTCCCTTTTGATTTCTCGTTGCAATAATTTATTTATTCTCTTCTCCGTCCAATGCATTTTAATGCTTGTACCATTTATATTCAAAGACGGATATATGCTTTTCACCCGAGTAGTTAAATATCCAAATTTCGCACGCCTATTTGCCATAGGAAACACATGCTCTTGGTAATCTGACAGGTTATATCTCTTCGCTTTTAATGAATACAGAGAAATTATTTCCAAAATGTTCATCCTCGAAATATTCTTATAGTGTCACCAAAAAACGTCACAGTCAACCACGTCATATTTTGGCTGCTATCGATTTCTTGGCAAGCTTACGTTCAGTAGTTTGTCAATACTTTCTGAACAACCGACACTCATGCCATTTTATAAAAACTAATGCAAGGCGGTCTGCTTCTAAATCGCCCATAACTGTGTTCCGAACCCGGTATGCGGGATTACCAATTGCATCGTAACCCCTTGCCACAGAGCTGGCAGTGTTACCATTGGAGCATTATATAGTATAATCAAAACAAGAGGAAACAACAACCGTGATACATGTGATCATTCTGCTGTGGAGAACACTTGGAGTCATTATTTGCATTCCAAACAGAATGGTGTTATCA
>OY992877.1:72652566-72685066 GCA_963921405.1 Cepaea hortensis
ACGGCCTTAAAGCCTTAGAATTTTTCTTGGAGAAAAGGCTTAATCCCTCGATAGCCACTGGACCATTACTGCGTCTTGCGGAGTTAGTCCTCAACCTCAACTCGTTTGAGTTCAATGGGGACTACTTCGACCAGATCAGCGGTGTGGCCATGGGTACTAAGATGGGTCCCAGTTATGCCTGCCTCTTCATGGGCTATCTGGAGCACCAGGTATGGAGTCAGTACACCGGTAGGCTCCCGGAGCTCTACAGGAGGTACATTGACGACTGCTTTGGTGTCTCGGACATGCCCTTGCCTGACCTACAGAACTTCATTGCCCTTTTTTTCAGACTTCCATCCCAGCATCAAACTTACCTCCACCATTTCTTCGTCGGCGGTCAATTTCTTAGACCTCACAGTCTCTTTAGGTTCCACTGGTCTATGCACGACGGTTTATTATAAACCAACTGACTCGCACTCATTCCTTCTCTATACCTCCTCCCACCCTCCCTCGTGCAAACGTTCTATTCCTTTCTCCCAACTGTTACGTCTCCGACGACTTTGCCAGGATAACAACGACTTCCATCAAAAAGCTCACGAGATGCTTGATTTCTTTCTCCTTCGTGGCTATCCTGATAATGTTCTATCTACAGCTCTTCACCGCTGCCAGTCTATCAGTCGCACTGAGGCTCTCTCCTCCAGGCCGAAACCACGAAACAATAGACCTGTCCTCTCACTTACTTATCATCCCCACAATATTGCTGCCAAGAATATCCTTTTGAAACATCTATCCATTCTCCGGGCGGAATCGACCACTCGTGATGTCTTCTCAGAGGCTCCTCTAGTGGCATATAAGCGGGATCGTAACCTCAGAGATGTGCTGGTCCATAGCAGGCTACCCCAACCTCACCAGTCTCTTCCTGGCACGGTGGCGTGTCTTCGATCGGTTTGCAAGACCTGTCCATACGTACTTCAAACCCAGAGTCTGACATTCCCTAAGACGACCTTCCACATCCGTGAGGGCTTCTCATGCATCAGTCGCAACGTCATCTATGCGATTACCTGCACACGTTGCGACATGAGATATGTCGGTGAGACAGGATTACGTCTTGGGGACAGATTTCGACAACATCTTTCTGACATCACCAGCGGCGCCCAGAAACCAGTATCCATACATTTCAACAGTCCTGACCACCATGGCGTAGCCGACATACAGGTCACGGCCATCAAATCATGCGCATCCCACGAACGGGATCGGAAGACATTGGAACACCGTCTCATCTTCCAGTTGGGCACACTCTCCCCTCACGGCCTTAATGTCCAACACAGCTTCATTTAACTTCCCACCCCACCCTCCCACCCCTAGCTTACAGTCCACCATCTGGGTACGTGCAGATCCTTTGTATGACATCACAGTCAACTCTCTTGGCGGATTTACGTTCGGTGTTTTGCCATCATTTTCTGAACGACCGCCACTCATGCCTCTCTGTGTGTACTAACACTATATAGGTTTCCACAGCGGTGTTTCGAGCGCTTAACAATAATTGCTAATTGTCATCTGCGTCCGTAACATCTTTGCCGGTCTCTAATTTCACTTTTCCGCACACATGGGCGCGTCTCCACCCCACTCCCTTCCCGCTTGACCTTTGACCCGTGTACCATACATCCGGTCTATTGATCCACTGGCGCCCTTCGTGTGTCAGACCTTCCAAGCTAGGACACGGTATTCAGATGAGTACATTCAATTTTAATTAGTTTAATAGTTTAATATTGTCATAGTGTGTTTCATGTAGTTTTGTGTTGGTTTGTATTTGTTTGTCCTGTGCTGACGAAGGCTTTGGCCGCAACGTCCAATTTGTCTCTTGTAGTCGTGTTTCAGTAAAGCTCACAATCTACTTCTCGTTTATTTGGGTGATTCATTCATCGTATTCATGCGGGTACGACTTTGACACATTCATAATCAGTATACTAAAGAAACAACAATCAGCATTATCACACTCTATCATCTAAGGCCACTGACAAAACACACACGAACGTACCCTTATTACCATTCATTGATTGCAATTAATCATTGAATCAAACAATCACCCACTGTGATGATACACGGAAAATTAACAATACTGTCAGACATACGTACGCATGCGTGTAAAGACTTACCAGCTCTGCCCTTGCAGGGATGATGTATGGGTTGTGGCAACATTATTGCATGTTGTGTAAATGAAAACGGCGAAACGAGACCGTGTCCATATCTGGATTCTAGTTTCTCTCCCTGTTCATGAAACATGGTAACGTCCCGTCAGCAGGCCTAACTCAAAGATGCAATGTTCAGTCTCTAGTGCTGCTCAGAATTGGAAGTTATGAGTGAATTCTCGAAAATATTAAAATTTAAAGTGTGAATACTGGACTAAAAGTTTAAAATCTGAACTCACTTTAAAAAAAACAAAACAATTAAGACATAATCTTAACTCGTACAGATAAATTAAGCATGAGGGAATATCTCACTAAACGTTCATTTTCCATACAGAACAAGTATGTCAGTGTACATGCCTTTAGTTATAAATAACAAAAGAAAGAAAAAGATCCACGCCTTTTATGCTGGCTAGATAACGAGGGATATGAGTAATGAATATTTATAAAATACGAAATTCTTGTACTTATTAAATGTATAAATTACAAGTGAGGAAAATAGTATTTGAAAATGTCATAATTTATGCAGGAATTAGTGCGGTGTTTATTCTGATATTTTAATTATAAACAGATAGCAAATTATTAATTTTAGCGTTATTGTTTTACCCCCGCATTCCTGTATGTGGTATAATACTAAAATCATTGCTTAATTGTGGTTGTTGACAATGAATGATACTATCCCTTCTTTGATTTTAATTACAGGGATTTATGATAGATTTTGCAAAAGCAACGTAACACTGTAATATCAGTGATGATACTATGCGGGACTAAGACAACGTTGTTATTATTAATATATATTATTGCTTTTAGAAATAAATTTGTGATTATATAAATAAAACCGTTAATTTATATTTGGTGTGCCCTTATTATATATCATTGATCGGCAATATAATAACCTACATATTAGAAACAAAAAGACTTTCATTTAACATTATAATTATGAAGTTATAAAATCGTCATTTAAAATATATTACTATTTAATATCATAGTTATGAAGTTATAAATAAATATCTCAAATGCGCTGTTTAGATATCATTGTATTCTTGTGTAATGTCAACTTTCAACAACAACTTTATTGTTTTTATTCCGATCCTGATTATAAACACCATAACATCCCTTTTCTACGTTAATGTCTGAAGAAAAAAAAAACAACAACTGCATATTGACAAAATATCCGAAAAGTCTGGAAATTTGGTACTGTTCTGAAACTTCTCTTACAGCTATTATGAATTTAGTAAGTTGACTAATGGCAACTATTATCGGTTATTAGTATATGCCTGCTTGCGAGTAGAAATGTATTCTGGCCTGGGGCAGAGATACCTGTCGCCTGAGCTCACACCTTATATGCTCTCTGTCTAGAGGTCTGTCTCCGAAGCTCACACTTCGTGCCCTCTCTGTTTATATCATTGATTGGATGTGGTGGGCGGATGCAGCAGCAAGACATCAGCGGTCGTCGCGGCTACAGCTGCATTGTTCACCCATTGTTAACTGTTGACTTTCCTGGGCCTTAGCGTCCTCTCCCCTGGGGGGACTGACAACATGCAAATTTGAGGCGGAGCTTCAGATGTCGTTAACACCAAATATGTCACCGTTTTTATAATAAACTCTATAGGATTTTAAAAAGCAGTACGAATGTCTTCCTGTTTTTACCATCTCAAGTCGCATTTACACTTAAACATAAAACACTGACATTTAAAATATGCATTTAATCGTCTTAAGTGAAGTAATAATCATCAACTGTATCAATGACGATAATCACATTCGGTCATCGGTTCGCTTCTCATACGATAACCGTAGTTTTGCATCAGGTCTGTGACCTGCTCCTGATTATGCCATGTGGTCAAGCCATCCAGGTAGTTATTTCTCTGCCTTCGCCTTGCTTTTTCCCCAACTATTTTGCCAGTTGTCACAAATTGTTCAGGTTTAATTTTCCTCATAAAGTGTCCCAACATATCTCGAATATCTAGGCCTAATTTATCTAATTAGTTGTCGATATTCATCTGTTTCTTGTAGAACTTTCTCATTCGTTTTTCTGCCCATCCATATTATTGTTCGAATTTTTCACAGAAACAACAATTTAAATGCAGTTTGATATTTCTCAGCATGTCTGCTTATTGTCCGTGTTGACATACAAACACGCACAGACACACACATAGGCACACACGCACACACAGACACACACACACACAAACATATATATGTGTGTTTATATATATATATATATATATATATATATATATATATATATATATATATATATATATATATATATGTGTGTGTGTGTGTGTGTGTGTGTGTGTGTGTTCTCGTCATATATCGTTCTCGCCTTTGCGTGTCCTGTGCGATGATGACGAGGTAGAGGGTTCCACCAGTACACCAACATTAAAATGAACTTAAACGTTGACTCTTGTTCAGAAAGCAATGACATTCTCCTGAACTGTAACGTTAACTTCTCGCTCAGAAAGCAATGACATACTCCTGAAAGTAGAAATGTCTTGAAAATCAACCTGGGGTTCATTGCAACTTCCTGGGAAAATAGTACAACAATTTTGTGTAAACATGAAAAAGTCAGTTTCTGTGTGGATGGCAACCAATCCCAGCATTTACTGGCTATTTGTTCATTGATTTGACCGTGTATTTAACGACTTTGAAAGCTATGAGCTTGCAAGATTTTCATAGTGGTTATTCGCCATTATGAATCTGATGCGAAAACCGGGGACTGAAAAAGTGAGTGTCCTGTGTCTAAATCCATGTTGGTTGACCCCTGCCACTTCTTCAAGGATCCATGCTTTTCATGACGATTCTGTCTACGCCACTATAACATTAAACATGGCCTGGGTATTTCCGTTTCTGATACATGATGCTGTTCATGAGCAACAGTAGAACTAGTAAAATAAAGTTAACGTAAAGGACTTTTTTTCTACGCATATAAGTGTATTTAGTGCATGGTGCTAACCACATTACTGGTACAGATCCATCGACACTCAATACACGCTGTGGTTAAAATCACAGCAGGCGCCTTTACTTCCAAGAAAATGTCCTGGTACCCGATTTAAACTGGGTAGACAAGGGACCTAAATAAAAAAAAAAAATCCTCGATTCGTTAGGGATTCACAGTAGAAGCAGCAGAAAACAGGCATAACGGGTACCTTCAAGATCCCAGAAATACCACAATGCAAATTCATAACATGAAATATAAAATACTTTCTAGAAATTAGAACAAAATTGCAACGACGATTGCAAGATGGGACAGTGAATCATGAATGTAAGAACTGACATCACTACACCCGGGACACTCCCAAATATTGCTCCATCCCACTTCTTCTAAAGCCACCGAAGAGTTCCCATGTTGATTACGCAACATTCAATGTTAGTTAGCACAATGTGTAATACACCGAAAACATGAAGTAGAATCGGTTAAGCTTGACTGGAACACAGTCACTAGTGACGAAACGGACTTCGCTATCTGAGCTTTCATCAGCACACAAACCATAAACATACACTGATACAAATGCATAATGAAAAATATGAAAAAAATTACTTAGCTGGTGCTAACCCAGGCCGATTGTTATTTATAAAATTGTCTACCACGCGGAGCACGTACAAGTGCAAGATGGGCAACGTAGTTTTCACATTAATAAGAAATTACAAATTGCAGCGAAAATGACAGAATTAGAGTATTACACTGTTGTATGCTTGGGAGACCCGTGCACTATAATCAGACAAGCCGAGAAACATCTGATGGCTCTAGACTTCCTAAGGAACCTCACTTGAATGCTATGGACGGACGGGATTAAAAATGATTCAGACTTTATACAAGCAGATGGAAATCGCAAATTGACTGGAGGAATGAGATGTAGACAGTCAAGATCGTATGAACAAGTTATAGGGTGAAAAAAAAAAAAAAACAACAACAACAAACTTTGTGACATCTTGCAAACTTGGCGGGGAAATGACAAGAGCGACAAGATAAACGGTATGATTACTTGGACACTTGGTATAATTGGGACAGAAACATAGACCTGAAATGAAACTAATGGTCATCTATGACAGCGAAGCAAAATCGCCCACGCTTATCAGCATGACACATCATGACAATGATGATGATGATAACAACAATAACGGCGACGACCATGATGAAGATGATGCTTATGAAAAGTAGAAAATGCTGAAATATTCATGAAGCATGTTTGACAGCACCACACAAAATTTGAAGGAGCGACTGAAAGAGATACACGTAAATTACAGTTATGCTAGGTAATGAGATCACAAGAAAAGACCTTAGACAGCGATTTGCTAACTTCGCTGTCCGTTATTGACTAAAGAAGCAAATGGACACACCCACTTCTGTCACAGCCTGGCTTTTACACGTTTGATAGCAGGCACGTGTCACCGACATTCTCCGCCAACGATTGGTCGCATCTCCCGTCTGTTTGTTCACGCCTGGTGCTTTTCTTAAATCACGTCTGATCGCTTGCTTTGCTATTACACAAGGGTACACCTGATGTTTATTACACACATGTAAATTCACTTTCTTTACAGAAAACGTCATCCACCTTAATTCAAAACATCCAGGTGCCCAATTACAGCTATTTGCTCAAATAATGCTAATCTGAATGTCTTCCTAAAGTGTTTTGCAGACTGGCGTGGGAGACAACACTTAAGCAACGCTCGCTTTCTTGTAGTAATAATTATCAAACGGACGAGGGGGGTGCTTGCCCTGTGGCGAAGGATTTAAGGTAGCAGTTCGTAATTCCGCATACCGCGTTCGAAACACAGCTATAAGTGTTTCGGCTGCAAACAACCTTGCTCTGTTTTTTTGACGAAATGGTATAGGTGCTGGTCGTTCAGAAAGCAATTGTGAACTACTGAACGTAAACTTACCAAGTGATCATGAACAGCAAAACAATAATGATGGGGTTGACTGCGATGCCCTGTAAAGGATATGCAACTAACTTGTTTTAAAGGTGGGAGGGCGGGGGTGTTGTTTAGAATCACTTCGTTGTGGGTGATTTTTGTAAAATAGAGAACACAGAGATGTTATGTGTACTTAGGTAGAAGAAAGTGTGCCTACCCTTCTTGGATAAGGACGAAAACAATAGAGGTCCCGTGTACATGCTGCACCTGTTGGCTGATTGGATGGTGACTTATGTGGAAGACTGAGCTTTAACTCTTAAGCATGACGCATTGCCGCCAGAGCCATGAAAAAAGGTTAACATATACTGGAGTGAAGTTGGCGAAGAATCTGTCCTTCCAAAGTACCAAAGTACTGTCTACACAGGGACTCTGCCGCAGAGATGTCCTGCCCCACTTTAAGGTAAGAAACCAATAGAGTAAGCAAGTCCGGAACTGGAGCTCCACTTGTGCGGAGAGACATGTTATGATGTAACCAAGACATGATTCAGCACAGTTCATACGAGCTGGTTAGGGTTAGGCCTAGGTTGGTCATGTTGTCTCTACAGGCGTTAGGTATTTCATTGTCAACGAACGTATCCCCAACGTCCAGGGGGAACGCACGGAAGTAATACGCTCGTTAAATATTCCTCAGCAATTGAAAATAGCCGGTCTCTCTGGCTGTGGGGTTACAACACTTTCTCTCTGTAATCCCGTTTATCACGCAGAGTCTCGCAGCGGAGCGAGAACTGAGGTGGTTCGACCCCCGCTCGTGACTTGCGGATACTGAGCCGGCCGCTCAGAAAGCAATGGCAAACTACTGAGCGTAATCTTGCCAAGAGATCAACAGACAGCTGAAAGATGCTAAGTCCTGTAAAAGGATACGCAAAAAAAAAAAAAAAAAAACAATTGAAAATACCAGTTTAGTTGAGTTGAGCTAAGAACTGACATCACTGCATTCAGGACATTTGCCATGTGGCGAGTCAGAATGAATGACGTAATGGATAAGTCACAAAGAATCTGGGAAGTAATCTCGAACCAACAGATAGAAAAAGTCGCTAAGTGACGTGAGAAGGTAGAAAATGTCACAGCGGGATAGTTTAGCAACCAGGGAGTAGAGCTTGGGCTGTCGGCAAGGAAGGCGGCATGAGTAGCTAGGAACTACTTGGTAGGAGAGCTAGATCATTAAAGCATTACTCCTTTTTGTCAGGACAAACAGCTGGCCATGAATGTATAAACTAGGACTCGGCGAGAATGGCCAAGGTGACAGAACGGTCAACCGATTGGAGGCATTAGAACCGACGCTAGGCGGTGAGGCATTGTATTGGGATTTGAATAGTTAGGTTCAGCTAGGTGATTATGTTTATTGCTACGATACCGGCCCTCCCGGCTGTACGGGAAAGGTACACATATCATTATTATTATCATTAGTATTATGATTCATATTTACCACAAGCTGTTCACCGGAAATAAATATTGACGTAACAGACATGTCAGCCGGCTTCTAGTCGTCGATGCTTTTTGGCAAGTTACTTCTGGATTCTGTTCATTTGGTTCTATCTTGACAGCGAGCTGCAGATGATTATTATATGTAATTCACCATTTGGCAGAGTTGGAGGGCATTTGTAACGGAAGCACCGGAGCCTGAATTTTGAGGAGAAGCCATCACAAGCAATCCACCTATAATATTTAACTACATCATGTCAGCCCAGGCCAGAAGCATGTTGTATTGTGTGTGTCAGGCAGTAGCAAATTTTATGTTGTAGAGAGGACAGCCAGCTGTCATTATTTATTATAGCAGGATTGTAATAATCTCATATATATATATATATATATATATATATATATATATATATATATATATATATATATATATATATATATATATATATATATATAATCATTCTACAAATCGTTCACATTGATGTTACTGGACATTCATTATGAAGGCGTCGCTGAAGTCATACTCTTTTAGAAGCAAGGGGAATCTATATGAAACTGGACAGGCAGACTAGTCGACCCTAAGTTTTGGACATCTTTTTGAGCTGATCATATTTAAGGAAATGTCACGGCTCGATGTTCAGCGAATGGATAGGACATTATTATTATGTAGACATACCAACATGTGGAATTCTACGGCACTGCTAGTATTTTAAGATAAAATTATTAAGACATATACCAACGTCACCAGCACCTGTTGACGACAGGAGAGTGCGCCATTGCCAGTTAACACCAGATCCGAACAACAGGCCACTTAAATTGTTTGTTGTTGTTCTTGGCGTTCTGTTAGGATGTTTAGTTCTTAAATTTTGATATTGTTCTCCATGGCCTGTTCGTTGGCGTTTTAATTGTGCGGGCGGTTGGTTGGGCTATTCTTGTACCAGATAATTATGGGCATCAGGTACAAGAGTATGATCGGTACAGACATCGGTCAGTTCGTTGCAAATATTTTTTGTGTGGCGTCCTCGCGGTTCTTTAGAACCTGTGTTGACATGTAGTAGTCTATATCTGTTGTGGCTGTACGTTCTCTGTGTTTCTTTTCTATGTACATACATATGTTCGTCTGTGCTACATTTAGACTACATCTTTTGTAGGAGTTTTGTGTGTGTTCTGTCACTTAATATTCTATTATACGTATATATATATATTCACTACCAGCTTTTCGTCTGAATTATATTAACGGCAACGGGTTAAAGCAATATTTATTACCACGTCAGACTTACTACGTTGTTCTTAAATTCTGGTTGATAAAGTTGTCGATCATATTGGCATTCCATTCAACCTGTTGTACTTTTGACGCATTTACTTTCTGTCTTCCAAACGATTTAGCAGCACACACATACATATCTTATTTCAGCTGTTTAGTTTACAGAATAGTGTGACACCATGTCGACATTGCAAGGTTTTATGGTGTTGGGCGAGAAGTATGGATTGACCGGTCAGGAACTTAGAACATGAGCTAAACAGGAACTAAAATGGTTTTAAGCGCAGCAACGAGAGGATAGAGCAGGGACTAAGGCAGCTGAAAAGGAGGCTAGAAAACTACAAGCAGCACGTGATAAAGGGGCTAGAGAACTACAAGCAGCTGTAGAAAAAGAAAAATTAGCAGCAGAGAAAGAAATCAAAGAAAGAGAGCTTGCAATAGAAAAGGAAAAACTGGCGGCAGAAATGTAGAGACTGGCAGCAGAAAAGGAGAGGCTTGCATTTGAGAAGGAAAAACTGGCGGCCGAGTTGGTAATGAAAGACAAGGAGATTGAAGGGAACTTAAAGGTCAAACTATTGAGAAAGACAGGGAAGCCGAGATTGCGCAGGCAAAATTGCAAGCAAAGGCAGGAGACCCCATTAAACGATACCAGGTTCTAATCAGAAATATTACACAAGGTGATTCCATTTCAGCATGGATAACTAATTTCGGGGTATTAGTTAAGTTTTGTAAAATACCAATGGAAGATTGGCCTATACTATTTCTCCGTCATCTTGCCTTGGAACCTTTGAAGGTCGTGGAGATGATCCTTGAGAACTTACGGCCAACTATACATACATTAGAGATAGGGTCTTGTCACACATTTCGTTAGATGAAGCTGGTTTAAGAACGAAATTTAAGACTCTAGCACCGAAAGCAAACAAGACGTTTCTGAACTATGTCTCAGAAACATCTTCTCTCTTTGATAAATGGCTGAAATCAGTGGAATTGGGTTCCGATTTTGAGAAACTACGTGATCTCATGCTGAGAGATAAGTTGCTTTCATAGGAACCAGAATCGATGTCTACATTTCTGGTGGAGAACAAGTGTAAATCAGTCCCAGAGATGGAGTCTAGGGGGAGGGGGAGAAGTATTCTACAACTCACATAGGGATGTGTTTGCGGAAGGAGCTCAACCGGAGTTAGTTATAGGAGCAAGTGCAAGAGTACCCAATAAACGATACCAAAGTAGAGGGAACACATTCTCACAATATAATCAACAGCACGGAGGCAGAGGGCCATATCACATGAGAGAAAACACACATAGAGAATCGGACAGACCTAGAAAGGGTTACTTCATGCAGTGCCCACATTGTAAACTACAACATTGTTCTCTTGAGATGTGCGACCAGAACCCGTCGTACGATGCTTACATTAAAAACCTAAATTCTAAGAAGGTCAGTAGGTATGCTTCTTATAGAAATAGCGTTAAATGTTTCGTTTGCAGGACGTACGAGCACGTCTCAAAACTATGTAGGATGAGAAACACATGGAAAGAGGCTAGTGCAGCATACATATTCACTAGTAGTGAAAAAAGGGGGCCTGCGTGGTCTCGAGGTATCCCGCCTCGAGTGCTGGAGGTCCCGGGTTCATGCCCCGGTGATGCCGGGATATTTTTCTCGTGGACTTCTAGTAATAAATTTCCCCTGTCTCTAGGTAGTGAGATCGGACGCCCGTGTGTATTGTTGCGCACGTAAAAAATCCCTTGGCAGTTGGAAATCGAAAAAGAGTAGCCTAACGGCGCTGCCCGGACAAAGTGTCGAGTAAAAAAATCTACCCAAAGTATTTCAGGATCCTCGCAGTTGCGATGGAGTTCGTGCACTGAGTTGAGTTTCTCCAGACTCAGGTTTGAGTTAGGAGGAGAACAGAGCACTTATGGGTTGCACCCGTGTGCCGTGATGTTGATCCGTCGACTTAACTAAACTAGTAGTGAAAAAGACGAATTCGAAGACATTCGTGCAGCCATATTAGAGACATGTCCCAATGACAGACCGTGTAAGCTGTGCAAAGCATTCCATGAAGATGATAACCTGCCATGTGGCAACAATGTAACAATACGAGAGACCAATGCAGTTAACATTCAGAATGGTACCCTAAAGATCCATCAGGCGTTGTGGCAATACGTTCTCAGTGTTTCATTTCCATGTACATAAATATGTTCGTCTGTGCTACTTTTATTCTACATCTTTTGTAGGAGTTTTGTGTGTGTCCTGTCACTTAATATTCTTTTATACGTATATATATTCACTACCAGCTTTCGTCTGAATTATATTAATGGCAACGGGTTAAAGCAATATTTATTACCACGTCAGACTTACTACGTTGTTCTTAAATTCTGGTTGATAAAGTTGTCGATCATATTGGCATTCCATTCAACCTGTTGTACTTTTGACGCATTTACTTTCTGTCTACCAAACGATTTAGCAGCACACACATAATATTTTATTTCAGCTGTTTAGTTTACAGAATAGTGTGACACCATGTCGACATTGCAAGGTTTTATGGTGTTGGGCGAGAAGTATGGATTTACCAGTCAGGAACTTAGAACATGGGCTAAACAGGAACTAAAAGGGTTTCAAGCGCAGCAACGAGAGGATAGAGCAGGGACCAAGGCAGCTGAAAAGGAGGCTAGAAAACTACAAGCAGCACGTGATAAAGAAGCTAGAGAACTACAAGCAGATGTAGAAAAAGAAAAATTAGCAGCAGAGAAAGAAATCAAAGAAAGAGAGCTTGCAATAGAAAAGGAAAAACTTGCGGGAGAAAAGGAAAGACTTGCAGCAGAAAAGGAGAGGCTTGCATCTGAGAAGGAATAACTGACGGCCGAGTTGGTAATGAAATACAAGGAGATTGAAGGGAACTTAACGGTCAAAACTACGGAGAAAGACAGGAAAGCCGAGATTGCGCAGGCAAAATTGCAAGCAAAGGCAGGAGACCCCATTAAACGATACCAGGTTCTAATCAGGAACTTTACACAAGGTGATTCCATTTCAGCATGAAGGCATACTTTGAAGGCAGAGTGAAAGCAGCGGTTTTACGGAACCCATGTGCTGGTCTGCTAATTGGGAACATTCCTAATGTCAGAGATTGCACCCATGAAGAAACGATCGACAGGGAGATCGAGCATACACCGACTAATGTACTCACGAGATCCCAGGTGCGACAACAAAAAGAAGAAGAAAATAGGCACACGACATCCCCACAGACTGTAAATGACAATACACAGAACCCTTTGTTACTGACGAAAGACTTAACCACAGAACAGAAACATGACCCCACATTACAGACATGATTTAAGAACATACACAAGCCGGCCAAACAAGCGAAACATGATAATTGGGAATTTAGTTTAGATAATAACACACTGACCAGGCGATGCAGAAAAGGATCAACACTCCTATTACAAACAATGCTGCCTAGTAAATATCGCGACGCTGCACTGAAACTTGCACATGACTCCCCATTTGCAGGTCACGTGGGGATAGTCAAAACTACACAGATAATTTTGGCACAATTCTATTGGCCTGGCTATTCGAAGTACATTGGTAAATATATCCGATCATGCGGTCTATGCCAAAGGACTACACAGAAAGGTAAACATCTTAAGGCACCAGTTCAACAAACTGATCTTTCACCTCGACCGTTCCAGAAAATAGTGGTCGGTATCGTAGGTCCACTCAACACGACAACAGATCGAGGCAATATTCATTCTAACGATATTAGATCTATGCACTAGATGATCTGAAGCGATTCCATTGAGATACATAACATCTAGACCCATCTTAGACTAATTTCTTTTGATTTTCAGTAGGATAGGTTTCCCATTATACATACTATCCGACAGAGGTAGCCAATTTATGTCTGAAGCTACCCAAACAGCCATGAAGATGCTGGGCATACCTCAGGTATTCAGTTCACCGTATCACCCAATGACGAATGGCGTTAAGGAGAATTTTAACGGGGTACTGAAACGGACCCTAGCAAAAGTTGCGGCTGAACGGCCCAAAGATTGGGACATTTTGTTACCAGCGATACTGTTAGCGTACCGAGAGGTGCCACGAGCGAGCAAAGGTTTTTCCCCATTCGAACTCGTGTACAGGGCGAATCCACGGGGCCCATTGACATTGTACAATGATATGCTCTCAAATAAAGTGCATGCCCACCCGGAAAGGGAGGCATACGAGATGGTAACACATCTACGAGACAGAATAATGACAGCATGTCAGTTTGCTAAATCGGCACTGAATAAAGCAGGGGAAAAATACAGAAAGTACGACATCAGGAAACCCAAGACAATCGTCTTGAATGAAGAAGAAGAAGTCTTACTATTATTACCCGACCCTAGAGATTGTCTCGTCATTTCATGTCAGGGACCATTTAAAGTTGTTAAGAAAATTAGTGATGTGGTTTATTTAATAAACGTCAAGGGTAAAAACAAAATATTCCACATTAACATGCTGAAACCATACATGGATCGCATTACAGACAAAACACAAACAATCCATTAAATACCACACAGAATAGCAGCAGCATGCTGGGTCATTAATGAACAACAAGATGATGCAGTAACACAACAGATACCGACACCAACCATCAATGGGAATAGTAGTTGGCAGGCTGTTCAGGTCAATAAAAACTTATCATCTCATGATAAGTACAAGTTAACAGCAGCAATACAACTGTTTGGTGATATTTTCTCAGATAAAGCGGGACAAACAACATTAATCCAACACAAGATCACTTTGCTATCAAATATTCCTGTCAAAGTAAAACCCTGTCCATTACTTGGAAAAAGTAACAACGGAAATTTCCGAACTAGATCAGTGTGGCATAATTAGGAAATCGACATCTAATTATTGTTCGCCGTTAGTGATTGTGAAAAAGAAAGATAATTCGTTGCGGATTTGCGTCGATTACAGGAAAGTCAACGTTTGAGCGGGCAAAAGAACAAATTTTTACGACCGTTCGACAAAGTCTCGATAAGCGCCCTCTCTCTCTCTCTCTCTCTATAACTCTCTCTCTCTCTCTCTCTCTCTCTCTCTCTCTCTCTCTCTCTCTCTCTCTCTCTCTCTCTCGATGAATAGTGGGCCTGCAGTCAGTAAGCTGCAATAGCTTTTCGTTCAGTCCTGCCGGCGTAGCTTGAAAGCTCGTCAGTAGGCGGCCAGTGGTTTTGCATGTATCACCTTCTACCGGGAGGGCGCGTTTTAGCGATGCTACTCTTGGCATGCTTGTGCGTGAATAGTCCGTCTGTCCGAGAGATATCTGGTTGATCCTGCCAGTAGTCATATGCTTTGTGAACTGATGAGGCTCATCCGTAAATTAGAAGATTTGTTCGCAATTTAGACGAGTAATATCTTCTGTGGGCAGAATCTCGTTGGCTACATGTGTGTGTGGTCTGTTCTGGCGGCTAGTCGTGTCTATCTGACTGATACCTGGTTGATTCTATCAGTATTCATACGCTTATCACTTGTCACTACCCTTGTCTTAAAGCTGACAACTAAAGGAATTGACGGAAGGGCCGTTTGCACGAGGCTCTAAGCTACCATTTGTATATGAGAGCCAATATATACAGGGATAACTGGCCTGTGGCAGCCTAACGTCCACTGCATCTGTGTCCGTCTCCAGTCGTCTTGCCATGCTCGCCACTGGAACCAGATGGACGTAGACGAGAGAGTGAGGTCGACGGAGTTCCGCAACCATCATCATCATCATCATCATCTTCCACTTCTGCCGTCAAGCGTCGTGGGGAGGAATAATTTGCGTTCCAGCGCCCGGTGGACGGCACTGGATAGTGTCATTCCGTGAGGTTGTACAATGTCTCTGATGTCGTCAATCCATTTTCTTCTTGGACGTCCTCGTGGTCTCGTCGCAGATGATCTTTGATGTAAGGCCAGTGATGGTAGTTGTTGATGTTGCATTCTAATGACATGGCCAAACCACTTGATCTTCTGTCTGTCAATAAATGTGGCACAAGGTGTTGATCCCACAATCTGTCTGATATTAGCATTTCTTACTCGGTCTCGGATTGTTAAGTTGGCAGCTCTCCTCAGGCATCTCATTTCGCAGGTGTTGATTTTGCGAAGGTGTAATTTGGATAAAGTCCAGGTTTGAGATTGGTAGCATAGGGTTGGTGTGAATATGCTGTTTATTATCTGTCGTTTTGCGGACATGGTTATGTTTGGATGTTTCAGTAAGGGTGATAGTTGATATGTAAGTGCACTAGCTTTTTGACATCTGATGTCAATTTCTCTGTCTAATCTGCCATCTTCTGTGATCATACTTCCAAGGTATTTGAATTCTTTAACTTGTTTCAGAGGTGTGTTATTTATCTGTATATTTAGTGGGCCTGGCGAACTGCTAACTTGCATTACTTCGGTTTTGGCTGTGTTTATACTCATATTGTATCTGCTGCAGGTTGAACTCAGATTAGTAATATGATTTTGTAGTCTGCCCTCATCGCTGTAAAACAGGCACTGATCATCTGCAAATAGAAGTTCATTTATTCCCTGTGGGTCAGTTGTTTCATCTGGAGTAAAGAGTTCTACATTTTCTGAATCTGGTCTGTCGAGACTTGCTTCTTTGGAAATTCTGTCCATGTAGATATTGAATAGCAGGGGAGAAAGCACACATCCCTGCCTCACTCCTGTATTGACTGTGAACATATCTGATATACCTTCCTGTGTTCTTACTGCACTTTGGCACTCAATATAATCCAAAACTAAAGCGCAAGTCGTTCGTTCTTCATCAAATCAAAAGATGCAATGAATGAATGGTTCTCATCATTCGTGATGGATGACCATCCTTTAGACGCCGAATCAATGCACAACTTTGACGATCGAAGATCGAAGATGGCATGACGAAATCCAAAATTTTTTCAAAGATAGGGGACACTAAGGGATATTGGCAAATCCCCATGGATAAAGATTTCATACACATCACTGCTTTCGCCACTCCGTTAGGTCTTTACGAGTAGGCATATATGCCGTTTGGGTTACAAAACGCACCGAGTACTTTTATGCGGATGATGCGCAGATTACTACACGGTATTACCGGCGTAGCAACTTATATGGATGATACCTGCATACACACTACAGATATCGACACACACATTAAGATCCTAAAACAAGTATTCCAAAGGATACATCAATATGGACTTAAAGCTAAACCTAGCAAAGTTGAAATAGGTTTCACCGAGGTTCAATTTCTTGGGCATAGAATTTCTAATGGCTTTCGTAAAACAGACCCACATGTAGTCACCAAAATTCTAAACATTAAACCTCCCACCACCAAAAAGGAAGATAGAAGTGTATTAGGACTCATAAATTATTACCAAAAGTTCATTCCTAATTTCGCTGATATGACAGCAACTTTTTCAGAACTATTAAAAAAAGATCAACCTACTAAGATTAGATGGACAGATGAACACGATAAACTTCTGCAACAGATTAAGAATCTTTTCATTAGTTGTCCAATTCTAAAACTACCTGATATGTCAAAAGACTTCATCGTTCAGACGGACGAGAGTTTTCACGCAATTTCAGCGATTCTTTTGCAAATTCACGATGGTAAATTACATCCTGTTCTGTACTTTAGTAGGAAACTATCAGAAACTCAAAATAAATATGCTGTCACTGAACTTGAAGCTTTGGCTCTGATAGAAAACGTCAACAAGTCTTCTAAATATTTGTTTGGTAGGAAATTTCTTGTTCTGTCTGATAATAAGCCGTTACAAGTCTTTAAAGATGGCCATCCTAAAAACTCTAGAATACACAGATGGTCTCTTCTTTTGCAAGGCTATGATTTCGATATCTGTCACATACCGGGTAAAGATAATAACCTGGCTGATCTTCTCAGTAGACGGTAGAAATCGATACAGATATCACATTTCATGTTATTGTCGGCGTGCATACATGTAATACAGCAGGCCGAATAATAATTTCACTTCTAAACGCCCATATAGAACGTAATCAAGTACACAACAATTAATTAAACATAGGTTACTTAAGTAAGATAATTATTGTCATAGATGTACAGATTCTTTCCGATTTGCTTACTTGCCAGATTATATAGAAAATCATGTTGCGGACATTCGGACATTGTCAACCCGACACTGTTTCGAGTGTTGTGGTGTATTGACATTGCAGAGAGGACGATGGTGACGTCATTCGGACCTTGTCAACCCGACACTATTTCGAGTGATGTTTTGTAGCGACATTGCATAGAGGACGATGGTGAAGTCATTCGAACCTTGTCAGCTCGACATTACTCCGTTCTGGTGATGTCAGACTGTTGTTCCAGTTCAAGTTGATCGTGACCTAAGTTGAGGCGATAGTGAGCTACACCAGCGGGCACCCGCAAGGACGAACGCTATTATATTAATTGTACATGATATTTACAGACATGATAAATTACAGATCATACGCCATCCACATTTAGCATCATTGATCAGTATCATACTTCGATTTCACAAACACATAGATGCAGGTTGTACGTCACGATTCACTCATCATCATGTCAAACAAACATTTAAAATATAATGCATGTGTTATTGTACATCATGATTCACTCATCACACTGACGATGAGAGGGTCATGTCAAACAAACATTTAAAATATCATTCATGCGTTTATTGTACGTCATGGTGCACTCATCACGCCGTCGATGAGAGAGTCATGTCAGTTATATAGTTCACATATAATTTTAACATATCATTCACTAACCATTCATATATCATGGTACGAGTGATAATACTATATAAAGATATTAGATATTTGTGTTGGAATGTTAGAACATGACAACAGAGATTTGCTTTTTGATACGATAGAGATAATTTAAGTGCTGAACACAGTCAAGTGATACATACACGATTCATTTCAGATTAACAAACACGAAGTACAGTACAGACTATACATAAATACATATATACAAAGGTTGAATAGCATAACTGAGTGAAAGTATTCGATTATTGCATATAATATGATTTTCCAGTTATTTCAGGTTAAGATAATGTTGCTATAATTTTTGAATTGTTATTTCATTAATTAATTTATAATTATTTCAAGTTATAATACTATTGGTTGATTATTCCTCGCACTCTAATTTTGGTTAATACTATGAATATTTAACCTCTTACGTGTTATTGGAAAGGCAAACCAAAGAGATACCCAATAACAGGGCTAAGGCCAACATAATCAACCACCGTCAAGACGTAAACTAGGCTACAATTATTGTTGTCACGTAACATATTGAGAGGGTCAAGATGATTGTACAGTGCATTGTTTATTGTGTAAGTGGTTGTACTATAACAGTTAAGTATATAGAGTTATATAGAACTGCATAGGCAAATATAAGCAGGATAAGAACCGATGGCCTCACACAGCGAATTGAAAGAAACAGAAAGGACATAAGGATTCTTACAATTCTACAGCTACGAAGGCAGAAAACCTCACCTATCAAATATACCAAAGGACTAAGCGTCATACGGTAAACGATAATGACAACATAGCAGTTGAAAGAAGAGTCATATAAGTACATGTCAAATACCAGAACTAATACAGAGGTAATGGTGCCAGTTAATCACACGTGTTTCCTCGATCGGGTTTAATAGCTTTGGTTGAGGATGCTTGTCTTTATTGGCAAATGAGGGACTAATACTATGGCTCATAGAATAGTTAGCACATCCCTCCCATAGGCTGGTGCTACACGACGTATACCGGGGGTGTAGATAGGAGTGCGTGCCAGTTATATAATAATAATTTTTTAAATGAGATTTTGTGTGTGATTAATAGGAGACCATAACATCATATTAGCACAGTAGTACGAATGTGGAAATATGTTATATACATAGAATATATGGGGAAAATATGACTCATTAATTCTGAACTGCTACATGTCAGGTTATAGAAACCGACTGGACTTTAAAATGGTTACACCATTTTCAAAGGGGGGGGGGGGAACGTACTGCCATGTGACGAGTCAGAATGAATGTCGTAATGGATAAGTCACAAAGAATCTGGGAAGTAATCTTGAACCAACAGATAGAAAAAGTCGCTAAGTGACTCAGAAGGTAGAAAACGTCACAGCGGGATAGTTTAACAACAAGGGAGTAGAGCTTGGGCTGGCGACACGGAAGGCGGCATGAGTCTATTAAAGGAGAGAAGATTGTCAACAATCCTTCAGGAGATGGCAGTGCTAGCTAGGAACTACTTGGTAGAAGAGCTAGATCATTAAAGCATTACTCCTATTAGTCAGGACAAACAGATGGCCATGAATTTATAAACTAGGACTCGGCGAGAATGGTCAAGGTGACAGAACGGTCAACCGATAGGAGGCATTAGAACCGACGCTAGGCGGTGAGGCATTGTATTCGGATTTGAATAGTTAGGTACAGTTGTGCGATTATGTGTATTGCTACGGTACCGGCCCTCCCGGCTGTACGGGAACGGTACACATATTATTATTATTATTATTATTATTATTATTATTATTATTATTATTATTATTATTATTACTATTATTATTATTCATATTTACCACAAGCTGTTCACCGGAAATAAATACCGTATTTTACGGAGTATAAGACGCTACGAACTATAAGACGCACCTTAATTTTTAAGCAATTTAAAAAAAAAAACATTTTTAACATTTTTATTATTAGATTGCAAAGCCAGACTTAAAAAAAAAAATTCTTAGTTTATAAAACCGAACTGACCTTTAAAATCCCCGAAAATCGTAATGTTAACTTTCTTCTTCTTCTTCTCCTTCCTCTTCACCGTCTTCATTGTCCTTATCATATATAAGATGGTCTTCACTGCCATCGAGAGCGTTACTAATGCCGCACTTCTTGAAAGATTTAACAATAATATCTTCTCTCACTCTAGACCACGACTGTTTTATCCACTGACACACTTGTTTGATTGTAGGTCGTTTTAAAGCTTCCTTCGGCGTGAATTCATGTTTTGTTTTATCCATCATCCATTTGTTCCTTTCCTCTCTCATATACACTTTAAATGGTTTATTTATCGAGACATCAAGAGGTTGGAATTGTGAAGTAAGTCCTCCCGGAATAACAGCAAGCTCTGTATTTCACTGTCTCAATTTCTCTTTCACAGAATTTTTCAAATGACCACTAAACAGATCTAGCACAAGAAGAGAACTCTTCTTCAATAAAGCACTTTTCCTTCTCTCCAACACTCTGTTAATCCATAATTTCATAACAGCCTCGTCCATCTTGCCAGTTGAATCCAATGTTACCAGATAGAGATAGGTTTCCCGCGGCATCGAATATATGGCTGTTTTTAAGACTGGTGGGAATTTTAAATCAAACACTGGTCATTTTTATATTAATTTCGAGAATAAGACGCACCTGAATTTTGGAGGCAATTTTTTGAAGAAAAAAGTGCGTCTTATACTCCGTAAAATACGGTATTGACGTAACAGACATGTCAGCCGGCTTCTAGTCGTCGATGCTTTTTGGCAAGTTGCTTCTGGATTCTGTTCATTTGGTTCTACCTTGACAGCGAGCTGCAGATGATTATTATATGTAATTCACCATTTGGCAACATTACGATACGCGCCCCCTCGTTCAACAGCCAGCGAAGAGTCACACTACTAATCGTTCCCACATCTATCTGATTGAACATTCTCCTGGTCTTCCCCCTCAGTTTTGAGATTCTACCAGAACCCCTGCTAAAGGCCCGCAATCTCAACCTTTCCTCATACGGTTCTCAATATGTCCCACACCTTCTCCACGTGGCCCCACACGACCACCTATTTCTTGTCCATACGTAATATACCATAAAGAGATGCATTCCCTGCAAGCCTATCAGTCTGTTCATTCCCCCGCATCCCCGCAAGGCCAGGGCAACAAATTCGTACAATTCTCACAATCTGTAACCTCTAAAGCTAGGTGAGCCATTCCAAACGAAACAATTCCAATTCCAATTCCAATTAAAAAAAAAAAAAAAAAAAAAAAAAAAAAAAAAAAAAAAAAATTGCCAGTTTCGGTCTCGTCTAACCTGCCTCCTCAGCGGTGATTATTGTTGAGATCCGTGGTTGTGTGGACTGTTAGCCTTAATTCATACTGGTTTTATTGGTTCCACTCTGTTCGTCGGATAAAGTTATTTTCTTTCTGTCTTATGCTGGTCCTGATAAAGACCGGTCTTTGGTCGGGCCTACTAGGGTCCGCAGTCTTTCGTTTGTTGGTTTCTTTCTCTATTAGCATTACTATGTGCTTGTTGTTTCTTGTGTTGTCCTCATAAGGACTCGATGTAGACAAAGGCGTAGAGTTTAAGTACAGTCTCAAGTTGTCCCCCCTGTCAGCTTCCCGTATTCCTCTAGATTCGCTTTAATGTTTTCGTCATCGGTGTATGGGTTGGTGCCACAACAAGACGACCCGACTTCCCTGACAGCCCCGTTCAGGAGCCCTTTCGGTAAAGCCAACCCACAATCCTGCCACCCCCCCCCCCCCCTCCACACTCAACTGTCTCTTTCAGGACAGCCAGGTTTAAAAAAAACATAAATACACACACACACACGCACGCACACACGCACGCACACACACACACACACACACACACACACACACATATATATATATATATATATATATATATATATATATATATATATATATATATATATATCTTCTTATATATAAAAAAGGATGTGTGTGTGGGTGTGTATGTATGTCCTTTATGCGTTCGCGAACGGTCCATCCGATTGAGATGAAATTTTCTACACGTCTTCCTTTCATTCCAGTGCAGCCAACTGTGATATTTTTTTTGTGTGAAATCGGCTGCTTACTTAATATTATTTAATTTTTCATTTTACAGTGTAATTTATATACAGCGAGGGGACTTAACTCTAGAAAAGTTATTTCAAGGGGCATAACTTTTAATAACATTGCTGTATAACTTATAGTCATATTGTTGCATCGTTTTCAAAGATTTATAAACTCTTTGTCTATAGTTATGTACCGGCATATGAGATATAATAAATAATGATACAATCTTTAAGGCATTTTCAAAGTTTTCATAAAAATAATGCATAATGCATAACATTGTATCTAATCTTTTTATGCTTACGAAGTTATCTACAGTCATTCAGGTGATTAGAAACGGTTTTCATTAGAAATAATGAATAGTGTGTGGAAGGACATTCTTTTAAGATACTTTATTTTGTTGTATGAATTAAATGAGACGCTACCCGCCAGGAGCTGGGCGAAGCCACGCCTGGTCAAATAGATAGACAGACCCACCTTTTCGCTGCAGTTATCTACAGGCATATGCGTTATAATCCTCCTCCTCATCCTCTCCCCTCCTCCTCCTCCTACCCTCTTCCTCTTCCCCTCCCCCTCTCCATCTTCCTCCTCCCTCTTTCTCCAACTCCTCCCTCCTCCTCCCTCTTCCTCCTCCTCCTTCTCCTTCCTCCTCCTCCCTCTTCCTCCTCCTACCTCCTCGCCCTCCTCCCTCCTCCTAATCACTCCTCTTCCTTCCTCCTCTCTTCTCCCCCTCTCTCCTCCTCCTCATCCTCTCTCCTCCTCCCTCCTCCTCCTCCCTCCAAATCTCTCCTCCTCCTCCCTCTTCCTCCTCCTCCCTCCTTCTCCTCCCCTCCCTCCTCCCCCTCCCCTCCCTCCTCCTCCCTCCCTCCTCCTCCTCTCTCTACCTCATCCCTCCTCCTCCCTCCGCCTCCTCCCTCCTCCTCCTCCATCTCCCTCCTTCTCCCTCTCCTCCTCCCTCCTCCTCCTCCCCCTCCTCCTCCTGCGTTCTTCTCCTCCCTCATCCTCCCTCCTCTTTCTTCTTACTCCTCCCTCTTCCTCCTCCCTCCTCCTCCCTCTTCCTCCTCCCCCTACTCCTCCTCCCTACTCCTCCTCCCCTCCTCCCTCCCCCTCCTCCTTCCTCCTCCCTTCTCCTCCTCTCTTCTTCCTCCTCTCTCCTCCTCCCTCCTCCCCCTCCTCCTTGCTCTCCTCCTCCTTCCTCCTCCTAATCACTCCTCCTCCCTTCTCCTCCTCTCTTCTTCCTCCTCCTCCCTCCTCCATCCTTCCCCCTCCTCCTCCCTCTTCCTCCCTCCTCCTTCTCCTTCCTCCTCCTTCCTTCTCCCCCTCCTCCTCCTCCCTCCCCCTCCTCCCTTATCCCCCTCCTCCCTCATCCTCCTCCCTCCTCCTCCTCTTCTCTCATCCTCCTCTCTCCTCCTCCTCCTCCCTCCTCCTCCTCCCTCCTCCTACCTCTCTCCCTCCTCCTCTTCTCTCCTCCTCTTAATCCCTCCTCCTCCCTCCTATTCCTCCCTACTCCTACTCCTCCCTCCTCTTCCCTTCTCCTTCTCTCTCCGCCTATCTCTTCCTCCCTCCTCCTCCTCCCTCCTCCACCTCCCTCTTCCTCATCCCAGCTCCTACTCCTCCTTTTTCTTCTTCTGCTGCTGCTGCTGCCGCCTTTCCATTTACCCAAGTTAATTGTTGGGGGAAGATGTAAAGATCTTTCAAGTGCTCTTTCTAATGCTTTTTGTAAGTTGGTCTTCGTTTATCTAAGGTTGTTCTAACTGCAACCAATACATGATTAGACAGACAGACAGACAGACAGACAGACAGACAGACAGACAGACAGACAGACAGACAGACAGACAGACAGACAGACAGATAGTCGGGAACGGGAACTTATATGACTACTTATATGAATTAAATGAGATGCTCCCCATCATGGGCTGGGCGATGCCGGGCCGGGTCAGACAGACAGATAGGCAGACAGACAGACAGACAGACAGACAGACAGACAGTCGGGAACGGTAACGAGAACTTATATGACTACTTATATGAATTAAATTAGATGCTCCCCACCAGGGACTGGGCGAAGCCGGGCCGGGTATGCTAATATATATATATATATATATATATATATATATATATATATATATATATATATATATATATATATGTGTGTGTGTGTGTGTGTGTGTTAAATACAAATTTAAAAAAAAAACGCCGGAAAGTTATATGACTTTCCTTTCCCTGTTCTGCACTTGAACTTTCTGACCAGCCGCTGTATTTCTGTATTGCTGTTTGTGTAGTATGTGTAGTATTTGTATTTATGTAGTATATGTGTTTGTGTAGTATATGTGTTTATGTAGTTTGTGTAGTATTTGTGTATTGCTGTTTGTGCAGTATTGCTGTTTGTGTCCCTCATTGTCATTGGGGTCTTAGTTTTGACGAAGTAATCTCTTAGATCTCTTCGTTCACTATTGTACTCGCTGCAGGTTATTAGGTAATGTTCAATGGAGTTGTCTTCTAGGCATGCTCTGCAGAATGGATTTTCTATTGCGTCTTTCCAGTTACCTAGTCCGATTTTCCACAGCTGTCTATTTGCCGGTGCTTTCATGTTGGTTTTGGCTTGTGGTTTGTAGTTAGGTTCGTCCAGCACCTAGTATGCGTGTCGGCCTTTAGCGCTGTCTCTCCACTGTTTCCTCCATTCCTGGAGTATGTAATTTTTGATGCTACTCTTTCCTTCTGCTTTACCTAGGCCTGTACTGATTTTATTACTGCTGGTTAGTCCTCGTTTCGCCGCTCTGTCTGCTTGTTCGTTTCCCGGGATACCCCTGTGAGCTGGTATCCATCCGATGGTGACTTGGCATCCCATGCACCTGAGGTTGGTGGCTGTCACTAATATCTCCTCTTTTATGTCGGGTCTGTTACCTTTAGTGAAGTTCCCGAGCGTTTGTACTGAGGGCAGGGAGTCTGTCAATGTACATAGCCTCAGAGGTGGTTTTTCGGCTTCAATCTCCAGACCTTTCAGTATGGCTACCAGTTCTGCCGTGCATACTGCTGTCTGGTCTGTTAGTCTGAACCGTTTCTTCAGTTTCCAGTCTGGGAAACATTACGAAACATTACTTTCTCCACCTTATTAAGCATATTCCTGGAGTGGTGTTGGAAGTCGTAGTCTCATATGCCAGACTCTCCTTTTTCTTTTTTAAGAATCGTCCATTAGCCTTCGCAATGAAACCCCAACCACTAAGTCTGTTTCTCACCAGTGACCCATCAGTATAGATCACTATGTCACTTTGATGTGTGTTACTCTGGATCAGTTGTTGCACCTCAAACTCTATGCGACCCGCTAGTCTATTCTATGCACTCACGACCCAGTGTTACTATTGCATTGTGCCAGCCCGTCATGTCTTCTAGCACTTCAACCCACTCTTTTCCACGATTTATGGTCTCTAGATCACATACCTGACGTATATATATTTCAGTGTTATATCGATTTTTGACAAATATGACTATAATGCCAGTAATGTACTATACATTTGTTGTTTTATTCAATTTTTTTTTTGCATATTCCTTACAGGACGTTGCAGCCAACATCAGCATTTTTCAGTTGCTGTTGATGTACTAGGCAAGATTACGCTCAGTAGTTTACCATTGCTTTCTGAGAGACCGGTTCACATACCCAGTAAGTTACCAACGCGGCGAGAACCGCTACCGATTCTCGCGCATATTACGTTACTCACGAGAATATACGGGATTACGGAGAAAGACGTTAACTCCTAGGCCAGGGAGATCGTTTATTATTATTATTAATTTTCAATAGAGACTATTAATTAATCATTAATTTTTCAAAAGTTAACTACTAAATTTAAATTAATCGTTACCAGCCTTAATGGAAACCCAATTCCAGAACTTACACATGAAACATCAAAATAAACCAGGATGTTTCCTAGTGTGAAAAGGTTCTTTGCTTTGATTAAACAGTTTCCTCTTGTTCCACTTTTCACATGGGGCAGTGAAGAGCATTTTGTGTGATATTCACTGGCACAGGAATGGAGCATAATGGGGCGACCCTTTGGCGTGAAGTTGGAACCGCGACTAACTAACTATAATCAACAACCATGGTGACTCTTTAAAAAGTTAGGACCCTATACCACGCCCTCTTACGTACTAGGTATCTTTTAGTTGTCTCATATAGGTCAACAGTCACTCGAAAAGAAAATAAAGTAAACGTTTTGAGAACAATAATCTCTCCAGGCGGTAGCCTACAAACGTGAGTCACAGACCATGTCACTAAAGAAGACAACTGTGGCCATTGAACATGTCGTCAACCAAGGAACAAAAAATGCCGATATTCTACATCATCATCAAGTGCCGTACCGACTGGCGTAGGCGTTCATGACTCTCCACAGATCTCGGTCTTTGGTTTTCTGGATGAACTCTGCCGTTGATATTCCTCCATGCCACCGTCACTAACCATCAAGCATCATTTCTCTTGGTCTGCCTCTGCCTCTATTCCCCTCGATCTTTCGAGTTGTCACGATGTTCTCCAGCGCCTCACTTCTCATCACATGATAAAAAAAGCTGTTTGTCTCTTTCTAATTGTTGTATATAATGTTATAGTTTCGTTAGCCTCTTTAAGGCATTCGTTGTTAGTTACTTTGGCAGTCCAAGGAACTCGCAACTTTCGTCTAAGGAACCACACCTCTGTTGCTTCTAATCTCTTCCTAATTTGTTCATTTATATTCCAAGATTCACAGCCATACAGCAAAATAGGTTCTATATAGCTCTTCAGCACTCTTTTTCTTACATTCAATGATAGTGACTTATTGCATAAGATATTCTTCATTTTCTGAAATGCAGCCTTTCCTTGCTCTATTCTGCTCTTGATCTATGTTGTGTATCTTCCATCTGATGTTATACATGTCCCTAGATATTTAAAACTATCCACTTGGTGAAGAATTTTCCCTTCTATTTCTATTTTACATTTGGGTGTCACCTGTTTCTTTGATATCACCATTGATTCTGTTTTCTTAATATTTAAGGAGAGTCCTTTTATTGCACTCTCTGTCCAACAATTGCTGTAGATCTGTTGCATTATCCGCTATCAATACTGTGTCATCTGCATAGTGTATAATATTTATATTACAAACTCCAACTAGTATTCCTGGCGACTCTTTGATCACTCTCATTATTACTTCGCTGTAGAGGGCGAAGAGATCCGGTGACAAAACACATCCCTGTCGTACTCCCAACTTTATGTGTTCATAATTTCCTTCTTTATTCCCCATTTTAATTGTT
The DNA here is from genome assembly GCA_963921405.1 of Cepaea hortensis. Taxonomy (NCBI): domain Eukaryota; kingdom Metazoa; phylum Mollusca; class Gastropoda; order Stylommatophora; family Helicidae; genus Cepaea; species Cepaea hortensis. Next base: position 72,680,416 of record OY992877.1, read on the forward strand.
GCTGTTTGGTTCCAGTAAATATTGTTTATTATTCTAAGATCTTTATCATCAATGTTAATATCTTCCACCATTGTAAACAGTTCATCATGTTTTACTTTATCAAATGCCTTAGTTTAATCTCATCATCATCAAGTGTCGTGCCAGCTGGCGTTGGCGTTCATGGCTCTCCACAGATCTCGGAATTTGATTTTCTGGATGAACTCTGCTGCTAATATTCCTCCATGCCACCGTCTCAATCCATCCAGCATCATTTCTCTTGGTCTGCCTCTGCCTCTCTTCCCCTCGATCTTTCCAGTTGTTATGATGTTCTCCAATGCCTCTCTTCTCATCACGTGACCGAAGAAAGATGTTTGTCTCTGTCTTATTGTTGTATATAATGTTCTAGTTTCATTAGCCTGTTTCAGGCAGTCATCGTTAGTTACTCTGGCAGTCCAAGGAATTCGCAACATTCGTCTCAGGAACCACATCTCTGTTGCTTCTAATTTCTTCTTACTTTGTTCATTTACATTCCAAGATTCACTGCCATACAGCAAAACTGGTTCTACATAGCATTTCAGCACTCTCTTTCTTACATTCAGTGATAGTGACTTATTGCAAAAGATACTCTTCATTTTCTGAAATGCGGCTTTTGCCTGCCCTATTCTGCTCCTAATCTCTGTTGTACATCTTCCATCTGATGTTATAAATGCTCCTAGGTATCTAAAATTATCCACTTGGTTAAGGAATTTTCCTTCTATTTCTATGTCACATTTTGGTGTCACCATTTTCTTTGATATTACCATTGTTACTGTTTTCTTGATATTCAAGGAGAGTCCTTTCCTTGCACTACAACGTCTAATAATTGCTGTAGGTCTGTTAAATTATCCGCCACCAATACTGTGTCATCTGCATAGCGTATATTATTTACATTATAACCTCCAACTAGTATTCCTGGCATCTCTTTGATCTCTCTCATTATTACTTCGCTATACAGGGAGAAAAGATCTGGTGACAAGACACACCCCTGTCGTACTCCTAGCTTTATCTGTTCGTAACTACCCTCTTTATTTCCCATTTTAATTGCTGCTACTTGGTTCCAGTAAACATTCTTTATTATTCTTAAATCTTTTCCATCAATGTTGATATCTTCCAACATTTTAATCAGTTCATCATGTTTTACTTTATCAAATGCCTTAGTATAATATATGAAGCACAAATATATGTCTCTCTGTTTCTCTATTGACCTTTCTATAAGTGTCCGTAATGTATAAATTGCATTGTTTGGGCCCTTTCCTTCCACAAATCCATACTGTTCTTCACTAATTTCCATTTTTATTTTCTTTTTGTTTCTTCTCATTATGATTCTGAGTAGAAGCTTAGTGATATGGTTTATGAGGTTAATTGTGCGAAAATCTTCACATTCAATTGCTCCTGGTCTTTTTGGTATAGCTATAAATACAGATTTCAGCATATCACTGGGTAAATATCCACTACTGTAAATATCATTCAACATTTTGGTTAATATATCTACTCCAAATTCTCCCAACACTTCTAATTCTTCTATTGTGATTTCATCTGGCCCAGCTGTTTTTCCTTTCTTCATACGTTTCATAGCGTCAGCGACTTCTTCTTTCAGAATAGGTGGACCTTCTAAGTTACTATCTTCTGTTAATTCTTCCCTTTCTCCGTCATATAATTCTCTTATATACCCATTTCATCTCATCATTATAGCACCTTCCTCTAATAATATCTTTCCTGTTTTTGATTTCAAACACCCTGTATTTATTCTTATTTTTCTTCCTGTAAGCTCACTGATTTGTCTGTACATATTTTTTGTATCATTAATGGAATGTAATTCAATTTTTTTTGCATTGCTCATTTAACCAACTTTCTTTAGCCTTGCCACATTTATCTTTTATTTCTTTATTTATCTTAGCGTATTCTTGTTTGTCATTTTTACTCTGTTTTCTTTTGTCCATCCGTTTTAAGATTTCTTCATTCATCCATTTTTTCTTAGCTATTTTGCCTCTCTCCGGTAATACTTCTTTGCTAGTTTGATGAATGGAGTCCCTTAACATTTCCCATCGTTCATTTATATTCTGTATTTTAGATATCGCATTGTACCTATTTTTCACAGTCACTCTGTATTGTTCTTGCAGTTCTTTATCTATTTTCAGAACCTCTTTATTAAGTCTCATGTTCTTAACCATTTTTTCCCCTCTCTTTAATCTTACTTTTATTTGTCCACATAGTGGTACATGATCACTATTACAGTCAGCACCAGGAATTGTCTTTTAGTTTAATCTACGAAACACAAATATGTCTTTCTTTGTCTCTACTGATCTTTCTAATAGTGTTCGTAATATGTATATTGCATTGTTAGTACCTTTTCCTTCCACATCTCCATACTGTTCTTCACTAATTTCCATTTATATTTTCTTCCTTTTTGTTCTCATTATAATTCTGAGTAGAAGCTTAGTGACATGATTTATGAGGTGAATCGTACGAAAATCTTCGCATTTAATTGCTCCTGGTCTTTTTGGTATAGCTATACATAAAGATTTCAATATATCACTTGGTATATATCGACTGCTATAAATATCATTCAACATTTTGCTTAATATATCTACTCCAAATTCTCCCATTACTTCCAATTATTCTATTGTTATTCCATCTGGCTCAGCTGATTTTCCTTTCTTCATATGCTTGATAGCATAAAGGAGAGGGAGCGGCTCCAAAAAAAAAAAACATGCTTGTTGGCCTAATATGATTACATGGTGTATATTATCATTAGAATGTATCAAACGCCAGGACTAAGATGTGTGGTGAGACATGAAAACATGCGCTACTTACATACATACATACATACATACATACATACATACATACATACATACATACATACATACATACATACATACATACATACATACATACATACATACATACATACATACATACATACATACATACATACATACATACATACATACATACATACATACATACATACATACATACATACATACATACATACATACATACATACATACATACATACATACATACATACATACATACATACATACATACATACATACATACATACATACATACATACATACATACATACATACATACATACATACATACATACATACATACATACATACATACATACATACATACATACATACATACATACATACATACATACATACATACATACATACATACATACATACATACATACATACATACATACATACATACATACATACATACATACATACATACATACATACATACATACATACATACATACATACATACATACATACATACATACATACATACATACATACATACATACATACATACATACATACATACATACATACATACATACATACATACATACATACATACATACATACATACATACATACATACATACATACATACATACATACATACATACATACATACATACATACATACATACATACATACATACATACATACATACATACATACATACATACATACATACATACATACATACATACATACATACATACATACATACATACATACATACATACATACATACATACATACATACATACATACATACATACATACATACATACATACATACATACATACATACATACATACATACATACATACATACATACATACATACATACATACATACATACATACATACATACATACATACATACATACATACATACATACATACATACATACATACATACATACATACATACATACATACATACATACATACATACATACATACATACATACATACATACATACATACATACATACATACATACATACATACATACATACATACATACATACATACATACATACATACATACATACATACATACATACATACATACATACATACATACATACATACATACATACATACATACATACATACATACATACATACATACATACATACATACATACATACATACATACATACATACATACATACATACATACATACATACATACATACATACATACATACATACATACATACATACATACATACATACATACATACATACATACATACATACATACATACATACATACATACATACATACATACATACATACATACATACATACATACATACATACATACATACATACATACATACATACATACATACATACATACATACATACATACATACATACATACATACATACATACATACATACATACATACATACATACATACATACATACATACATACATACATACATACATACATACATACATACATACATACATACATACATACATACATACATACATACATACATACATACATACATACATACATACATACATACATACATACATACATACATACATACATACATACATACATACATACATACATACATACATACATACATACATACATACATACATACATACATACATACATACATACATACATACATACATACATACATACATACATACATACATACATACATACATACATACATACATACATACATACATACATACATACATACATACATACATACATACATACATACATACATACATACATACATACATACATACATACATACATA
>OY992877.1:72687566-72875066 GCA_963921405.1 Cepaea hortensis
GACAGACAGACAGACAGACAGACATTGGCACCTTGCCGTCTTGACAGACGATAGTTTGTGCTTTATAAAGGCATAATAACTTTTACCTATGGCGGTAGCGAATGTGACCGATAAGGCCAATTTGCGCTGTAAATTTCCGTTCACAGTATGTGCATGTGAACACGTGGTCATTTCCACCATCATGCACCATCTTACGTCTCACACGCTCGGTGTGTGACTTATCTGCAATAATTCTCTCCTTTGTCTTTATTCCATTTCTGATGTTTGCCCTCCATGCAACACGTTCAGCGGCGACTTGCTCCCAATGTGCATTATCAATGCCTGTATCAATCATGTCCCGCTTACACACATCTTTGTATCAAAGTAGAGGCCGACCATAAGATCTCTTACCCATCTGTAATTCACCAAAAAAGATGTCCTTAGGTATTCTACTATCATCCATCCTTCTAACATGTCCTATCCATCTAAGTCTACGAAGACTGAGCATGGAATAAACCGTCACACAACCTGATCTTTCCAATACTTCATTATTTGTGATTTTGTCTTGCCACTTAATACCAAGAATTCTTCGCAGACACCGCATATGAAAGCTGTTTAAACGTTTCTCTTGGTGTGAGTAAGTTGTCCAGGTTTCACTGCCATAAAGAAGAGTACAAAGGACACAGGCTTGATAGACAAAAACTTTTGTTTTGGCAGTAAGCTTCCTGTTCTCCCAGACTCTTTTTCTTAACCTGTTCATTGTTGTTGCTGCCTTATCAATCCGGATGTTGATTTCCTGATCTAGGGATAATTTGGTATTTACCACTGATCCTAGATATGTAAAATGGTCTACCATCTCTAGTTCGGCGTCGTCAATAAAGATTGATGGTACCCCATGTGCACCTTGTGACATAATCTGTGTCTTCTTTTTGCTAATTGTTAAACCAAATTCAGAACAAGCATTGGAGAATGCAGATAGTAGACATTGCAATTCTTCCTCAGAGTGGGTCGAAACTGCAGCATCAGCTGCAAATAGCAACTCTCTGATCAGTACCCTCCTAATTTTGGTCTTGGCCTTCAATCTCTGAGCATTGTAGAGGCCGCCATCTCAGCGTTAGTGAATGTATATACCACCATCCTGATAACGAAAGACATATTTCAGTAGAAGAGAAAAGTATATTTTAAAGAGATGGGAGCTAGTACACAACCTTGCTTAACTCCACTCTTGATTTCAAACACTTCAGAAGTTGCACCATCAAACTTGATTATACCCTTCATGCCTATTTGGAACGATTCCACAATGGACAGAAGAGTTGGTGGGCAGCCAATCTTCTTTAGTGCCTTGAACAGACCCTCACGACTGACCAAATCAAATGCCTTTGTGAGGTCGATGAAGGCAATAAACAGTGGTTGATTCTGTTCACGGCATTTTTCTTGCATTTGTCGCAATGAGAATATCATATCAATGGTAGACCGGTTCTATCGAAAGCCACAGTGTGATTCGGGGTAGACTTGATCTCCTAGGACTTGAAGTCTGCGCAGAACAATTCTGGCAAATACTTTTCCAACAATACACAGAATTGAGATACCCCTATTGTTGTTGCAGTCGCTCCGATCGCCCTTGTTCTTGTACAGTGTTATGATGCTTGAATCTTTGAAATCCTCTGGGATTTGTCCTTCTCTCCAGCATAGCTCTATTAGCTCGTGGATCTGTAGAGTGAGTGTGTCTTGCCCACTCTTGATAACCTCTATTGGAATCCCATCCTTACCTGGAGCCTTGCCAGATGCAAGTTCATTTATAGCACACTTAACTTCTGTTTTGGTGGGAAGTGTGTCCAGGTGGTCAAGAGTTGGTAGAGCTTCTATGTCGTTGAGGGCATCATCCACCAGTTTGGTCTCACTTGAGTAAAGCTCCAAATAGTGCTCTACCCATCTGTCCATCTGCTGTTTCTTATCAGTGATGATTTCTCCAGTCAAGGATTTCAATGGTGCACTTCTTTTGATCACTGGACCACAGGCTTTCTTTATACCTTCATATATGCTTCTTATGTTTCCCTTATCACTTGCGATTTGAATGGACTCACATAACTTGATCCAATAATCATTTGCTCACTGCCTGGCAGCCTTTTGCACATCCTTCCTAGCTTGCTTTAGCTCACTCAGAGTGTTACGCGTTGGTCTTTCCTTGTTTCTTAAGAGAGCTATCTTCTTCTTATCAATAAAGGGCTGCAGAGTCTCGCTGTTTGCCGGAAACCAGTCCTGCCTCTTATGATCCACAGTGCCGTAAACCCCTACGGCAGTTTTATAAAGAGTTTCCTTAAGTTGACCCCACTTTTCATTTACTGTACAATTTGCTGGTGTATCAGTGAAAGCGTCTTCAAGTTGATTTGTGTTTAGTTTTGTAGATTCTCTTTGGTCTCAGTCCAACCCTTGCAACAACCAAAGAATGATCCGTATCACAGTCAGCACTGTGGTAACTTCGAGTGAATGATATATGGTTCAGATGTTGTCTCCGTGTGATGATGAAGTCCAGCTGGTGCCAATGGCCGGATCTTTTATGTTTCCATGTGACCTTATGCATCTCTTTTGTTTTAAAAAAGGAGTTTGCAATACATAGGTTATTACTGGTGCAATGCTCCAGCAGCCTTTGCCCATTTTCATTCATGCGACCGATGTCTTATTTTCCAAGGTACACTGGCCATGAACTCGAGTCCTTGCCTACACGAGCATTGAAATCACCGAGCATATAAATGTAGTCAGATTTTGGAACTGCCTTGATCACAGAGGCTAAATCCTCATAGAACGAATCCTTCACATCATCAGAGGAATCGAGTGTCGGTGCATATGCAGTAATAATGGTCATAAAACCACAAGAAGTTGCCAAGCGCAGGGAAAATAGCCTTTTATTTCCTCCTGCTGGAATTTCAATCATTCCCAGTAGCGAATTCTTCACTGCAAAGCCCACATCGTGTTGCCTTTTTTTTCTACCTGCTCTCTACCCTTCAAAAAAAAAAAAGGTGTAATTGTTTTCCCTGAATGACCCTTCCTCAGAGAGGCGAGTCTCCTGCATGCCAGCAATATCAATGTCAAGACGATTGAGTTCGACATCAATCAAAGCCGTTTTTCTCACATTGTCAATATTGGTCAAGTCAGCGGAAAATCCTGGACACATGGTTCTCACATTCCAAGTTGAAAGCCGTAGCTTGAGGTTTCTATTTTTATTCTTATTTGTACCTGGTGCATTGGTTTTACAGCGTGCGATGCAGATTTAGTCCTAGCCCCAAGCACCCATTAAAACAGGCAGGCTGTGGCGGATCAGCACCCAATTGGCCGGGGGCTGCCCAACTTGAGGCGGGCGGTAGCTGATCAGTGACACCTGTAGGTGTCTCCCTCCGTCAGAGGCAACGCGTGGCGACCCATGTCTACGCCAATTGGCAGGGACTTATAAACCGTAACAGTTGCCTCTCGCTTTGATTCCGAGACCAGCTAAGACCAGGGATGGAGTTATTGCCTCTCCATAGCACAAAGCCTGGGCTAAAATATAGAGATCATGTGTTGCCCATGCAGCATGATCCCTCTCTCGGCCTGCCTAGTTCACTCCAGAGGAAAGGTAACAGCCCTACATCTGGAACAAGACAAGCTGCAGAAGCTGCCGGATAAGCTTCGATCCTAGACCAGCCGCCAACCAAGGCTTAGAGCCTGGTCTGCCCTGCCATGACATTTTGTCTTTAGCTTGCAGTTCCTCGAATCAGAGTAAGGCTTTTACCCTCCCAATTACACTCTTCCGCCCGAAGCCGTTGGCACAATGTGGGGTGTCGGGTTTGGTAAGCGCCGCCCAACGTTCGGCGCTAACAGAAAGCAGGTAGTACCGTCTACTGTTCTACGGTAGCTCAGTCATATCTGACTAAGACCTCTCTCTCTCTCTCTCTCTCTCTCTCTCTCTCACACACACACACACACACACACACACACACACACACACACACACAGACAGACAGACCGTCCGTCTGACCAACCGATCGACCGACTTTTCTTACTGCCAGCCTATATGCCCGTTCGCTCTTCTGCCTACAGCCAGACAGACAGACAAACAGACATACCGTCCGACGGACTGCCCGTCAGACCAACCTGTCTGACCACTTGCTTGTCTGTCTACATACATACACATATGTCCTCTTCATTTCCCATTTCACAATAAAAACATCAAGACAAAGAATTGCTTTCCGTGACAATCAGTTTCGAATTGCAATACAAACTATCTTATCTTTTCGTGGCAGATAATATTGAAAGTACCAAACAATGAAAATGCATATAAATGACAGAACTCAATACCATGTGTTTGTATTCTTATTGTTTATTGGTAATATGCATCCAAGCATTATTATGGTTGTTCTTTCTGTATTGTACATGCTTGTAAATATAATACTGATGCCCCTGCTGGGCCTGTAAAACCTGGCAATGTTCTCGTGTGTTCGGAGCGTTGATGAATATTTCCGCTTCGTCTCCAGTAGGGTATTTTGTCTGTAATTAAAACATAGGGGTAATTTGCGTATAATATGCCTGATTAAATTCCCCACTATATTTCCATATTTTACGTGAATCTTCGGTGTCAAACTGTTCAATGGGGGAAAGCGAGCACTTAACAAGAAAGAAAAAAAGTCAAAGAATGCCACAGAACTGCAAGTGGTTATCTCGCAAGGCTCAAGCCTGTGACCTCCAACAGTTACATTGCAAACTTGTCTTCTTTGTCATAGCGATGAGACAGAGGGGAAAATTTGCCACGACACCATGTGACATTATTAAAACTGTAGCTAAAAGCTGAAGTTGTCCCGTTGAAGCACACCAGGTTCTTCACGACCAATTAAACTGTGTTCAGTATGCGAATGGATGTGAAATATTGTCGTGTTTTTGACTGAAGATCTACTGTAAGCCACATTAGGGGGTAGAGTATTAGACCGGAAGGACACTGTTATCAGCTGCGCGGTAGAAAGACTAGACGTAAAACCTCAGGTAACAATGGAAAGCTTCAATCGCAGCCGCTTATTGTCGTTTCGTCACATTTATTGAATCTCATTGATCCCCTGTCTACAGTTTCCTGACAGGGGCAAATTACGAGATAAATTCTCACATTAGTTCACCCCCGCAGGACGTGCCTCGTTCATCACTTGCATTCACCATCTATGTTGTTTTTAATTATTTGCCGTTGCACACACTAGTAACCCGAGGCCAGACCACAATGAGATAACACCCACCTGTCTCTTTTCTTACGGTTCTGTATGTTACAATTTATGGGACTAACATGCATAGATTCAGAGCTGTAACTAATTTAAACGTCTAGATCGTTACCTTTCATTAGTAGCCACAATTGTAGCCACACATGTAGCATTCATTTCTTGCTGGCTTTGTCACCTTATTAATAAATACTGGTGTTGGCTTTCCTTCCCCGCCTGTCCTCCTTAATAAATATGCTATAAAATAACACATTCGCCACCCCTCTCCCCTTTTTTCGCTTCCTCCCAGCTGCCGATCCTACTATTATTTTCAATAGCCTACAAACCGTATTGCGCCACGAGCAATTAGAACCAATGGGCGCTCGCTGCAATGCTCGTTCGGAAACTCCTGGGTTTCCTGCTAGTCAAGCCTGGCGGCGCACGTGATATAATCTGTCACTACACCTGACACCCAGGTTGCGCGAAATCTATAACAAAATGATGGTACCTAGTATTTGATCATTTTATTCATCTTAAAAGCTCGCTGAGATTCTGTTACGGTTGTTTAATTTGTTATGATTTAATAAACGCGTTGTAATAGAAGTATGCTGATCGCCGGGACAGTACTTGTGTGCAGATAATAGTGAATACGTCTTGTGTCGCATTATACATCGATCAACGTTGAAATGGGACCCTTGAAGTAGTGAACCATTTAGACAAGATACTACATTCTTCTCTTAAACTTTCACATTCGACAACCGCCTTACATTTTACGGCTCCTGGGGTGTTTTGCTCGGTTTATAATTAAGTGGTCATGCTGGGCAATAATAGCGTCACACGTAATAACGACATGAAACTAAAACTCGTGTAATAATGCACATCGCATACATACACAAACATGTATAAGCATCTCGAATTACAGTGGGACAACTATTGAGGTCTTCTTGTTCTTACTTTTCTTGTTCTTTGCCTTCGTCGTCTTCTTCATTGTCTTCTGCTTTTTTCTTCTTCTGTATCTCTTCATTCTTCTTCTTTCACCTCCTCCCCTCCCCCTTCTTCTCTTTAAACTCATTCTTCCCTCATCTTCAAACCCCTCCTTCTTCTTCCCCTCTTTCTTCTTCCCTCCTCCTCTTGCTCCTTCTTCTCTTGCTGCTGCTCCCCCACCAGGCGAACCCACTAAGTCTTCTTCCTTTCCTCCACCTTCCCTCCTCCTGATACTTCTCCTCCAAAGACATGTACATATTTTGCTATATCCTTGGGCAGATGCTTCTACCTGATGCATGTCTTGTAAGTTTCGCTAGACGAAGTGTATAACTATGAGCCTTCCCTTTTCAGGCCACTAACATACACGCGATGAATGCCTTGTTTTTACCGCGTAGGGGTTCTCGAGAGTAACGCTGCTGCGCGAGATTCGGTAGCCGATCGCGCTGCGTTGGTTACTTACGGGGGTATGCGAGCCTGTCACTCTGAAAGCAATGGCAAACTACTGAGCGTAATCTTGCCTAGTACATCAACGGCAGCTACAAAATGCGGATGTTGACTGCAACGTCCTGTAAGGGATATGTAACATTTAAAAAAAATGGTAAAATAGTGGGCCAGTCGATGACGTCATCACTAAGCTACGCTGGTAATGTCATAAGCGCGGTCGGACGAGTGTTTGACGCCTGCGCTCGCCTTCAAGTAGGGGAGAGACACAATGATCACCCGTTGCTGCTTGTATTCAGGTCTAGAAATGTGGTGATCCTAACACTTCACCGACCCATGGCAGGCTCCTACTTCAAGACTTGTTTATTATAATGGTCAAATAAGAGAAAGGGGTAGGCACACCCTTAAACATACATCTTCTATATAACATGCAGTCATATCATAACTAACTACTCATCTCACGATCAGGCCACAGCTTTAAATCTCCCACGAATCAACGAATTTGTATCTATTGGAGATGAGTGTGGCTTTCCTGTTAAATGAAATTAAAGTAAAAAAAATATTGTTATCTGTGGTATATCTGAGTTGAGTTGAGTTAAGAACCGACATCACTGCACTCAGGACATTTTTGCACTCAGGACATTCCCATATGTGCTCCGTCCCCTCATTCAACAGCCAGCGAAGAGTCATACCTGAAGGCGCATGGGCATATTATGCTAGATCCATATCTGTATAGACCATCTGGCACAAATGGGTGATGTGGCCGGTATCACGCCGACAATCTTTACTTCCCAAGACATTTAAACACCCAGTTTAGGCTGCTTCGACCCGGGGGCCTGGTCTAATGACGCCTCTACAACGTCTTACTGGTATCCCAGACTGGATTGAGTCTTAATTTTATGATTCTGATACTATTATACTGGGAAGACATATCTGGAAAACATACACGTTAGTTTATAAGATCTGTAGGTATGTAGGAGGTAAAACACATTTATTATAGCTTGTGGTAATACAATTGCTATTGGTAATGATTGCCGCTACAAGATATTCAACACCAATCGAAAATAGGGATACCTGTTGGGGAGCTGATACTGAAAACCAAGGAACACCAAATAAGACGGAACCCCAACAAACGAAACGACATATACGGATTCAAGCAACCTGTCCACGTTTTTGTTTAGGTATATCATTTAGACACGCAATTTATTTATTTTTTTTGGGGGGGGGGGGGGGGGGTTGGTGCTCGCTCGCTTTGAACTCAATAATAGTCCCTACATGTGCTGCTACTTAGTGCACTGGACTGATGTTTGCGTGTGGATGAGCTCTCCCTTTTACCAGTATCCCTCGCCACCAGGCAAACCCACTCCGACTTCTGAGGTACTTATAATTTACGTCTCCAAGTCAAGGGCGAGAATTCAACATGCTAGTCCACATGACTAGTGTAAGGGTTGAATCCGCCACCTCGGCATTAGTTACCAATGTTTAAAAACAAGCGCTCTTATCCATTCAGCCACACTCACCCTTCCACCTTATATTGATTGTGATATTCCTGTCTTCTAGATAAGTACTCTATCTTTATAAAAGCAAAACAACTAGCGTTCGTTGACGAAAGCTGTGGTCGCAACCTTCTTTTGTATCTGTCTACGTCTCACCCATTCCTCGTTATATGTAATCTTCTTTCGCTTAAAGAAAAAGCGCGCTTTCTGCAATCTCTAATATCTTATTTCACATATCTCACTTAGCAGATCTCACACACACATAACCACGAAGACCTAGTATAATATTTGAGAACAATATGGTCTTTTCGTATGAAATCTCTGCCCTCGGAAATAGCAGTTTTGTCACATTCAGCGTGTTATTCATTATAAATGTCATAAGTTTTTCAAATCATTTGCTGACGAAACAAATTTAAATCATTCTCGTTTTGTCAATACGGCTAGTGCAATGCTCTCACATTCTTATTTAGATTTGTCTTAATGTTTTGTGTTTTCGCTCGCTTCTAGTTGTTAACTTCACACATTACTCGGTATGGTTGTTGATCTTATTATTCCTAAAACCGTAATGGCAAACGGATAATTTTACGACCTCTAAACAAGCGCCTGAAAATGTTCGTCTGCTACTTTCGTCTTCACAGAATTCTATATCCTGCAAAAAGGGTTACACCAGAGACAGATTAGCTATTTCAGTGTATCACACTCAGTGTTTTACACACGCTAAAAATATAAATATATGATACATTTCTATGGATTAACCTTCTGGGATAAAACCGCTAGAGCATTAAATTTACATTGGGGGGTCATACTTCTGCGACCTGCTTGAGGTTATAAAATTTCACCAAGAATAAATACAATTCTCATTATTAAGATCAATATTCCTTTGAAACACCGTGCACATTTTTTGCGTTGATGCATGTCGAATTTGAATAGACGCACAAAGTGTAAAGCATTGTCAGGGGAAGAATGGTGCCCATTAAAAACAACTGCCCGGTCGCAAATAGGAAAATTATGAAAAAAATGGTGTTACGACGAGGACGTGATAAAAACATGACAAGAGGCGACAGTGTCGCCGGACAAGCCCGGTCTTCCCAGCTAGGGGAGATAACTGCCAGTTACCACGTTCCAGGTCTCAACTGGTCGACTTTAAACGTGAGAAACATCGCACGTGCCATAGTTTTTGTTTCACCCTGAGACGCAGGAGAAACAGCCATGAATATATCGGTAGTGTCGCTGATTTGGGTGGCCTCAAAGGCTACAATGAGTTTTTTCTTGTGGTTTGTGCAGTTTCTTTGAAACAAAACTTGAACACTTGATTTCGCGCTAACACTACCTCTTGTCAGTTCTTTGTGTCTTTGTGGGCAGGTTTGCACACGACTCAGAGAACAAGAAACAAGACTGGATATCAAAATAGCAAAATAGCTTTTTGTTCAATTAAAGCATCGTTTAGCGGGTATAATTTCTCATGTTATTACCTTCATTTATACGTTTGTTTGTCTTCGGCATTTTAAAGTTTCTGACTGTGTCTGTCTGTGATTATTTAATATATTGGATGTTCGCCCACTGCACTCTCGTTAATATTGCTTTTCCGTGTTATTCATTTTGGCATCGTTTATGATACAGCAGTTACTCATTCAATTCATCATCATCAAGTGCCGTGCCAGCTGGCGTAGGCGTTCATGCCTCTCCACAGATCTCGGTCTTTGGTGTTCTGGATCAACTCTGCTGACGGAATTCCTCCATGCCAGCGTCTTAATCCATCCAGCATCATTTCTCTTGGTCTGCTTCTGCCTCTCTTCCCCTCGATCTTTCCAGTTGTCACGATGTTCTCCAATGCCTTTCTTTTCATAACATGACCGAAGAAAGTTGTTTGTCTCTTCCTTATCGTTGTATATAATGTTCTAGTTTCATTAGCCTGCATCAAGCAGTCGTTGTTAGTTACTCTTGCAGTCAAAGGAATTCGCAACATTCGCCTCAGCAGCCACATCTCTGTTGCTTCTAATTTCTTCTTAATTTGTTCATTTACATTCCGAGATTCACTGCCATACAGAAAAACTGGTTCTACATAGCATTTCAGCACTCTCTTCTTATATAATTATTTGGCATTTAAAAAAAAACATGTTTTTCTTTCATTTTATCATTATCGTAGATGACATGTTGTTTTCCTTGGGTTTAGTTGCTCACTATTAAGACAAAAATTGTTTGCTAATGTAGACAATAAATTGCTCCAAATGGTGACTAGTCCTTTCTCCATCACTGTTAAAAGGAAAGGAATGACATAATATGTAAGGGAAATAAACCTTCATATTAAAATGCAAATTAATTTTTATAAAACATTCAGTTAACATAAACAAACTGTACACTTATATTGTCTACATTAACCAAAATTACCACACACCATAGACAGAGAAGAGGACACATCGAGGTATTAAAGATTGCAGATGTTATTAAAGTCCTGAAAAATAACAACTGGAATGTGTGGAGTCTTAACAACGTAAGAGGAAACGACATCTGATGAATTGGCAGTACAAGCTAGATAGAGATCGTTACCTCATACGGACAACGATCACCGTCAAATTAATAAACTTGTGAGGATAAAACAGTTGGCAGCTCCAATTAGAGGCCGACTCAGTCACGGGACTATTAATCTGAGCCAGGGATGGACCCTAACTATAACATCTCCTCGAAGTTCAACGCGGTAAATCGTGAAATCGAATCGAACTAGAGATATCTTGATAACAGCAGCAACAGATTTAATTCCTGCCAAGAATAAGCAACATAAGCCATTGGTCACGTCAGACACGTTAGAATTTATAAAACAACGAAGGAAACTAAAACGAAAGGGGGAGAAACCGACAACAGCATGGCGAAGTATACATATTTAACAAGAGAACTGAGAAATAACACAAGAATGGAAACAAGTTTTATATATATATATATATATATATATATATATATATATATATATATATATATATATATATATATATATATATAAGATTGTTGTACTAGGATAGAGCAATATCATAAGAATGGAAAAAAACAATTACGAAATGTTCAAAGAAATGAAGTTATCGACACGAAATTTTCAACCTCAATTAAATGTTATCTATGACAAGTTGAGATATACCCTAACCGAATCTAGAAAAAAATATAGAAGGAATACTGTAGTGGAATGTATGATATGAATGACGATATGAATGAGATACATCAACCAATGACAGCATAGACAGTACCTGAACCCTCATTAGATTAAATTGTATGGGCAATAAAGAACCTGAAGAATGATAAATCACCAGGAAGTGATGAGATACCAGCTGAACTAATTAAACCTGGAGGAGAAGAAAGCATACCAATCTATCACGAACAATATAAAAAAAGATAAGGAAATATGGTATATGGCCAAAAGATAGGAAAAGAACTATCCTAATTCCAATACCAAAGAAGGGCAACTGGAAATTATGCACCTGTCAACGTCTAGAGGTATTTGAAAGTGAAGTGTTCAAGACAGGTAGATAGTGCGAGCATAGATGAGACGTAAACGCATGAGTCAATCTTATATATAAAAGGCAATCTCCGTCTGTATGTCTGTCTGTATGTATGTCTGTATGTCTGTCCTTTATGCGTACGCGAACGGTCCATCCGATTGAGATGAAATTTTCTACACGTCTTCCTCTCATTCCCGCCCTGCCAACTGTCATAGTTTTTTTCCCTTCTTCCTCCTCCTCCCTCCTCCCCCTCCCTACATACGTAAATAGAAGAGATCAAAGAATCCCTGAACCACAACGCTAGGAAAAGCGAAGAAAATGACGCGACTACACAGAATCGTCACACGGCAATGTCAATAACAATTCATCTTTCTATGTGTAAAGAAGTTATCCACAGAGAAATTACAAAATACCAGCCATGGTACACAACCTGTGGTAATATTGACAGATGCAAAATCCGTAATAGAGGCGCTCCTGTCTGGGAAATTGCCAGTCCTGAGGACACTACTTTCTGAACTTAGCAGTCAGCGTAAGATCACCATACAGTGGATACCATCCCACTGTGGAGTCCCCGGAAACGACAGAGGTGATCGATTGGCTAAGGAAGGAGCAAACGAAGAACAACCTGATGTGCCTATTACATACCACCAAAAGAAAAGAATGATCAAATCAGCCAGAAGGCCACCAAACCTTACTCAAGACGACTACCACGTTATGGACAGACCAGAACAGGTCATTCTCCTGCGCCTCAGAACAGGACACAATAGACTACGCAACCACATGTATACAAAATTCAAGATTGGTGACTCAGCCATGTGCACATGTGGTTTGGCGTCGCAGACAGCAGAGCACAAACTCCAGGATTGCCCAAACTACAACATATCCAGGCGAACCTTCTGGCCTAGAGAGACAACAGTGGAAGATAAACTCTATGGACCGCTGAATGAACTAAAAAAGACTGTTAGATTCATACAAGAGACAACATTGCAGTTATAAACATATTTCAGGCGAACGAAAGAAGAAGAAGAAGATCCACAGTCATGTAGAAGGAAAGAACGATCAATGGAAGGACCGAAATCACAGAACCTAGACGAGTATGAATTAGGAATGGCGAACTCTCTCCTCCTCCCTTCTCCTCCTCCTCCCTCTACCTCCACCCTCCTCCTCCTCCCTCTCCCTCCACCACCTCCCTCCTCATTCTCCCTCTTCCTCCTCCCTCCTCCTCCCTCCTCCTCCTTCTCCCTCCTTCTCCTCCCTTCTCCTCCTCTCTCCTCCTCCCTCCTCCTCCCCTCCTCCTCCCTCCTACTCCCTCTTTCTCCTCCCTCCTTCTCCCTCCTCCTCCCTCTTCCTCCTCCTCCTTCTCCCTCATTCTCCCTCTTCCTCCTCCATCCTCCTCCCTATTCCTCCTCCCTTCTCCTCCTACCTCCTCCCTTCTCCTCTTCCCTCTATCTCCTCCCTCCTCCTCCTCCCTCTACCTCCTCCCTCCTCCTCACTCTTCCTCCCTCCTCCTCTTCCTCCTCCCTTTCCCTCCTCCCCCTCCTCATTCTCCCTCCTCTTTCTCCCTCCTCCTCCTTCCTCCTTCTCCCTCGGCCTCCTCTCTCCTCCTCCTCCCTCCTTCTCCTCCCTCCTCCATCCTTCTCCCTCCTCCTCCTCCCTCTTCCTCCTCCTCCTTCTCCCTCCTCCCTCTTCCTCCTCCTCTCCCCTCCTACCTCCTCCCTCATCCCTCCTCCCCACTCCTTCTCCCTCCTCCTCCCTCCTCCTCCTCTCTCCTCCTCCTCCTTCCTCCTCCTCCTCCCTCCTCCCTCCTCCTCCTTCTTCCTCCTCCTCCCTCCTCCTACCTCCTCCTCCCTCCTCCTCCTCCCTCTCCCCTCATTCCTCCCTCCTCCTCATAATCCCTCCTCCTCCTTCCTCCTCCTAATCCCTCCACCTCCTGTCTCCTCCTCCTCCCTCCTACTCCCTCCTGCTCCCTCCTGCTCCTCCCTTATTCTCCCTCCTCCTCCATCCTTCTCCCTCCTCCTCCTTCCTCCTCCTCCTTCTCCCTCCTCCTCCCTCTTCCTCCTCCTCTCCCCTCCTCCTACCTCCTCCCTCCTTCTCCCTCCTCCTCCTCCCTCCTCCTCTCTTCTCCTCCCTCCTCCTCCTTCTTCCTCCTCCTCCCTCCTCCTACCTCCTACTCCCTCCTACCTCCTACTCCCTCCTCCTCCCTCTCCCCTCATTCCTCCCTCCTCCTCCTAATCCCTCCTCCTCCCTCCTACTCCTCTCGTCTCCTCCTGTCTCCTCCTGCTCCCTCCTGCTCCCTCCTGCTTCCTCCTCCTCCCTCCTCCTCCCTCCTTCTCCCTCCTCCTCCCTCCTTCTCCCTCCTCCTCCTTCTCCCTCCTCCTCCCTCTTCCTCCTCCTCTCCCCTCCTCCTACCTCCTCCCTCCTCCTCCCTCCTCCTCCTCCCTACTTCTCCCTCCTCCTCCTTCCTCCTCCTCTCTCCTCCTACTCCTTCCTCCTTCCTCCTCCTCCTTCTTCCTCCTCCTCCCTCCTCCTACCTCCTACTTCCTCCTCCTCCTCCCTCTCCCCTCATTCCTCCCTCCTCCTCCTAATCCCTCCTCCTCCCTCCTACTCCTCCCTCATCCTGTCTCCTCCTGCTCCCTCCTGCTCCCTCCTCCTCCCTCCGCCGAATATGAATTAAATGATATGCTCCCCACCAGGGCCTGGCCGAAGCCGGGCCGGGTCGTCTTTTTTGGGAACGGGAACGGGAGCAGGGCTTAATATGAATTAAATGAGACGCTCCATTTACCCAAGTTAATTGTTGGGGGAAGATGTAAAGATCTTTCAAGTGCTCTTTCTAATAATAGACAGACAGACAGACAGACAGAAGATAGTCGGGAACGGGAACGGGAGCTTATATGACTACTTATATGAATTAAATGAAATGCTCCCCACCAGGAGCTGGGCGAAGCCGGGCCGGGCCAGACAGACAGACAGACAGACAGACAGACAGACAGACAGACAGACAGACAGATAGTCGGGAACGGGAACTTATATGACTACTTATATGAATTAAATGAGATGCTCCCCATCAGGGTCTGGGCGAAGCCGGGCCGGGTTAGACAGACAGACAGATAGACAGACAGACAGACAGATAGATAGTCGGGAACGGGAACGGGAGCTTATATGACTACTTATATGAATTAAATGAGATGCTCCCCACCAGAGTCTGGGCGAAGTAAGATATAATTTATTACATTAGGATATAATCACAATAACAATAATGTCTCATCAGCGTTCGTTCTCGCACACAATCATAACATATCACAATGTGGCGATAATTCAGCAATACGTTACAATAAAGCCACTCCGCTCTCGTATCGCAGCCACACACACAAGCACAAGTCACACGGCTCAGCTATTCAAATCCTGAAGTCCCAAGGTATATTCTACCCTGTCACACTCTCAGACACACATCCTCTCTCGGTCAAGTCCAAAGCCCGTCTGGCTTCTCCTCGATTGCCCAGTGGTCACGAGGTGTTTGCCCCTCGTGCAACCCGTGGGAAGTCAGATGTCTCGCATACGTCGGGTTGAGACTAGGCGTACTGCGTAGTTCAATTCATGATGACCTGTCCTTCACGGATACAGTCCGGTCTTTCAGCATCTAGACTATTATTATTCCCCCGTACTCACCCCATGTCTCTATCTCTAACATCTATCCTTTCTTATGTCCCCTACAGGACCTTGACATACTTCCCCTCCTCCACTCTTGTGTGGTGTATTCTTTTAATTAGTTTGTACTAATTCTGTCAAGGACCTAAGGGAAGTAATTATTATCCCTCTGGTATATAAGGGAAGGGCAGTAATATGGTAAGTGAGAACTGTTTGATGTCTATTGAGACACTAGCAACTAATGTTACATACATATAATACCATCTTGGGTGGTTGTCAAAAAGTCTATACTCTCGTCATTCTTAATGATAGGACTATCCAGACCGAAGTAACGAAATGTCTCACATTGTGAACTTTCGTCCACAAATTCATCCTTCTCAGACATCCAAAATGATACCATGAATATTGGCTCTTTTTACAGATACTCATCAAGAAAATATCCTTGGTCCCATTAAGATTGCTTGCAACCCATTGTCCCCAAATATTTCTATTTAACTGTATAACATTTTTTTACTCCCGTATGTTGGCAGTGTATGTACTAGACATATTTTGTTTCCATACAAAATTACTTACTTCCCTTGTTATCCTGTAAGTGTTGACTAATCTCCAATGACTGTCCTATTAAAGTGTATGCACTGTATCTGGTTTTGTTGAGTGTTTAAGTATTATATTTACAATGGTGTGTTTAATATTTGTGTTAGCTGCATGTGATATAGTGTGTGAAGTGTCTAGTTATCTAAGAGTCAAAGGCTAGAATTTCTAACGCCATGATTTACAGTATATGTGTATTTCATGAGGTAGACTTTCTAGCTATGATTCTTAGATTTATTATTTATTTGGTCTAACTACTATGTTATAAGACACTTATAAAAATCTAAAACGAATAACAAGTGTTACAAAACGTATACAATATACAAGGACAAAGCTTGTCGCGTACAATTTGCACGCTGTGACGAACATACAATGTTTTTAATTCATGTACTCTGTCTTCCACACGTCTTTCATTCACATAAGTTATTTTAAATCATCCTGTTAAAATTACAAATGAAGTTTGGGAATAATTATTGCCAACGTGAAAAAAAAAATGTTGGCACTGAATTAAATTTGGAAAACTGATTTTAATAACGCGATTAACAAATAGCAAAATGAAATTAAATTTAGGCTTAATATAGCCGTGATTTGCATTAAGTTTATATGAAAAATCATTGAATTTATATATCATATTTACAAATTACATTACATTACACAAATATTCTAATTTAAATTAACTAATTACGTTGCTGGTCCATCTGATGACGTCTCCGATGAAGCATGCAGTTCGTAGGTGTCACAAGTTCGTCGCGTGTTGTCGTTGGAAATATTCTGTCCTAATTCATTATAAGTTTAGTGAGATCGTCCCAATGTTAGAAATGTTATGTCCCATTTCACGATAATTTCAAAGGAAATGTTTCAATGTAGCAGATTCTTTACAATGTTCCTGCGAATTTAGAATGTCGCTGTTTGATAAATGCATCGACATAAAATATCACAGTTTGTAGACTCGGGCATACTTATTGGTATCTTATTCATCCGACGACTCGGGCATTCTTGTCAAAAGATCTGGTAAAATATTTATGATATGTTCTATATCATAGCTAAAATCTTGGAGTATTAAGGCCCACATTGCGATTCTGTTGTTCTTCGGTGTGCCTTGTTTGATTACAAGTAGCGGTGAGTTGTCTGTTTCAATGAGAAAGTGGGTGCCTCTGAGATACTTCTCAAGTTTCAGGACACAATAGACCACACTCAGACCTTCAAGTTCTGCAATGCTGTATCTCTTTTCTGCCAGTTTGAGCTTGCGGCTGACATAGAGAATTGGATGCTCGATTCCATCGTGTTTCTGCATTAAAATTCCAGATATAGAAGTAGTGCTGGCATCTGTTTTTAATATAAACTGAGTATTAATATCTGGGAGACGAAGAATGGGTGGATTGGAAAAAATCAATTTCAGTTTCGTAATTGCGTCATCTAAATAGACACTCTTACAGATGCAATTAATACTAAATTTTATGATTGAATATGGAATAACAGTCATGGAAATTGTCAAGGTGGATGTGAATTTATCATAGAAATACATTAAGAATACATTGACAATTTTACACCAATAATAATGAATAGACGTCATGGTGATATTTGCAATTTTAGAATGAAATAATATTGACCGATTCATCACTAAGGTTGTGATTATCACAGAAAACTCATTTGTCCAAAGAATTATTGTTAACGATAAATTCTGATGTATAAACAGTGCTATTGTAAGTTTTGTTAATAATAGCAGTATTGTGAGTAGTGTAAACAAGTCAGATCTAAACATAGGTGAATTTGGGTGTTTAGGTCTGTCGGTTGCGTTGTGTGTCTTAGAGAAAGTTTTGCTGTCGCTGTCAGTACAACTGGTTGGTGGTAACTCTGTCTTAACTTTGTCACTTGTTTCCCTGCTGTTGAGTGTTGAGAAAAGTAGTTCGTTGTTTCTGTTTTTCCGATAAAGCGGTTTGTTTGTATGCGGTAGTTAGAACTTTAGTTTTCGTCTTAGGTTAACCGTTTGCATTGTTTTATTTGCATGCTTTTTGTATGCATGCTTGTTGTCTTGTGATATTTTGGTAATGGTGACTACTTCTGTAGGTTTGTCAGTAATCTTGGTGAGTCTTTGATTTGTCACTTTGACCTGATAAATTTGGACAGAACAAGTATAATGCATACTATTTGTTTCTGGTATAGTTTCGTCACTGGTAGTTTCCTTTGGAGTTTTTACTTGTTTGTCTTCTTTTTAGTACTTATAATTTTGTTCACTTGCAGTAGGTTTCTTTACTGCCTCATTGTTGCAATACTTTTGTTCCCAAATTTTAATGTCTTTGTTGGAACATTTTTTGACATCGGGAAGAATCCCAATAATAAGGTCTGCGCACGGGTTGTCTAATACGGCACAGATTACACGACCTGATATGAATGGTGTGTCAATTTTTGTCAGTGCCAGAGGATATTTGTCAATATTGCCTGCAAATGTGCTACATGTTACAAAGTCTTCTAAGTAGTCACTGTCTTGTATGAATGTTTTTCTGACCCCATTCAAAGTCGCCCCGCTATCACGAACGATTTTACATGGCTGTTTGTTTATAAAGACTTTGTGAAAGTCTAGTTTGCCTTTAGATGTTAATGCGGCGTTGGCACTTTCATTTGTGATTGGGATGGTGTGCCCACACTCCAAAATATTGTCTGAATGAAATTTCGTACAGGTGTTACATTCATCAAACTTAAATATATCTATAACCTCTAATGCATTCACCTTCTCATGCTGATTTTCATTCTGTGCCTTATTCTCATCTTCATCCGATGAGGTATCAATCAAAATAGCATTTGCTTCTTTTAGCATGCGACGACCCTCACAGTTAGAGGAATAGTGGCCATACGCCCGGAAAAAGAAGCATTTAACAGCCCTTTTGTACTCTGTACGCTTTGTCTTTTGCTTGTTTATCATCATTTCTAGGTGATGTTTACAATTCGGGTTCTTATCACTCATAGAGTAATCATCGTGTCCTAATCTACAATATTTACATGTTGAATACCTTTCTTTAGCTTTATTCCTATTATGAAATGGTTTTGGTTTTGTTACATTTATAGCAGATGCTACATCATTCAGATTATCATTAAGAATAATGATGTCTCTGTTTGCTGAGAAAAATGCATTACCTTTTTGTTCAATGTCATGAATAGTCGGCACTCTTCCGACAGACGGGTCTAAATAGTTCTGCAGTGAATAAGTGATTAGGGTTAGGGTTAGGGTTAGTGTTAGTTATATAAAATCATTCACTGCAGAACTATTTAGACCCGTCTGTCGGAAGAGTGCCTGAATAGTCTGACAATCACTTTGTTGCAAACATTTGGAGAAAGCTGTTGGTAATGATGATATAACTTGTTTATAATCTTTAACTCTTATAATTTATCGAAGCTTTTCTCTACTTTTGCTGAGTTAATCCATTTAGTGAAAACATCTTGTGTTGTTGAGACGTAATCTATGAATGTTTGATTAGCGTTTGGGCTTAATTTAGCAAACTGCATCTGATATCCAGCAGTGTCTAATGAGAAATGTTGCATTATCCTCTGTTTGATGTAGTCATAATTTCTTCTTAAATCTTGAGTTATCGTTTCTATTACTTTCAATGGCTCTAAAGCTAAATTTCGCATATATATAAATGCCCAATTCTCCTTTGCAATGTCATGGTATTGCATTAAACATTCACAATTTTCTGTCCATGCGCCGATTGAGTCTCCAGAACAAAAGGGCTTTACTATTCCTTTGAACTTATTAAATTTCTGTTCTTCTTCCTTGCTTTTTAATTTATTCATTGAAATCTCTACGTTGGAGTCAATTTCTAATTGCTTTACTCTCATTCGTGTTTCTGACTCAATTTTATTAGCCTCTACATCCAGTTCTTTCTGTCTTATGGTTGCTTCAATTTCTAACTTTTTGTTAGCTGTTTCTAATTCTAATTCCTTCTGTTCATGTTCTAAAGCTCCGTCCTGTCGTTCTTGTTCTTTCTCTTCTCTTAGAAAGTTATCTGCATGTATTTTTTTTACTCCATTGTGCTAACGTATCTCCTGTGTAACCTAGTTTTTCTCCTAACTCGATACACTTTTCTAAAGTTGAAATTTTAGAATTTTACAAAAATATTTATGTACACAAAAAGATTAATTTTGAAATAGATTGGTTGGTTATTTACCTTTTAGTAATGTTACAAAATGGTACTTCAAATTTACAGGTGTGAAAACAAAATGAGTGACTATTTAGAATTGCAATCCAAGAAATAAAGTTTAACTCATCTGATTTTAACGGGTGTTGCTCCAGCACTACTTGTAACTTCTGTTGCTTTCGTGGTTTCTGCAACTTCTTTACAGGTACTCAAATTAATACATCAACCTGTTGTAGGACAGAAAAACATTAATATCGTCGTATAGTCATGTCCATGTCAATGTCATGTAATGAGAGAGAATTATATCAGCAATTAGTTTTAGAATAGACTTCAGAGTGGATCAGGATAAACACACACACACACACACACACACACACACACACACACACACACACACACACACACACACACACATATATATATATATATATATATATATATATATATATATATATATATATATATAATTAGATTGTCGTTGTCGTGTGTATGGTAATAATTTTACTCGGCTAGCCCACGAGTTACAGTTGTTATTTTATCTGTCTTAGGACTCGCCAATACGGACGATTTCCCCCATAGTTAACCTGTCATCGTCTAGAGGTATTTAAAAGTGAAGGGTTCAAGACAGGTAGATAGTGCGAGCATAGATGAGACGTAAACGCATGAGTCAATAAGATATAATTTATTACATTAGGATATAATCACAATAACAATAATGTCTTATCAGCGTTCGTTCTCGCACACAATCATAACATATTACAATGTGGCGATAATTCAGCAATACGTTATAATAAAGCCACCCCGCTCTCGTATCGCAGCCACACACACAAGCACAAGTCACACGGCTCAGCTATTCAAATCCTGAAGTCCCAAGTATATTCTATCCTGTCACACTCTCAGACACACATCCTCTCTAGGTCAAGTCCAAAGCCCGTCTGGCTTCTCCTCGATTGCCCAGTGGTCACGAGGTGTTTGCCCCTCGTGCAACCCGTGGGAAGTCAGATGTCTCGCATACGCCGGGTTGAGACTAGGCGTACTGCGTAGTTCAATTCATGATGACCTGTCCTTCACGGGTACAATCCGGTCTTTCAGCATCGAGACTATTCTTATTCCCCCTTACTCACCCCATGTCTCTATCTCTAACATCTATCTTGTCTTATGTCCCCTACAGGACCTTGACAGCACCAATTATAGAACTGTTGCCCTGAGAAGTCATGCAAGTAAAATTATAGTAAAAATCATAATGGGAAGACTTCGTAAAAAAATGGAAGAAGAGATAAACGTGGTTATAACTGGAATTATTAGACAAGGAAGAGGAAGAAGAGATCATATACTCATCATGCGTTTAATAATAGAGAAGTGTAGAGAATTTAATGTAAACCTATTCTCATGTTTCGTGGATTATTCAAAGGCAAATGACTGTGTACAACATCAGGAACCTTGGGAAATCATGAGGAAAATGGGCTTCCAATCACATGTAGCACAACTCATAAGAATGCTTTATCTAGACCAACAAGCAGCAGTTAGAATAGATGGCGAGACAGATTGGTTTGATATCAAACAAAGAGTCCGTCAATGCCGTGCTGTCCCCCTATTTCTTTAGCATGAACGCCGAAAATATGATGAGAAATGTCTGAGGTGATACAACCAAGGAGCAATATAATGCCCAAAATATAGGTGGTCATAAAATACCAGAGATTCGATATGTTGATGATCCGATATTACCATCCACATCACAGAATGGTTTAGAAAAACTAATAACCTCAGCCCAAAATAATAGTTAAAAATCACAACTTATATCTTAACATTGTAAAAACAAAGATAATGCATACAGAAAAAACTAATATAGAGAACGAAATATATGTTAATGAGGAACAATTGGAAGTGGTGGAAAATTTCCACTATCTTGAGTCATTAATTATCAACAATAGTGACAGAATGAAAATAATTAAAAGACGAATGAATATATATTGCTCTTCATAAACTAAAGTAACTGAATACATTGTGGTGTGGGTCAGAAATACCTACAGAAATTAGATTTTTAAGAACATGCATCTTTCCCATTGCAACATACGCCTATGAGAACTTGGCACTTAGTAAACAAGCTGAACAAAGCATACATGCCTTTGAATATAAATATATTAGACGGGTTCCTAGAATATCTTGGATACAGAAAAGAACAAATGCATCCATACGAGAAGATCTGAAGATTAAAGAAATGTGGCTACTAAAGACGATAAAATAAAGAAAATTTAAATAATTTGGTCACTTGAAACGTCATAACAGTATGGAGAGAATAATAATGGAGTGGTATTTGCCCGGTAAGAGAGGAAGAGGAAGGCCAGAGAGAAGATAGGTGCAGGATGTGGCAGAAGATCTCCATATCAGAGTATTGAACACGGGACATCTTGCTTATGACCGAAAAGTTTTCCGGAAGGTTGTTATGGGAGCGAGGTTCTGCCAAGGACATGCTACTGAATGAATGAAGAATGAATGAATGAATGAATGAACAACGTAAAAGATGCAATTAAGAAAACGCCATGCATTTCGTAATCCGACATCCCGTGGTCGAAACACACCTGCAGGCAATCTGGAAGTAGACCGCCATGCGTTGGATTCCGTACAATGGTATGAGTACCGGTCGTTCAGAAATCAAAGGCAAACTACTGAACGTTAACTTACCCAGGAATCACAATCAGCCAAAAACTACTGGGGTTGACTGCTACGTACTGTAAATGATATGCTACGAACTAACTAACCTTGATGTGAACTGGAAGCCATGACCGCTGGCAGGCAAGCATCCAGCCACTACCTCAGCTCCCATTGCGTGTCTGTTTAGGTAATACTGTTGCATGAAAGAAGATAACAGTGTCTAAGTTCAACAGAAGTCGGAGTGTCTTCGCCTAATGGCGAGGGACACTGGCAATAGAGAAATATAATCCGCATGCAAATATCAATCCAGTGTAATAGAATTAATAATATGTCTATGGACTACGCTTAAGTTCAAAGCGAAGAGCCGCAATAAAAAAAAAAAAAGAAGATATGCAGGATCGGATACACCAAACTCCCGTTCACATCGTCCTGGAATGGTCCAGGCATTTAAGAGCCTACAATAGTAACTTACAAGTATACGGGAATCCACTCTACGTGCAAGACGGATTCCAATTTCTTTCGCGGCGGAATCTGAAAATTGACTTTGGTTCCCAGATCGACCCATTCTAAAATGGATACAATGAAACTTCCGAGGAAGTAAGGGCGGGCGGGTATGATATTGACCACAACACTCCTGGAGTTTACACTGTCTATAAACGTATGGATTTAGTTGTACCATATGGCCTATGCGTCTTAACGAGAGTAAAAGGCTCCTTTATTTCACATGTACAGAACAGCGTCTGTGCAAACATAGTGACTTTCAGGACTCTCTCTCTCTCTCTCTCTCTCTCTCTCTCTCTCTCTCTCTCTCTCTCTCTCTCTCTCTCTCCCTGTGTGTGTGTGTGTGCGTGTGTGTGTGTGCTTAGTACTATAAGGAAAATACAAAGAGTTTGATTGACCATATCTAAAGGAGAGGTGAGATGGGAAAGATGCCAGAAAAGAGAAGCAGAAATAGAGAGATGTACATGCAAGCGAAACATAAACATTTTGAGCTCCAATAGCAAAACCAAATGTATCAAAATATCACATACCCGTAGGATTTGAGACATCCGCCGATGTCTACTTCAGACACGACACATGAAGAAGAAGAAGAAGAAGAAGAAGAAGAAGAAGAAGAAGAAGAAGAAGAAGAAGAAGAAGAAGAAGAAGAAGAAGAAGAAGAAGAAGAAGAAGAAGAAGAAGAGGAGGAGGAAGAAGAAGAAGAAGAAGAAGAAGAAGAAGAAGAAGAAGAAGAAGAAGAAGAAGAAGAAGAAGAAGAAGAAGAAGAAGAAGAAGAAGAAGAAGCAGAAGAAGAAGAAGTAGTTTATTATTGAGCTGGAGAATAAATATGTCAGCATCTAATATAATAAATCTGGCGTTACTAGCGAAACATGCACTAGTTTCAGAAAAGCTCACAACATGCTTCTATTACGCGCGCTATCCCCTAAATCATCTGGCTTGTACATCCTTCTGTAACTTAATAGAAAATGATATTCGCTTCACCAGTGTTGGCGCGCGCTGTCGTCGTAATAACCGGAAATCACAATATCGAACATATAATATCCCATTGATAAATGATATATCAATACCAACTCATTCATCGTCACGGGGATGCGCGACAGATAATTGGATGAGCCTTAGTGTTGGTAACATATGTGCGCGTTCAACTTGCATTCAACCTTGTGTCAATGTTCCATTGTTTCTTTTGTCCTTGACGGTCTTCCTGTTTTTCGTTTCTCTTTCAAAGGAACTGCGTCACATATAGTTATCATCACATATAGCTATCGTCAGATATTGTTATCGTCACATATAGTTATCGTCACATATAGTTATCGTCACATATAGTTATCGTCACATATAATTATCGTCACATATAGTTATCAACCTAAGAGGTCAGTGTGTCTGACTTCGGCAAGCCTTTGTGTAAGGTTTACTTCCTCTATGGGAATTCTGTTCAAGACAACGATCTCTATCCACTTGTGGGTAGGTTGACTTTTCCTAACAATTTTAACTGGGAACTGGCTTGAAGAAAACGGCTTCCATCCAAGATAACTGAATGGGTAGATTTACTTTACGTAACTATTTTAGCAGAGTAGCGGTAAAAAGATCTACTCTTTGAGAATTCCAGCTGCCGTAGACATTTTAACGTGCACAGACGTCCTAGTTTCCTTATCCCAGAAAGCCCAAGAGATTTGGTGGATGGATAATATCGTTGGGTATTAACCGTTCTTGGCACAATTACCAGCAGTATGAAGGGATTGAACTTTACACCGTCTGCACATAACGCGGACACCTTAATCCCTCAAGTATTAGTAGTATCCTTAATCTCTCAGGGAGTCTTCTTGGTGAAGTGGTCAAGCCGTCTGATTCGGGCTCCGAAGGTTGTGGGTTCGATTCCGGGCCGCGTCCTTCGGTCCACAAGTGCATTTTGTCGGAGACTAATAGGGGTCGTCGCAGAAGCTACGGAGTTCATGCTTTGTGCAAAACTTTCGACAGTTCGCTGCGGAAAGTGACTGAGCCATATGGGATAAAATCCCTGTGCAATGAAGTCGGCCCTGTCGACTTTTAAGCGAATTTTTACTGCGACCTTCATTTCTTGTCAACGGCTCCCATCACTGGCGAAAAATTGTCCCAAAAGATCACAATTGTCAACCTTTGATTTCTTTACCAAGTGTACAATTGTCACTTATTTCTCGACGTACTTCCTCATTCGTCTTTTTAAAATCTTTCTTTCATTTTATTATTAGCATTTTCCTCCTCCCCTCCCCCCCCCCCACCAAAAAAAAAAGTGTTTCGTAGCGTATCTGCTTTTTGTCCATAAGTTTGAATATATAAGATATTTTATCTTTTATTATGTCAGACAATTGAAGCTTTGTCTGTTTGTTCATGTCATTGAAAGATTGTGATTTGTATCTAGTAGTTCGATTTCTTCAAAGGGATGTGCGATGTTACACTTTTTCTTACACTGTTTTGCTCTATCACAATTAGCAGTCCTTTAAGTACATGGATAACATTGTTAGTAGTAAACGGTCACCTTTTGGTCAGCCAGTCATTCTCTCATTTCCTCTGCCTCGTTCAACCTCATAAGCGAAGTTATAATTAGGGTCTATCTCAGCCTCAGATAAATAATCATTTGATCTTATTAGCCACATTTTGGAAATTAAATTTAAAGGGATTGTTTTCCTTAGAGAGTAACGGTATCTTCTTCTTCTTTGCGTTCATCCGGAGTGTTTTTTCAGATGTGATTGCGGTGTGTCTAGCTAGGCACCCTTGGGTCGAAACCCTTAGGCCAACACATTCGACTTTTAGCATGCTGTTTTGACCAGGTTAGCATTCCTGGGAGACTCTCACTTTTGTGGTACCGTCCACATCCCAGCTGGTCAAGTTGGAACAGTCGAAGACTTCGGTCATCCCTCAAGGGAAGGCAGGGACAGTCCATAGCATTTTCCGCCATCCAAGGTGGCTTCCATAGTTGCAGGGCAGACACATAGCGCCCTGGTGCTGGGCTCACCGAGGGAATCGTCACGTCCTGCTCATGGCTGCTTTAAATGCTCACTTCAATATATTGGGCATTTCGTTCACCATGGGACGTTCCCGCACAAACTAGACAGGTCTGCAGACGGTATCCACTCAGCGAGTTTTCGGTTCGGACATGTGCTTGTCTTTGTGCCCATCAGAGCTGTTCCAGGCACGACGGACATTCGGAAAACTACATAGTCAGAGCTTTTCCGAACAAGAGCGGCATACGGAAACTAGGTAGTCAGAGCTGTTCCTAGCACGAAAGAAATTTCACTCGGACGTTGTTTGCGTTGTGCCTGATTTATTTGCACCCGTAGGCCAGCACATCAGACTTCAGCAGGCATTTTTACGGGTTAGCCTTCCCAGGGTTTCGAGAGACTTTAGACTGTTTGTGCTGCGGTATCGCCCACATCTCAGCTGGTCAAAGTAGAACGGTCAACGACAACGCGGTAAACCCTCAAGGGAAGGCAGGGGCAGGCCATGGGCATTCCCCTGCTATCCAAGGAGGCTTCCATAATTGCAGAACCGGCACATATTGCTCTGAGACTGGGCTCACCCGAGGAGTTGCTACGTCCTGCTCATGGCTGCTTTAGTTCCTCACTTCCATGTGTTGGGCATTTCGCTTGCCACTGGTCGCTCGAGCACACGCTAGGAACGGTCAGTCTGCGGGCGATATCCACTATGTAAGCTTTCACTTTGGACATCGAGCAACGCAATGGATTCGCTAGCCGTGCGTTCCATTTCGTGTTATTGAGACGTTTTTTCACCTTTGTCTAGACTCTCTTCGAGGTAGATACAGACAGTTTTCTTAACCATTTTGACTGGGCTTTTCTTCTACCTTTTTGTACTCGCTCACGAGGTAGGCTACATGTGCTGCCGGCTCAGCACCTTACCTCCGTGCAGAAGTGAGCGAGAAACGGCCAGACTTCTCATCCAGGGATCCCTCATATCCCCCGGCTGAGAGCCTTCGGAAAAGTATCTGGACTGGGTATGTAGCGTGCTCAGAATCTCACCTCCATTTTTCGGTAGGTGGGTATCGACCAGGCTCTCACATCCGAAAGTTTATGGCTTAGAGGCGTTCAGCCACATCCCTCGACAGAGAGCCTTATAGTATGTGTTCGGACCAAGAACTTCTGCCTTCGTGCGCCTGATGTAAACTTTTAACTGCTATCCTCAGTCTTCCTGCAGAGCAGCAGGTTGTGTAGCAGGTTGTGTCTCACTTAGTCTGGCCCCTATCCCACGAGCCGTCCGATATGTAGTTTTCATCCATCGACACAGCACATGGGGTCAGTGGGACACGCAAGCTCCCCCACCACAGCAAGGTGGAGACACATCGGGGGAGGAGTAACCATCCATCCATCATGTGCCATGCCGGTAAGCGTGGGCGGTCATGTTCTGCCATCTCACTCGATCAACAGAGTCGTGGATCAGTTCCGTGTTTTTGTCTCGACCATGCCACAAGGCCAAGCCATCCAGATACTTGTTTCTAGGTCTTCCCCTTGGTCTGTTCCCCTCGATCTTACCAGTTGTCACCAAGTTCTCCAAATCATTTCTTCTCATAACATGCCCAAAAAATTGTGACTGTCTACGTCTAATGTCTCTGATCAGTTTACGATCTTCATTTGTTTCTTGAAGGACTTGTTCATTGGTCTTTCTGGCTGTCCATGGTATTCTTTGCATTTTCCTCAGAAACCACATTTCTACAGCCATCAGATATTTTTCAGCCTGGCTGCTCATTGTCCAAGCTTCACATCCATATAAAAGTACAGGTTCTATGTAGCATCTCAACACTCTTTTTCTCGTTTCAATTGACATCTTTTTATTGGTCAGTATGTTTTTCATCTTGCTAAAGGCTACTTTTGCCATGGCGATTCTTGTTCTAATCTCTTCAAGGCATCTCCCATCAGATGTTATTACTGTTCCGAGGTAATTGTACCTATTCACTTGTTGAAGAGTATTCCCATTTACTTGTATATTACACTGTGGTATTTCGTTCTTCTTAGTGACGACCATAATCTGTGTCTTTTTACAATTTAATTCTAACCCTTGTTGTTCACTATGTGTAACAACCGCATCTACTAAATTTTGCAGGTCCTGTTCATTGTCTGCAATCAAGACTGTATCATCTGCATATCTAATGTTATTGATGCATCGTCCCCCAATGTTGATTCCTTCCATATTTTCAATATTTCTGAAAATATTTTCACTGTACAGGGAAAACAGATCTGGAGACATTACACATCCCTGTCTCACACCTCTCTTAATAGGCTGATATTGGCTTACTTCATTATCAACTCTTATGGCAGCTTGTTGTTTCCAATATATGTTTTTTACAAGTCTAAGGTCTTTCCCATCAATTTGTAGATCTTCAAGCATCCTTATCATGTTGACATGTCTCACTTTATCAAAAGCCTTTGTGTAGTTATCGATAAGTGAACACAACATGATTTTCTTGGCATGTGTAAAGAAGGTAGTTTGCCATTGCTTTCCTTCCCAGCAGTGACCATACTGGTCAGTGACCGTAGCCATTGTCTCCTCAAAAAAGGAGATCCTCTGCCTACCGTCGTGAAGGTGTAGACCATAACCTACAACTATCTGTCGGCTGCTCTACATCTTCATCCACCACCTGCACCCATGGCTTCACGTAACCCTGATCGGGGGGCTAAACGGGTACTCCACCTTGCCTCCTCGGACCAAGAACTAAGGAGGAGTAACATCAGGTATAATATCACGCTTTTCACGGGGAGGTCCAAGGAGGAGTAACATCAGGTATAATATCACGCTTTTCACGGGGAGGTTGACCCGGTCAACAAATGCCCGCAGAAGTCGGATGTGTCGGCCTAACGGCGCAAGAACGCAGCTCTGCTGTAAACAGGCACAACGCAATCACATACGAAAAAAAAAACAAACTCCGGATGAAGGAAGAAGAAGGAGAAGATATCACGCTTTTCGCTTACGTGTCTTCTTTTCTTCTTTATATAGTCCATGCTCTGGGCACCCGTCGGCATTAATCTCCAGTTTTCTGTCTCGTGCATTGCCCGTCATATCCTAGTTCTTTCTCATTGCTACAATACTGAGCGGCCCAGTATATTTAGATGTCTATTTGTGTATACAAATGTAGGTTAAACACCATATGCCAGATACACCTACATCGTGTAGAAGGCGCCTTTACTTTACTGTCTTATTTTATCTGTTCTCTAGATCAGTGGTTCTCACCCGTTTTTGGCCCTGTTCTCTAGATCAGTGGTTCTCAATCTTTTTGGCCTATGCACCCTTTCACCATTTGTTCATATGCTCAGAATGTCATCCCCCCCCTCCTTTCCAAAATGCAAAATGTCACCCCCCCCTTTTCACACACACACACACACACACACACACACACACACACACACACACACACACACACACACACACACACATATATATATATATATATATATATATATATATATATATATACATACATACATACACACACCATACCCGCACACACATATACACACCCACAAGCACACTTATAATTCAAGAATGGGGGACGATCGCGTTTTGTGTGGTCCTGAAGCCAGTTTGAGCCTACCAATCTGTGGTCTTAATCCCCCCTCCCCCCAATCGAAACCATGAAATTTCCCCACCGGTTGAGAACCACTGCTCTGGATCCTCTACCATAGTGGTTCTCAACCTTTTTTGGCCCGTACCCCCCTTCACCATATTTTTAGAACGTCATTCTCCCCCCCCCCCTTCCTATCAAAAATCTGGCCCGTGCTTCCCTTCACAGTATTTTCAGAACGTCATCCCCCCCCCCCCTTTCATATTTCCTTTCTAAAAATCCCGCACCCCTACACAGTATACGTACACATGGAAGGTAAATTTAATAGCATATACTAAAACAAGTCTAGACATCCACATAAAACATGATGTGTGGGTCTACTTACTCTATAAAATTAAGTTTAGAAGGATGAGACGTACATAACTGTAAAGTATGAAGGGAAAAACAATATCAAGTAATCGGTTCTTGTATTAACGCGATCTTGGAATGGTCTTCATCCCCCCCCCCCACTGGACACTCTAAAATTCCCCCTGGGGGGGGGGGGGGCGGGGAATTTCCCCACCGGTTGAGAACCACTGCTCTACCACCTCACTTCTCAAATATATAACCTAGAATTCATTTGTTGTTGCCCGGCCTGACACTGAGCTGGACTCATATACTGTAACAATAAGGGATTGCATTTTGATCTC
The DNA here is from genome assembly GCA_963921405.1 of Cepaea hortensis. NCBI lineage: Eukaryota > Metazoa > Mollusca > Gastropoda > Stylommatophora > Helicidae > Cepaea > Cepaea hortensis. Next base: position 72,717,917 of record OY992877.1, read on the forward strand.
AATAAACATACGTAATGATAATAAAGTTAGCGAATGCTTAGTTTTTGTGGGTTTTTAAAAAAAATTTTTTTATTTACATGGAAATAAGAATAAATAACATGGCTTGTCTTGTGTGAAGGAGGTTTCCCTTATGACAATGTACTGCTTCTGTTGCTGTAATGTGTATGTTATTTGTCACATACTGAATCCATCTAGGAGTTGGCCTTCCTCTTCTACGCTTCCCCGGTATGCTTCCCTACTTAGTTATCTTGTCTAAACATTCGTGTCTGATTACATGATCACAATATTTCATTACACCTCAATTTTATGTCTTAATCACCAGTCGTCTTCAATACTGAGTAATTGTTGGGCAGGCATTTTTAAAAAATCTCTTTTCTGTCCAATGCATTTTTTATGCTTTTCTGTAACATTTATATTGAACTCCGCATCTGTGTCTTCTGATGAATTGTTAAATGTCCAGGTTTCAATCCCATGTATTGCCATAGAAAATAAGCAAATCAACATAATAGCAAACAAAGTACGCTTAACTGATGCGTTATTAATCCATGTCTCTATGTACGGAGAAATAAATTCACACAAAGAGAAGTAATGTCTTGGGGTTTAGTTAAGAAGTTATAAGACAGCATATATTAAAAAGGATATTTAGCGTGAATTCAATAAAATGTCCCTTTGCATTATGCAGCATCAAACAAATATTGATTGTAATAATTGTCGTTGGCGGAAGAAATGCTCGGCACGCGCCAAAGAAAAACAACAATGATGGCGGTAATATCGTGAATTGTGTGAGAGACCGGACACCTTGCTCCTCAATGACACGTCTGACGGGCCGGTAGGATATTGACTTCTTGTGGATACTACAGGAAAAACTCAACCTGTAGTGTGAGCACGCCAAACATTGTTTCTGTCTCTTTATATTGTCATGTCGAAGATAGGGACGTATTGTTTCTGCTGCGGGATCTTTTCCAGCCCTCAACTTGAACTTACCCTGACCTGGAGATTGAGATGAGCAGTTCACTGGGAGCAAGCACGTGATTTTCTTCAGTAACCGTTTTGGATTTCACACAATTCTAGGCGCCTTTAATCAACCCTTCTTGTCTCACTACCTTGTAATCACAGCAGCAAATGGTAGATTGCGGCTGATAGTTTCATAGTTTCTGAATAGTTTCAATAGTTTGAAATAAGATAAACCGTTGAACATAAGATATTGCAATGTTTAATATATATCTATATCTATATCTATATCTATATCTATATCTATATCTATATCTATATCTATATCTATCTATATCTATATATTATCTCTTTCTCACCCTCTCTCTCTCTCTTTCTGTATATGTGTGCGTGCGTGTGTGAGTGCGTGTGTGTGTGTGTTTGTGAATTTTCATCTTTATAGTAAATCAGTCTGCCATGCACGTCTGTTCGTTACATGACCTTTGGTTGGATTAAACGAGCAACTAAAGTTTGTATTATTAAAATTGCTGGGGGGGGGGGGGTATGTCCATATTCCAATGTTATTGTTTTAGGTGCTTGCGAGATCTGCCTAGTAAATGCACACAGGTTGAGTGTCTAACCAGCTGTGCATAGAAATAAGCTTGGTGCTTCAGTGAGATGCTGTAGTCAATAGAGTTGACAGGTCAGAAAACTAGTGTTTCCACATGGTTCAATATTTCCGCTGTTTGCTGCGTCTTCTGATTTAACGTTGTTTATTCGTTCTTGCTGTAACAGCTTATCCCGTGACAGCTGCAGGAGTCTCTAAATAAAACAGTCAGCGGCTCACAACCCGATCTCAGAGCAGGAAGGAAGCAAAAGTCAGCAGCGAAGCAGAATCTTCTCAAGCATAACTCAAACTGAAGAAGGCCAGGGGACCTAGCTCAGTACTTGGGGTTTCGGTCACCATGGCAGAGTTAAGTTGTGATAAAAGACGACGGTCAGGGAACGCTGAGACAAGATGGTTCAGGAGATCCATGAAGGAGAGGACGAAATGAGAGCACAAAAGACCTGCCAAGCAGTCGTAGCAGGGCCAGTGGAGGTCTTGGAAAGGGACAATGCAAAGGTTTCTAACATGGGACAATATCTAGCACATGGCACAGCTGCTCCTAAGCTTCGTCACTCTACGACAACCTACCATCAGCTGTCAATCTGGTCAAGTGCGACACGGGTAATCTCCTTAGACACGGCTGCTCCACTTAGTCAAGGAAAGAGTCAGATAGTAGAGCATGTGCAGTCTGCTTGTAAGGTAGCCCTTTACCAAGGCCGATGCACATGGCATAACCATTGGATGAAGCAACGAGGCGAGCGAACAGAGGGGTCAGTGCAAGAATGATGCGCGTTTACTTCGTAAACGATGGACATAAATGTGGAGGCAAAGAAGACTGTGCTGCAGACTTACCATGTATTCTCCATGGCGCTGAGATTTGTTGCGTGTCCTTTAGATGACGTAGCAGTCAACCCCAGCATTTGTTTGCTGTTCGTGATTCCTGGGCAAGTCCTGGGGGATGGTAGTTGACTTTAAAGGCCATGGTCATTACTGGTCAGTCATTGTGTCAAGTCTGTGTGGTGAGTTCCCTTCCCGACAACTCAATATTAAAGGTTGGTAAGTGAAATATGATCCGACTGTCTCTCAACTAGCTGTCTGAGACACAGTAGATAGCCAGTCTATGAAATTGGTTCATAGAGATCTAAGTGAGTCGAGTAGGTTCCCTAATAAATATAGACAAGCCAATAGAGGCATGATAGATATGGTACACACTGAGATCTAGAAAGTACCAGACAGGCGTTCTTGTTAACCAGCCACCGCTCCCTGTGTCATATGATTAATCGCAGACGATGGTGCACAATAACACTGTTATCCTTAACCAATGCTTTAGCTAAAATAATGAGATCAGTGTGATAATAAACATCTTTATTATTACAAATAGATGAACGTTTGTCTTTCAGTTCTACTGCTAACTAATGCAATTTTTAAAAAAAAGTTAGTTGCATATCCTTTACAGGACGTTGCAGTCAACACGAGCATTATTTGCTGTTGTGATCTCTTGGCAAGTTTACGTTCAGTAGGTTGCCATTGATTTCTGAATGACCGGCACCCGTACCATTTCGTATAAAACCAATGCAAGTCTGTCTGCTGTCAAATCGCCCACAGCTGTGTTTCGAACGCGGGTATGCGAGATTACGATCTGCGCCCTTAACCTCTTCGTCACGGAGCCGACGACTAATGAAGTAGAACAATAAAATGCTTTAGATGATTTAGAGACCCAATGTTACAAGTTTCGATAGAAATGGATCAATTGAAATATTACGCAAGAGTATAATTTAGACATAAATTTGTCTTTTTGCACGTCATCACATGAATCCAGAGAAGAAAGGGAAAAAACTTTGATCCAACACATTTTATTTACATCACCGAAGTATGCGTATGCAGATTTTTGGTAGATTAGCTCTTATGAAACACCATGACGGCATTATCTTGCCTATCGGAGCTCTTTGGATTCTGGTGGCAATGAGATCTCTAGCCAAACCTGAATGATATTGATTTGAAACAAGTCTCTCTATGATAAGATATTCTGGAATAGTACCTGGACCAAGGATTGCTTTATTGTTCACAAACTGGACGTTTGCTCAGTGTTGGGAGGACATTATTATGGCCCTTAGTTAGCACACTTCGTGCTGATGTGGATGTAGCAGTATGGGTATATTGGGTGGGCAAAACTACAGCACGCTTGAGCATCAGGATGGAATGGGAAGAAAGATGCTCAAGTCGTGACGTAGTTTGTTGTTAGGAACCAGTAAACATCTGGGCCTGAAACTGAGAAGACGCCATGTTGTAAGAAGATTGATCAAGCTGTCATCTATGTGCAATAAAGATAATTTGTATTCGCCCAAGACTTGTTAGTCCTCTATACTTCACACCGGTACAGAGGATGAAATGGTGCCGTGACCAGGATCCGTGCTTGGACTGTCGCGGTAAATAGACCTATTATTTACTTCAAGCAACTGAATTTAAGAAGCCCTTTGACGACGATGGAACGACGTAATATATTTTAGGGGAGACACAGCGACTAAAAGCCTGGCCAGAGGTAGTTGTTGTGATTTCCCAGAAGAAAAAAAAAAAAAAAAAAGCAAAGCTGAAGGTCATCTTGTTGGATCAACGGCATGCTGTTAGATTATAATCAAAATGGATGGTCAGCTTCTTTTTGTATGATGAGCGCCACAATAATTGCTCCACGCTATACTGGACGATCAACGAACGTTGCCAAATTTTATCTTTGCTCCAGAATGTTGACGCCGCTACACTGGGTGTGCTGATTTGGACCGAAGCTCCTTGTCAAGTTCGGCTGAAGTACTGTTTTTTTTTGATCGCCGTCGTCCAGTGATGGTTTTGATCGCCATAGCCCAGTAACGAGCCAAGTCATTGTTACACAGTCCGCTTCGTCAAATTTTGCTGGCCTTGGTCATTACAATCGAGCCGTTGTCAAGACATCTCCGGACTCCGTTGGGTGAGAGAGCCGCTTTGTCAAATCAGTCAGCCGCTGCTCTACACTGTCGGTTGTTTTGAGAAGCTGACTATCGTTCATTGCTGATTTCAGAGGGCTGGCCAGTGCTGTCCTCTGATCACAATCGTTCCTTGCCGTGTTTCAAGAGCCCGTCCCTGGGTGGCTGATACATTCAATCGTTCCTTGCCGTGTTTCAAGAGCCCGTCCCTGGGTGGCTGATACATTCAATCGTTCCTTGCCGTGTTTCAAGAGCCCGTCCCTGGGTGGCTGATACATTCAATCGTTCTTCACTGTCTTATCGGCGTCGTTGTTGTTCCTGTGGAGTCTTGTCGAGCCCAGTCGAGCCTATCGAGCCCAGTCGAGCATTTTTGATCCTTACGGAGTACTGAAGCCGCTTTGTCGATCCTGGTTCAAGTACTCGAGTACCAGATACCGTGCTTCTCAGTCTCGGCATACAAGGGCATAGACGTCAAGGACTTCATTTTCGATTGGAAAATTTAGTTCAACAAGAAAAGGGGTAATATAAATAAATTTTTCTATTAGATAGAAAATTAGTGAGTTTCAGGAGGATGATAACATCCTTTGGTTAATTTAAGACTGTATATTAATAAGTATTGATTGTTTTTTTGCTTGAATAACTGTAAATATTTCAGCATGACGGAACAAGATTCATTAGCACAAGTTTTGACGGGGGTAGGAACGACAACAGGCAGACCCAACACAGCACAGTAGAGAAACATACATTATTTCAGCAAAGCTCAGGACGAGTTTTTTTCAGGTACAAAGGAATATACAGAGGAAGGAGTAGGCATATGTGTATAATTATTTGTTTTAAGATAGAATTGAAGAATTGAAAACCTGATGAATTTTTTTTTAAAAGATTTGGTTTTGAGTAACCTTTTGCAGAGTATGTGCTAGCGATAGGAAAGCTGCCTACGTATTGAAGACAACAAGGCTTTATATCATAAAGGCGTGGTGAGCTACTATGGAGATCTTTATAGGAAGTTAGGACGTGTGACAGAGTTGATGGATGGCTTAAAAATGGACGTAGATAGAATTTCGTCTATGATAGAATTGATAAAGAGACAGACGCTTGAACGAATGGAACACGAGACAGGTAGGAGATATTATGGTATAGACAAGCCCAATAGATGGCAGCCAGTCAATAGGAATGATAACTGGTGTGGTTACAATTCTAAAGTTGTCAGCCATATACATATGAAAGTAGATAAGAGTGAGACAAAGAAACATATAGGAATTAGTAATGGTCAGAAAAGAAAACAGTGGTCTTGGCCTTCAAAGAGTGATAACGCAAAGGCCTTGCGAGAGAACTGGTTTCAGATCAGACACCTGCGATATTCGGTAGCAAAGTTGAATAACAGAGAAAGAAACATAGATAAGATTTTGGGTAGTCAGGAGGTATCTTCAATCTTTTGTGTCAGACAAGAAAGAGAGACTCAGACACAGGTGATTGAGGTGGTAGAAGAAAACACGCAGACACAAGTTGATACAGTAGAGAAAAAAGTCCAGGTACAACCAGCTAGCAAGATAACGAAGGGAAGTCAAACTGACTTAATAGAAATTCAGTCAAAACCAACTCACTTGACTAAGGGAAACACGGTTGAAATTAAGAAAGATAAACAGACAAGAACCAAAGACGAAAAAAGACCAAAGAGGAAAAGTATTGAGGAAAGAAATAGTAACAGTCTGATGGTCAATAAAGGTACGACGAATGGTATGTCAAACTCCTCAGGTATAGACATTAAATTAATCCCTAAATGGTGTAGAAATATTAGGTGTGAGAGTTCAGGTTATGGAGAAGATATTTCTACCTCTACCGCCGCATATTGTAGTAAATAGTGCGCTGCTAAAACAACTACATATACTGATGATTCGGAGAATGAGAGAATTGCACTACCTGATCCTGACTCGAAGCGTGATGTTTCCTCATACGGTAGGCTTGCTGGTGGACGGACGGACAGAGTTTTGGTTGGTGACTCTTTAGAACTAGATACAAGTTTATATAACAGGAAAGTAGGGAAGGCTAAGAGACGAACACCAAGAGAGAGAGAGAGAGAAAGATACTTCCAAAAAGAAAGATGTTTGCCTAGTAGAAAGTGGAACACAAAAACAGCAAACAGCTGAAGCCTCGCTGGAAAAAGCTAGAAGTCTTATGAAATCGGTAAGACCATGGTTGTATTTAAATAACCGAAACGAGCAGGTTTGAGCAAATAAATATGAGCTGTCTAAAATAGGCAGATGAATTTTTTTTTGGTGTAGCATCATATGGTACAGAGTAGGCAATAGTGTTGTTGAGGATAGAGAGTTACGGCAAATGATATTCTACGTGGATACGTAATACAGGATATCTGGTGTTTAGTTGCGATGTAGGGAGAGTAAACAAGGTAGAAGTTGAAATTTTCTTTGTCCGGAATGGATAGATACAGAGAGTTAATCACGTTGAGTGATGTATAACTAGAGCGATTAAAGTAGAGTATGAAGGTTCGTACTAGAAATGGTTCGACTCAGAGCTATGACATGACGTCTGAGATAGTTTCGCTTGGTAGTTTGAGAAGTAAGTATAGTATTGTTGACAGCTGAACCGAGAGTGTCTGATGAGGCGATATAGATTGAGTAGAAATTGAGTATCATGTGTAAAATAGCCAGTTGAGCGCGAGAGTATTAAGAGTAAAAGACTGTAGAAGTTGATGCTTGAAAAATACGAGTTCTTGGTGAGGGGGATGAAGTAATTACGTCATGCTTGCGAAGAAAGAAGAGCTGATTAAATCTGAGAAAGTTGTTGTGTGGAGAAGTATAGAATGATAGTTACGAGGTTGGCGGAATGAGGTTTGTTTTGAGAGATCGTTGATAGTGCTGGTTAGTGTGTAAAAGAGATATAGTTTGCGAGAGATAATATATAGATTATGACCTTTGAAAACGAGAGAATGATTGAGAAAAGTAGAAATAAGACAAACATATGTGCGTCGAGAAAGGATAGGAAGATGACAAGTGATAAGTACCACATGCATGTACGAGGCGTTTAGTACGTGCGTGGGTATAAGGATAGATAAACAGGTGTTCGTCGCGATGCGAGAGTAGCCGTGAGATAAGAGCGAAATTGGGTATCACTGTCTGAGTAAACATAAAATACGAATACCGTGTGAATATGCGAAGAGTAGCTGATAAGTGATGTTGATAAAACGTGGAGCATAGAGTAACTGAGTATATGAAAATTGGGAGGTAGAAAGAACATGATTAGAAAGGTATGATGTCTTTTGTTTGTAATCTTGGACGGAATTTATGGAAGTTGTATGACAGCTTGACAGAAAGAGAGTTAACATTCTGAATGACGTTTCATAAAATATGGTTAGTATTGTTGACAGGGACAGGTTGGAGTATGAATGCCTGATACTAAGAAATGAGGAAAGTGAGGTCCGTTGTCAGTTATAAGTGGTGTGGGTTGCTGTTCTGAAAGAATCCCGATAAATAAGAAGAGGAGTGAAAGATACGCAGGTAAACAAGATTAGTTAAATGAATGTTGGAGAACGTGTTCCGATAAGTGTGACTGGTTTAATTATCAGCGCGGTGCAAGAACGCTAGGAGAGACTTGAGGATAGCTTAGAGTTGTTGTGGTGAGATGTTGGAAGTACTGATGCAGGAGAATGCATATTAGTTGCGTCGGATAGACGAGAAACTTAAAAGTAGAATTAGTTGTATTGGTGAGAGGTCTATAGTAAATAGACAAAGTTTTGTTGGACGTAGGAGGGTGGAGATACCGTAGTTAACGGTAATGATTAAGTAGTTGTAGTAATACTTGGAACAAATCCAAGGGAAACAATTAGTGTGTCGAGATACGGTTTCCTTTAGTAGAGAGATGAGTTGTAGTGTGTTGAGATAGCCGCCACAATAGTATTAAGTAAAGTGATTTGAGCTGCAGTTTACAGCGGTTGGTTAGGGTGATATTCCAGATATTGTGAGATGTATTAGGAGTTAGTCTGGTAAAAGGTAGAATATTGTGAGGGGAGAGAATCAATGATTGATGGTCATTTATAATTAATGACTTTTTATTGAGAGAACAGATATTGTTTTAAGTTAGGAATTGGTCTGTAGATAACAGATATATATACTTGGCAGTGAGTTGTTTTGGTTTCTCGGTTATAAAAATATAGAATGACTTGTGTAAATAGATATGTGTTACATTGGTTCGTATAGGAGGCCAAGGTTGCTGAGTCACTTTACGTAGTTAATTCTAAGTGAATTATATTTTTTTTTGAAAACCTTCTCTTTAGCGAGAAGACAGTTGTTTTTATTGAATTTGAGTTTGTAATGCCTCATATATAATATGTTTTTTTGCTTGATTTGGTCCTGTAAAATGATTGTTATTATTTGATTTTAGAATAGGATTATTGTGTTCTTAGACTTTTGCGTACAAACTACTGGTCCGTAAAAGAGACCAGTAGTATTAGGTAACAGTAGATTAGGATGTATGTTGTATTATTTTAATATATGTTTTTCTTTGAATGAGTTAATACCTTTAATTGATATGAGGGGAAACATAAATAATGTATAAAAAAAACTTGGGGGGGGGGGGTATGATATCCTGTTGTGATTTTATTTCGTTTCACTCATAAATTATGTGAATTGTCTTGTATGTTTATATATATGTTGGAAATTAGTTAAGTTAAATTTAATTTTTAAATAATTATGGTGTTGGCTGGAATAAAGAAAATACATGGGGCTTTATTTAAGACCCTTCGATCAGAAAAGAGTTAATAAACTACTGTGGACTAGAAGAAAGACACATTCTCCTTGTGAATAACAAGTTTATGAGTATATTCTACTAGCAAGATTGCTGTGATAATCAGCGTTGGGAGGTTAAGTTGTGGAAACATACTTAAGTGACGGAGTTACTACACAAGAAAAATGGTTATGGGGAATTTAAGTGAGCATTAATTGAAGATATATGGATTGGACACCATATTGGGGAAGAAAAGATTAATGAATATAGCAGTGGGGTAAATAAGGAGAAAGTTTAGAACATAGTTTCCATGGGGTCAGAAGAGCCATGGTGCACTTTCATAAGAGACACGAGATTGCTGGCTTATAGAAGAAGAAGTGGATAATGTGCTACGCCAGGCAATTAGCAAAACATGAATTGAATCCATGTTTTTATATTCTGGAGCAATAGAAAAGGGAAGTAAGTACGTAAGTGAGAAATAAAACAATTGTCAGTGTAGAGTGCTGTGGTCACAGAGAACATAGATTAAATTGGGTTTTTGAGGGTCCCTAATATATGGAATAAGAAAGAATAACGTTAATTGCAAGCAGTAAGGGGTTAGAAGGTCACGGACATGAGTTCAGGGGCAGTATATTGTTGCTGTTGATAACAGCATAAGTAGAGGGTTTAGTAGAGATGCCCATAATAAATGGACATTAAGGGGTTGCTGAAATTTTCGGCGAAATTAAGAGAGAATACTGAGTGAGGTATGAGAGAAGATTAGTTATGAGGTGATGTGTATAAAGTTGGAAGAGGTCTAGAGAGATGATGGACCTTGTTAATTGTGTATTGTCTGTAATATATAGACATTTGGGAGTGAATCATATTTTTGATGGTTGGTACTTGATGCTGTAGATAGCAGCGTAAACTGTTACCATAATAAGTGGTACTGTAGAAGAGATAATTGTTTTAGACTTTATTACATAAAGTCTCAAATGACATAGGGGGGTAAAGGTGTGTGTGATTTAGCTAAGTGTGGTTTTTTTGTGAGAAAGAGTTCTACTTCTTTAAATCTCCGGTGCGCACCGATTCTTTGTCTTTCTATCATGTGCGAGTGTTCTCAGGTTGAAAGTAGAGAATTAGTAAGTAATGTTGGTGATGACAATAGGGAGTTGGTATCAGAAGAGTACAGCGTTTGGAATTTTAAGCGGATCGCTTATGAAGAGAAGAAGGAGTGTTTATTTCAAACCATATGTGTTATGATGCATTGTACAAAGTTGAGATTTAAATGTTATTGAGGATATGTAATTAATATGTGTTATGTTATGAAGAGTCAGAAACGAAGAAGAAGTTCATAGTGGTTTACTATATGACAGGGAAAAGAGTTACGAATAGATTGTTGGTTTGGGGAAGATTAGAGGGGTTGTGAGAGGTAAGGAAAGAGGGGGAATAGAGTAAGGGGATTGGGAGTAAAGACTTTTTAAGGGAAAAAGTCTTTAGAAAACATAGGAAGGTGTAGCAGTATGGGTATATTGGGTGGGCAAAACTACAGCACGCTTGAGCATCAGGATGGAATGGGAAGAAAGATGCTCAAGTCGTGACGTAGTTTGTTGTTAGGAACCAGTAAACATCTGGGCCTGAAACTGAGAAGACGCCATGTTGTAAGAAGATTGATCAAGCTGTCATCTATGTGCAATAAAGATAATTTGTATTCGCCCAAGACTTGTTAGTCCTCTATACTTCACACCGGTACATGGACTTGACATTCCCAGCAAAAACTAGATGCATATACTGGATAGTTCTCGATATACCGTCTTTATAACATCAAAGTCTTTTGGAGGCGTGGGTCATATTCCCAAATCTGATAACGAATCTTGCAAGGTCGTACAACCATGTACTTTTGCCGCCACTTACGCAACAATCCAATGACGAATCACTGTAGTTGACACTGAAGAAAACCCTCCGTGGGCCAAGAAATAGCAGATAAGTCATTTTGCCGGAATGCGTAGAATATATATAGCAATCCTCGATCAAATAAACTATTTGTTGAGATAACTAACTTTCTCATCATTGAGTTAATGCGTTGAGTACCTTCTTCAGCTCTGGAAGTAAGGGTTTCCTCTCAGCTCTCAAAAGCGCCTGGGGAAAAGGAAGAGAAATTTCACGTGTTAGCTACTGGGTATACAATGATGTTTGTGTCAGAACATGCTCTTTAAGTGTTAGATTTCCTTTTTCATCTAATTAAAAAAAAATGTTTTTTTTATTTTTAAAAATTACTCTGCTGCAATGTTACTTAAATACAAAGTCACACAATAGGAAAATGTGGTTTCGGCCTTGCTGGCTGGTCAGACACTGGATGTAGATTCCCACCTTGAGAAGCATTGGATATATGATTTTGTCTTCTTGTTTTATACACCGATTGGCTTTCGGTGGGTAATGTGCATTACCTATGTGCACTTATTTTCTAAGTCCAGTGTTGGCGTAGGATCTGACATATACAATTTATTCGCTGACATCCGAGTGTATGAAATTGATCTTGCCTAATATGTCGCTAGTATATAAAACTAGAAGGATAATTAGCGCTTAAGTACATAAACATCAAATCTATAAAAGGTCGTGTCGGCTGAAGTCAAACCTCTGGTTACGTTTCTTATAATGGTGTAAGTCGTCTTACGAGCACCACACTCTGCAAAGGAGACTGCTTTAGGGTTGTGGAGCCCAAGCCCACAACCAAGTAACTCAAGTGGGTTACTTGAAGGATGGGCTGGTTTCCTATGGGGCGAGTGGGCGTGCGACTCCTTGAGCCATAAGCAGGGTACGAAGAAGGCAACAAACGGTAACGACATATATTGGTACATAGCGAACCGCCGATGCGGAGGTGACGACGGAGGAAGAAGTTGGCTTTTTACGACCAAAGGTGCTCGGATATGTTGAGGGCAGGAAGCACCGAGTGCACGATGTTCTCCTTCGAGGGCGGAGTGGCTTGGGACCAGGCACAATGCACTCGTGTAGGAGAAGTGGAAAAACAAATCGAATGTCTCGAAACAGGTACGAATACGACAGGAGAAAGACACCCAGAGTCGTGACCCGGGAGGGCCTGAGTGTCACGGTGGACGAAAGATTCGAATATGGGAGACACTTCTGACTAATGGAAACCTGCTGTCATTCTTGCTCCGCAGCGTAGTTTTTATTACTGTGAATTTATTTTATTCTCTGTCTGTCTGCCACGCCCCACCCTCTCCCGCCTCTCCCTCCCCCTCTCTCTATCTCTACTTACTCCTATACTTGCTCCTATACTCTCTCTCCCCTCTCTCTCTCTCGTCTCTCTCTCTCTGTCTACTTACTCCTATTCTTGCTCCTATACTCTCTCTCTCTCTCTCTCTCTCTCTCTCTCTCTCTCTCTCTCTCTCTCTCTCTCTCTCTCTCTCTCTCTCTCTTAAAAGACACTTGTTTTCGCTTGACTTCACCTGCAACATCCCATATCCATCGGATGGATGGTTTCAATAGAGTCACCCGAGCGTGAACTAGAACCGAATACTCATAATTAATTGATCTCACCACAGCGCCGTCAACCTGATATTCATGTCTGCACGTGAGCATTCTCTGCAATAAACCCATGACTCCGAAACACACGCACAATGCAATCAAACACACTCTCACAACAAACAGGCCAGAACAATATCTATTGAAGACACTCAATTACTGAATCCATTTCCCCCCTGTCTGGACGTTTTCGCGCAACCTAATCCAATCTGACTGTTTAATTAATCTGTTTATAGCATTTATCTCAGATTATAGGTGTAAAATTAGGATCGTTACTCGTGCGTTTAGGTAAAAACAAAAAGTAGGTATAGGACTACCTTCATGGCCTTGAGGTGCGTTGGGTACATGATGCTAACGCCTTGTTTGATACAACGGATGAGTCTCGATGTATAATGTGGACAATATGACCTGTGTCTTTTGCTTTCCAGAACATTTTCTGGTTTCTATTTTAAAGTGGGCCGATCTGGAAGCGCAGATAAAAAAAAAAAACACATCCCGCGGAAGCAGAAAAAGACGAGGAGAAGTAGGAGACCAAGGAAGAAGAAGGAGAAAAAGAAGAAGGAAGAGGAGGATGAGAAAGAGGAAGGAGAAGGAGAAAAAGAAGAAGGAAGAGGAGGATGAGAAAGAGGAAGGAGAAGGAGAAAAAGCAAAAGAGAAAGAAGACTAAGAAGGAGCAGTTGTAATAGTTGTCGTAGCAGCAGCAGTAGTAGTAGTAGTAGTAGTAGTAGTAGTAGTAGTAGTAGTAGTAGTAGTAGTAGTAGTAGTAGTAGTAGTAGTAGTAGTAGTAGTAATAGTGGTAGTAGTAGTAGTAGTAGTAGTAGTAGTAGTAGTAGTAGTAGTAGTAGTAGTAGTAGTAGTAGTAGTAGTAGTAGTAGTAGTAGTAGTAGTAGTAGTAGTAGTAGTAGTAGTAATAGGCAGACATGAAACACAATGTTTCAGCTTTTTCACATGCCTGTGCCAATTTTGGGCTCAATATCAACTAAGAGAAGACTTTAGTTATGTACCAGCCAGCTCCAGGGAATAATTACACTGTGCCGAATATCAAAGTGAATGGTCATAGACAATGTGTTGTGGACAAATTCACCTATCTTGGCAGCACTGTGTCACAAGCTGCCACAATTGATGATGAAGTGAGTGCAAGAATTTCCAAGGCCATTGCAGCCTTTGGCAGACTGTACAAGAATGTATGGGACAGAAATGGAATAAGCCTGCAAACAAAGCTGAAAGTCTATAAAGCAGTTGTATTATCCACACTGTGAAACCTGTACTGTTTATCTGCGACACGCTAAGAAATTAAACCACTTCCACGCAGTCTGCCTTAGGAAGCTACTGAAGATTAAATGGCAAGACAAGATCCCAGACACTGAAGTCCTATAAAGAGCGCCCATGCCCAGTATCCACACTCTACTAATGAAGAATCAGATTCGCTGGGCTTGTCACTTAACTCGCATGCCAGATCACAGGCTCCCTAAACAAATTTTTTACGGCGAGTTGCCTTGTGGTAAACGCCTCCAAGGCGGCCAGATGAACCGCTTTAAAGACACTGAAAATCACACTGATTGCTTTTGGAATTCATCATGACACCTGGGAGACTGCAGCCAGAGACCGAAAACCGTGGCGCGCATCATTACGCAAGGGTGCAGTCACGTGTAAGGACAGAAAAACCGCTGCAGAAAATTCTCTTCAAGCATTCTTTGTAAACATTGTCAAAGAACATTTCGAACCAAAATAGGTCTTATCAGCCATCTTAGAACTCACGGCTCCATACGTTCAACCCCAATGGATGAAATGAATTGTCATCATCATTTTTTGATGGACAAACAACAGTAGTAGTAGTAGTAGTAGTAGTAGTAGTAGTAGTAGTAGTAGTAGTAGTAGTAGTAGTAGTAGTAGTAGTAGTAGTAGTAGTAGTAGTAGTAGTAGTAGTAGTAGTAGTAGTAGTAGTAGTAGTAGTAGTAGTAGTAGTAGTAGTAGTAGTAGTAGTAGTAGTAGTAGTAGTAGTAGTAGTAGTAGTAGTAGTAGTAGTAGTAGTAGTAGTAGTAGTAGTAGTAGTAGTAGTAGTAGTAGTAGTAGTAGTAGTAGTAGTAGTAGTAGTAGTAGTAGTAGTAGTAGTAGTAGTAGTAGTAGTAGTAGTAGTAGTAGTAGTAGTAGTAGTAGTAGTAGTAGTAGTAGTAGTAGTAGTAGTAGTAGTAGTAGTAGTAGTAGTAGTAGTAGTAGTAGTAGTAGTAGTAGTAGTAGTAGTAGTAGTAGTAGTAGTAGTAGTAGTAGTAGTAGTAGTAGTAGTAGTAGTAGTAGTAGTAGTAGTAGTAGTAGTAGTAGTAGTAGTAGTAGTAGTAGTAGTAGTAGTAGTAGTAGTAGTAGTAGTAGTAGTAGTAGTAGTAGTAGTAGTAGTAGTAGTAGTAGTAGTAGTAGTAGTAGTAGTAGTAGTAGTAGTAGTAGTAGTAGTAGTAGTAGTAGTAGTAGTAGTAGTAGTAGTAGTAGTAGTAGTAGTAGTAGTAGTAGTAGTAGTAGTAGTAGTAGTAGTAGTAGTAGTAGTAGTAGTAGTAGTAGTAGTAGTAGTAGTAGTAGTAGTAGTAGTAGTAGTAGTAGTAGTAGTAGTAGTAGTAGTAGTAGTAGTAGTAGTAGTAGTAGTAGTAGTAGTAGTAGTAGTAGTAGTAGTAGTAGTAGTAGTAGTAGTAGTAGTAGTAGTAGTAGTAGTAGTAGTAGTAGTAGTAGTAGTAGTAGTAGTAGTAGTAGTAGTAGTAGTAGTAGTAGTAGTAGTAGTAGTAGTAGTAGTAGTAGTAGTAGTAGTAGTAGTAGTAGTAGTAGTAGTAGTAGTAGTAGTAGTAGTAGTAGTAGTAGTGGTAGTAGTAGTAGTAGTAGTAGTAGTAGTAGTAGTAGTAGTAGTAGTAGTAGTAGTAGTAGTAGTAGTAGTAGTGGTAGTGGTAGTAGTAGTGGTAGTGGTAGTAGTAGTAGTAGTAGTAGTAGTAGTAGTAGTAGTAGTAGTAGTAGTAGTAGTAGTAGTAGTAGTAGTAGTAGTAGTAGTAGTAGTAGTAGTAGTAGTAGTAGTAGTAGTAGTAGTAGTAGTAGTAGTAGTAGTAGTAGTAGTAGTAGTAGTAGTAGTAGTAGTAGTAGTAGTAGTAGTAGTAGTAGTAGTAGTAGTAGTAGTAGTAGTAGTAGTAGTAGTAGTAGTAGTAGTAGTAGTAGTAGTAGTAGTAGTAGTAGTAGTAGTAGTAGTAGTAGTAGTAGTAGTAGTAGTAGTAGTAGTAGTAGTAGTAGTAGTAGTAGTAGTAGTAGTAGTAGTAGTAGTAGTAGTAGTAGTAGTAGTAGTAGTAGTAGTAGTAGTAGTAGTAGTAGTAGTAGTAGTAGTAGTAGTAGTAGTAGTAGTAGTAGTAGTAGTAGTAGTAGTAGTAGTAGTAGTAGTAGTAGTAGTAGTAGTAGTAGTAGTAGTAGTAGTAGTAGTAGTAGTAGTAGTAGTAGTAGTAGTAGTAGTAGTAGTAGTAGTAGTAGTAGTAGTAGTAGTAGTAGTAGTAGTAGTAGTAGTAGTAGTAGTAGTAGTAGTAGTAGTAGTAGTAGTAGTAGTAGTAGTAGAAGGGTAGTGGGCAAGGGTAAAGGGCAGGCAGAAAAAAGGCAACACGGTGTGGGCTTTGCAGTGAAGAATTCGCTACTGGGAATGATTGAAATTCCAGCAGGAGGAAATGAAAGACTATTATCCCTGCGCTTGGCAACCTCTTGTGGGTTTGCCACCATTATTACTGCATATGCACCGACACTCGATTCCTCTGATGATGTGAAGGATTTGTTCTATGAGGAGTTAGACTCTGTGATCAAGGCAGTTCCAAAATCCGACTACATTTATATGCTCGGTGATTTCAATGCTCGTGTGGGCAAGGACTCGAGTTCATGGCCAGTGTGCCTTGGAAAATACAACATCGGTCGCATGAATGAAAATGGGCAAAGGCTGCTGGAGCATTGCACCAGTAATGACCTATGTATTACAAACTCTTTTTTTAAAACAAAAGAGATGCATAAGGTCACATGGAAACATCCAAGATCCGGCCATTGGCACCAGCTGGACTTCATCATCACACGGAGACAACATCTGAACCATATATCATTGACTCGTAGTTACCACAGTGCTGACTGTGATACGGATCATTCTTTGGTTGTTGCAAGGGTTAGACTGAGACCAAAGAGAATCTACACAGCTAAACACAAATCTAGCCCCAGGATTAATATTATTAACACTCATGATCCTGAAAAGTGCTTTCAGTTTCAACAGCAACTTGAAGACGCTTTCACTGATACACCAGAAAATTGTACAGTAAATGATAAATGGAATAAACTTAAGGAAACTCTTTGTAAAACTGCCGTAAAGGTTTACGGCACTGTGGATCATAAGAGGCAGGACTGGTTTGCGGCCAACAGCGAGACTCTGCAGCCCTTGATTGATAAGAAGAAGAAAGCTCTCTTAAGAAACAAGGAAAGACCAACGCGTAACACTCTGAGTGAGCTAAGGCAAGCTAGGAAGGATGTGCAAAAGGCTGCCAGGCAGTGTGCAAATGATTATTGGATCAAGTTATGTGAGTCCATTCAAATCGCAAGTGATAAGGGAGACATAAGAAGCATGTATGAAGGAATAAAGAAAGCCTGTGGTCCAGTGATCAAAAGAAGTGCACCATTGAAAACCTTGACTGGAGAAGTCATCACTGATAAGAAACAGCAGATAGAGCACTATTTGGAGCTTTACTCAAGTGAGACCAAACTAGCGGATAATGCCCTCAACGCCATAGAGGCTCTACCAACTCTTGACCACCTGGACACACTTCCCACCATAACAGAAGTTAAGTGTGCTATAAATGAACTTGCATCTGGCAAGGCTCCAGGTAAGGATGGGATTCCAATAGAGGTTATCAGGAGTGGGCAAGACACACTCACTATACAGATCCACCAGCTAATAGAGCTATGCTGGCGTGAAGGACAAGTCCCACAGGATTTCAAAGATTCAAGCATCATAACACTGTACAAGAACAAGGGCGATCGGAGCGACTGCAACAACTATAGGGGTATCTCACTTCTGTGTATTGTTGGAAAAGTATTTGCCAGAATTGTTCTGCGCAGACTTCAAGTCCTAGGAGATCAAGTCTACCCCGAATCACAGTGTGGCTTTCGACAGAACCGGTCTACCACTGATATGATATTCTCATTGCGACAAATGCAAGAAAAATGCCGTGAACAGAATCAACCACTGTTTATTGCCTTCATCGACCTCACAAAGGCATTTGATTTGGTCAGTCGTGAGGGTCTGTTCAAGGCACTAAAGAAGATTGGCTGCCCACCAACTCTTCTGTCCATTGTGGAATCGTTCCACACAGGCATGAAGGGTATAATCAAGTTTGATGGTGCAACGTCTGAAGAATTTGAAATCAAGAGTGGAGTTAAGCAAGGTTGTGTACTAGCTCCCACCCTCTTTGGAATATACTTTTCACTTCTACTGAAATATGCATTTCGTGATCAGGATGGTGGTATATACATTCACTCACGCTCAGATGGCGGCCTCTACAATGCTCAGAGATTGAAGGCTAAGACCAAAATTAGGAGGGTACTGATCAGAGAGTTGCTTTTTGCAGATGATGCTGCAGTTACGACCCACTCTGAGGAAGAATTGCAATTTCTACTATCTGCATTCTCCAATGCTTGTTCTGAATTTGGTTTAACAATTAGCAAAAAGAAGACACAGATTATGTCACAAGGTGCACATGGGGTACCATCAATCTTTATTGACGACGCCGAACTAGAGATAGTAGACCATTTTACATATCTAGGATCAGTGGTAAATAGCAAATTATCCCTAGATCAGGAAATCAACATCCGGATTGGTAAGGCAGCAACAACAATGAACAGGTTAAGAAAAAGAGTCTGGGAGAACAGGAAGCTTACTGCCAAAACAAAAGTCCTTGTCTATCAAGCCTGTGTCCTTAGTACTCTTCTCTATGGCAGTGAAACCTGGACAACTTACTCACACCAAGAGAACAATTTAAACAGCTTTCATATGCGGTGTCTGCGAAGAATTCTTGGTATTAAGTGGCAAGACAAAATCACAAATACTGAAGTATTGGAAAGATCAGGTTGTGTGACGGTGTATTCCATGCTCAGTCTCCGTAGACTTAGATGGATAGGACATCTTAGGAGGATGGATGATGGTAGAATACCAAAGGATATCTTTTTTGGTGAATTACAGATGGGTAAGAGATCTCAGGGTCGGCCTCTACTACGATACAAAGATGTGTGTAAGCGGGACATGATTGATACAGGCATTGATAATGCACATTGGGAGCAAGTCGCCGCTGAACGTGTTGCATGGAGGGCAAATATCAGAAATGGAATAAAGTCAAAGGAGAAAATTATTGCAGAAAAGTCACACACCAAGCGTTTGAGACGTAAGATGGTGCATGATGGTGGAAATGACCACGTGTTCACATGCACCCACTGTGAACGGACATTTACAGCGCAAATTGGCCTTATCGGTCACACTCGCTACCGCCATAGTTAAAAGTTATTATGCCTTTTTAAAGCACAAACTATCGTCTGTCAAGACGGCAAGGTGCCAATGAGTAGTAGTAGTAGTAGTAGTAGTAGTAGTAGTAGTAGTAGTAGTAGTAGTAGTAGTAGTAGTAGTAGTAGTAGTAGTAGTAGTAGTAGTAGTAGTAGTAGTAGTAGTAGTAGTAGTAGTAGTAGTAGTAGTAGTAGTAGTAGTAGTAGTAGTAGTAGTAGTAGTAGTAGTAGTAGTAGCAGCAGCAGCAGCAGCAGCAGCAGCAGCAGCAGCAGCAGCAGCAGCAGCAGCAGCAGCAGCAGCAGCAGCAGCAGCAGCAGCAGCAGCAGCAGCAGCAGCAGCAGCAGCAGCAGCAGCAGCAGCAGCAGCAGCAGCAGCAGCAGCAGCAGCAGCAGCAGCAGCAGCAGCAGCAGCAGCAGCAGCAGCAGCAGCAGCAGCAGCAGCAGCAGCAGCAGCAGCAGCAGCAGCAGCAGCAGCAGCAGCAGCAGCAGCAGCAGCAGCAGCAGCAGCAGCAGCAGCAGCAGCAGCAGCAGCAGCAGCAGCAGCAGCAGCAGCAGCAGCAGCAGCAGCAGCAGCAGCAGCAGCAGCAGCAGCAGCAGCAGCAGCAGCAGCAGCAGCAGCAGCAGCAGCAGCAGCAGCAGCAGCAGCAGCAGCAGCAGCAGCAGCAGCAGCAGCAGCAGCAGCAGCAGCAGCAGCAGCAGCAGCAGCAGCAGCAGCAGCAGCAGCAGCAGCAGCAGCAGCAGCAGCAGCAGCAGCAGCAGCAGCAGCAGCAGCAGCAGCAGCAGCAGCAGCAGCAGCAGCAGCAGCAGCAGCAGCAGCAGCAGCAGCAGCAGCAGCAGCAGCAGCAGCAGCAGCAGCAGCAGCAGCAGCAGCAGCAGCAGCAGCAGCAGCAGCAGCAGCAGCAGCAGCAGCAGCAGCAGCAGCAGCAGCAGCAGCAGCAGCAGCAGCAGCAGCAGCAGCAGCAGCAGCAGCAGCAGCAGCAGCAGCAGCAGCAGCAGCAGCAGCAGCAGCAGCAGCAGCAGCAGCAGCAGCAGCAGCAGCAGCAGCAGCAGCAGCAGCAGCAGCAGCAGCAGCAGTAGTAGTAGTAGTAGTAGTAGAAGTAGTAGTAGTAGTAGTAGTAGTAGTAGTAGTAGTAGTAGTAGTAGTAGTAGTAGTAGTAGTAGTAGTAGTAGTAGTAGTAGTAGTAGTAGTAGTAGTAGTAGTAGTAGTAGTAGTAGTGTTATCATTGGACTATACACAAGTAGTTACATTAATGGATATACGTTTGGCTTACAAACATGTTTTCTTGTTATACATAACGGCACATACATCTGTTAAGAATCAACTATTCCAAAATTAAAGAAGGTGGGTCGTAAGAAATGGATGACTGGAGAAATTTTACACCTAATGGAAACAAGAGGACTCAACAAGAATTATTCTGCCAATTATGAAAAAATCCACAGACAAGTCAGAATATTATGTAAGGAGGAAAAAGAAGTATGGTTTGAGGAAACATGCTTAGAAATTGAAAAAAAAAAAAACACAACAGTCAAAATACCAAATTAATGCACAAAAGAATTCAGGAACTTACTAATAAAAGAACAAGTATATCAACAGGCTGTCTAAAAACTAGAGATGGCAAAATCATAATAGAAAAAGATCAGATTATACATGTAAGGACAGATTATGTGAAAAACCTTTATGAGGATAACAGAGAGGAACAGTATGATATTAGATTTAATAATGAAGGACCACCAATTTTAAAGATGGAGGTTCGAAATATTCTTAAGCATATGAAAGTTGGCAAGGCCCCCGGTGCAGATAACATCACAACAGAAATGATTAAAGCTTAAGAAGAATCAAGTCACCAGACTGCTGAACACATTATATGATACTGGAGATACACCTTCTGAATTATGTAACTCTGTATTTATTGCAATCCCAAAGAAATCAGGAGCCTTGGAATGTGATCAACATAGAACAATTAGTATAATGAGTCACATCACAAAGATTTTACTACGAATTATGCAAAGAGTGAGGAAGAAATTACAAACTGAAATAGGGGAAGAACAATATGGGTTTGTAGAAGGAAAGGGTACAGTAATTGCTGTGTATATGCTGTGAACAGTTATTGAACGTGCTATAGAAGTAAACAAGGATATACATCTTTGCTTTATTGACTACACAAAAGCTTTTGATAGAGTTAGACATATCAACATGGTGGATATGCTTGCAGATCTACAAATTGATTGGAAAGACATTAGACTTATAGAAAACATATATTGGAAACAATAAGTTGCCATAAGGATTGATAATGAAGTGGGACAATATCAGCCTATTAAGAGAGGTGTTAGGCAGGGATGTGTAATGTTTCCAGATCTTTTTTTCCTGTAAAGTGAAAATATTTTCAGAAATGTAGAAGATAGAAATTGAATCAGCATCGGAGGACGAAACATCAATAACATTAGATATGCGGATGATACAGTATTGATTGCAGACAATGCGCAGGATCTGCAACAATTAGTAGATGCGATTGTTGTACACAATGAGCAACTGGGGCTAGAATTAAATTGTAAAACGACACTGGTTATGGTCGTCACTAGGAAGAACGAAGTACCACAATGTAATATACAAGTAAACGGGAATATTCTTCAACAAGTGAATCGATACAATTATCTCGGAACAGTCATAACATTTGATGGGAGATGCCTTGAAGAGATTAGAACAAGAATCGCCATGGCGAAAGTAGCCTTTAGCAAGATGAAAAAAATTCTGACCAATAAAAAGATGTCAATAGAAATGAGAAAAAGAGTGTTGAGGGGATACATAGAGCCTATTCTTTTGTATGGATGTGAAACTTGGACAATGTGCAGTCAAGCTGAAAAACATCTGATGGCTTCAGAAATGCGGTTTCTGAGGAAAATGCAAAGAATACCATGGACAGATAGAAAAACCAATGACCAAGTACTACAGGAGACAAATGAAACTCGTAAATTGATTAGAGAAATTAGACGTAGACAGTCAATATTTTTTGGACATGTTATGGGAAGAAATGAATTGGAGAACTTAGTGACAACTGGCAAGATCGAAGGGAACAGACCAAGAGGAAGACCGAGAGGAAAATACCTGGATGGATTGGCCACATGGCATGGACGAGACAGGAACACTGAGCTGATCTACGACTCTGGTGATCGAGTGAAAACGCGAGTCATGACCGCCCATGCTTTTCGGCATGGCACATGATTGATTGATTGATATCTGTTAAGTATAATGATAGGTATGCGGGATTTGGACTTGTACTGGCGAAGGCTTTGCTTGATTCCCACGCAGGATATTCTGGGAAAACACTAGTCTCTAGGACATCCTGAGCAGACAATATAGTCTGTTCACATTTTCGTGGCCTCATTTATATTCAGTTTTGTCGTTAAGAAAAGTTTCCTGCCGTCTTATATTTACCACCATCCAAGGAATATGTTTTTGATAGCTCCAAAGTCAACTTAATCATGGAAGCGGCGACATTTCTGTGATGTTTTTGGCTAAAATGTAGTGAATTCAGGCTAACAATCTTGTTTTACCGTAACGTACATCAATTCGGGTGGCAACACAGGCGTATCCAGATTCGTATGGGAGTGGGTGCAATGTGTATTAATGTCTTGCAGTCTGCCCAGAACTTAATCTGTGTCGATTCCAGTAGGTTATGACTACTTTCGGTTGCATTCAATTCAATCCATCCTTTCCCCAATAGTCATCTTCCTCTTTCAGCACATGGTCCTCAAATTTTTTCTAGTAACCTTTATCAATATTTAATAGCGCGGACTGGGTTAGTATCTTGACGACAGACAATTTGAACGTAGTATTGTCAGCTGCCACCTTTCCTTTAATTTTACTCTATACAATTTCTATAGGGTTTACATGAGAATGGTACTGCGGAAGTCTCAAGCACCTATGGCCATGCTCTTCTATCAACTGGTCGATTTGATATTGCTTGCTTTTTGCGTTTGTTTTACGAGGGACAACAATTCTAGCTTGACATACGTTTCTGGAAATGTTATGTTTTCCCTTAGGAGCCATATCTTTATTGCTTCCTTTGTGCTCGATGCCGTAGGTAATTTGTCTTCTTGGGCAACAACGTTGTGATATGATGCATTGTCCATAATTAGACAAGACGTTCTATCTAGAGATGGAAGCACTGTATTCTCGAGCCAATCTCTAAATACATTACTATTCAATTCATTATGATAATTCTATTGTCTGTATGCTTTGATACGAACACGAGTCCAACATATATATATATATATATATATATATATATATATATATATATATATATATATATATATATATACATATATATATATATATATATATATATATATATATATATATATATATATAAATATATATATATATATATATATATATATATATATATATATATATATATATATATATATATACGCCCGTGTGTTGCCGGGGCCCATACGGGGGAGCAAAGAATAGTAACACAGTTGCCTACCATGCACGTCGTAAGAGGCGATTAAGGAGTCTATGGTTCCGTCGCCTTGCTACTGAGTGAG
Source organism: Cepaea hortensis (assembly GCA_963921405.1). Taxonomy (NCBI): domain Eukaryota; kingdom Metazoa; phylum Mollusca; class Gastropoda; order Stylommatophora; family Helicidae; genus Cepaea; species Cepaea hortensis. Next base: position 72,741,758 of record OY992877.1, read on the forward strand.
TGCGGGGCGCGACATTGTGAGCTGTGAATTTTGCGTGGAATGCTTTTGCATCGGTCCGCGGTTGTTTTTAGCGTGAACTGCGTGTTCGGAACGATGGCGGCTGGCTGTTGCTGGATTGACTGGTTTGCCTTTTCGGTTTACAAGTTCTTTTTTCAGGAGATTCCTGGGAGTTGGCGCTGTAGCTACGGAGTTCGTGCTTTGTGCGGCGCTTTCGAAGGGTCGCCCTGCGGAAAGAGACCGAGCCATGTAAGATAAAACCCGGGTCAGTGAAGTCTTTCTGATGACTGCCGTTTCCATCGACGATGAACTGTATTTTTTGTGGAGGACTTTTGTTTTGGCATTCTGGCGGCGGCATTATGCACAGTGTACCTGTGCGGGCTGTTGGCTTGCCGACACTCCTGTCTATTCCATTGTTCACATAGGGCAGTGGGGAGCATTTTGTGTGATATTCACTGGCACAGGAACGGAGCAATATGGGGACGACCCGTTGCCGTGAGGTTGGAACCGCGACTAATTAATTTATATATATATATATATAAAAAGTGGAAGTCAATAAGTAAGTCACAAATGGCTATTTAAAAATAACTGCCTATGATAACAACTTGAAACCAGTTTACTTTTATCCATACATTGTATTTTATTTCTCAACATAATTTCCACAAACATTCATGCACTTATCCCATCGTTTTATCAGTCTCCCCCCCCCCCCCCCCAAAAAAAAAAAAAAAAAAACCGCCTGCATAGAACTGCGTGCTCTGTTTTCTAAATCACGTTTTCACTTCACATTCAACTTCGGCGTCATTCGCGAAATGTCTCCCGCCAAGGTAGGTTTTCAGTGGACCAAAAAGTTGGAAATTGCTAGGGGCTAAGTCGGGGCTATAAGGTGGATGTTCCAGAACTTCCCACCTTAGTTGGTGAATTTTCTCCTCAGTTAATCGAGCCGTATGTGGTCTGGCATTGTCATGAAGAAGCAACACTCCTCTAGTCAGCAGTACTGGATGTTTTCTTCGAATTGCATCATGAAGCATCGATAGAACTTCACAGTTCGATTCAGAATTCAAATTGTCATCTTTCTTCTTTAAATTGGTTAAACGCACTCCTTGACAATTCCAGAACACTGTCAGCATAACCTTCCCTGCTGATGGCGTAATCTTAATTTTTTTTGGATACAAGGCGCTGAAGGATGTTTTCTACCTAGCTATGCACTGCTTTACGGGACAAACATTTGTCAGCATAAACAGGAAGCATTTCAGTATGAATGTCCTTTGCAGGTAGTTCTTTTGCCCCCCCCCCCAAAAAAAAAAAACCGCACAACAGCACGTTGCTGTTGTACACTCCGTAAGTACAGTCGCCATTTTGTTTAAGCGCTGCGCATGCGCATGAGACATCTATTGCCACCTAACGAACGGGAATATAAAGTCCGACGTGGTGTCACCTAATGAAACCTGTAGAAAACACCAACTACATTAATTGCCATCCCACATAACTGTGTGACTTATTTATTAAGAGATGAAAGGCAGATGGGGAAGAACAACTATTTAATAATTTTCTCATGTTTATTGTTTCACTTAACTCGGGAGTTATGGTAATGTGTTGGCTAGACTCTCGCCTGAATACCCGTTGGTTATGCGTTCACATTCGCATCAGGGCAGATTTTTTCAATTGACCTGAGCTCCCAGGTCCACCCAGCCTAGAGCGGGTACCAGGAACTATCTCTGGAAGTAAAAGCGGCCGACATGATGCTGATCACATCACTCAATGAGTGCCTATTGGCCTATAAAAGCATGGGTCCAGTACCATTTACACAATGCCTCTGAAGTCGTCTAAAAGAGTGCTCTGTTTTATTCCTCCCGCACTCACTGTTATCGTCACTGCTCGTCGATTCGTCCGTCCATCTATCTGTAGTATCATGTAAATCATCGATTGGATCTTGAGTATATACCCTCTTGGAGAGTATCATGTAATTCATAGATTGGATCTTGAGTATATACCCTCATGGAGGTCCTTCCTTCCTTGATATCTAAGCCATGCACAATAACATTAACTACAGAAAATACATTCTGAACACAAACACCTTCTTTATCAAAGTATACATATAAATACAGATAAAAACAAAATACATGATAGCATAGACCACATTTCAAGCAAACAATACGTAGACCCAATTTACATCTGCTTGGTTGTAACGAAAACCGTTTAATAATATATTATTTGTAATACTTACATTGACGCCTTGAAGAATGCAGTTATTAGGTACAGAACCACACTTATTCCCACCCCAGCAATAAAAGAATCTATCCCTCTGTACGCCATATCTAACTGCATTTACCGATTCACATGCAGGTGTGAGTCTACCTACATCGGCAGAACAGAGCGGCAGTTACACATTAGGATTGTTAAACACATACCAAAACTGTGTTGACTAGAAACTACACGCAAGAGATTGGATCATGGGAAGGCTGACACACCACAATTATAAACTTCCGGCATCGTCCATTGCACGCCATGTCTTGAAAATCGGTCATGTAATTGATAGAGACAGCGCTTTTCGCGTGTTGTTTCATACACAAAATAGTCGTTTGTTAAAGTTTGCAGAAGCGATAATGATCCATCTGCATAAGCCAATTTTGTGCAAACAGAAAGACATGATAGTCAATTAAAAATTACCATGGTATACAATTGATATTACTGTGCTAACATGTGTATATTTCAGCTTCGATGTATCTAATTATTTTACTCTATGTTGTGTGACTTCTGCAGTATGTACCTGGCATGATGCAGCGAAATGTGCCAGGCAATAAATCGTACACTCTATGGTTTGTGTCTTCGTTATTCAAATACGGGTATTTGTTATTCTGCCACTGCATTTATGGATTAGCAATTGGACACCATCCCTATTGATATGGCTATGGAGGCTAATCTACGTATCACCAGCACCTGGATGTTTCCTGGGTTTTGTTGATAAAAGCTCTGAGAAATTCATGCAACATTTCATTACAATGGGACTCTGTTAGGATTTTACCCCTATGGTTTGTTGTGGATTAATAATGATCACCACTTTTAAATGTTTAACATATTAACTAGTAAATGAATGACCATTTGAAGTATAAACTAAAGTGTTTTAAACGAAATCAGAGCGTGTTACTGTGTTGGCTATTGATTAAAGTAAGCTCCGTCACAGAATAGGGCTGGAGCTCTACAATTTGAAATTAGATACCTACATCATTGATATTTAAAGATGAGACCAAAGAATTCACTGCCTAATCAAAGCCGCATAGCTTCCATTAAAGTAATTACCCTTCACAGCACGAACAACCATAATCAGCAGGTTAGCCAGTCGAAAGGCTGTTTTGGAAATCGAATGATGTTATCACTCCATTGCCCATAGGAGGTTCCAGAGAAAGGACTTTCTAGTACACGTATAACAAGTTTTCACAATGTTTATTTTCCAGCGCCAGCGTCTTCTCTTGCCTCTGAATTCACTGGATATGTTTAGTTCTTTCCATAAGGTCTACATCAGGGATTCCGTTATACCATTTCAGTCGTTCTACATTCAGCAGACAACAGTTGATGAAAGTTTGTAGTTTTTTGCAATGATTTTTGTTCAGTATCCATGCTACACAATAACAGAAATGAGATTCCTGAGAAGAAGACTCAATGCATCAAGTAGAGATAAGATCAGAAATTAAGAAATCAGGACTAAAGTGGGGTTTATAGCAGCGCTAGATTTTATTAGAAGGCAGCAAATCAAATGATTTGGCCATGCATGTATAACATGCATCAGTATACCACAACAAGCAATGATGTACAGCCCAGACCAGATGGAAACAGAGGAAGAGGCCGACCACGTAAAAGAAGGGCGGAAGGAATTGTAGAGACCATGGGAATATCGACGCATGAAGCCCATAAGTGGGCAATCTCCCGCTCTTTATACTTCACCTCGACACCGCAAGGTACAAGAGGAACATGATGAGATGAGAGATGATGAGATCCATGCTGCTGATCCATACATTAGTACTGACAAACGTTAGAGGTGAGAATGACATATGATTAAAGGAGCCTGGTATAAAAACATTGTTTACTTTTGTTTGCAAGAGAAAACAAAACCATATTCATCAACAAAAAGTGTCAATATTCGATGTGAGAACACGAAGTTTGCAGTTCTACAGAGTATGGTTATTATTGTCTGTATATGAAACCTGGAAAATATGCAACCGCATAAATATAATGGATATTGCGTTAACCGAAAACAACATAACGAACCGATAGAAACAGAAACGAGGCGGTTCATCCAGAACAGACGAAAACTACACATTGATTAAAGAGAGACACTGCATAATTTTTAAAATTCTATGGGCAGGTTAAGAGTAGAGACAACAATGAAAACGTGACAGAAACAGGGCACACATTATGACAACAAGATAAATTTGCGGATATCCAGGCAATATAACATAACTGGGGAAACGTCAGACCTAATCAGAGACACTCAATGATCCTATGAATTATGAAAGATGATCGCCCTTGATTAATTACGTGATACAAGATCGTCATGATCCTAGTATTATATCTGTTTACAAAAAATAATTACAGGACCTCTCTACATGTCTTAAGGAGCATTAGGGCATATTGAGCTAGGCCCATATTTTTATTTGGTATCTGTTAGTGGAGTGGTTCTCAACCCAGGGGGAATTTTAGGGTTTACAGGGAGGGGGGGGGGGGGTGGATGAAGATCATTTCAAGATCGCGTTAATACAAGAACCGATTACTTGATATTGCTTTTCCCTTCATACTTTACAGTTATGCACGTCTCATCCTTCTAAAATTCATTTTATAAAGTAAGTAGACCCACAAATCACGTTTTATGTGGATGTCTAGACCTGTTTTAACATATTTACCTTCCATTTTTACGTATACTGTGTAGGGGTGGGGGATTTTTAGGTAGGAAATATGAAAGGGAGGGGGGATGATGTTCTGAAATATGGTGTAGGGGGGTACGTGCCAAATTTTTGATAGGAAGGGGGGGGGGAGGGAATGACGTTCTTAAAATATGGTGAAGGGGGCACGGGCCAAAAATGGTTGAGAACCACTGTGTTAGTGAAAAGTTATTAGTCAACTACCGTCTCAGATTTCGTTGAATGTCGTAAAGAAACCATGCTGAAAACTATGAAGAGTCATCTTAATATCAATACAGGAAGATGAATCTAAATGTAAAGACAACATGAATAAAATTAAACCGACCGGGTCTTGTATTAATTTTAGCTTAACAACATACACAAGGGCTTATTTTCGGGGGATAGGAAAATGACTGCCGATTCCATCAGAGATGAATTGGGTGTTTCGTGGGGGACTGGTGTGTTGACATTCTGGCGGCGGCATTATGCACAGTGTATCTGTGCGGGCTGTTGTTTGTCGAGACTCCTGTCTTTTCCACATTTCACACTGGGCAGTGGGGAGCGTTTTATGTGATATTCACTGGCACAGGAACGGAGCATAATGGGGACGACCCGTTGCTGTGAAGTTGGAACTGCGACTAACTAACTAACTAACTAACTAACTAACAACAATCTAAATTTATTCATGTACACAATTCTACATTTATTTAAATACAGTCATGTCAGCTTCTTCTGGAACATCGTCATAACTCTCCAAATTCCGAATTCCGGCATGAATTTCTTGCGACTCCGTTACCTGTAGAACCATTGGTGCCAGACTCTCATGTCCAGCAATAAAGCATTCCTGAAATGAGCATTTCTTGTCCATGTAGAATGCTCGTAGTGAATTGGTTACTCCCCCCCCCCCCCCCGCCCCACACGAGTGACGTATTAAATTATGAACCAAATCCGTTCATTATCAAGTGCGCACCAGCGGCGTCTGTAATCCGACCGGCCATTCGGCAACAAGTCTCTCATTCTAGCTGTCGATGTTAATTAGGACTTATTTTAGGCGTAGGTCTTATATTAAAAGCATCCTGAAAAGTCGTGCTAGGGCTTATCATAGGGGTAGGACTTATTTTCGCGGAAACACGGTAGTTTCATGTCTTCTTTAAATGTGGATTTGTTTAGTGCAGGAGAACCTGGCATATGATACCACAGCATCTAATCTGTACATGGAGGAGGAGGCAGTCACTGCGGCTGGAATGATAAACAGCACACACATGTGATTGTAACGGACTTACAGGGTAGGGTGAAGACAGGTATGCCTCATGCAGAAATAGGAATTGCCTGGTGGATTTTTTCCCCAGAGCAAGCTGGTATTTTGGGAAATGAGTAGCCTGACAAGTCGGCTAAATCTGCACCTCTGTGTGGGGTATTGGTGAACGATATGGCAGATGTGCTCAGGGCCCTTTGATATTGTGTGTATAATGTGGAAGAACAGATACACCATCATTGCCTAGAGAGAATAGTACGACAGGGACCAGAGGATCTGACCGACACACAATTTTCCTAGAAAGGGCAGACGGACACATAATAAGATTGTAGCTGGTACAATGAGTACTGGGACACTTTGCTGGCCGTTGAAGATCAAGGCAGAGCGCTCATAGAATGGTCCGAATGCTGTGATGTCGGTTCTTGACTCAACTCAACTTTGTTAAAAGGCTGGTATATTTTGTATGCAGTTATCCTAGCCATTGGTGTTGTTAAACATATGATATTAGTTTTCTGTTGTTGTTCAGTTAATCTGTTGAAATTTACTGATATTGTAACACTATATTACGTTTATAACTTGTAAGTAATCGTTATCATATTGTGCCACACCGGCAATCGTGGGGGGTCATGATTGGCCATCTCACACGATCACTAGAGTCTTGGATCAAGTCTGTTTTCATGTTACAATTATGCCATATGGCCAAGCCATCCAGATATGTATCTCTCTGCCTTTTCCTTGCTCTTTCCCCATCAGTTTTGTCAGTTTGAAGAATCTGTGACAGGGCTTACTTGAACCAATAAGATAACCAATAACACGCTCTGATTTCATTCAAATCACTTTAGCTTATATTTCAGTGGGTCATGCATTTACTAGTTAATATGTTAAATATTTAAAAGTGGTCATCATTATTAATCCAAAACAAACCATAGGGGTCAATTCCTCAGAGTCCCATTTGTACAAACTCTTTTTTTTCTCTTTTATATCTCCCCTTAACGTGCCCAAACATCCTGATTGACTGCGTCTAATATCTCTCATGACTTTACAGTTTTCGTTTATTTCTTGTAACACTTTCTCTTTCGTGTTTATTCTGCAGTTTTTATATTTTATTCAGAAATATTTTCATTTCCTTTGGATGTTTCTCATCTCGTCCATGGCTTACGTGCATTTAGCAGTATAAGCTATATACAGCACTTAAACACACTTTTTCTCACAGTTGTCAGCTTTTTATAGGACAGTTTGTTTTCCATCTTTCGCAAGGTTATTTGTGCCATTGTAATTCTTGTTCTAATCTCTACAAGATACCTTCTTTCACTGAGTCCAGAATGGTTGTCTGCCGAATTGTTGGCAAAAAAAAAAATAAATAAAATAATAATAATAATAATCTCCCATTCTTCATAATCTTAATTGGAGTACTGCCACTGCTGAGTTTTGAAATTTGAAGTAATTAGAAATTAATATTATGAAACCAGTTGTGGAAACATGAAAGATGACCTAGGCTGAAATGATACTTCAGTCTCTTTCCATTGACGTTTATCTGTGCGCCGACTGGCTACCAGAATGGAAAAGTTCATAAACGTCTTCATATGACTTACACAAAGAGGAGATTGTCTTGCATTGACATTGTCGGTGTCGTCTTTAAAAGTTGCAGACCAGGCCTTAGCTCATAAATACATTCACATGTATTGTTAACACTCATAGAAGTACAGTATAAGAAAGACGTAGATATTACAGTACACATTAAACAACATAAAGATTGAAAGTTATAGAAACGATTTTCATAGCTAGTAACTGGGGAATGGTCCACAGCTGACATCTGTATGTTGCCGCAGGAAAGATGCATGGTTTTCAAGCTATGTATTGCCCATGCAAGCCTATGTCTGACTTTCTTTGAACAACCCCCATTGCTGACCATACGGCAGAAACAATAAATGTACGATTCTCGAATGACCATATGGTAACAACAGTAAATCCTTAAATGATGATATTGTAGCATCTATAAATGACCACATCTTTTATTATTATTACTACCAGTGCATAGTGCAACAGTAAATGACCGATTCTTGAATAATGATATGAAAGCAACAGTAAATAACCGATTTATGACTGATGATATGTTAGTAATAGTAAATGACCGATTCTTCGGTAATGATATGATGATTGATAAAACATCTAGCCCAAGAATGCTTACTGCTTTAATCAAAATTGATCCGGGGAAAAGTATACAAAAGGACAGCACAAGCGTCTAATGGGCGCTACATTGACATTTATCCTACATATTGTTGAATTTCTGACGGGGAATACAGAGCACTAGCAAGTCTGGCTAGAGGTACAAATGTTCAAGTAAAGGACCCTATTTCATGACATGAGGTGTGTTGGGCATGTAGTGGCAGCCCCATATCTGTTAGATCAACTGGTACTCCTTGGTAGATGTGGTCAATAGACAGCCAACTGTCTTTACTTCCTAGGAAATTTACTATTACCCATTTTAGACCGGGTTCACTTGGAAACCCTGGTTTTCTCAAACCCCCTCCCCTCTCCCATGCTTGCCTAGAAAAGAATTTGAGTACATTACCACCAGACCTGCAGGCATGCTTACCAGCCACTGCACTGAGCCACTCCGTCCTAAAGGTGAAGAGTTTGATTAATTTAATAAATACAAATCTGACATCGCCATCAAAACCACACATAGCTGAAAATTAGCTGTCTCTAGAAAAATGCAATTGGTTTTAATGAAGGAAATAAAGTGAAACAACCACAGCAATGAAGAAGAAAAAAAATGTATAGCCTACGAACGAGCAAAGCTGTATTAATATTTAGCCGTGAACTGAGAATTCTGGAACTCCCCAAGTCTTCTTCTGAATTTGCTCGGGTGGAAAATGAATATGAAATATTGATCCGATTATGGGATCCTGAAACAGCTAAAGCTACGTTCCTATGATCTGCACAGTGTCATGAAGCATTCAAACGAAGCTCAGAGAAGGCAAATTGCTTACAGTCAAATTAAATTGCGACTGCCGTCTTACAAAGGTTGCAAATCATTGTTGCGGTGCGAACTGAGATTTCTTAAAGCAACAGACCAGTCATAAGGCTATTAAGGCTGGAGATAATGAATTTTCAGGGGAAGACAAATCGTGAAAGCGGAGTTCACTACTATAATTTCAGTTGTCTGCACACAGCGTTCTAAAAGGAAGTGTACTATAGCTAATGCGATTAGACCAATGATGCCTTGGATAATGAAGCCATCTTCATCACGGCGTTCTTCTATGACATTTCTTCTAATTTTCTATTTGAGACATACGTTGTCAAAGACGTCTGTACTGTGGTCGAGAAGGTCATAGATGGAGAGAAAATTATATTTTTGTCTTTCGTTTAATTTACCAAAAGACACCTCTAAGAAGTGTGGAGGTTCTCTTCAGATAATCACGATGCCTTGTCATTTGTCTAGTTGACAATTTATGTGGATGCGCTGAATATTCTTGTCACTTTATGAATCTTATTTGCTGGGGATTTCAATGGAGATTTGCAACTTGATGTGACCGCATGATAATTGATAGGGTTATCAATATTAGAACATGTCATATTTATTTTTCGTGGCCTTATTATCGTTAAAAAGTTATGTATAGCATGTTTCAGCATACTCCGAGTAACATTGTGCATGCATAATTTCACAATACCTCGACATAGCGAGTCGAGGGTTCGAAATCAGTTGTGGACTATTTAAAACGAAAACGTTTTACTTTAATAACTTATTCTTGAAAAGATAATGTGGTGGTTTCCACTTAACTTCCAACCTAAGTAGTATATGGCGTGCACTTGCCACATGATTGGAGGGTAAACTGGTAGGGTAATTTGGGTTTATGAAGGAAATACGGGGAAAATGTCGACTCGGTGAAATTTTTTTTTCGGCGTGCCTGGTGGGATGAAACGGCGTGTGGGAACTTTTTTTCGTGGGAACGAAATTTTTGGCGCTGCCTGGTGGGGAAGTAATTAAGGTAAAATGTTCTGCGAGGTTGTGAGATGAGTGGTAGTACTTAAAGACAGGGCACGGCTGAGGGAGGGGTATATATTTTAGAAATGAGTATATGAATGCGTAGTGATGAACAAGGGTGTGATGGGTCGTTCTACTCATGGGTATATGGTGGTGGGCGTAGACATAATATGTATGGGTAGTGATAGACAAGGGTGTGCTGGGTCGTTCTACTCATGGGTATATGGTGGTGTAGATATAATGTGTGCGTAGTGATGAACAAGGGTGTGATGGGTCGTTCTACTCATGGGTATATGGTGGTGGTGTAGATATGAATGTGTGCGTGGTGTTGTGATGGGTCGTTCTACTCATGGATATATGGTGGTGGCGTAGACTTAATGTGTCTGTGTAGTGATACACAAGGGTGTAATGGGTATAGGGTGGTTACGTGTATGACTGTATCTGTGTAGTGATGAACAAGGGTGTGATGGATCGTGGTTATACTCGAAGTAAGAGCTGGTTACTATCATCTGAACAGTGTGATAGTAGTGAAGGGTGGTATATTCACCGATTACAAAGGAAAGCATATAAAGTTATAATGGGTATGGTGGTAAGGGGTATTAGTGATCAAGTAGAAGTGATATAGGGGTGGTCATAAATATAATAAGAGGTGTTTGCAATTACACACTGGTCAACCAGTGGTCAAGTGGTCAAGTAAGGGTCAAGTAGTCAAGTAAGGAAACTTTAGGGAAAAGTGATTGTAATGATATGGTGGTGATTAAAGAGTGGTAAATTAGTGGTCAAGTAGTGGTCAAGCAGTGGTCAAGTAGTGGTCAAGGGGTCGAGTGACCACTTAAATTGTAGAGGACGATGTGCCTAAGATTATGGTAGTGATTAAAGTGATCGATGACGTGGTCAAGCAGAGGTCAAGCAGTGGTCAAGTAGTTGAGTGACCACTTAAATTATAGGGGAAAGTATGTATATTGCAATGGTGGTGGGTAAAGTGAGGAAGAATCAATAGTAGTGAAAATACTACTACGAATATTAGCGACAAGCACAAAGACAACCAAGTACATACTTGATACACACAAATACAAAGACAACGAAACACACGTACACACATACAGAGACAAAGGCAACCATACCATTACTACTATCACAACAACAACTATACACAAGTACACACCCATAATCAAAGACACAAATACACACTTGATACACTTGTACATACAGACACATAAGTACAGACAATCCATACTATTACTACTGTCATCACAACTATACACAGACACACCCATACACACTTGATACACTTATACATACAGACCTACAAGAACAAAGTCAACCACACACAGCCATAAACAAATACACAAAGACGGTCACACTTGTACATACAGACCTACAAGCACAAAGTCAACCACACACAGCCATAAACAAATACACAAAGACGGTCACACTTGTACATACAGACCTATAACATCACAACTATACACAAGTACATACCCATAATCAATTACACAAGAACACCTACAAATACAAAGACACACACACATGTACACACTTGATACACACAAATACAAAGACAGCCAAGTACACACACACACACATTACTACTGTCATCACAACTATACTCAAGTACAGACACACCCATCGCCTAGCATTACTACTGTCATCACAACTATATACAACTACGTACAGACACGAGTACAACAACAAAGACAGACACAAAACACATACAGACACCCATACACATTTGATACACTTGTACATACAGACACATAAGTACACAAAAAAACAAAGAGGGCCACACAAACCAGTACTACTGGTATCACAACCACTACAGATACACTTGTGCATACAGACCTACAAGAATATCACATACCCCCTTTGGTAAAGAAACGCTGATATCCGAGACTACGTCATCAACGCCATGTGTAAAAGTCATTAAGTATGAGTCATCGGTTTGTGGGAAGCAGGCGTGAGAATAGCTTACTGCCACGTCAGCTAGGTCGTGTGCAGAACCAGTGTATAAAATAGAAGGCGTCTCTTGTGAGCTCAGTACCAGTTCACGGGCTGACTTGTCTATCTACAGAGGTGCTTCAGGCTGGTGTGAGCAGTGTAGTAAGCAGATATTGTTCACGTACTGACTTGGCTACATCGGTGAAACAGGTTGGTGTGAGCAGTGTTCGTGTAGTAACCACCTATTTTTCACGTAGTGACTTGGGTACAGCAGTGAAACTTGGTGTGAGCCTTATTCGTGTCGTTGGCCTCTGATAAAACAGTGAAACATTGTATACACCAGAACATTTTGGTGTTGTAAGAAAGGGGAAAAAAAACAGTTTATCAATATGGCTACCAGATCTACTTTCACGTGTTCAGTGTGCGACAAAGACTTCCGTGATAACTATAAGCTCACTCGTCACATTCGGACCATTCACGGTACTAAATCATACTTATGTCATATCTGTGGACAACGTTTCAACAGAAAAGCCAATCTACAAAAACACAAACGAATACATCATCACCGGTCTATGGATACATCAGAACCAGAGACAACTACCTCTTCACCATCAGAGACAACACCACCAACAACCTCGACGACACCACCAAATGAAACCACTATAACTAACAGTCAGATACAACCAGACGAGAATATTCTTGAACAATTGGTAGAAGATGAAGTGAGCCTCTTAGCAGCCGGGGAACCAGAGACACTACACATCCTTCCATCGGATATTCAACAAATATATAGAGAAAATTGGGAAGCTATCAGGACACATCACAAGATTAACAAGTATTTATCGACATACACCTTCTTTATTAGCCCGGAGATACAATACCCTATCAACTGGACAGATACGTTGTATAAGATTTTCAATGCTCAAATTAGTCGGTTTAAGATCAATTTTAGCTTTCATCTAGTGTTACGACATAGAGGAACACAAGATCTTAGATTCTATCATGCATCATTTAACAATTCTTCTGTTTTAGAATTTCCAGTGCTAATACATAACAGATATGACTTTGATGCCTTCCTTACAACAGTACACGAACATGACATTCATTCCTACGCCATGCAACAACGTACAGACACCAAATACACACAAGAGACAGTAGCTGGTATATGTTTTTACCTCTTTCATATGCCCGAGTTCCCGATAGTTTGATGTCTAGGTCATCCCCCAACTACATTGTTTTATATCTTTGTCACTAAGCATCTATGTCATTGATGTTTTCTTATACCACTAAAGTGTTTTGATGAATAATACATTCTTTGATACATTGAAACCAAGATATGTGTTGATTTTCTTTAGTGGTTTTGTTTTTACTTATTGTTCCGAGAGACACTGACAGACAATGAAACAAAGACACATACTGAAATGTATTATGTATTTATTCAACTGCTGCTTGCAACCAAGTATAGAAATTACACCATCCACCTCGCAGTATCCAATGATGTAGTTTATCAGTCATATACGTGCCTACAGATGTAGCGAAGCTTTCCTCCAGGTCCTGGACATTCACGTCTGTGTTATAAGAATTATAAACCAGATGCTTACCCAGACGCATACCAAGTGTAAAAACCATCATTATTCTCCCGTAGTTGATGACGTTATCGGCAAAGACTTCGTCAGCGATTGAAACAAAGACCGGGAAAACGTGTTCGGGCTTGATACAGACTTCTAGTCTCGTGAATAACACATCATGTTGGTTGGCTATCTGACGTACTAAGCGACACAACCTCGAGTTATTGGTCTTTGTGGGGTTGTAGAAACTAATAATAGTCAACGCCATACTCACCAACTCAGTGTGAACTTGTATCAAGTCGACCATTGGTTCCATCGTTATTATACCAATAGCTACCAGAGACCCACTAGCGTGCAGTTGGTGGTCAAATGGTCTAATAATATCACCCGATACGTTTATAAACACCAATGCGAGTAGATAGGTGGTTATTAATACCCATGGATCCTAGGTGGAAACATCCTTTTACGGCTTTGATTGCGGGCCCAACGGGGAGTGGTAAAACCGTCTTTGTCCAACAGTTCTTGACCCATCTATCAGCCATGGTAGACCCCCTTCCAGAGGAAATTATATGGTGCTATGGGGAATGGCAACCCATCTACGAAACTATGAAGGGTGTTCAATTTAATGAAGGTCTGCCAGATATGGAAAAATGGACAGGTGATAGACGTCGGTTAGTAGTCATAGATGATCTAATGTCTGAGACAGATGACAGAGTGACTAAGTTATTTACTAAAGGCAGTCATCATCGCAACCTCAGTGTTATGTATATAGTACAGAACCTATTTGGTAAGAATAAAGAACAAAGAACTATCAGTCTGAATTCGCACTACCTAGTGGTGTTTAAGAATCCTCGAGACGGGTCTCAGATTACCAATCTCGCCAAACAGATGTATCCAGGCCGTGTGTCATATGTCCAAGAGAGTTTTAAAGACGCGACATCGGCTCCACACGGGTATTTGTTATTTGACCTGCGACAGGAAACACCGGATCAGCTCCGCTTACGAAGTCATATATTTCCCGACCAGCAGCAAGTCGTCTACGTCCCCAAATAACATGTCTAACCGACTTAAACGTAACGAGGGTATGTTACGTTTCTTGGGTCAGACCAACCCAGCCACTGTGAAGGCAGTAATGAAATCAGCTTCCCCGGATCTCGTCCAATCAATTTGCGAGTGCTGTCACAACGTTTTAAAAGGTAATGTTCCCCTGACACCAGCTCAGAAGAAGCGTCTGCAACGACACAAAGACAGTCTGAGAGCACTCACTCATAAGAAATTATCGCTCAAGAAAAGGAAAGAGATTCTACAACAAGGTGGTTTCATAGGCGCCTTACTAGGCCCCATACTAAATGTGTTGAAAAGCGTGGTGGGATTGTAATGGCCAAGAAGATGATCTTGATCGATCCCCGATTGCTAGAAAAACCCTATGTACCACCCGACACACTAAATGATAGTCTACAGGATTTGGATCGTCAGATGCAACAAGTCCTGGAAACAGAAGATCTACCACCCCTTGACAAGGCCAGAGCGTATCAGCAAACACTACAGAGGTATCTGAATCGACTCGAACAGTACAGACACAAGCCTCTGGGACTAGTAGATATCAAGGAACAAAAACCTGAAGTCACCAGTGTACCGACACCAGTAGCCGAGACACCTCTTCAACCAACACCTCTTCAGTCTATTCAACCGGCTCAAGTAGTCGAACCCAAAACAGTCGAGACCACACCACCTTACAAACTCAGGCGAAGCAAGAAGAAGACTAGGATACCTACCCCCAAGTGGCAAAAATGGCCGCCCAATTAAAAAAATATTACTATGACCCTAAGAAACCCGGAGCCTATGGTGGAGCAGCCGCCTTAAAAAGAAATACTAACCTGAAGAAAATAGATAAATGGTTACGTCATCAAGATACCTACACGTTACATAAACCGATCCGTCGCCGCTTCCAGAGACGTCAGACCATAACCGGTGGTATAAAGCACCAATTTCAAGCCGACTTGATAGATATGAGACTATTACAAAGATACAATGATGGGATGTCGTACCTACTGACTTGTATCGATGTGTTTAGTAAATATGCTTGGGCTATCCCGATCCAGAAGAAAACGGGGAAAGCACTGGTGGTGGCTATGAGTAAAATCTTTGATGATAGCCAACCGATAAATTTTCAGAGCGATAAAGGTTCGGAATTCGTTAATCGGACCTTCTTAAAATTTCTGAAAGATCGAGGTGTGCACTTCTTTACCACCGAGAATGAAGATGTGAAGGCAGCGATAGTGGAAAGATTCAATCGAACCCTGAAAGAAAAAATGTGGCGTTATTTCACCAAGACCAATACACTGCGCTACGTCGACGTGATAGATAATTTGATCCAGAACTACAATGGTTCGTATCACAGAAGTATTCGCATGGCCCCTGTACAAGTCAACTATAGTAATCAAGAAGAGGTGTGGGATAACTTGTATAAGCCGACATACGTATCGAAAAAAGTGTATTTTACACCTGGGGATCGAGTCAGACTGGCTGAACCCAAACAACCTTTTAAAAAAGGGTATATGCCCTCGTGGACAGAAGAATTGTTTACCGTCAGTCGCATAAACCAGACCAGTCCAGTGACCTATGTGGTAAAAGATGATTCGGGAGAGGAACTACAGGGCTCGTTCTACAGAGAAGAAATACAACTAGTTGGAGACAAGCAAGTGTATCGTATCGAAACAATCTTACAAGAAAGACCCAGGCGAGGTGGTGGGAAAGAGTATTTAGTGAAGTGGTTTGGTTATCCCCATTCATTCAATAGTTGGATAGCTGACACGCAACTAGCTAGTTATGGAGACTAGTGGTGTGACTGAAGACAGGGTGGAAACTATGGGGGTGCGCCCACAACTGACAGAGGGGGAAAGAACATCGATCTGGTCATTCTTTGGACAACGTGTACCGAGGCCAGAGATTGTATTTCTGTGTCAAATGGTGGTTATATATGCCGTAATTGCCGTGTCTTTGTTCAATCTGACTCAAGGCAGCGCAGACGCACCAGACGGCAAGTTGTGGGTAGCTCTAATGAGTAGTTGTTTGGGTTATATGCTACCTAATCCTAAATTAGAAAAACGATGAGTTTCTATATAACTTTACCGAGTAATTCTGGACCAAAGGTATTTCCCAACAACCAACCCGGTCACTTTTTTGTCAAGTTGCCGCAGACCATTGATGTAACGACCCAATACGAAGTGGCCCTGGTCGAGATTCAGTTCCCCAATTCGTATTTTAATGGTTTGCCTGGTGAAATTTGGTTCCAATACTTTCCACCTAAAGGTAGTGGTATGGAACCTATAACCCTTGAATGTCCACCGGGTCCGTTCAGCAGCCCTGAAACTTTCATCGAGGAATTGAATAAGTTGTGTGTAGAAACCCAACTAGACGAGAAAGTAAACATCAAATTCGTGCTAGGTACACCTTGGAAAAAAGTCGCGATGAAGATATTTGAAAAAGGCGCCCAGGCTAAAGTTAGTGACAGATTGAAGAATATATTGGGTTTTCCCAGCTCGACTCTATCAGATGATAATGTCTTATTATACGGTAATACAGAATTAGAGATGGATAACGAAGTTAAAAATATCTATGTCTATTCCGATCTCGTAGCCGCGAGACCAGTTGGAGACGTCATGGTTCCTTTACTAAGGACTGTTCCTATATTGGACCGACTGTCACCTTCAGTGTTTCGTCTTTATGATAAGCCACATTATGTACCATTAAGTCGATTCTCCTTCGACACGGTGGAAATACTTTTAACTGACGATACGGGTAAAACACTCTCATTCAACGATGGGACTTCAGTACTAACTTTACATTTTCGAATCAGGAAGCACTCAGACCTCGAATAGACTAATATGAGTTTCTACGTGACACTGACGAGTAATGCTTCGCTACAAATATACCCCCAAAATAATGCCGGACATTTCTTTGTCAAACTACCACAAACTATTGAGCTCACCTCCCAGTACGAAGTTGGTTTGGTTGATATTCAGTTTCCCAACACCTATTTTAATATTTTGAAAGATGAGGTGTGGATAAAGTACTTTCCACCTCCAGACCTAGACGAACCACCGATGACGATTACGCTGACGCCTGGTCTGTACAAATCAATAGAAAAATTCATTGGTGAATTGAATAGATTGCTTTTCGAAGCTGAGAGATTTATCAATGAACTGCAATGGTTGCGTCTCGATGATGCCTTACAAGAACATAACCGAATGATGTTCTCTTATAACGATATTTCGAATAAGGCTCGTTTCCAATTATATGAACAGGGGGCTGAAGTTAGACTTAGTGACAAGTTGGCAGAAATATTACAGTTTCCCTCGACACATGTCACCGAGACTGAACCCAGTCTGTCTGGTGTGGGTGAAGTGGATTTAGACCAGGGCACAAAAAATGTCTTCGTCTATTCCGATATTGTCACCTCGCGGGTGGTTGGTGATGTGATGGTACCATTACTGAGGACACTACCTGTTCTAGACAGATC
This sequence comes from Cepaea hortensis, assembly GCA_963921405.1. Classification (NCBI taxonomy): domain Eukaryota; kingdom Metazoa; phylum Mollusca; class Gastropoda; order Stylommatophora; family Helicidae; genus Cepaea; species Cepaea hortensis. The sequence goes on from OY992877.1 coordinate 72,759,921, forward strand.
TACCACCTCGGTATTTAGGATGTATGACAAGCCACATTACGTACCCCTCAGTCGATTTTCATTTGACACGATTGAACTTCTTATAACCGACGAGCAGGGGAAACCTATCCCATTTACAGGTGGAACTTCAGTAGTGACGTTACATTTTCGAACAACCAAACGGTTTGATCTGGGCTAACCATGGTTAGACACGTGCCAATCCAACGCAACCCCAAATTATACGAAGAGTATTTCTGCAATCAAGCTGGAAGTGGTCTCCCTGTTTTTGTAGGTGGTCGAAGTCAGCGAGGTCATGGAATTGGTAGTTTCTTTAGTGGTCTTGGTCGCACAATTCTTCCTTGGTTGAAGACTGGTGGCAAAGCCCTATTGAGAGAAGGACTGGGGACAGGTTTGCAAGTGGCTCAAGATGCCTTAGCTGGTAGAAATGTTGGTGAGTCCTTCAAAGAACACGCCAGAGATGCTGGTCAACGACTACTCCATGGCGCAGCTCAACACATCAGCCAATCAGGTAGTGGTGTAAGGAAACGAAAACGAGCCGCCCCACCAGGTCAGCCCAGTAAAAGAATAAAACCAACAGTCAGAAAGCCATCGAGTCATAAGACACATCACCACCAAGCGGGACATTCGGATATTTTCTCATAATGGCGTTAATTCATCCCAAGTCATGTGAGTGTCTGCATTCTGGTCTGGATCTGTTTAGTGTACCTCCCACCCAGACAGCCGTAGAAGAGGGACAGTTTGTGGAGATTCATCCATTGGCCACTTTAGCTTATGGGGCACCCATCGAATTCACCATTTCTGGTGTCGGTGAAGATTACATTGATTTGTTTAATACTTTTCTGCACGTGAGAGCCAAAGTTACACTGCCCAATGGCGACGACCTACCAAACACAGCCGAAGTTGGTCCGATAAATTATTATTTGCATAGTTTGTTTTCTCAAGTAGACGTGTCCCTGAACGACACTCTTATTTCACCGAGTGAAAATTCGTATCCGTACCGGGCCTACTTGGAAGCTCTTCTGAATTACGGCGAAGAGGCCAAAAAGAGTCATCTGACGTCAGCTCTATACTATCAAGATACTCCTATGCACATGGCAGACACAAAAGGTGATACCAATACAGGTCTAGCCAAAAGAAGATCTTTAGCCAGCTATAGTGTGCCTCTGGATATGATGGGGCGCCTACATTCCGACATTTTCAATCAGGACCGGTACATGTTGAATGGTGTCGATATTAAAATCAAACTAACCCCATCAAAATCCGTCTTTAATTTGATTGCCACGGATGTAAGTGGTGGGTACAAAAGTGTCATTACTTACGCCGCCCTCTTGGTGAGGAAAGCTAAGTTAAATCCAGCTATCTCTCTGGCCCATGAAAAAGCCTTATTGAGATCCAATGCCAAGTATCCTTTTAAAAGGGTCGTGGTAAAGACCTTTTCTATCCCTAAAGGTATGTTTTCCCACACACAAGATAACCTTTTTCTCAGCCAGACACCGACCCGGGTGGTGATCGGATTAGTCAATGCTTCCTGCTTCAACGGCGAGCTGAATACGAACCCCTTCATATTCAATCATTATCAGTTAAACTATTTGAGTCTGATGGTAGATGGGCGTAGTGTTACAGGCAAACCCTTAACCATGAATTATACCACAGGTCAGTACATGCGAGCTTTCCATAGTACCAACTTGGCCCTTGGTCTGACCGGTAAGGATGTCGGGAATGGTATAAATTATGAAAGCTATAGTCAAGGGAATTGTCTCTATAGTTTTGATCTGACTCCTAGTATATTAGATGGAGAACAGTTTGAAATGGCGAAATCTGGCCCATTGTCAGTAGAACTAAAGTTTGACGTTATAACGACTGTACCTCTACAAGTCATCGTATACGCCGAACTCGATTCGGTCCTAGAAGTTTCCAAGACGAGACAAGTGCTAACAGATTACATAGCATAATGGATACCCAACAACTAAGACAATTACTCATGTCTGATCTGTTTGTTCGTCGCCTTCCACTAGTCAACGTATGCGCTAGAGATCATTTGCCTAGACACATTGATAGAACACAGCCAGCTGCTTTTATCGTCAATACTGACACCAGTGCTTACTCTGGTTCACATTGGATCGCCCTATATTTTAATGGTCTAGGTCAGTTTGAATATTTCGATTCGTTTGGTTTGCCACCATTACACGCCGACATTATCCATTTTATACAACGAAACTCGGACAGATCACCCGTGTACAATGCCCGTATGCTACAAGACATTAATAACACTACTTGTGGTCTGTATGCGTTGTATTTCTTATTAATGAAATGTCGTGGTTCGAGCATGTCACGTATCCTGCAACGCTTTGGACACAGACAACACGTGAACGATCGTCTCGTGTTTCGATTGGTTACTCCGTGGTTAAAAAAGACAAGTCCAGAACTGTTTAAAACTAGATAAATTCGTCGTTATAAAATGAGACGACCACTCGTGTTTTTGTTTCTACAACGATCAAGATGTCTACACCCAAGTGGTTATTCATGTCAAGACCTGATGATATGCCCAGCCAACTAGACAACAGTTTGAAAGCGGTGACAGTTTCTCAAGACACAGGAACAATGACACTCCATCTATATCAATCTACCGACAGTCAAGACAAGCCTCTGAAAGACCAGACATCTTTCTACAATAATCAAGTCCCTCTGCTCCCTTTGGATCGTAAACGAAGCCATTTTTAAATGTTGTATACCAATAAAAGCCATTTGAAAATGTTATTATTTTGTTTCTCTATTTTATTATGTTTTTGTTTATGTATTTGTTATAGGTGTTTGTAGTTGAGTGGTTGTTTATTTGTTTATGGGTGTGTACTTGTGTGCTTGTAGGTCTGTATGTACAAGTGTATCAAGTGTGTGTACTTGTGTATAGCTGTTGTTGTGATAGTAGTAATGGTATGGTTGCCTTTGTATCTGTATGTGTGTACGTGTGTTTCGTTGTCTTTGTATTTGTGTGTATCAAGTATGTACTTGGTTGTCTTTGTGCTTGTCGCTAATATTCGTAGTAGTATTTTCACTACTATTGATTCTTCCTCACTTTACCCACCACCATTGCAATATACATACTTTCCCCTATAATTTAAGTGGTCACTCAACTACTTGACCACTGCTTGACCTCTGCTTGACCACGTCATCGATCACTTTAATCACTACCATAATCTTAGGCACATCGTCCTCTACAATTTAAGTGGTCACTCGACCCCTTGACCACTACTTGACCACTGCTTGACCACTACTTGACCACTAATTTACCACTCTTTAATCATCACCATCTCATTACAATCACTTTTCCCTAAAATTTCCCTAAAATTTTCCTCACTTACACACCGCTTGACCACTGCTTGACCACTACTTGACCACTACTTGATCATTAATTTACCACTAATTTAATCATCAACATGTCACTACGACCAATTTCCCCTAAAATTTTCCTTACTTGACCACTTGACCACTCCTTGACCACTGATTGACCACTAATTTACCACTCTTTAATCACCACCATATCATTACAATCACTTTTCCCTAAAATTTCCCTAAAATTTTCCTCACTTGACCACCGCTTGACCACTGCTTGACCACTACTTGACCACTAATTTACCACTCTTTAATCACCACCATATCATTACAATCACTTTTCCCTAAAATTTCCTTACTTGACTACTTGACCCTTACTTGACCACTTGACCACTGGTTGACCAGTGTGTAATTGCAAACACCTCTTATTATATTTATGACCACCCCTATATCACTTCTACTTGATCACTAATACCCCTTACCACCATACCCATTATAACTTTATATGCTTTCCTTTGTAATCGGTGAATATACCACCCTTCACTACTATCACACTGTTCAGATGATAGTAACCAGCTCTTACTTCGAGTATAACCACGATCCATCACACCCTTGTTCATCACTACGCATTCATATACTCATTTCTAAAATATATACCCCTCCCTCAGCCGTGCCCTCTCTTTAAGTACTACCACTCATCTCACAACCTCGCAGAACATTTTACCTTAATTACTTCCCCACCAGGCAGCGCCAAAAATTTCGTTCCCACGAAAAAAAGTTCACGCCGAAAAAAAATTCCCACCAGGCACGCCGAAAAAAAAATTTCACCGAGTCGACATTTTCCCCGTATTTCCTTCATAAACCCAAATTACCCTACCAGTTTACCCTCCAATCATGTGGCAAGTGCACGCCATATACTACTAACCTACACGATGAACAGAAATTCCCGGCTGTCAAAACAAATGAATGCACTTCTTTGCCCAGGCGCTGTGTTGCCCACTTATTCCGATAGATACTCGTTTCCTGAACTGTGCTCCCCCCCCCCTCCTCCATCTGTCTCCACCTTTTCGCGGTGGGGAGGGGGGGGGGGGCTTGCGTGTCCCAATGACCCCAAGAGCTAAGCCGACGGAAGCACAACTATGTGTCGGACAGGACTTGGGTTAGGTGCCAGACTAAGCGAGACACAACCTCTGCTCTGCAGGTAGACTGAGGATAGCAGTCAAAAGTTCAAATCAGGAGCACGAAGGCAGAAACTCTTGGTCCGGACACATATCCTAAGGCTCTCAGCTGATGGATATGGCTGATCGCCTCTAAGCCATAAACCCTCAATGTGAGAACCGGGCCGATACTCACCTACCGAAAAATGGAGGTGAGATGCTGAGCACGCTACATGCTCTGTTCAGATACTTGTTCGAAGGCTCTCAACTGGGGGATATGAGGGATCCCCAAATGAGAGAGCCTGGCCGTTATTCGATGTCTGTGGCATGAAGGTAAGGTGCTCAGCAGGGCTGCACATGTAGCCTACCTCGTGAGCGGTTCTTTAAGGTGGCAAAGCTGTTCAGTTGCACGAAGTGGTTACGATGATAGTATGTATCTATACGCATAGAGTGAAAGTAGTCAAGGTGGAAAAACGTCTTTAAAAAAACCACGAAATGGAACGCCTGGCTAGCGAATCCATGAAGTAGTAATCCGAAGCGAAAGCTTGATGAGTGGATGTCGTCCGCAGACTGTCCGTCCCTGGTTTGTGTGGGGAGCGACCAGTGGCAAAACGAAATGCCCAATACATGGAAGTGAGGAATTAAAGCAGCCATGAGCAGGACGTGACGATTCCCTCGTGAGCCCAACACCAGGCCGCTATGTGTCGGCTCTGCAACTATGGAAGTCTCCCTTGGATGGCGGATAATGCGCATGGACTGTCCCTGCCTTCCCTTGAGGGCTGACCGTGAAGTCTTCGACCGTTCTAACTTAACCGGCTGGGATGTGGACGGCACCACAAAAGTGAGAGTCCGCCAGGAATGCTAACCTGTCAAAAATGCACGCGCAAAGTCGGATGTGTTGGCCTAAGTGTTTCGGCCCAAGACACACCAGACACACCGCAATCACATCTGGAAAAAAAAAACACTCCGGATGAACGCAAAAAAGAAGAAGAGAAGAAGAACTGTGCTTTTCACTCTGAAGTACTGCTGGAAGTTTCGGTTCATCAAGCTGAAAACACGAAGACATTTTTCAAACTCTAGTACTTAACTCGTCTAGAACTTGCTAAAGAAAAGAACATCAATGAATGCCTTCTAAAACAATATACCAGCGAGCATATTCCTAAATGGATAGATGGGTAATCCCCTTGTGGAAACTGCCATATAGTGTGAAGTGATAGACATTCCCATATACTAAACAATGACATACGATACTTCTTTCTGTCATAGCAATTTTAGCATACAATTCCAGAACCAAACTTGTTTTTGAAAAAAAATCTCACTAATGCAAATGCAAGAAAAATATCCCCAAGCCATCATGTTGATATGCCAGAGAATCACCACAATGGTACTAAAGCCGCGAAGTAGTTGTCAATAGGGGAGGAATACCCGGAATAATCTTATAGGAAGCCAGATCTATCTGTCTGTGTCAGATGCCGTGGTGCTTTCCTATCTTTGTAAAGCTAAAGAAAGTCTCATAGCAGATACTGCCATTGGGATGTGAATTATTAGGTCTTCATATATTCTAGGTCACGATATAATGCTGCGAGGTGGCCAGTTCCTTTTGTCGACACCTGTTCTTTTCTAGGGAGACTTCCGGTCAAGATTGCGACGGACGGTTGTTTTGTTTATGTGACCGTTACCTTTCTCGCGTAGGAGATGGATATTTTCATCTCCTACGTGTAATTTGTGTGCCAGGATGTAAAACCAGGAGTTTCTACTCAAGATCTGCGCCGATGCCACGGAGTTTCGTGCATTGAATGAAGAAATCCTTGAGAGAATTTTCGCAGCGTGTGTGGTTCTGTGGCGTTTGGTCTTTTCAACACCGCGGAACAATTTGTGTGTTCCTTGCGGACGGCAGTCAACAAAACAAGGCGACGGGGCCAACATGGTGGCCGAAAGCGACGCAATTAGGGGGGGGGGGGTAAGACGTTTTAGGCTTAAATGTGACCGTCTGGGCCTCAGGTATACTCGCATCGTATATTGGAACTGCGCCAGCGTAAAATAACGTGGCTCTATTCTCGAAAATCTGGTTTACAGGAACGGCATTGTAGCACTCCAGGAGACGAGACTGGGTGATCAGCTACTCAAAATGGCCGGCTTCAAATGTTTCTACAACAGGCGACATCAGGGAATGGCGATTCTCATCCGCGACAGTGTGGTTGCTTCAGAGCTAGACATGTCCAGCTGGGACAATGACGACATACAAATACAGGCGGTCAGAGTTAAATCCGGTCTACCTTTCGTGTTGGTTAATATTTATGTCCATAAAGCGAGTGTGGATTCCCAGAGGTGGCAGTGCTAAGGTGACATATTAGGTCATGAAAAAAATGTCATTTTCTGTGGCGATTTCAACGCTAAAGGCAGATCATGGTGAAACATTTCCTCCAACACACACGGGGAGGACCTCAAGACTGCACTTGAAACCATTGACCTGGTTTGTGTCAACAGTGGCTGTGTCACCAGAACAGCAAGCCGCCCAGGTGATGAGGACAGTGCTATTGACCTGGCGCTGGTTTCTCTTGCACTCACTACAGTGTGTAGATGGGGTGTCCTAGGGTACCATGGCAGCAACCACCACCCTTGCAGCATATTGGTGGAGAAAGGCAGAACCAGACAGCACAAGTTAACGGACAAGACTTTCCAGTATGACAGTACAGGGCAAGATGTGGTGAGCAAAATAAGGCGCGGCAAGCGCAGAAAGCTTCAGGGCAGGAACAAAAGCTGGGAGCAGCCACCCTGGTAGAATTTTGAGGTGGAGAAGGCCTGGATGGATAAGCGTAGTGCTGTAAGGAAATGGCAAAACGCAAAGAAGAACAAAGTTGCCAATCCTAATCCCTGCATGCTCTTAGAAAGAGAGATGCAAACAAAAGTAAGGAATTTTAAAAAAAAACTGATTAAGGTGGTTAAAAGTGAAAAATGGGCAGAGGTATGACAAAGAGACACAGACAAGTCACTGAAATTGTTCTGGCGACTACATAAAAGCATTAGTGTGGTGTCAAGAATAAGAGAATTTCTGACTTCCAAGGTGCTGACCTCATCTGGCAGAGGACTGACGAGAACAAGGGCAAAGCGTTCTTCGAACGCTATCTAGAGCAGAGCAACTAGACAGACATGAGAGGCTGATATCTTGCCAAGGAGGTCACCTCAGACAGGTGAACATTTCGGATGAAGACACAGTGACAGTGAAAGAATTCAAGGCTGTGCTTCGACGATAAAAAACAGCGCTCCAAGGCCAGATGGCATAAGATATGACGACATCAATAACTGTACCGAAAACCAGCTAGAGAAACTAGCAGACATGTACAACAACAGTATAGGGAGTGCTAGCATCAAAGAGGAGTGGTTACACAGCTATCTGATTCCCTTACCTACGCCTGGCAAAGACCACACAAAAATTAAGGGATATCGAGTAATAACCATGCAGAATACAATAGGCAAACTGCTGGAGAAGTTAATTGCCAGAAAAATATCAAGCCAGCTAGAGAAGCAAGGTGTTTTCCCACCCACCCTGGGAGGGTACCGTCCCAAAAGAGAAACCTGGACCAATGCAGCAGTTTTTGTCCATGATGTTTATGATGGTTTCCACTCAGGCATTGAAACTTTTGCTGTAGCGATTGATCTGGAGGACGCGTACAACAGAGTACCATTGGATTTTCTAATGCTTCAGCTTCTTGAACTCAAGATAAGTCCGTTCCTCTTTAGTTGGATCGCTGCAGCCCTCTTCCAACGGAAAGTAGTTTTTAGATGTGGCAGTTGGACTTCGGAACCAACAAAAATATATCCTGGCCTACCACAGGGATCACCATTATCTCCGGTGCTGTTGAACGCCTAAACTGTGAGAATCACCAGCGAGCAGATCACTGGACCGGGGAGGACATTGTCATATGCCGAGGATGTTTTAGTGTATCGTCAGGGTAAGGATAGAGATCAGGTTGCTGTAGAACTGCAAACTGAACTTAAACGCATAAGTACTTGGTGTGCTGAAGCTGGGGCAATGGCTAACTTAACAAAGGCAACGGTGACATGGCTCTCTTTGAATAACCATATTGTTAACACGCCAATACTAACTGTTAATCTGTGTTCAGAGAGTGTGGAAAGAATTCAGGAAATGAATTACCTGGGCATACGTTTTGATCGAAGCCTTGCTTATAATGAGCACATAGACCAGGTGATAACCAAGGCCAAGCGGGGTTTGACTGCGATACGGGTGATGGCGGCAGCAAACTGTGAACAGAGCCATCTAGGCCTCCTATACGAGGGGCTGGTCATGTCTGTTTTTGAGTATGTGATTGCGATACTGACTCTCAGTAGTAAGCAGATAGAAAGGATGGAAAGCTATGCGCATTATTCTTGGATGTACAAGAGATACAGCATGCAGGGCGATGCGCTACCTTCTTGATTTTCCAGCCATTGAAGACAGATTAAAAATTTGCAGAGCACGTGCCTACCTCAGAGTCAACGCAAACACCAAATATTCACTGCATAATGAAATTAGGAAGTTGAAGGGCAGCTGGTTAAAAAGAGGAAGGTCTTTGATGGGTCAAGCGGAAGACATTCTTCAAAAGGTGTGTTCACTTTAGAATTTAGAACCTGGCGAGGAGTGGGTACAAGTGCCAACATATGTCTGTACGTCCTTTTCAGTTTGCATCCAACTAGACAGAAAATGCAGACAAGAAAATCCGGCTGCTGTGGAGATGGGTCGGTCTTCCGACATGTGACAAGCTCATGGGCCTTTACGGCGCGGACCGGAGCGAGAATTTAAAAAAGTCGCTTAAAAGTCGACAGGGTCGACTTCATTGCACCGGGTTTTATCCCATATGGCTAGGTCTCTTTCTCGGCCCGGAATCGAACCCACAACCTTCGGAGCACGAGTCGAACGGCTTGACCACTTCGCCATAGAGACTCCCGGAGGGAGAATTGTGAAGGAGGACTCTGGTGCTTTTGTTGAGACCACAAGTATTCTGACGATGGAAGTCATGGCAGTAAGTAAAGCAATAACATGGCTCGATACACAGACATTCACTGGGGCATGTGTCCTTAGTGACTCAATGAGCATGCTCAAGCGGATAGAGATGGGGTGGATCCGAAGAGAGTGGTTGCTGTCTCGTGAGCGATCTCGATTGGCAAAGATTAGTTTCATCTTCGTGCCAGGGCATGCGGGAGTATGAAATGAAGGAAATGAGCGGGCTGACAAGCTCGCAGGTAGGGCTAATGTGGAGGGCGGACGCGCCATGGACCAGGCTGACGTTCTGAATGTGTTATGAGAAGTAAGACGTTTGGGAGAACATAGTGATGACTGCGAATCTACAAACATGGTCAGACTGCGAGAACAGCTATTAAAAGAGGTGTGGCCAAACAAGAACACTACGCAGGAAGCCAAAGAAGATTGATAAACCAACACAGAACCCGTGTCGTTAGCCGCTACACGCTGCGGGATTTGCTGAGGAGGGGATCCGAGCACTTATGGATTGAATGGTTCGATGTGCAATTAGGATGATCTGTCGTCTAACTAACTAACTAACTAACTTTTCTTTCCTAGCAAATTCTGTAAAAGCGTGTAGTACCCAATTATCTGATGCTTGGTAGACCCATCGCTGTACTGGTCTTACAAGAGAATCCTGCCTCTGCTTGAGATTGACCCCGGATCACTGTCTTGGCAGGCAAGCACCTTCTTTGTACGTGGTGGTGAAAGTCAGATATCAAACAGGGGCTGTTTACAGGAGAATGCAGAAAATTCACATGAAGTCTCCGAGACTTATTTATTTGCTGCTGCAACCGACGCTCGCTGTAACATACGGATTATAAATCCTGGATCCCTTGTTTTACACCCAAGGCGAGTGTGAGTGTCCAGCACCTATGATCATAAAAATGAACAAACACCACAAGTTACAAGAATGAAACCATGCGTATAAACAAGATAAGAAACATTTTTTGGGCACGCTTGCTTTGAACTCGATCGTAGTCCTATACACACTAGTTCTAGTAACACTGGACTGAATTTTGAATGTGGAATGGCTTTCCCTATTACCAGTGTCCCTCGCTATCCTTCATTAGAGGTACATGTAATTTACGCCCCCAAGTCAAGGACGATAAGTTAACATTTTAGTCCAACTGCCCGGTGTAGGGGTTGAACACACTACCTAAACACCAGCACGCCGGATGTTTAAGAACGAGAGCTCTATCAGAAACATTTCATACCATAGAACTGAACATTTCATAATTTGAACTATGGAGTCTTCCAGTATTAATCCAAACATGTAGTAATTTCGTTCTTCCTTTCATTGTACAAGGGATACAATCGTTGATAATTCAGTCTCCTGAAATTAGTCAAGTTATTTACCCTTACATGCCGAAAACCAGTTAGTTATTCCTGTTTTGGCAGCGGTTGATAATCTCATTAAATGTTTTACTAATTCTCTCCATGCCGTGTGAAAACAAAGTTCTATTCCAAATAGCAAATAATGTATGATTTAATTAATTAATTTACCAGTTCTGCATAGATTTCTTCCAGCTATGTTCGCATTAATGTGTGAGAAAACATATGACGTTATACCAGGTGAGCACTTTTGTATTCGAATGAACCATACACTTTTCTGCTCTAATAAGACAGTTGTTTCTTTATTTTGTGTCCATGAAACCTTATTTTATTATATCTTTCACATAGTTGCTTTATCTATGTCACATAGTTACTTTTCCTTCTGCCTCAGATAGCCAATTTATCTTCTGTCTCGCAAAGTTACTTGATCTTCTGTACCACAGTTACCTTATCTTCAGTCGCAGATGGTTGCTTTATCTTTGGTCTCGTATAGTTGCTGTTTATTCTATTTACGTCTTTATCTTATGTGTCAGTCACTGCATCTTCTGTCTTAAACAGTTTCTTGATCGGCTGTTTCAGTTACCTTATCTTCTGTCTCAGATGTGTACTTTATCTTCTGTCTCACATAATAGTTAGTTAGTCGCAGTTCCAACTTCACGGCAACGGGTAGTCCCATTATGCTCCGTTCCTGTGCCAGTGAATATCACACAAAATGCTTCTCACTGCCCGGTGTGAAAAATGGAAAAGACGGGAGTCTCGGCAATCCAACAGCCCGCACAGGTACACTGTACATAATGCCGCTACCAGAATGCCAACACAAAGGTCCCCCACGAAAAATACAGTTCATCGTCTATGGAATCGACAGTCACCAGAAAGACTTTATTGACCCGGATTTTATCCCATATGTCTCGGATTCTTTCCGCCGAAAGCGCCACACAAAGCACGAACTCCGTAGCTCCAGCGACGACTCCCATGAGTCTCCTGAAAAATCACTCGTGAACCGAAAAGGCAAACTAGTCAATTAATCAACAGCCGGCGGCCAGCGTTCCGAACATGCAATTCACACTACAAACAACCGCGGTCAGATTTAAAAGCATTCCACACGAAATTCACAGCTCACAGTGTCGCGCCACGCACTCACTCAGTAGTAGTGCGACGGAACCATATCTCACATATTTATATGTATGTATTCGGTTTCAGATAGTTACTTTATCTTCTGTCTCTCATATTTATTTTACTTTCTGTCTTAAATAGTCACTGTATCTTCTGTCTCAGATACACTATCTTCTGTCTCCGATAGTTACGTTATCTTCTGTCTCAGTTACATTATATTATTACCTTCTGATTAAATTACATCATATTGTGTGTCATATATTTACTTTAATCTGCTGCATCAGATTCGTTTTTTATCTTCTGTCTGAGATAGTTACTTGATATTATATCTGAGATATCTACTTTATATTCAGTCTGCGTTACTTTAACTCATAATGGCGGGTGTGAATTAATGACCCTGAAAGCAGTAAAGTATAAAAGGGTTTAAAGTGCAAGAGGATCTACTTCATTACATCGGGTTTTATACCTTATGGTTTGGTCTCTTTCAGCAGGCTGACCTGCCGAAAGCGTACCACAAAGCATGAACTCCGTATCTCTAACGACAACCCCCACGAGTTTTTGAGAAAATTGCACTCGTGAACCGAATGACGTAGCCCGGAATCGAACCAACGACCGTTGAAGGGCCAGACAGGCGGTGTATCCACTTCACCACCGAGACTCTGAATGTAGTAGGCGCTGTCTCACTGTGATATAAAGTAAATTCCAAAACCCACTTAGGTGGTGTCTGACTGTGATACAAGGTAAATTCCAATACGCACATAGACTAAGAACAATTGTTGACATATTTTCATAAACATAGAACTCTTCTGGATCTCAGGTCGCGGGCCCGCTGGTCATGTGTTCGAATCCCCATTATAGCTAGAATGATTAAAATTGTCCTGAGTTTGGAAGTCGATCTAGACAATTGGTACCAAGCACTTTCTGGAAAGTATTGTTTGCTTGTCTTACTGAGCTCTTTGTCTATAGAAAATAAACAAAAATGGGCTAAATATAAGCCCTGAAAAGAAGTTTATTGTGTATTTAGTTTTCAGTAAAATGTGAATCGTCTCCAATCAGCCGGGATCTCACCGAATGCTGAAAACTCACGTGCTGAGAGTACGATATTTCCAGCTTATTTCCTTTATTTCCCTTTAGTCCTATCAAAAATAGATGAATCACTTAATAACCCACTGAGGACACATTAATACATAATAAACGAACCGTATGTAGACTGACTAAACACCCTGGACATTCAGCGTACTACAGTGGAAGGACAAAGTGCCTTAACAAATCGCCTTGATGAAGACAAAATGTATTTGGCATGTGATCAACATATATATATATATATATATATATATATATATATATATATATATATATATATATATATATATATATATATATATATATATATATATATATATATATATGTTCCATCAACACATATTTTCAGTCAGGTGATTTCAAGCCGTACGACTCGACAAGGAAGGACACAAGTGAGAAGTTCTAACGCTTTCAGAATTCCAATACCAGGCGGTGAAGTTTTTGTGAACGTCTAAAAATCTTGCAGAAATTATATAAGGATACAGGAAATGAAAACATAATTTATGATTTATACAGCACAGCAGCTAAAGACCTAATAATTTCAAGCATGAAAATAAACGTCACAAACTGCGTTAGAGTCGGAAACTTTAATGGCCATCTCAGAAAAATGGGAATATCCAGATACTGACAACAGTGGAGATGAAGTGGAGTGCTGGCAAATAGACTCTAATCCCCATCTACTATAATAAACCTACTATAATAAATCAACTATAATAAAGCCATCTTCTACTCTTGAAGATGGCGTACCATTTCCACTTCAGACTGCGCTCAGTGCATAACAAGTTAAACTACCGCATGCTTAATAAACTAAAGATATGAGATACTGATTAGTTTAACTTGAATAGCTGAAATGATTTGTGTTGCATTTCCCTTACGGGACGTTGCAGTCAACACCAGCATTTTCAGCTGCTGTTGATGTACTAGGCAAGTGTTACGTTCAGTAGTTTGCCATTGCTTTCTGAACGACCAGCCCCTATACCTTTTTCGAAAAAAAACCAGCACCGCCGTATTTCGAACCCGGGTATACGGGCTCACAAACCGCGTTCGCTAGCCCTTAGCCACAGAGACCGGTGCTGAAATGATGGCTAAACGTTTATTGCCCAACAAATGATAAATATAAATATTGAGCACAACCCACTACTGGCAACGCTGATCGCATTCTGGCATGAACTTAAGGCCTATCCACGTAAATATGGAAGCACTATACTCGAGTTTCGCTCTCGTTTGAGCTCGTAAGTAGTGCATATCCCTGACCGGATCCGGAAACAAGCCCCGGGTCACGCGTGTGAAGCGGGTGTGTAACCACGCGGCACACACTGGACACAGCCAAATTATCATAACAGAATACCACACCGTCACCCATCGTAGGCTATGCTCAAGATGATAAATAGACAACATTATTTTGGCATAAATCAGCACTATTTGATGACAATCTCCATGTCGATGCCAAATCGCTTAAGTCAGGGGTCACCAAACTACGGCCCGCGGGCCGGATCCGGCCCGCGACGTCATTTCATCCGGCCCGCCGTGGGTATTCGAACTTGCTTGATATAACGTATGAAACACGAGACGTTGTGATACACTTTAAATGTAAATATTATGTTTAGAATAATAGGAGATCTTCACACGTGCGGCGACCTCATGGCTGCACTAGGCTGTTTATTTAGGCGGCCTTATTTATATATTTTGCAAACCTTATTATGAAATATATTCTATTACCAAATGAAGCCGCCTGTCGCGGCTCTACAAGAGTATGGAGTAGCATATCCCATGATACCCTGGGGAAAAAAATGCATAGGATGCTGGGATGTTGTGTTGGCGTGCCTATAAGAGCCCAGTCACGCCATATCACGCCTCTTTGGCCTTGAGAACAACTGAGGCCGAAGAGATGCTGATGTCTAATTTTCAGCAGAGGGTTTGAACTCATCCCTCTGAGCCACTACCAAGCAGATGGGCGAACATGCCTCAGGCATGGCCGAGCGTAGCCACTGTTTTTCCAGACCGCAGTTGAGAGGGCAGACAGGCCCTGTGAAGATCCAAAAGATCCAAGAGGATTTTGATTGTGGATTGACGATTATCTGCTGTGGGGTGAGTTTTGAACGAACCTTCATAGTTTAAATAGGAATATAGGAATTTAATAGCTATGTCTGTGTCTGAGAACAATAATGGAGGGGTATATGCCTGGGAAGAGAGGAAGAGGAAGGCCAAAGAGAAGATGGGTGCAGGATGTGGCGGATGATCTCCAGATGGATGTATCTGAAGCAGGACATCTTGCTTATGATCGAGAGGTTTTCCGGAAGGTTGTTATGGCTGCGAGGTTCTGCAAAAGACATGCTACTGAATGAATGACCTTTGTTCCATCTTGTTGTCTGATAATTGCTGGTGTTATTTATCAGACTACAGTTACAGTGTTGGATGATTATCCATGCTGTGATGAGGATCACTGGTACTGTGTTGGATGACCACCCATGCTGTGATGGAAGATCACTGGTACTGTGAAGGATGATCATGTGTATGTTTATTCATGGGGATGTCTATTTTGTCATTTCATCTAATCATGAATATTATTTATTAGAGCATTGGCATTATTAATCAAATGTTGTATCTTTTTAATTACATTATTCTGATTCCCTGTACACGGACCTGAATTTCTTCTATCTCTAAATCGTTGTTTTCTTGTTAAGCATAGAATGAGATTCTCTTTGTCTTCTTATTCCTCTCTTCTACTACGGCTCATGAGCATTAGGCGTTGTGCTATTATCTCCATCATCTCTGTGCGATTACACAAAGGTACCTATAAACTGTATATGTACCTTTGATGAGCCGTAGCTTCGGCAGTGACCCCTAGTCCTCTGCTTTTCTTGTGTTTCAATAGGATTTTAATTATGTTTATAATTTAATGTCTTTTTTTTTTTTTTTTACCATTTTCAGCTCCCGTGTACTTCACACTTAATTATGGCTACTAGGAAAAGAAAAGTGGACGACGCACTCGTCGATTTTTCAATGAAGAATGGGGAGTAAAGTACTTCTTTGTGGAAACAAAGGACCAGAAAACCAATTGCGTAATATGCAGCGAAAGTGTTGCCGTTTTGAAAGAGTACAATCTTCGGCGTCACTACGAAACAAAACATCTATCAACATATTAAAAGTTTTCTGGAAAGTTACGCTCTGGGAAATATGAGACCATTAAACGTGGTTTTGAAAACCAAAAGAATCTCTTCACGAAAAAATTTGCTGAAAATGAATCTGTCACTCGTACAAGTTACAAAACAGTGCATAAGATTGCAGAACGAGGAAAACCGTTTACTGATGGCAACTTCATCAAAGAGTGTATGATCGAAGCAGCAAATGACTTGTGTCCTGAGAAAGTCGAATTATTTGGAACTATCAGCCATTCGGCAAGTTCAGTTGTGCGAAGAACAGAAGAACTTGGAGAGAACATAGTGCTACAGATACGCGAGAAAGCTAGGAACTTGTGGTATTCTCTGGCGCTGATCTCTCGAGAATGTCACAACTTCTCGTGTTCATTCGTTGTGTCAATTTGGACTTTCATATATCGGAAGAGTTGGCATCCGTTTGCTGCATGAATGGAACAACAACTGGGAAAGTCATTTTCGTGGAAGTGCAAAGGGTCTGGTGGGGAAGATCAGGACTCAGTTGGAAGATTTGCAAATTCCGGGCGCTCTGTTTATACACTGCATCCTACATCAGCAAGTACTCTGTGGGAAAGACTTAGATATTTATTGTGTACTGAAACCAGTCGTTTCTGCTGTGAACTTCATTCGGGAACACGCACTCATTCATCGTCAGTTCTAGGCTTTTCTTGAAGAAATTGATTCTGAATTCTGTGACTTGCCTTATCACACATCAGTCAGGTGGCTCAGCTGCGGTAAAGTCCTGCTTCGTTTTTACAAGCTCCGAAACGACATAGCTGTTTTCCTCACTGAAAAAGATATAGCTGATTCACAGCTGTCAGATACTACCTGGCTGTCAAAGTTGTCATTTTTGGTTGACATGAATGAACTGAACTTGAAACTTCAGGGAAAGTATTACCTCGTCTGTGATCTCTACAGAACCATCACAGGATTTCGGAGAAAGCTGTCATTGTTGGAAGCACAACTAGAAGGAGAAAACCTTTCTCATTTTCACTGTTTCAAAGAGCTTGTAGAGATTTTCAGATCTTGACAGAATTGAGAGTGACATTCTTCTATTCCAGAATCCGTTTGATTGTAACATTGATGGTGTGCTAGTTTAACTACAGTTGGAGCTCATTGATTTGCAAGCAAATGACTTATTGAAAGAGAATCACAGAGAAGGAAGTACCGCTGCTTACCTGATGTTGAGTTTCAGAAACTTAAGATATTTGCCGCTGGTATGGCATCAGTGTTTGAAACAACCTATGTCTGTAAGCAAACATTTTCAAAAATGAAGTCTGTGAAGTCACCACATCGAATGAGATTGACTGATGAACATTTAAAAGCAATTCTCTTGATTGGATGCAGCAATTCCAAACCAAACAGGGGTGGTATTTTGAAAGCCACACGTCAGTTTCAAAAATCTCACTAACCTCTTTTGCTGCTTAGTTTGTGAGATTCGAATAGGTGCGCATTAGGTCTGATGTAACTATATTTTTGCTAACGTCGCTTTCTTTGATAACTTTGTTTAGTTAATAAGTATGTTGGTTGTCTCTGTTGTGTGTGTGTGTGTGTGTGTGTGTGTGTGTGTGTGTGTGTGTGTGTGTGTGTGTGCATTGCACGCCTTCCCATGATTAACTTAGTTTTTCGTCTTGTTTCCCAGAGCTTTCGTTCTAGCTTGCAATTATTGTTAAAGTTAGTTGCATATAATTTACAGGACGTTTGCAGTCAATACATATTTGCTGTGGTTGATGTCTTGGCAAGTTTACTTTCAGTAGTGTACCATTGTTTTCTGAACAACCGGTACCCATAACATAGCGTAAAAACAAGCGCAACGTTGTCTGCTGCCAAATCGCCCGCATCTGTGTTTCGAACGTGGGTATACGGATTACGAACCGCGTCCGTAAAACCTTCGCCACGGAGCCAGGCGCAAGTATTGTACAGAATGACTATCCGGCCCGCGATCGTCATTTTTGTCAGTTATCCGGCCCGCCGTGAAAAAAGTTTGGTGACCCCTGGCTTAAGTGAATGCTTTTTCTTTAGCATGTTCAGATTAATGTCTGATGGCGTGCGAAGATGAAGATGAAGAAATATGTAAATAGTTATCTCATTTAGAGAGCAATAGGCATAAACTCAATCGACTTCTTCGCTAACACTGTTTCATCCTGTACGCGCTTGCTTCCATTATTAGTTTTGTCTGTACAGAAAACCAAATAATTTGGAAATATTCTGCGGATCTGTTTTATATCATTCATCAAAGTATACCAAATGTAACTAACATCATTAATCTATATATTAATAAAGGACGTTATATATTAATCAACGACGTTATAAACTTAAAAACGTGTAACAGAAACACAAAAAAGAACTGTTTAGAGTTTCGGAGTTTACCTGTGACTATGTGATTTAATTGTTTCAGCTTAAGTATTATTAATTTATTCTATTCATTTGATATATAACTCTTCAGTGTGCACCTGGCGTGATGCAGTGAAATATGCCAGGCCAGAAATCATGCAACATATTGTTTGTGATGTCTGTGGTTAAATTAACTAAAGGAATACAGTGTTTTGAAATTAGAGTTTAAACACACAAAAAAACAAAAAAAAAACAAGATGAAAACGCGTAAAAAATATGCTAAATTAATTTAGATAAATTATTCATTCTCTCCTAAAGACGATTATACTATTCTAGTAAGCGAAGCAATTTGGGTTAATCATAGTCAGTATTGGTGTTGTTTTTGTGTGTGTTTCAAGTGGACTATACACAATGAAACTAAAGGGCCCGGTAAAGTAAATTGCCCGGCTCAATGAAGATTCGATACATGGCCACTGCGATGCCGCAACTCAAACGTGTGTGTGTGTGTGTGTGTGTGTGTATATATATATATATATATATATATATATATATATATATATATATATATATATATATATATATATATATATATATATATATATACGAGGACAGGTTAATAAGTAAGTCACACAGTTCTTTGGGATGGCAGGTAAATGTAGTTGGTGTTTTCTACAGGTGTCATTAGGTGACAGCGATAACGAACTTTATATTCCCGTTCTTCAGGTGGCGCTAGGTTTCTCATGCGCTTACGCAACGCATAAACAAAATAGCGACTGTACTTACGGAGTGTACAACCAAAAAGTAACGTGCTGTTGTGCGTTTTTTTTGGGGCAAAAGGACTGCCTGCTGAGGACATTCATAAGGAAATGCTTCCTGTTGATGCTTACAAATGTTTGTCCCGTAAAGCGGGGTAAATTTCTCAAGAACTCTCTAAAATTGTTGATGAAATCCCATCTGGTCGTCCTGTTGAGATTGCAACAGAAGCATTCGTGCAGCAGGTGGGGGATATGATTAGAGGTGACAGGCGAGTAACGATAGACTCTCTAGCATCTACAATAGGTTGCTCACAAGGTTCAGCATACAGCATAATGCATGATCGATTGACATTTAAGAAAGTGTGCTCAAAGTGGGTACCCAGACAATTGAAGGAGGAACACAAAATGAACCGATTTGGATTGTCCTTGCACCATCTCTATCGATACGAAGATGAAGAAGACATGCTGAACAGGATTTTTGCTGGGGACGAATCATGGGTGCATCACTATCAGCCCGAATCAAAGCGGGCTTCAATGCAATGGAGACATCCTTCTTCGCCTTGTGTCCGAATATTTAAGGTTACGCCATCAGCAGGTAAGGTTATTCTGACAGTGTTCTGGGATTGTCAAGGAGTGCAGTTAACCAATTTCAAGAAGAAAGGTGACTATGTGAATTCTGAATCGTTCTGTAAAGTTCTATCGATGCTTCATGATGCAATTCGAAGAAAACGACCACGACGGCTGACTAGATGAGTGTTTCTTCTTCAAGACAATGCCAGACCACATACGACTCGATTAATTCAGGACAAAATTAACCAACTAAAGTGGGAAGTTCTGGAACGTCCACTTTACAGCCCCGACTTAGCCCCTAGCGATTTCCACCTGTTTGGTCCACTGAAAACCCACCTTGGCGAGAGACATTTCGCGAATGACGCCGAAGTTGAATATGAAGTGAAAACGTGGTTTAGAAAACAGAGCACGCAGTTCTATGCAAGCCGGTTTGGAGAACTGATAAAACGATGGGATAAGTGCATCAATTTTGGTGGAAAGTATGTTGAGAAATAAAGGGACAATGTATGTATAAAAATAAACTGGTTTCAAGTTATTTTTCTACAGCCATTTGTGAATTACTTATTAACTTTCCCTCGTGCACACACACACACACACACACACACACACACACATATATATATATATATATATATATATATATATATATATATATATATATATATATATATATATGTGTGTGTGTGGGTGGGTCAGCGTGGCTGAAAGGTCAACTCGGAGGTCACGAGTGGCAAGCATCACCTGCCTCTTTTCTCCGGGGCATGCCGGTGTACTGGGGAATGAACAGGCGGACAGATTGGCTGGCTCGGCAAAACTTGGTGGAGTATTGATGCATGACAGGGCAGACGTGGTAGCGGCCTTGTGGGAGCTCGTGTACACCTCGGAGGAGCAAATAGATCACCATAGTCTGGCAAGAATGAGGCAGCGAGGAGGGACGAGGGGATCTGGCCGACGTTCGACGCTCAGAGGAAAGACGAGACGGAGATATAATCAGATTGCTACTAGAACTATTGGTGTTGGAACTTTTCGCTGGCTGCTGAGGATGGGGACGGAGCGCTTAAGGGAATGCCCCGAATGCTGTGATGTCGGTTCCCAAATCAATCAATCAATCAATCAGTCTATCTCGTTTGAACTTTCATTTATGATAGCATCGTAATAGGTTCGTTACACACACAAGCCGGTCAGTTGGACACTACACGATTTCTTCTCATTCAGAAAGCAGTGGCAAACTACTGAAAGTAACGTAATGTAGTATATATATGGCTAGACGTTAGCCTGGTAGTGATGTCAGTTTTTCCAATTCGCATGGAGGAGAATATTTTAAATTTGATCTGTGCTCCGATGTCCAACCAGCCTAAAATGTGTGCCAAGAAATGACATGGGGAGTAAAGGCCTGAAACTGGCCTCATCAATTTTCAAGTGTCGATTGGTATATATATATATATATATATATATATATATATATATATATATATATATATATATATATATATATATATATATATATATAAGAATCTACAGTAACAGAAAAGGCGATAAATTGGTCGCTAATTGACAATAGACTGGAAATTGAAGAAGCTAAATTCATGTATTATGTTGGTCACCTCCCTCGGTGACTGCGATCATGTCAACGCTAGGGCAGAAAATGTCCGTGAAATCATTAACATCCTCGGTACGGGCTACAAGTTGACGATGAGATAGATGGCAAAACGGATAGCACAATGTCCTTACATTGGTTCTGTGGTAATTTGTTCTTTCACGTTCGTACTAGAAGCAAGACACTGTCATTTTCTACACGAGACTATTTGTTCCGTCCTCGTCTGATTATTTGATACGTGTCCTAACGATTCAAGGACACTCTCTAACAATGTTATATTGAGAGATGGTACCCTTGCAGTTTATCAATCATTCTTGGTGTTTCTTAAAGTTGTTTCATGTGCAAAGTATTTACTCAGTATCATCAAGATACTCGTTTAGATAGTTGGTGACAAGAAAAAAAATCTCGTTTCCATTTATTTTAAAGATGTAATTATCTTAATATGGCAAGGACTGATTTAATCAGTGCTATATTGACTAGGCCGGCTCCGTGGCGATTGTGTTACGGACGCAGTTCGTAATCCTGCATAACCGCGTTCGAAACACAGCCGCAGCTGATTTGGCAGCAGATCGCCTTACGTTGGTTTTTATGAAATGGTATGGATGCCGGTCGTTCAGAAGGCAATGGCAAACTACTGAATGTAAACTTGCCAAGACATCAGGAACAGCCACAAAATGTCGGGGTTGACTGCAATGTCCTGTACAGGATGTGCTACTAACTTTTTTTTATATAGACTGGACAATTTGTTGCTTGCTATTCTTACTGGTTGCTCGCTATACTTAAATAACTGGTGCATGCTCTATGCAGGACATTACAATCAACTCCAGGAGGGGTTTCTACCATGCAGTAAATGTCACTGAGAGAGATAGAGAGATAAGTGTAGAAAGAGTTGGCGTATGATATATCGCTTGCTCTTTTATAAGACAGTGTGCACGTCGGTGAAGAAAGGTATGCACGACAGTTTCCATCAACAATCCTACCTCACCCAATAATGAAGTAGTTACCTTGTGTCAGAATCTCCCCACCAGATCTGCCGTGTCTTCATCATCGACGCCTGGCAATTACGGCCAGGTACGCCTGTGATCGGCACTAACTACGCAGTGACGAGAACGTTCAGTTGTGGCACGCGTGTCGCACGGAGTCCACGCAGTGAGGTAACACGACCAACGAGGACTCACTGCAGTTAGAGGGCAGACGGCCTCGGACTGTGGTAGAGGACAGACATGGGAGATGTGAGCTCGTATTGCTGGTGTGAGTGGACGCTATTAGAGAGAACGCCTGTTTGAGTATAGAAGACTGTGCGCCTGGGACGTAGTGTTGTAAGTTATGAACTGATGCATTGAATGTATATATTTATTGTGTAATGGCATCACCGTTATGGTTGAGCGATGCCTGTAATGTTTGCGGCGAGTGAGAAGTGCGAATGAAGTGGTTATAATTGTATTCGCCGTGTGTCACGTACAGTCATTCTGTGACAGTGTTTGTTATCACATCTGTTGGTTACTAGAGTTCTGTGTGATTGTGAATCAAGATCCTGACACTCGTCATTTTCTGAAGACATAATTTAAATTGTGTGCGCTTGTACAGTGAGCTGTTGCGACGATACTGTGTAGCAGCAGTATGTTAATTTGCTGAAGACATTAATCATTTCAGCTTGAGTGCTTGTGGCAGATTAGAATGTAACAAGGGGGTAAATTACATTTGTATTTATATTATTGGTACCATTTATATTTCTGTCCATAATTTTGATCATTTATTTGTCCATTTTATCCAACAGTATTCACGAAATGCAGTTTCTGCTAATTTATACAAAACGGCCATTCGTGTCTAGGCGTCACTGTACGTGGTATATACTATATAACACGTCAGTGTTATCCATCTGTTGCATAACACATCCCAGCTACTGTCAAGCCATATTGTATTAAAGGAAACATCAAATGCTGACAGAGATAATGCGTGATTTATGTTTTGTGTAATGTGTCCTGGTGGTTAATTATATTAACTTCACATTGCCTACCCTTTAACTGTGACTAAGGGGCAGCGAATAATATTTCTAAATCCCTACAAACTGGGTTCGCAGTCAGCCGCAGTCGATTTGGGAGCAGATGGCGTAGTGTGGAAAATGTACAATGGTATTTTCCGGTTGCCGTTTAGAAAGCCATTGCAAACGACTGAAAGCAAAATTATCTGATTTCAAGCAGACAATGAATGATGGCGTTGATTGCGACGTCCTGTGATTAATCTACTCCAATTTCCTAAGCTACATTTTAATGCATAAGACAAAACAAAGGGTTAAATGCACAACATACTTTCATGTAATTTTCTGATAACAGATCACCATAATAACTATGATTGCCTGAATTAATGACACAGTGGTCTTAACACATAATAATTTAAGCAGTATAACAGCAAGATTGCAAATTCACAACAATCAAGTTCACAAGAAGAGCTTTCATGCTTATATTAATAAATAGTTACATAATTGAAGGAACGGATGTCAAGTACTTGCTAACAAAAAAATAATCTAAAAAAACATCAACGTTGTTTTACGGACGAGTGTTTCCAAAGGAAATAACTGCATGTGTAATTAAGCGTTGTAAATAAGCATAAGATAAAAGGAAATTGCTGTTACACATCAAGTGCAGACAGCTAACATTCTTTGGTCACTCCATGAGAAGATAACAACTATGCTGTAGCAAATAATGTCAAGACACCTAGAAAAGAGAGACACCGAAACGTTGGGAGAGGAGAGATAGCTAGACAGAGAGAGAGAGAGAGAGAGAGAGAGAGAGAGAGAGAGAGAGAGAGAGCCGGAGAAGATGCGAGACGTATCGAGACAGATATAGCGATAGACGGGGAAACACACTGGATAGAGCGCAATATAGAGCTAGCGAGAGACAGAGAGATAAAGAGAGTGACAGAGAGTAGAGAGACAGAAAAGAGAGTAGGGAAAGAGAGACCGAGGAGAAAGAGAGAGATAAAGGTAGTAAAGGTAGGCAAAGAAAGAAGAGAGAGAGAGAGAGAGAGAGAGAGAGAGAGAGAGAGAGAGAGAGAGAGAGAGAGAGAGAGAGAGAGAGAATGGGTACACTCTACAAGTAAACAGCTTACATTGCGACATTCGCGAACTTTGCCTGGCTTAAGAATCCAGAGGCATGACTTGAGGTAAACATTTATACTCCCCTTTCCAGCCTTTGCTATCAGCACTTGAAACACTTGTGCTTCTGGAAAACATCCCAGATGGGAAACTCCGGTACAATCGTGATCGAACCGTAGTTCTTTGGGTTCTCAGCTGCCGTTATCTCCTGTACGTGGCCCATCAAAGATGGGGTGAGTTTGTCAGCCATTATTGTTTATACCACGAGTAATTAACCGCCTTCATGATATGTGATGCTAATGATGATTTCACAGCAGTGCTGGTTATCTTATGTGTTTAAACGTTCATAATGGTATATTAATTAAAGCACTGCATTGGTGTCTTTTATTTTGTGTTTTTTTTTTTGGGTTTATATACAGTTCAGGAAAAAAAAAAAAACGAGGGTCAGCTCTTGTCTCGACCATGCCACCTCGCCAAGCTATCTAAATATTTATTTCTCTGCCTTCCCCTTGTTCTCTCCCCTAAATCTTGCAAGTTTTTACCATTCTCTAGTTTATTTATTCCTCATAACGTATCCAAACAATTTGATTGTGTATGTTTATTTTCTCTAACCTTCAGCCTGGCAATATACAATATCGCCAAACTTTGTATTAGTTTGTTTTCTTTCACACTGCTTCCGTACTATTGTATGTGTGCCCGGGGAGTGTTCTTTTCTGGATTGATGTATTAAGGCCGCCGACTCAAACAATCGTCACACAGTGTACATGCTAGATTGTTGATTTGGTTTCATCACCATGTGTATAATTCTCGTAAACACATACACAACTTTGATGAGAATGTTTTACCACAAAACAAATCATGTGAATTTGTGTGTGTTTGTGTACAACCAGAAAACAAATTAAAGTAAAATTTTTGAGAACATACATCCTTCCAATAGTAATATGGATGCAAGCTATGAAATATTTCGCAGTCACCAAAGACGACAATTTGGACTTTTCAGCTCAAATATTAAATATTGTGATAACGCAGAGAATTAAGTTTTGCAACCCAGAATGAGGTTATCTCCAGTATCATATATTTTGTTCAACAGTCTGGTGACTTGATCTATTCCATATTCTTCTAAGGCGTTAATCATTTCTGCTGTGATGGTGTCTGAACCGGAGATCTTGCCAATTTTCATATGGTTAAGAACATTCCGAACCTCCATCTTCAAAATTAACGGTCCTTCACTATTATTTCGAACATCATACTGTTCTTCTCTGATATCATCATACAGGTTTTTCACATAATCTGACCATTCAAGTAAAATATGATCTCTGTCTATTATGATGTTTCCATCTTTTATTTGTAGGCAGCCTATTGATTTACGTGTTCTCTTATAAGTAAATTTCTGAATTCTTTTGTGCCTTAATGTGGCATTTTTACTGTTGTATTGCCATGAGATGGATTGCGCGAAACACGGCAGGTGTGTCAGTCGTGGAAACTGGAGAGATGTGTTGACACACAGTTCAGAAACGCAAGCGAACACCGCTAACATTAGTGGGCGGAGCTAATGCGTCACATGACGGCGCCCAGGCGAAAGCCGGAAAAGAGTGTGCTTGATTTTCAGTCTGAGCTGGGGCGTGAGTCTAAGATGGTCAAGTGTGAGAAAGTTCTGCGTTTGAAAGCGTTTACGCTGGTTGCAGTGATTGAAGTTACAGACAGCTATGAGGGGAAAAGCAGTACACTGAAGTAACCGACTGCCGATGACCGAGTACATGTTCGATCGGCTGGGGCGAGAGAGCTGACCTCGTTTTTTAAACACTGGGAATGACGGCGAGAGAAACACGCCGTAACACGGTGGGCACTTGTGTAATGTAAGTAACTATTAACAGTTAGCAGTAAATTGTATGTTCTGGAATGTGCAACAACAGCAAAGACTAAACGACGATCAGTGTTATCATGTATGCACTATTGCTAGACAGTAGGTGGGATGGTCATACCCAGAACGCTGAAAGGCAAGATGCTGGCGGGGTTATGATGGCGACCACGGTAAGGACTGTGATGTAATAAAGTGTTCATGTACTCTGAGGACGCGTTATGGACTTGTGTTGTGTGCACGAAAGATTCGTACAGAGAGCAAGCGAGCCGTTGTGATATTTCTAAAGTCTTCTAAACCCCAGACACAAAACCAAGATGTCGGGCATGATGTGGGAGTTCCGGCTCTTGGCACTTGGGGTCTTACGTCCGTTTGAGTGAACCCAGACACAATCAAGGGAGAATGTTTCGTCAGTGCAGTATTGAAGAGTAAACAGGGCGAAAGAAATGAAGAATACAGTGATCTGCAAGTAATAAAGAAATAGAAAGTGAACATCAGGTGTGAAAGACAAAGGATGACATTGTTGAAGGTTATCAAGATGGCGACCATCGACAACAACAAAGGAAGCTCACGTCTTAGCCTAACATCAAGTTAGATGAACTGTGTATCGTATTACTACTGTGTACAGTTGCAAAGAACACAACAAATAACTTTAATTCAACATTCCAGATATTTCTTCAAGAAAACAGAGTATGGCACTCAGCCATATAAACCATCATTCTAGAGCCGTGTTCGTGTGCTTCACGCACTATAGTGCTCCAATGAACTAATTTCATTATTAGATTGAAGAATATTTTTCAGATCCAACTTTTCAGTGCCATGAGTAGTATGGGAAGCGCTTTTTGACATCACTTATTGAGGATCACCATTTTTGAAGACCAAACTTCTACTGATTCCTGTTCAGCCCGAAATGCAGTGAAGCTGATCCATACCATCTTGTGAAGAATCCTGAAGTGGAGCCAAGCATCTGAACCAAGCCACCAAGGACATCGGAGCTGAATTTATACAGGTTAAGCTAT
Source organism: Cepaea hortensis (assembly GCA_963921405.1). Taxonomy (NCBI): domain Eukaryota; kingdom Metazoa; phylum Mollusca; class Gastropoda; order Stylommatophora; family Helicidae; genus Cepaea; species Cepaea hortensis. The sequence continues at coordinate 72,787,341 of OY992877.1, forward strand.
TTTCACTTGATTTGTATATGTGTCCTGTTTAGTATTCCAGATTCAACAGGCACCCATCCATCAATATGTTTACTCACCCTCATCATTAGTGGGAGGTTGGTGGGCTACTTTTGTGGTTTTTTCATCATTACCCAAAAGTACGTTCCGTTCGGTTAGCATTTGAAATTGACTTAAAATTTAAGTAAATTTTCGACTGCTAGCGAGAACTTTGTCTTGTTTTGTAACCTAGTCCATTATTTGTTGTTTTTTAACGTCATTAATGTATCTATTATGTGTGATTATTTTGTCCTCAGGTGTTATGTCATTTAGCTAAAAGTTCTGATAGGTGTTATTGTTGTCCAGTATTGTTAGTATTCTTGTTGAACAGTATTACACCAAGTTCATCACAGTCAGCTTCGCCAGAGCGTGATCAACAGCGACACTGACTAAAAGAGATTCTTGCAATTAAGATTCTTTACCATTGGCATCACATATACTATTATCTGAAGGCACTGATACTGATATTGTCTGCAATTATTATGCATTATTACCAGCTACAGGTTGTTGACACATATATGGTAGACAAGTACTTAACCACAACATGTCTATATTAATAGATTTTGTAGTACTTGGTGAGAAATTCTGTTTCACAGGACTAGAACTTTTGGCATGGGCAGAAAACAAACTCACAGAGTTTTATATTCAGCAACGAAAAGACAGAGCGATAGCTAAAATAGACATAGAAGCACAACATGCAGTAGCTAAAGAACTTAAACAACTTGAACTACACAATTTAGAATCACAATACGCAGCAGCTAGAGAGCTAGAAAAACTAAAAGATAAAGAGATAGCTTTAGAAAGACAAAAGCTAGATCTTGAAGCAAAAATTCTACAGTTTGAAATAGATAAGTGGAATTTTGAAAAAGAGAGAATAACATTACCAGTAGCACAAAGAAAGAACAAGAAACCGGTTAAATGTTATCTTTGTCATTGTTTTGGACATGAAGTCAAGAATTGTAGACTAAAACAGATAATTAAAGATGCAAAAAGGGGATATGGTACGTCTAAAGAAAAAGAAGAAAACTTGAACAAGAAAGACAACCCCACTGAAAATCAACATGTGAAAATAGACAATGATAATTCAGGCATAGTTCCTAACATAGGGCAAGCAGACAAAGGGAACATAGATAATATTTTTAATATAAAACCAAACTGGGAAAACAGAAATCCTCCAAAGATACCAAAAGTACGATATACTGAAACAGACTCACTGATAAAACATTGGCACCATCAAAAAGTTCCTCAAGACCAAATTGATGAACGGATACGAGATATTAAAATAATAAACTGGAATAGATATTGGAAATGTATAGGATTGACAGAGGACAAAAGGAAAGAAAAGACACAAAAGATTATTAAACTTACAGACTATAGTCTCAGTCAACCCACATGTTATGCCAGAAATCAATCTGGAAAATCTGCTGATACATCTTCTGACGAAGAGTACGATCACAATAAATATAGATAACAGCATATATTTCACAATGAAACACCCTAGTATTGTTATATGTAGATATAAGATATAGATATTGTAGAAGAGAAGATAGTTTAATGTAGATATAATTTTTTTTTAAACAGAATGAATGCTTGGTTATGATAGTATTGGTTGAATGGATATACTGTGATAAAACCATCAAATGTCAGAATAATAACATTAACTACGGCTCTCATATAGAGGAGCTAAAGTGATATGACATACTGGTCAAGTGATGCCATCATGATAGTATATTATGATCAGATGTCAAATGGAGTTAAAGTGATACTTCTACTTCATTCTGATGTTGATATATATAAAATGTCATGCAAACATGTAAACCATTGATGTAAATACCAAAGGAAAACATTGAAAATGTACATCAAATCACCTGGAAATCATCTCATAGCCAGGGTGCTTGCTGAATCAACTGAATTGCACTCTGAATTGCTAATCGGGACACTGGCATGTCAATGGAAACAGCTTAAAATTAGTTACTACTATCACTTGTATTAATACTTGTTGTATAGACATATGTACATAGATACGTACATCCCACTATGTTATTATTCTCAGACAGTATTAGGGCATCTGAAGCTGAATGGAGAGGAAGAATGCAGCTACAGATAAAAGTCCTACACCACTTGAGCATAAGATGAGCACCATGCAAGTCCATACAACACCAGACTAGGTACAACCCACTGTTGAAGGGGTACAAGGTTCATCGACAGCTCACAAGTGTCCACCAAAGATTCTAGGTTCAACACATTAATTTAAGACTAGAAATTGTATCATTTTCACCATCATCAAATTTTTTTTGGGAAACTATTATTTCCTGTGATGGTGTTATTATCATTTTATCATTTCATCCATCAACATTATGAGAATTGATGTATAGTTACATGCGCGGTTATAGATGTCCACAGATTTGAAGTTGTGTACTTCTACTTCAAGTTATGATTTTAGGAGATCCACTACATATAGTATGAGAGACACATGCATGAGTCTACTACTTGAGGTCTCTACAGCACAATAACTATATGTTGCAAACAGAGAAACTACAAGTCCAATAGTATGACACATGTGGTTACATTTCAAACATATTGTGCAAACTGAGGCAAATGGTAAAGCATACAATGGCCATAAGTCCACAAAACTTATGAAACAACAACAAGTGCAAATGTAAATTTGAGAGAAACCAACAAACTTGCACAAAGGTTCTAAACCAGAATATTGCAAATGAAAACAAACACGTTGTATATAGATGTTGTATTACTTTATTGCTTCAATGTACAGGCATGATAAATGGTAGAATATGTATACATAGGATGGAATATAATTTTCATTCATTTAGTATGAGAACATATGCATACATGATATGGATATAGTATTAGTATGTATGGGTTTTATAAGAACACTTATGCATTGCAGGGAAATAATGATTCAGTGAGGTAAATAAGTCTCATTGGCAAATGCATAATTGAAAATGGCAAAGGTATAAGTTGCATACAGAATTGGTATGGAACAAACAGAAAACCAGCATCGCCATGACATGGGTGAGCAATTATAGCTGCCAGACAAAGAGAGATCAGGTAAACATACCCCCAAATTGAAATACCTATTAAAAGTAATGAAGAGAGACACTACAAGCATCAAAGCAGCACCAAGGTCAAACATAACTCATTAACGTCAAAGTCAAAGCAAGAGAAATCCATTGATATAATAAGGGACAGTGAAAGCCATAGTCCATAAGCACACACATATACCTTGCTCAGAGCCTGGGGCTTGGATTGAGTAGGATGCTCATGTATAGTACATGATTGAGGAGCTGCTAGGGATGTTTGATGAAACATTGGATCCTACGTCAGACTAGATCACATAACCTCTAAACTTGAAAAGGAGGCTGTGACTACACGGAAGTCTAGGTGTAGACGGGTTGAAGTGTCCGCATAATATATATATTTTTTTGTTTCTGTGATGTTGTTCATTGATGAAAACTTGTCACGAGTCTAAATGTACCATAGAAGATATAAGCTAATAGGTAATGACAACAGATGTACAGATATGGGCGAATATTGAGAGAGACCAAAGCGTGCGACCATGAGTCCACTAAAACAAACGGTAGTGTGAACTTATCCAACTCATGTCAAGAAGTATAAGACTGAGGAAAGGTAGTAAAAATGTTTACAACATTTAAAAAAAAAACAGGGGGGGGGGGGTCATATTGCCATGAGATGGATTGCGCGAAACACGGCAGGTGTGTCAGTCGTGGAAACTGGAGAGATATGTTGACACACAGTTCAGAAACGCAAGCGAACACCGCTAACATTAGTGGGCGGAGCTAATGCGTCACGTGACGGCGCCCAGGCGAAAGCCGGAAAAGAGTGTGCTTGATTTTCAGTCTGAGCTGGGGCGTGAGTCTAAGATGGTCAAGTTTGAGAAAGTTCTGCGTTTGAAAGCATTTACGCTGGTTACAGTGATTGAAGTTACAGACAGCTATGAGGGGAAAAGCAGTACACTGAAGTAACCGACTGCCGATGGCCAAGTACATGTTCGATCGGCTGGGGCGAGAGAGCTGACCTCGTTTTCTAAACACTGGGAATGACGGCGAGAGAAACACGCCGTGACACGGTGGGCACTTGTGTAATGTAAGTAACTATTAACAGTTAGCAGTAAATTGTATGTTCTGGATTGTGCAACAACAGCAAAGACTAAACGACGATCAGTGTTATCATGTATGCACTATTGCTAGACAGTAGGTGGGATGGTCATGCCCAGAACGCTGAAAGGCAAGATGCTGGCGGGGTTATGATAGCGACCACGGTAAGGACTGTGATGTAATAAAGTGTTCATGTACTCTGAGGACGCGTTATGGACTTGTGTTGTGTGCACGAAAGATTCGTACAGAGAGCAAGCGAGCCGTTGTGATATTTCTAAAGTCTTTTAAACCCTAGACACAAAACCAAGATGTCGGGCATGATGTGGGAGTTCCGGCTCTTGGCAGTTGTATTGTTTTTTTTTTTTCAATTTCTAAGCATTGTTTAAAAGCCATTTCAGTGTTCCGGTCCCTTTCTTGTGATGATCTTTAATTAGGCGGATCATGATAAACTAGACAACTTTAAAGAAGATAGTCTGCCGTTGCTTTCCTTCCTGGCAGTGACCGTACTGGCCGGGGACTGTAGCCACTGTCTCGATAAAGAGATCTTCTGCCTACCGTTGCGAAACTTGAGACAATAACCAACAACTATATGTCAGCTGCCATTAAAATTTCATCCACCACTTGCCTTCCGTGGTTTCTAGTGAATAACTTCGGAAAACGAATACGAAATAACAGCACATTCTCCCCAGAAATACACAATACTTGTGTCCTCTGAAGAAAAAGCCGCTACGTCGTCGCCATCTTGGCGGAAACATCATTAATATAATTGCTATTAGTACCGGATAAGGACCCTTAACAAAATATTCCCCCGAAAGTAAGTACTTTAAGATAATTTACTGAAAATAGACAAGATGCCTGGAAGATGTTTGACCTTTAATACAAGGACAAAAACAAATATGTAGTTTACGATAGTCACTGTTTATTTTTGGGAGCTCGCTCGCTTTGAACTCACTTTTTGCGTGTGGATTAGCTTTCCATATTATCAGTGTCCCACGCCATCAGGCGAACCCACTCCGACTTCAGAGGTAGAGTCACAGCGAAGTCTGTCCTGTTTATATCAACACTGGCTTGGGAATATAACCCGTATACAGTCTTACAACCGACAGCTAAATTTAAACATTCTGGACAGGAATATAAATGATTCCTGTCTACAGTAACACGACGAAATGTTCCCCTGTCACATTCGAATCTGTCACCAACAATTCGGGTGAAAGTGATTAATGCCTTCTCTACATTAGCATGCTGCTGCTACACGGCAACGTCAATAAAGTCCATTCACGAGCCAACAAATTCAAATTCTGCCTGATGTAAACGACCACGGGGAGACTGGGGTTATTGAACAGAAACTGCCGTTCATCGAGCAGAATGATTACACAACAGATAAACAGGGGAATACATGAAGTGTGCGACAATTCAATCAAGCTGTAGTATGAAAGTGTGGTCATACAATGATGATGTAAACTGATATTTAAAAACTTCATGATGCTGTAAATGGAGGCCTCGGCCATGTTGTAAGTAAAGAAATTGGCACTGTTGTGCGACTTAAAGCGCATTAGGTATATAGTTCTAGATCCATATTGTTATAACTGAACAGGCAAACAGTGGGTGATATGGCTTTAGATCCAACTTGTTATAACTGATCGGCAAACAGTTTGGGATATGGCTAATATCACACAGCCACCTTTACTTCCCAAGACATTTCCTGGTACTCAGTTTAGCCTGGGTCGACCTGAGATACCAGATCCGATTTCAAAATTTGTATGCACCCAGAGGCGGATGGAACCCATGACCACCGGACTGGCAGGCGAGAGTCTAGCCATGACACTACTTATTGTAATGAATATAAATAATCCAACTTATATGATGTCATGCGAGAGTCTAGCCATGACACTACCTATTGTAATGAATATAAATAGTCCAACTTAAATGATGTCATGCGAGAGTCTAGCCATGACACTACTTATTGTAATGAATATAAATAGTCCAACTTATATGATGTCATGCGAGAGTCTAGCCATGACACTACTTATTGTAATGAATATAAATAGTCCAACTTAAATGATGTCATGCGAGAGTCTAGCCATGACACTACTTATTGTAATGAATATAAATAGTCCAACTTAAATGATGTCATGCGAGAGTCTAGCCATGATACTACCTATTGTAATGAATATAAATAGTCCAACTTATATGATGTCATGCGAGAGTCTAGCCATGACACTACCTATTGTAATGAATATAAATAGTCCAACTTAAATGATGTCATGCGAGAGTCTAGCCATGACACTACTTATTGTAATGAATATAAATAGTCCAACTTATATGATGTCATGCGAGAGTCTAGCCATGACACTACTTATTGTAATGAATATAAATAGTCCAACTTAAAAGATGTCATGCGAGAGTCTAGCTATGACACTACCTATTGTAATGAATATAAATAGTCCAACTTATATGATGTCATGCGAGAGTCTAGCCATGACACTACCTATTGTAATGAATATAAATAGTCCAATTTATATGATGTCACGCGAGAGTCTAGCCATGACACTACCTATTGTAATGAATATAAATAGTCCAACTTATATGATGTCATGCGAGAGTCTAGCCATGACACTACCTATTGTAATGAATATAAATAGTCCAACTTAAATTATGTCATGCGAGAGTCTAGCCATGACACTACTTATTGTAATGAATATAAATAGTCCAACTTATATGATGTCATGCGAGAGTCTAGCCATGACACTACTTATTGTAATGAATATAAATAGTCCAACTTAAATGATGTCATGCGAGAGTCTAGCCATGACACTACTTATTGTAATGAATATAAATAGTCCAACTTAAATGATGTCATGCGAGAGTCTAGCCATGATACTACCTATTGTAATGAATATAAATAGTCCAACTTATATGATGTCATGCGAGAGTCTAGCCATGACACTACCTATTGTAATGAATATAAATAGTCCAACTTATATGATGTCATGCGAGAGTCTAGCCATGACACTACCTATTGTAATGAATATAAATAGTCCAACTTAAATGATGTCATGCGAGAGTCTAGCCATGACACTACTTATTGTAATGAATATAAATAGTCCAACTTATATGATGTCATGCGAGAGTCTAGCCATGACACTACTTATTGTAATGAATATAAATAGTCCAACTTATATGATGTCATGCGAGAGTCTAGCCATGACACTACTTATTGTAATGAATATAAATAGTCCAACTTATATGATGTCATGCGAGAGTCTAGCCATGACACTACTTATTGTAATGAATATAAATAGTCCAACTTATATGATGTCATGCGAGAGTCTAGCCATGACACTACCTATTGTAATGAATATAAATAGTAAATTATGTAATTTGGCACCTTCCCGTCTTGACAGACGATAGTTTGTGCTTTTAAAAAGGCATAATAACTTTTACCTATGTGACTGATAAGGCCAATTCGCGCTGTAAATGTCCGTTCACAGTTGGTGCATGTGAACACGTGGTCATTTCCACCATCATGCACCATTTTACGTCTCACACGCTCGCTGTGTGACTTATCTGCAATAATTTTCTCCTTTGTCTTTATTCCATTTCTGATCTTTGCCCTCCATGCAACACGTTCAGCGGCGACTTGCTCCCACTGTGCATTATCAATGCCTGTATCAATTATGTCCCGCTTACACACATCTTTGTATCGCAGCAGAGGCCGACCCTGAGATCTCTTACCCATCTATAATTCACCAAAAAAGATGTCCTTTGGTATTCTACCATAATCCATCCTCCTAAGATGTCCTATCCATCTAAGTCTACGAAGACTGAGCATGGAATAAACCGTGACACAACCAGATCTTTCTAATACTTCAGTATTTGTGATTTTGTCTTGCCACTTAATACCAAGAATTCTTTGCAGACACCGCATATGAAAGCTGTTTAAACGTTTCTCTTGGTGTGAGTAAGTTGTCCAGGTTTCACTGCCATAAAAAGAGTACTAAGGACACAGGCTTGATAGACAAGGACTTTTGTTTTGGCAGTAAGCTTCCTGTTCTCCCAGGCTCTTTTTCTTAACCTGTTCATTGTTGTTGCTGTCTTACCAATCCGGATGTTGATTTCCTGATCTAGGGATATTTTGCTATTTACCACTGATCCTAGATATGTATAATGGTCTACCATCTCTAGTTCGGCGTCGTCAATAAAGATTGATGGTACCCCATGTGCACCTTGTGACATAATCTGTGTCTTCTTTTTGCTAATTGTTAAACCAAATTCAGAACAAGCATTGGAGAATGCAGATAGCAGACATTGCAATTCTTCCTCAGAGTGGGTTGTAACTGCATCATCATCTGCAAAAAGCAACTCTCTGTTCAGCACCCTCCTAATTTTGGTCTTGGCCTTCAATCTCTGAGCATTATAGAGGCCGCCATCTGAGCGTGAGTGAATGTATATACCACAATCCTGATCACGAAAGGCATATTTCAGTAGACGTGAAAAGTATATTCCAAAGAGGGTGGGAGCTAGTACACAACCTAGTTTAACTCCACTCTTGATTTCAAACTCTTCAGAAAATTCACCATCAAACTTGATTATACCCTTCATACCTGTGTGGAACGATTCCACAATGGACAGAAGAGTTGGTGGGCAGCCAATCTTCTTTAGTGCCTTGAACAGACCCTTACGACTGACCAAATCAAATGCCTTTGTGAGGTCGATGAAGGCAATAAACAGTGGTTGATTATGTTCACGGCATTTTTCTTGCATTTGTCGCAATGAGAATATCATATCAATGGTAGACCGGTTCTGTCGAAAGCCACACTGTGATTCGGGGTAGGCTTGATCTCCTAGGACTTGAAGTCTGCGCAGAACAATTCTGGCAAATGCTTTTCCAACAATACACAGAAGTGAGATACCCCTATTGTTGTTGCAGTCGCTCCGATTGCCTTTGTTCTTGTACAGTGTTATGATGCTGAAATCTTTGAAATCCTGTGGGACTTGTCCTTTTCGCCAGCATAGTTCTATTAGCTGGTGGATCTGTAGAGTGAGTGTGTCTTGCCCACTCCTGATAACCTCTATTGGAATCCCATCCTTACCTGGAGCCTTGCCAGCTGCAAGTTCATTTATAGCACACTTAACTTCTGTTATGGTGGGAAGTGTGTCCAGGTGGTCAAGAGTTGGTAGAGCCTCTATGGTGTTGAGGGCATCATCCGCTAGTTTGGTCTCACTTGAGTAAAGATCCAAATAGTGCTCTACCCATCTGTCCATCTGCTGTTTCTTATCAGTTATGATTTCTCCAGTCAAGGTTTTCAATGGTGCACTTCTTTTGATCACTGGACCACAGGCTTTCTTTATTCATTCATACATGATCTGATGTTTCCCTTATCACTTGCGATTTGAATGGACTCACATAACTTGATCCAATAATAATTTGCACACTGTCTGGCAGCCATTTGCACATCCTTCCTAGCTTGCTTTAGCTCACACAGAGTGTTACGCGTTGGTCTTTCCTTGTTTCCTAAGACAGCTATCTTCTTCTTATCAATCAAGGGCTGCAGAGTCTGGCTGTTTGTCGCAAACCAGTCCTTCGTCTTATGATCCACAGTGCCGTAAATCCCTACGCAGTTTTATAAAGAGTTTCCTTAAGTTGACCCCACTTTTCATTTACTGTACAATTTTCTGGTGTATCAGTAAAAGTGTCTTCAAGTTGCTGTTGAAACTGAAAGCACTTTTCAGGATCGTGAGTGTTAATAATATTAATCCTTGAGCTAGATTTATGTTTAGCTGTGTAGATTCTCTTTGGTCTCAGTCTAACCCTTGCAACAACCAAAGAGTGATCCGTATCACAGTCAGCACTGTGGCAACTTCGAGTCAATGATATATGGTTCAGATGTCTCCATGTGATGATGACGTCCAGCTGGTGCCAATGGCTGGATCTTGGATGTTTCCATGTGACCTTATGCATCTCTTTTGTTTTAAAAAAGGAGTTTGTAATACATAGGTCATTACTGGTGCAATGCTCCAGCAGCCTTTGCCCATTATCAGTCATGCGACCGATGTTGTATTTTCCAGGGCACACTGGCCATGAATTCGAGTCCTTGCCCACATGAGCATTGAATTCACCGAGCATATAAATGTAGTCAGATTTTGGAACTGCCTTGATCACGGAGTCTAACTCCTCATAGAATGAATCCTTTCACATCATCAGAGGAATCGAGTGTCGGTGCATATGCAGTAATAATGGTGGCAAAACCACAAGAGGTTGCCAAGCGCTGGTATAATAGTCTTTCATTTCCTCCTGCTGGAATTTCAATCATTCCCAGTAGCGAATTCTTCACTGCAAAGCCTACACCGTGTTGCCTTTTTTTCTGCCTGTCCTCTACCCTCCCCCCCCCCCACAAAAAAAGGTGTAATTGTTTTCCCTGAGTGACCCTTCCTCAGCGAGGCGAGTCTCCTGTAGGTCAGCAATATCAATGTTAAGACGATTGAGTTCGGCATCACCCACAGCCGTTTTTCTCACATCGTTAATATTGGTCAAATCAATGGAAAATCCTAGACACATGGTTCTCACGTTCCAGGTTGCAAGCCGTAGCTTGAGGTTTCTATTTTTCGTTTTATTATTACCTGGTGCATTGTATTTACAGCCTGCGATTCAGATTTTGTCCTAGCCGCAAGCACCCACTGAAGCAGGCAGGCTGTGGCAGATCAGCACCCAATTGGCTGGGGGTTGCCCAGCTTGAGGCGGGCGGTAGCTGATCAGTGACACCTGTAGGTGTCTCCCACCGTCAGAGGCAAAGCGTGGCGCCCCATGTCTATGCCAACTGACAGGGACTTATAACCCGTAACAGTTGCCTCTCGCTTTGATTCCGAGACCGGTTAAGACCAGGGATGGAGTTATTGCCTCTCCATAGCACAAAGCCTGGGCTAAAATATATAGATCATGTGTTGCCCATGCAGCGTGATCCCTCTCTCGGCCTGCCTAGTTCACTCAAGAGGAAAGGTAACACTTCCACATCTGGAACAAGACAAGCTGCAGAAGTTGCCGGATCAGCAAAGCAATGCTCTAACTGTCCGCCTATTGGAGCTTCGATCCTAGACCAGCCTCCAACAAAGGCTTAGGGCATGGTCTGCCCTGCAATGACATTTTGTCTTTAGATTGCATTTCCTCGCACCAGGGTAAGGCTTGTACCCTCCCAATTGCGTTCTTCCGCCGGAAGCCGTTGGCACAATGTGGGGTGTCGTGTTTGGTAATCGCCGCCCAACGTTCGGCGCTAACAGAAAGCATGTAGTACCGTCTACTATTATACGGTAGCTCAGTTATATCTGACTAAGACCTGACTAAATGTAATGCAGCTCTTATAAACACAATGATACTGTATGTGATATCTGTGTAACTATGTAAACAACAATGGTGACATTTGAGCAGTACCATCAAGTTAAAATTATGAACACTTAATGACATAGCATTTGAAATCGAAACGAAATATGAAATCGAAATATGAACGATGCTTCCGTGTTCTAAACGAAAGTTTACTTGTTTCAGTCAATGATTGTCAACTGTGATATTATTACAAACAAAATCAACAAATCTGAAACTGTTTATTTTCTGCTTAATTCCCCTATCTTTCTTTCCTTGTTCAAACTGCCTGCACGCAAAAGCCAAATTTCAAAGGGCCCAGCTGCAGGCTAGACGGAAAAGCTGGCAGGAGAAAACAGAATCACTGTACTAAGAAAAAGACACAAGGAAAACGTGGAACTAATAAAACAACTTAACGATGAGGGCACTGGGAGAAACTCAAAAATTACAATAAATAAAGACGGACACATCTTAACAGGAAAGCAAGCAGCTGACCATTTTGCGGACTCATTCGCACAAGATAACAGTATCGAAATTAGTCCAGAGAAACAACACGAGATTCGAGAGAAATGGCAACATACAGGACAGAAGGGAATAGTACATGAAGTTCTGGAGGCACCTATCACAATCAGTGAACTGGAGCTAGCCATATCAAAATTGAAAATGAGAAAGTCATCAGGAGCTGATGGTATCTCCAATGAAATGATCAGGAACATAGGAACAGAAGCCAAAGCAAAGCTATTGCAGATCTTCAATAACAGCTGGACCCTCGGCAGTGTTCCACAAGCCTGGAGAGAAACAATCATGATTCCCCCCCCCCCCCGCTCTAAAATCAGGGAAAGATAGTTCCATTGCCCCCAACTACAGACCAATTAGCCTCACCAGCTGTCTCTGCAAAACAATGGAACGTCATCAATCACAGACTACAGTGGTACATTGAAAGTGAAAACATCCTTTGCCTTCCTTTGCCATAACAGGCTGGTTTTAGGCAGTGATACTTTACGGAAGATCAGACAACCTATCTCTCTCAGGAAATTGAGGATGCATTCCAAAAGAAGCTGGTGCTTGCGGCGTGGATAGATCTGAAGAAAGCCTTTGACAAAGTCTGGAACGAAAGTCTGTTGCGGAAACTGAGAATTTGTAAAGTCAATGGAAGAATGTACAAATGGGTGAAAGCATATTTGCACAACAGAAGAGCCCGAGTCCAGATAGACGGACTCAAGAGCAAGAAATTACTATTGCGTCACGGTTTTCCCCAGGGCTAAGTCATGTCCCCCACACTTTTTCTGATATTCATCAATGATCTTGTTTCTAATCTACCGCACGGAATTAAAGCGGCAATGTACGCCGATGGCCTAGTTTTGTGGAGCACAAATGAACATGCATCAGTGGCCACCATATCGCTACAAAGAGCTGTAGATACTTTTGTTGCATGGGCTGATAGATGGTGTGTCAGCATAAACACTGACAAATGCAGGACCAAACTATTTACCCTCTCTCCGAAACAAAAGGCAGGGATCATCCAGATAAATGGAACACCCTTAAGAGAAGATAAAGAATCAACATACCTTGGAGTAACATTTGATGCCAGGCTGACATGGAGAAAACACATTTAAAAAAAACTGTAGCAAAAGCTAGAAGGAAAATAGCCATCCTGAGACAGCTAAGTGGAACCACATGGGGAGCCAATGGGAAAATACTTAGCAAAGTTTATCAACAGAGCATACGACCACACCTGGAATACGGGTCAACTGCGTGGAGTTCAGCATAAAAAACCACACTACAAGAGCTGGACAGGGTGCAAAATCAAGCATTTAGAGTCACCACAGGAGGGATGAGATCAACCCCTATAGTGGAGATGGAGAAGATGGGGAGGACACAAGCACTGAGAGAGCGCAGAGATACGAAAACGCTAATACAAGCAGAAAAGTTCCTCAGCTTGCCAGGCCATCCTATGAAGAACCGATTTGAAAACTTAGCTATTGGGTGGTTGAAAAGAAGTAGTTTATCCACCAGGCGAAACGATTCTGCAGAGAAACCACTGATCTGCCCACAGTTGGTAACTCCCTGACAACTATTCCAGAGCGAACTCCATGGAAAGATGCACATAGACTATCTCTACAAATCCAGACTAAAGTGCGAGTAATATTTGACAAGGAATAACAGAACAGTGTACAGTGCAGAACAGCCACTCTCAGCGTCCTTGATGACGAATACCCACAGAACCTCTGGATCCGAGTCTACACAGATGGGTCAGAGCAAAATGTTGTTCGAAATGGAGGAGCGGGAGTGTACATAGAATACCCAAATAATACTAGGGACACGGCCAGAGTTTTAACAGGAAAGTACTGCCATAACTATGATGCTGAAATTGGGGCAATCAAGAAAGCAACAGAGAAATTAATAAATACCAACCATGGTACACAACCTGTGGTGCTGTTGACAGGTGCAAAATCAGTACTCGAGGCGCTCCTGTCTGGGAAATTTCCAGTACTAAGGACACTACTTTCTGAATTTAGCAGTCAGCATAGGGTCACCATGCAGTGGATACCATCTCATTGTGGAGTACCCGGAAACGACAGAGCTGATCAATTGGCTAAGGAAGGAGCAAAAGAAGAACAGCCTGATGTGCCCATTACATATCACCAAAATAAAAGAATGATCAAATCAGTCAGAAGGCCACCAAAGCCTGCTCAAGACGACTACCACGTTATGGACAGATCAGAACAGGTCATTATTCTGCGCCTCAGAAAAGAACACAATAGATTACGCAACAACATGTATACAAAATTCAAGATTGGTGACTCAGCCATATGCTCATTTGGTTTGGCGTCGCAAACAGCAGAGCACATACTCCAAGACTGCCCAAACTACAACATACCCAGGCATACCTTCTGGCCTAGAGAGACAACAGTGGAAGATAAACTCTGTGGACCGCTGAGTGAACTGAAAAAGACTGTTAGATTCATACAAGAGACAACATTGCAATTATAGATATATTTCAAGCGAAGGAAAGTAGAAAAAGAAGAAGAAATTGCCTAAAATTCGCGTAATCTATGGCATATTATGTTCACTGAATTTTTTATTACGCGCTATTTGATTCTAAAATCGCACGACAAATTCAGTCCCTTACTACTTTAAACATTGTGTAAGGACTACGCTTGAGTTTAAGAGAGCAAACAAAAAAAAGAAAGAAAAAAAAAGATTCTAAAACCAAAGGATATCTTTTTCGGTGAATAACAGATGGGTAAGAGATCTAGGAGTCGGCCTCTACTACGATACAAAGATGTGTGTAAGCGGGACATGATTGAAACAAGCCTTGATAATGGACATTGGGAGCAAGTTGATGCCGAACGTTTGGCATGGATGCCAAATATCAGAAATGGAATAAAAATAAAGGAGAAAATGACTGCAGATAGGTCACACACCGAGCGTCTGAGACGTAAGATGGTGCGTGATAGTGGTAATGACCATGTGCTCACATGCATCCATTGTGGACCAATATTTACAGCTCGAATTAGTCACATTCACTTCCGCCATAGGTTGTAGTTATTATAACTTTTTGACGCACAATGTAACAAACTATCGTCTGTCAAGATTTCAAGGTGCAAATGGATTTTATTATAAACACTGTTTTGTAATGCTACCGAAGTTTATCCGTGGCGAAAAGTTAGCACTAGTTAGAGCTAGCACTCCGAGGGTTGTGGGTTCATTTCAGAACTTCGCCATTCTGTTCAAGAGTGCAGTATTCTCGGAGACTCCCGTGGATCGACGCTGGAACTACAGAGTTCGTGCTTTCAGCGACTCTTTCGTCAAGCCACTCTACGAAAAGAGACCTAACCTTATGGGATAAAACCTGGTATAATGACATCGATGTTTACACCTTTAAACCTACGTTTCAAACCTTTCTTCTCTACACGCCCACCATGTTAGATGAGATGCGTGAAGAACTGCAGCCAACAATACTACAGGCAACTCTCGTTTTCGTACACCTCCAGGCGTCAACATGAATATATCCAAAGACTGTACCAGTCAATTTGTACTTGCTGACGTCTCTAGGGAGATTATTATAAAATGGATCGGGCGTAGGCCAGACTTGTTTATTTTCTGTTTTGTATTTGCTGGACACTTCTGCAACAAATAATTAGCTGTCATTTTATCAGTTCCACGGTTACATTAGCAGTAACTCATATATTCATTAAACATATTGTATTTCATACTGTTGTATCCTGAGCGAAGTCTAAAGATTGATACTTCTCTTCATTGGAGTTTGCCATATGCATCATCTCTATGTGACATTGGTGCTCTAATTCCCATTTGATTCTATAATTACTTCTTAAAAATTACTTGACCTCATCATCGGTTTATGTCTATATCAAATTGAGGTAGTCTTCCACCTTGCATTGTCAACTTGTTGGCATCTTCATTTCCAGTCATGTTGTGATATGAAGAGATCCATTGTGTGGCAACCCTTTTGGATTTCTGACATAGTCTAGGGAGTGCTGTTCGTATGATTGCTATGACATATACCTGGGTCATTGACATTGAGGTGAGTGACCTGTGTAGCGGGACTACGAGAAAAACAACCAGCCATGAGAAATAATGGTGAGGGTGAATGCAGACCCCCAGGTGGATGGGGAGAGAGACAGTTTTAGGCTGGGGTGTAATGTTGTGGGGAGCCCAGGGAGGGGCTACACAGCAGGGTTAAAAGACAGTGGAAAACTTTGACTGGGGAGTGGAAGCTGGGACCGACTGAGGAGTCGGGTCGCTGGAGGACAGTGGATGTTTTAGCTCCGAGCGGATCGGTGGGCTAATACGTGGGAGCTTAGACTGACTGTGGGTCAGTTCTTTTGTAGTGTTGTTCTCCCAGTTGTGAATGCAGGTCTAAAACCCAGTGGGGGTTGGATAGTTAATGGAGGCCTGAACCCAGAGTTGGTTGAATAGTTAGTGGAGACTAGACCCAGTGTGTGGGTTGTATTGTGTGAGGTCCAGCGGTGGAAATTAGCTGGATTAACTGTCTTATGGATTTGAGATGAAGCAGGCCGTGAGAAGACAGTGATGTATACGTGTTAAGTTGTAAGGAGTATATATATCTTCTATGGATTATATTGTTTCTTAATATATAAGGATGTTCCGTTTGTCCGTGGTCTTTCTGTAATAAAGGATTATGTGCGCCAACTCACTCTTGTTTAATGACTGGTGAATGTGCACGCGAGGGTGAGTTAGATTGTAAGACAGTTAGATAGCTCAATTGACACACCAGGAGTATCGTTACCTAGACAACGACCATATCACGCACTTATCATCAAGAACTTCGTGATATTATCTGGATGGCTCGTCCGGCCAAGCAAAACGGTGTAATATTGAATTATCTGGAAGGCTCGTCCCATCAAGAAACTCAGTGCATTATTATCTGGGAGGCTTCGTGCGATCAAGAACAATACAGACATTGTTGTCATTCTGTTAATGTGACCTCTTTTGTGTGTGCGTCAGATAATTAACACAGACAGATGGCAGTGAAGGCCCAGGCTGGCAGACGATTCACGAGAGGCCAGGTGAAAATAACAGCGCACACTCGAAGAGGAGAGAGGGCCAATGAAAGTTGCCACGATATAAACACAAGATTTTCTCCGTGCGGGAACGAGATAACAGACAGTTCACCTGAAGGTCTATACAGGTAAATTTGATACCAACAGTATTGCTGAAGCTAGTGGGGCAGCAGAGAATGAACGCAGACAGGTCAAGAAGAGAGCAGTCCTAAGCGTGTGTGTGTGACAGGACAGGATTGAAGAAACCAAAGATATTATCTAGACAGTGAGCAATTTGTTGCGAAGTCTTGTGCGTGGTGAGACATTTTGTGTGTGTGTGCTGAGGCGACGCACGGGGAGGTCGCAGGTCGACAGGTGGAGAATTTCACCACAGGGAACACGACGGGGGAGGACGGTGGAAATTGTGAGTCTCCACGGACAAATCGGGTTGACAGAGGGTCAAGGCCAGTGGACAGTACAGGTAGAGTACTGAGAACAGAGAAAACTGACAGTTGCTGATTCACCGGGAGGGGTGACAGACGGGGGTAGTGCGGTACCCCTACCACAGCCGTGCTGGGGCAGAAGTGGAAATTGTTTGTGTATGACGGAAAAAGTCTCCGGTCAGTTTACAGACAGATTAAGTGTGAATTTCCACGAAGTGAAAAAGAGCAGCCGTGTTGGGGCTGAGAAGGTTGTGTGGAAATATTTACTGAGGATTTTTCCACTAACAGTGATAAAGATGTACTGAGGTACTGACTTGAGGTGTCCGGCAATGTCAAGGCCGATGCGGTGGAAATTTACTAAAATTTTCCAAAGGAGAACTGGATAAACAAGGTGTTTTTCAACGAAAACCAGACTTTATGTTCGTCTTTGTGAATCCCTTTGTGATCATTACTCTGTAATCAGGAAACATTTTGACAACGAAGGATGACGTGGCAGCTCCGCGAGCATGGTTGCATACAGTTTTGGGCTTGTTATTAGAGAAGATACTTGAAAACTTAGTTAAACGGCAAAAGTAATGGGAAACGACGTACGCATTGCATAATGGGAAACAGGCCAAATCTGATCCTGAACACGGTTTATTCACTGCGAGACTAGGAACTATAGTCCATCCACATTTGGTTTCCCCATGTAAAAATCAATATCTCAGTAACCAACTGAGGGAAAATTATGAGATTTAGCATATAATCTTTTCATTATGTCCACCCAACAAAACAATCTTTGTTCTGGAGATTGTATAGCAGATTGCAATGTTTGTTTATATTCCGTATATAATTTACGGGTCAGAGACGAAGTGCATATTACGAAATGTATTACACCTTCACACGAAAACATCAGCATTCAATAGCGGAATTTCTCGTGCAGCACGATAATGCAATTATGACAAGAAGTCATAACGTAGTGGAACGGGAGTGTTCAGAGGTGCCGCCAGTATTTCTACCTATAGTGGATGCTTTCATGAAACGTGATTATCTTATGAATCTTACCATTTATCGCTAGCATCTGAATGTGTGAATATTGTTGAATGGGATTGAATGTGAAATTGTGTACACTTCAAAGCATCGCTATGAAGTTGTACACATATTTTGCCAAGAAGCTGATCCCAGGAAGCTGTTTCATACTATTACAAATCCTTTGAATAGAACAGTGCATGCATTGGGTTTGAGTAAAAGGTCATTTCGTCGATGGGTGCAAGAATCTGGAATGAAACCACAATGCAATAAGCAATCGATAGGTATAAAGGCAATTGTAGACAGCTTTGATAAGGATATCATGAGGCGAGCTATTATAAAAATGCTGGATGCCAAAGAAACAGTGACTGTAAGAAAATTTAAGGTTTGATTGAGAAAGAACAATGACATAGAGCTATTCAAAACAACTTTTTGGAAAATTATAAGGTCATTAGGCTTCTCGTTTAGAAAGCAAAAGGGAGGTAGAATAATCATTTGCGAGCAACCGCATTTAAGAGCACGAGAAGCAAATACCTATGTGGAATAAGGGAAATGCCCCAAAGAAAATTATGACATAGTGTATTTGGATGAAGCCTGGATCAATGCGCACCACACAAGTAAAAAGGCAGTCAGTGGATGGAAAGATAAAGTGATATATGCCCAGTAGTAAAGGACAGCGTTTGGTCATAGCCCATGCTGGTAGTACTCATAATGGCTTACCACACAATGCTGGACTCGTGTTCGTATCAAAGAATACAGACAATATGGATTATCAAAACGAAATGAATGGTAATGTATTTAGAGATTGGCTCGAAAATACAGTGCTCCCATCACTAGACAGACCGCCTTGTCTAATTATAGATAATGTATCATATCACAATGTTGTTGCCCAAGAAGACAAAATACCTACGGCATCGTAGCACACAAGAAGCAATAAAGATATAGCTCCGAAGTGAAAACATGCCATTTCCAGAAACGTACTTCAAGCTAGAATTGTTGTCATTGTAAAACAGATGCAAAAAAGAAACAAATATCAAATCGACAAGTTAATAGAAGAGCATGGCCATAGGTGCTTGAGACTTCCGCCGTACCATATAGAACCCGCGTGGGCTATAATTAAAGGACATGTTTGGGAGTCTCCGTGGCGAAGTGATCAAGCCGTTTGACTCGGGCTCCGAAGGTTGTTGGTTAGATTCCGGGCCGCGACTTTCGGTTCATGAGTTAAAATTTTCGGATACTCCTGTGGGTCGTCACTAGAGCTACGGAGTTCGTGCTTTGTGCGACGCTTTCCGCGCTGCGGAACGAGACCGAGCCATATGGGATAAAACCCGGTGCAATGAAGTCGACCCTGTCGACTTTTAAGCGATTTGTGTTTTCAGGACACGTGGCAGCTGACAGTACTACATTCAAATTGTCTGACGTCAAGATGCTAACCCAGTCCGCGCTATTAAATATTGATAAAAGTTATTGAAAAAAAATATGAGGACCATGTGTTGAAAGAGGAAGACGACTATTGGAGAAAGGATGGACTGAATTTTATGCAACCGAGAGCAGTCATCAACCTACTGGAATAGACACAGATTAAGGTCTGAGTTGATCGCAGACATTAATCCACATGCACACCTACTGGGATATTTTGCTCCAACTATTCAGAAGAAGTGCAGGCCATAAACATTACAGCATCGGCATATATAATTCAACTTGTCAATGGTAACAGTTTGTAATCCACAGTGAGGAATGTTCATTTCCGCAAGCCGTCAACGGTGACAAACAACTGGCATTGAAAAAAAAAAAAAAAACAACAACACTAAACGCATTGAATACCAACGGAAGAGTAATATTGCGGTGGAAACTGACATATTGTGGCATAACAAGAAACGTGGGAACAAACACGTTGTCAAATTAGGTGACAACACACGAACATACGAATTAATCTATAAACTTCAATGAAAGGAGGACCAACATCTTGGCCATTAAGAAGGAAGCCCACTACAGAGACGTTCACAACTATATTCGTCGTACAAAACAGGTAATCATGTTCTATCTCTGAACAGTAAACAGAGTAGACAATCTTTCACGAAGACTCAAAGCGGTTCTGTCACCCATGTGCACGTATGAAGAAACTACACAGACGGCTGAAGAGATCCTTAAAAATTGACACCTGATGACTAAATTGCGGTATCATCTCTGGCCACTCCATAAGCACATTATAGCACAGCTGTTTGGAAGCTTTCACGAATTCTATACGAAAAGCTAAATGCTTCTTAGTAACATGGCTCCTTATTTTATTAACCAGCTGCTGAAGAAACAAGAATAAAATGAAAAATAAAGTAAGACATATGTTCCTTCTATTTTCCTGTTCATTTCCATTTCGATTCCACATTATTCCATCCCTCTGTAAATTCTCTGTCTTTACTAACATTACACATTGCACCCACTCCCATACAAATCTGGATACCCCTTGTCTGGTCATGTGAATAGGCGGGCATTACTGTAAAACAGTGGTTCTCAACCGGTGGGGAATTCCCCCCAGAGGGGGAATTTTAGGGTTTCCAGGGGGGAATGAAGATTATTTCAAGATCGCGTTAATACAAGAACTGATTACTTGGTATTGTTTTTCTCTTCATATTTTTCGCTTCTGTACGTCTCACCCCTTCTAAAATTCATTTTATAAAGTAAGTAGACCCACAAATCACGTTTTATGTGGGCAGCTAGACTTGTTTTGGTATGTGCTTCCATTATTAGGTATACTGTGTAGGGGCAGGAGCTCGGAGGGGGGATGATGATGATGTTGATGATGATTTTTGGGTATAAAATACGAAGTGGGGAGGGGGGTGACGGTCTAAAAATATGGTGAAGGGGGGCACGAGCCAAATTTTTAGGTAGGAAATACGAAAGGGGGGAGGGGAATGACGTTCTGAAAATATGGTTAAGTGGGGCACGGGCAAAAAAAAGGTTGAGAACCACTGCTGTAAATCAAGTTTGATGGCGTGAAATCACTAGTTTTTCGCCATAACATAAAAAAAAAAAATGTCACCGATTTCCATGATTTAAGTTCCGTTTGACCTATCAAAGACATATTCCTTGAGTGGGGGTAAATATAAGACGGCAGGAAGAATTTCATAACGATGCAACACGTCAACAAGCGGGCTCAATTAAAATGTCAGATTTATATAAGAACTAGATCCGACACATGTTAAGAAGTATATTTGTAGTTACAAATGAATACCACAATAATGGTGGCAGTTGGCACTGAAATAGTGCATTAGCTAGCAAGATACCAGTGCAAGAATTCTATCAACTACAAGGACATAGTGTAACAATGTTAACTGGTAGAGACATAGCGCAAAAATTATGTCAGCTAGCACATGTATCGTTTCAGCTGGAACTGAGATAGTGCAATAATTATATCAGTTAGCATGAACATAGTGTAAGAATCAATTTAGTTGGCACGGACAGTTCTGTCAGTTGACCTGGGAACAGTGCAATAATTCCATTAGATAGAACGGGCATAGTGCAGACATAATATCCGTTCGCCCGGACAGATTATAGATTTTCTTTCAGTTCGCCCGGACATAATGTGGATATTCTTTCAGTTCGCCCGGACAGATTATAGATTTTCTTTCAGTTCGCCCTGACATAATGTGGATATTCTTTCAGTTCACCCGGACATATCGTAGACATTCTTTCATTGGCACAGACATATTGTAGACATTCTTTCAGTTGACAGGGAATCTCACTGGCGAGGTGGTTACATCGCCTTCCTTGCGCTCCCAAGTCCGTTGGTTCGATTCCAGACTACGTCATTCAATTCACGAGCGCATTTTTCTTTTGAGATTACTGGGAATCGTCACCGGAGCATGCGTAGTTCATACTTTCGGCATGCGGCATTGCAGAAAGAGACAGAGCCATATATGGTAACACGTGGTGGCATGGAGCCAATTCCCTTGCTCTTTAAAACCTTTTATTCAGTTAGAAGATAGACTATACAAACTGTATCAGCAAGTGCGGACATAGTGCAACACTAGCCTATACGCACGGAGATGGTATACAAGTTCTATCAATTCCTACATGCATAATGTTGGGAGTTTATCATTTGACATTGGTATAATTTATGCATTCTATCGATCGGTACAGACAAATGCAACAATCAAATGAGCTGGCACAGAAAATTGTAGAAAATTAAATCAGCTGGCACAGGCAAAGTGTAAGAACTGTACTGTGTTAGTTGGCGCCGACATAGTATAAAACATTCTAAAGTTCATGTGAAAATAATGCAGTAAGTCTTGACACAAATGCACTGAAAACCACAACCCCACCCCCTCTCCCCTCTCTCACACACACACTCAATAGAAGAACAAGTGGAGTAAACGAATATTAATAGCTCAGAATAAAATAATATTAATAACTGATAACTACTTAAACGACACGAATCAAAGTAAGTTTTAAAAGGACACCTCAGCACATACTCTTGTCTTCAAGCTTCGTCTTTATCCAGCACTTACACCCTTCGATGAAGATAATCACATACTCGCAGTTAATGGCACACGTTGGCCCTAAACGACTTGGGGCACTTTGCAAAACCTCAGCTGTTTCTAACTTCTCCTGGTTAGAAGCCTTTAAGTCTTATTCAATTTTGTTCCCACGGTTTGAGCTAGTTTTAGAAGAACCTTTGGGAACGTAGAGTACATGTAAACTTACAATCTAATTTTGCACTTTGTCTATGACGCAATAGGGCTTTTGCACGTGGAGTGCTTTTCTTTACTTTAACAATAACTTTACATGGCTGTATGCAATACAAATACATGGATTGCCCAACCGTAAATAACGAATATTTTCCGAGATGTATTTCTAGAGAGAATGATATACTTGCGCTACTGCAGCAAATGTTATGTTTGGAGATGGAAATAACTTTGTAGTAATATAGACAGTTGTATCAGATATTTGTAGTGTTTAAAATATATACCTTTTCTATCTTAACCAACCTTTAATAGGAACGAAGATAATTTTATCAATGATGTTGTCTGTTGTCTAACGTCATGTGGATACATTTCATTATCCTAATCCACATTTTCTGTTAATAGTAGAGGTGTGGGAAACCAAGCTTTTGCGTTGCAAGGCCAGATGTGGCGCTCGATTGCGTAATGGTTTGTTAGAGATATAGTACTTCAACCAACAGTTCAGTAGGAACGAAGACAATTGTCTAAGAGATATAGGAGACCACTGTTAAGTCAACCAATAATTCAGAAGGAACAAAGACAACTGTAAGAGATATAGGAGACCACTGTTAAGTTAACCAATAATTCAGTAGGAACGAAGACAATTGTCTAAGAGATAAAGGAGACGACTGTTAAGTCAACCAACAATTCAGTAGGAACGAAGACAATTGTCTAAGAGATATAGGAGACCACTGTTAAGTCAACCAACAATTCAGTAGGAACAAAGACAACTGTAAGAGATATAGGAGACCACTGTTAAGTTAACCAATAATTCAGTAGGAACAAAGACAATTGTCTAAGAGATATAGAAGACCACTGTTAAGTCAACCAACAATTCAGTAGGAACATAGACAACTGTAAGAGATATAGGAGACCACTGTTAAGTCAACCAACAATTCAGTAGGAACAAAGACAATTGTCTAAGAGATATAGGAGACCAGTGTTAAGTCAACCAATAATTCAGAAGGAACAAAGACAATTGTCTAAGAGATATAGGAGACCACTGTTAAGTCAACCAATAATTCAGAAGGAACAAAGACAACTGTAAGAGATATAGGAGACCACTGTTAAGTTAACCAATAATTCAGTAGGAACAAAGACAATTGTCTAAGAGATATAGGAGACCACTGTTAAGTCAACCAACAATTCAGTAGGAACAAAGACAACTGTAAGAGATATAGGAGACCACTGTTAAGTTAACCAATAATTCAGTAGGAAAAAAGACAATTGTCTAAGAGATATAGGAGACCACTGTTAAGTCAACCAACAATTCAGTAGGAACAAAGACAACTGTAAGAGATATAGGAGACCACTGTTAAGTCAACCAACAATTCAGTAGGAACAAAGACAATTGTCTAAGAGATATAGGAGACCAGTGTTAAGTCAACCAATAATTCAGAAGGAACAAAGACAATTGTCTAAGAGATATAGGAGACCACTGTTAAGTCAACCAACAATTCAGTAGGAACGAAGACAACTGTGTAAGAGATATAGTAGACCACTGTTAAGTCAACCAACAGTTCAGTAGGAACGAAGACAATTGTCTAAGAGATATAGGAGATCACTGTTAAGTCAACCAATAATTCAGTAGGAACAAAGACAACTGTAAGAGATATAGGAGACCACTGTTAAGTCAACCAACAATTCAGTAGGAACAAAGACAATTGTCTAAGAGATATAGGAGACCAGTGTTAAGTCAACCAATAATTCAGAAGGAACAAAGACAATTGTCTAAGAGATATAGGAGACCACTGTTAAGTCAACCAACAATTCAGTAGGAACGAAGACAACTGTGTAAGAGATATAGTAGACCACTGTTAAGTCAACCAACAGTTCAGTAGGAACGAAGACAATTGTCTAAGAGATATAGGAGATCACTGTTAAGTCAACCAATAATTCAGTAGGAACAAAGACAACTGTAAGAGATATAGGATACCACTGTTAAGTCAACCAACAATTCAGTAGGAACAAAGACAACTGTGTAAGTGATATAGTAGACCACTGTTAAGTCAACCAACAATTCAGTAGGAACAAAGACAACTGTAAGAGATATAGGAGACCACTGTTAAGTCAACCAATAATTCAGTAGGAACAAAGACAACTGTAAGAGATATAGGAGACCACTGTTAAGTTAACCAATAATTCAGTAGGAACGAAGACAATTGTCTAAGAGATATAGGAGACCACTGTTAAGTTAACCAATAATTCAGTAGGAACAAAAACAATTGTCTAAGAGATATAGGAGACCACTGTTAAGTCAACCAACAGTTCAGTAGGAACGAAGACAACTGTGTAAGAGATATAGTAGACCACTGTTAAGTCAACCAACATTTCAGTAGGAACAAAGACAATTGTGTAAGTGATATAGTAAGTAAAGTAAAGAAAGGACCTTTTCCAAGCTTTGAGGCGTGTTGGCTTTAATGTGCTAGCCCCATACTTTAATAGATCAATTGATATTCGAACAGGCATGTGTTCAATACCACACCGTCGTTTTGATTTTTGCTGACGAACTTGCTATTATGTTGAACGATCACGTGTTTTTCAGGATTTCAGTTCAGCCACATTCAACCCTCGTCAATTTCAACTTAAAGTAGCTATGTAATTGTTTTGCTTGATTTTTATTTTCGTCCAGAAATGTTTTATTCCCACTTTCAATGCAGCAGACTGTCCTCTGCATAATCTTAGCTGTCTATTTAGATTTTTCAGACTGCAATTTTAAAGTCAATTTCGAAAGACGTCCGTTTTATACAGACCTTGTTAAATACGTCTGACTGCCATTTTCCCCACTATGGCTGGACGTTTTATTGCGCTTTACGTATCCGGACATAAAATTCACAAATTTGTTAGCGCCCTAGCAATATAGAGAATAACGGCAAGGAATTAGCCTCATTTCTATATTTAAAAGTTAGACGCATACAATGACATACTGGAGATGTCTAAGAATGTTCTCTTTCGGCTTCTTCTGGCCTAGACAATTGTTTATATTCTTGTGCTGTGGATTCGAATGTTTACAACTGATGTGGGATCCCAGGTCGACACAGCCTATAAAGGATACCAGAAAATGACTTGTGAATTAAACTCATTTGGCGTGATACTGACCAGATCGCCCGTCGAGTGCCGACTGGTCTATATAAAGATAGATCTAGTCTCATATGCCCAATACACCGTAAAGCGCGTAAAAGGAACCTTTACTTTTACTTTAATCCCTCAAATGTTAGGGATTGTTGAAACCTGTTCTTTTTCTATTAACTCGTTTTCTTTGCCTCTTTATGTCGAACTCGCCGTTATGTATTTCCACAGCTTCCTGTATCGCGTAGTCCAGTCGTTTTCCATGTAGCTAGTTCGCCTGCCCGGCATATTACAGTATATGGTATTCTCAGTTTAGCTCTTCAACTGCCTCTTATCCCTTAACATGTTTCCTGTGTCACATTCTTCAGTTGAAGCCTCGAGGGTCACCAGCATGCTAGCCTGACGCCCCATGGCAATGTCTTCGAATCTGCATCGAGGCAAGACTGATTTAGAGACTGATCTTGGCGCCACATCGACCCAGCCTAACTTGGGTACCAGGACATGTTGCCTGATGTACAGATGGGTGATGTTGTCAGTATCACATGGGTCTTCTTTACTTCCCTGAATATTTCCTAGTATCCATCTATACAAGTATCCAATATACAAGTAAATGGAAATATTCTTCAACAAGTGAATCGGTACAATTATCTCGGAACAGTCATAATATCAGATGGGAGATACCTTGAAGATATTAGAACAAGAATCGCCATGGAGAAAGTAGCCTTTAGCAAGATGAAAAACATACTGACCAATAAAACGATGTCAATTGAAACGAGAAAAATAGTGTTGAGGAGCTACATAGAACCTGTACTTTTGTATGGATGTGAAACTTGGACAATGAGCAGTCATGCTGAAAAACATCTGATGGCTGCAGAAATGTGGTTTCTGAGAAGAATGCAAAGAATACCATGGACAGACAGAAAAACCAATGACCAAGTACTACAGGAAACAAATGAATATCGTAAATTGTTTAGAGAAATTAGACGTAGACAGTCAAAATTTTTATTTGCATGTTATGAGAAGAAATGAATAGGATAAATTGGTGACAACTGTCAAGATCAAAGGGAAAAGACCAAGAGGAATCCCGAGAAGTAAATACCTGGACGGCTTGGCCACATGGCATGGTAGAGACAGGAACACTGAGCTGATCCACGACTCTGGTGATCGAGTGAGATGGCGAGTCATGACCGCCCACGCTTTCCGACATGGCACATGATGGATGGATCCACTTTAGGTTGCATCGACCAGGTAAATGAAAATTTAAAAAAATGTAGGTCAGCATGGCCGAATGGATAAGAACGCGTATTCTTAAACAATCCGGTGTGCTGATGCCGAGGTAAGGGGTTCAACCCCTACACCTGACAGATAGACTAAAATGTTGGCCTATTGCCCTTGACGTGGGGTCGTAAACTACAAGTACCTCTGAAGTCGGAGTGGGTCGCCTGATAGCGAGGGACACTGTTAATAGGGAAAGCTAATCCACACGCAAAAGTAAGTTCAGCACTACTAGAAGTAGTGTGTATGGAATACGTTTAAGTTCAAAACGAGCGAGCGAAAAAAAAAAAAATAATAATTTTTAGAAAAATCTCCTCCACTCCTGTATCATTCGAACACAAGACCACCACCCTTACAGGCAAAGGTGCTAGCCATTTTGTTATCGCAGATCCCTGACTCCAACTCTATGCCACGAAATGTACATATATATTCTTTTTGCAGAGTTTCCATGAATTTACTCCTGAGGAATAAAGCATGTTAACGACGGATCTTACAATAGACGAATATCCACTGTAAGCATAATTAGGGGGCTACGTTTATACAGCATATTTATACAAATGCATAGGATCGGCAAACGAGACAAAAGCAAAGCTAGAGTGTTTGGGAAGAATAGCTCCCCGCTGGAATAAACAGATTACATCTTATCTTCAATCTTATTTGTAAAGTCGCTGTCTCTGCGGACGTATGTGTCGTCTGAATCATTAGATTAGACGCCTGTTCAAGGCGTGTGGTAAATTATCCCCCATGGCTGATACCGACGTTGAGACGTGAAGAGGTAGGTTGTCACATATTCTAGGCCACGACTTAATGAGCTGTGGTGATCAGTTCTTTTCCTCGTCACCTTTTTTTGTTCAGAGATTTCCAAGAAAACTTAGAAAATTGCCTGACATCTAGTTTTGTTAGGCTGGGTTGATCTCAGAGCCGCACTGGGAGAACATACGATGGTAAGTTAATAAGTAAGTCACAAATGGCTGGAGAAAAATAACTACACATGATAACAACTTGAAACCAGTTTATTTTTATACATACATTGTCCCTTTATTTCTCAACATAATTTCCACAAACATTGATGCGCTTATCCCATCGTTTTATCGGTCCTCCCAAACCGACTGCATAGAACTGCGTAATTTGTTTTCATTTACCGGCGATCCCACAGAACTGTGTGACTTAATTATTGACTCGCCCTCGTAACTTTTTCTACCCAGTTATGGACCGTTTTACGGGACAAACATTCGTCAGCATAAGCACTGAAAACCCACCTTGGCGGGAGATATTTCGCGGATGACGCCGAAGTTGAATGTGAAATGAAAACGTAGTTTATAAAACAGAGCACGCAGTTCTGTGCAGCCGGTTTGGGAGGACCGATAAAACGATGGGATAAGTGGATCAATGTTGGTGGCAATTATGTTGAGAAATAAAGGGACAGTGTATTATAAAAATAAACTGGTTTCAAGTTGCTATCATAGTTAGATATTTTTCTACAGCCATTTGTGACTTACTTATTACTTACCCTCGTAATTCAGCCTCTGCTGGAAACCAATGTCTTGGCTCCAAGTCAAGTGTTATGGTAAGGAACACAAATAGGTGGAAGCATGCACTGATCTTCTCTGTTTAGCAACTGTCTAGAATATGTTGGTACGATCCTGGCCATTAGAAAAGTAAGATTGATAAACTAGTTGTTATTATTTGGCACATATAGTACATAACAGAAAACCAGATACAAGGTTATATTTTATATAAGAGATAAATTGAAATTTATAGTCACAACGGACTTCAACCTGACAACTAGTGGAAGGAATTGTCCACGCTTGACCAGATGGACAAAGAAACGTATGGGATATATGACATCATTCTGATACTACATCTATGCTGTATGCAATGTTATATAATAAAAGCTTACACTTTTTGAGTTTTTAATAATGTAATATGACATTCGGATTTCAAACACTAGTATACACACACACACGCACGCGTGCGCGCGCATGCACATACACGCGCGCATACACACACATGCGTAAGAGAACATGCTCAAACGAATGCACCATCAAACTTAATTATCATCGGGTATAAAAATCTCAGACAAAGGCAATATCGCAATTAGTAAATGAATGTTGCATTCATGCTGGAAAGTGGAGTTAACCCCACAGAAATATAATGAGATAACTAGATAAATCCTTCAAGCTGAAATATATACATGTTCGCACAGTAATGTCAATTGTCTACCACGGTAATTTTAAACTGACTAACATGTCTTTCTGTTTGCACAAAACTGGCTTGTGTAGATTAATCATTATTGCTTCTGCAAACTTTAACAAGCGAGTATTTTGTGTGTTAAACAACATGCGAAAGGCCTTGTCTCTATCCATCACATGACTCTTTCTAGCATTTGCCTAGCAATTGATGAAGCGAGAAGCTTCCGGTGTATCGGCCTCACTAGGCTACCATCGCCTATGTGTAGTATCTTGTCGACCCATACCTTTACGGTGTGTGAATTCTGCAGTATGTAGCTGACGAGATGCAGCGTAATATGCCAGGCAATAAATCGTGCAATCTATTGATTGTGTCTTCGTTATTCAAATTCACTACATGAAAACATTGTTTTGAATATAATAAGAGCCAAAACACACACACACACACACACACACACACACACACACACACACACACACACACACACACACACACACATACATACACACACATATATACACATACACACACTCACCCTCACACACTTGGCATTGTGCCTAGACTGTTGTTAAGCGGGCCAATGTACTAGTTATTAGCCATCACGACCCCAAACAAATGCAAACAAAAAACAAGTATTTCAAAATAGAAAGCAAACTCAAGGAATAAACGAACTGAATTACAAAAGACATTAATCTTTGTTTTGTGGGCGAATTAACATGGACATTTTTGCAGTGAACATCCCATAATTTCCACGACACTCACACTGTAATAAAAATGAAAACTACAAACTAAAATTATGTAAATCAAGATCACGGAGCCGGGGTATCGCAGTGGATAGCTCTCATAAATGACATCCCAGTGGATAGCTCTCATAAATGACATCCCAGTGGATAGCTCTCATAAATGACATCCCAGTGGATAGCTCTCATAAATGACATCCCGGTGGATAGCTCTCATAAATGACATCCCAGTGGATAGCTCTCATAAATGACATCCCGGTGGATAGCTCTCATAAATGACATCCCAGTGGATAGCTCTCATAAATGACATCCCAGTGGATAGCTCTCATAAATGACATCCCAGTGGATAGCTCTCATAAATGACATCCCAGTGGATAGCTCTCATAAATGACATCCCAGTGGATAGCTCTCATAAATGACATCCCAGTGGATAGCTCTCATAAATGACATCCCAGTGGATAGCTCTCATAAATGACATCCCAGTGGATAGCTCTCATAAATGACATCCCAGTGGATAGCTCTCATAAATGACATCCCAGTGGATAGCTCTCATAAATGACATCCCAGTGGATAGCTCTCATAAATGACATCCCAGTGGATAGCTCTCATAAATGACATCCCAGTGGATAGCTCTCATAAATGACATCCCAGTGGATAGCTCTCATAAATGACATCCCAGTGGATAGCTCTCATAAATGACATCCCAGTGGATAGCTCTCATAAATGACATCCCAGTGGATAGCTCTCATAAATGACATCCCAGTGGATAGCTCTCATAAATGACATCCCAGTGGATAGCTCTCATAAATGACATCCCAGTGGATAGCTCTCATAAATGACATCCCAGTGGATAGCTCTCATAAATGACATCCCAGTGGATAGCTCTCATAAATGACATCCCAGTGGATAGCTCTCATAAATGACATCCCAGTGGATAGCTCTCATAAATGACATCCCAGTGGATAGCTCTCATAAATGACATCCCAGTGGATAGCTCTCATAAATGACATCCCAGTGGATAGCTCTCATAAATGACATCCCAGTGGATAGCTCTCATAAATGACATCCCAGTGGATAGCTCTCATAAATGACATCCCAGTGGATAGCTCTCATAAATGACATCCCAGTGGATAGCTCTCATAAATGACATCCCAGTGGATAGCTCTCATAAATGACATCCCAGTGGATAGCTCTCATAAATGACATCCCAGTGGATAGCTCTCATAAATGACATCCCAGTGGATAGCTCTCATAAATGACATCCCAGTGGATAGCTCTCATAAATGACATCCCAGTGGATAGCTCTCATAAATGACATCCCAGTGGATAGCTCTCATAAATGACATCCCAGTAGATAGCTCTCATAAATGACATCTTAGTGGATAGCTCTCATAAATGACATCCCAGTGGATAGCTCTCATAAATGACATCCCAGTGGATAGCTCTCATAAATGACATCCCAGTGGATAGCTCTCATAAATGACATCCCAGTGGATAGCTCTCATAAATGACATCCCAGTGGATAGCTCTCATAAATGACATCCCAGTGGATAGCTCTCATAAATGACATCCCAGTGGATAGCTCTCATAAATGACATCCCAGTGGATAGCTCTCATAAATGACATCCCAGTGGATAGCTCTCATAAATGACATCCCAGTGGATAGCTCTCATAAATGACATCCCAGTGGATAGCTCTCATAAATGACATCCCAGTGGATAGCTCTCATAAATGACATCCCAGTGGATAGCTCTCATAAATGACATCCCAGTGGATAGCTCTCATAAATGACATCCCAGTGGATAGCTCTCATAAATGACATCCCAGTGGATAGCTCTCATAAATGACATCCCAGTGGATAGCTCTCATAAATGACATCCCAGTGGATAGCTCTCATAAATGACATCCCAGTAGATAGCTCTCATAAATGACATCTTAGTGGATAGCTCTCATAAATGACATCCCAGTGGATAGCTCTCATAAATGACATCCCAGTGGATAGCTCTCATAAATGACATCTCAGTGGATAGCTCTCATAAATGACATCCCAGTGGATAGCTCTCATAAATGACATCCCAGTGGATAGCTCTCATAAATGACATCCCAGTGGATAGCTCTCATAAATGACATCCCAGTGGATAGCTCTAATAAATGACATCACAGTGGATAGCTCTCATAAATGACATCCCAGTGGATAGCTCTCATAAATGACATCCCAGTGGATAGCTCTCATAAATGACATCCCAGTGGATAGCTCTCATAAATGACATCCCAGTGGATAGCTCTCATAAATGACATCCCAGTGGATAGCTCTCATAAATGACATCCCAGTGGATAGCTCTCATAAATGACATCCCAGTGGATAGCTCTCATAAATGACATCCCAGTGGATAGCTCTCATAAATGATATCCCAGTGGATAGCTCTCATGTCTGACAGCCTAGTGGATACCTCTGTTGTCCTGCAGCCCAGTGGATAGTTCTCATGTCCTACTCCCAGTGGATAGCTCTCTTGTCTTGCAATCCAGTGGATAGCTCGCTTTTCTTACAGCCCAGCGGATAGCTCTCTTGTCTCACTGTCCAGTGGATAGGTCTCTTGTCTGACAGCCCAATGGATAGCTCTCCATGATGATAGCCTAGTGGATAGCTCTCTTGTCCTACAGCCCATTGTATAGCTCTCTTGTCTGACAGCCTAATAGCTAGCTCTTTTGCCTGACAGCCCAGTGGATAGCTCTCTTGTCCTACAGCCCATTGGATAGCTCTCTTGTCTGACAGCTCAGTGAATAGTTCTCTTGGATGACAGCACATTGGATAACTCTCTTGCCTGACAACCCAGTGGATAGCTCTCATGAATAACAGCCCGGTAAAAAGCTCACATGAATGACAGCCAAAAGGATAGCTCTCGTGAATACTAGCCCAGTGGATGGCTCTCTTGCCTGACATCCCAGTGGAAAGTTCTCATGAATGACAATCCAATGGATAACCCTCTTGGATGACAGCCCAGTGGATAGTTCTCATAAATGACAGCCCAGTGGATAGCTCTGCTGTCCTATTCCCAGGGGATAGTTCTTGTCAGCGTGTTGGGGGAATAGAGACATGACATATAGACGACAAGGGACATAATAGAGACAGGCCATAGTCAGGGATGCAGAGATGTCATTGACAGGACATCTACAGGACCACAGAGATATGAGAGACATGACATAGGTAAGGACGCAGAGATGTCATAGACAGGACATCTACAGGACAATAGAGATATCAGAGACAGGACATAGGCAGGGACACAGGGATGTCATAGACAGGACAAGACCCAGCTATAAAAGGGGACACAAGTCTACGAGACTCCGTCCTGGATTGACCGGACAGCCTTGCACTGAAGGACCCGACACAACACGAACGGACAGCAGTACTACGTGACTGTTGAGACAGCCCACCTGTCCCGAGATACACGGGGTCCAGTACCACGTGACCAACCGGCCAGCGTGAAGAGACTCAGACTGGGACTCGACGGTTTAGGGGAAGGACGCATCTGTTTCGAAGAGCGAGTGTATGGATTTTGCGGGAGTGCTAGCTGGCGTTACCATGTTAAAGATAGCGAGTATTTGAGTGCAGGGTTTTTGTGTGATTGCCTGAGTACTATGATTGTTTGTTAGCTAGCACTTATGTATATAATGATGATGTATTAAATTAACCGCATTATGTCCGCATCTTAGCGATAATCAGGTTCTCCTGAATAAATATTTGATACTGTCACAGTCTTGCGTTTCCTCGCAATCAGGCAACGTCATCCGAACCTCAAATATAACTACAGCTCGTACAGATGTTTTACACGGGATTTATTCAAGGCAGGCCTGACATTCAAACAAGGCGTTATTTGCCTGTCACATCAATATAATGATCGCCACTCGTCACACAATATATAGATACATATCATCACACATGATCACTCTCTCGTTGACATCGCATGCGTTCACAACAATAGATAATGGCTTCAGAACAACACTACGTCCAGTCGGAAGGCCGTCTTGTCGCTGTCTGAATCAGCTCAGGTTGTCGCTTGCCTACGTGGTCAAACTCCCTCGTGGGGTCCACAACTCTGCGTGCCGTTCTCTTTGCACACAGCACTGTTGTCTTAGTACTCGTTACCCTCTAAAGTTCTATTCTAGTTTACGTCGTCACGGTATTCCCCGTGACCTAATGTACCCGCCCCTGTTCTCGGGTCGGTCCCTCTATTGTGCTAACTGTAACACGTTAGTGTCCCCACCCGAGTCTAGTCTTATTGCTATTCTTAAGTCCTAGCTTGGGTGCCGTCTCTATTCTGTCTATACCTTTATAGAGGTCCTGTCTCTATGTCCTCTTAGTCCTTGCCCCTCTTCTGTCACTAGTCTGTTCTACTATAATCTAACACCTTGACATGCTCTCGTCGTCCCTTGTATTGCGTCACCAGATTAATGTAGTAGGTGTGACGCAATGTCGTCGTAGCATATAAAACTAGTCTGACCTAATTTAGTCAAGGGGTTCACTGTTCTATCATAAAGTACACTTCTCTCCCAAATAAGTCTGGTCACAAGTTGCTGTATCTACCCACTGGTTTTTGATCAGCTTAACACATCTCCACTCTAAGCAATAGTCATTACATTACACTCTTGGGAGCTGTGTTGAACCAGGGCGCGTTTAACAAACTAATGCCCTTCAAAATATCGATTCACCGATATCCCAAGACAAATTGCTCCTATTACGGATGCAATACATGAATATATAATTCATGGCTCCCGTGAAATGTACTTTCACTTCTCTTCTTAGTTGTGTGTATGCTGATATTCGCCTATCTCGCTTCCACTTCTGGATAAATATTCAACTCGCCCTTCCACTTATTCTAAGTCTGTAGTGTCCCCTGATCCAGTGTTCCTTCCCTTTGAAATCAACTGCTGTTTGTATATTTACCTGTTTGTATTCCTGTTTGTATGCGTGTAAATATTTACTTTATATGTGTTGCAATTAGAAACATAACTATATGTCTATAATTGATGTATTTAGGTCTTCAAGCATCACAGGTAGGTTAATGTCCGTCACAAAGTAATGCTTTTGCTTAATTTATGACGTACTTCGCCTATCTGGGATCCTAGAAAACAACCATTACTGTAATGCATTAGTGGCTATGACACACATAAAAGTACACACTTCACATGGTTTACACAGAAGACGCGGACAAGTCATAAAAACACTTGTGTGCGAAAAAAGTGCATCACTGTTCACACTCATATTTTTACTTCTTTCATTCGTCCTTATACTCATCTCGCATTCACTCATTCATACATTGAAAATTTTTTAAATGCTTTTTCATTGACATAAAATTGGGCGCGTGTTACACAATATTGAGCCGAAATAAAGTAGTTTTATATATCACGTTGTTATTTACAAGTTTAAATGTATTGCTTACGGCAATACAACAGAAACTAAGTCTACCTATCTCTAACTATTCTACTGGGTAATCGGTTTGATCAGTCACTAGACTGATGATTACTAGCATTGTACGGAGTGATATCTAATTATACTAACTAAGGTATTTAATCTAACCTAAAGTAAATAACTACTAAGGAGAAGTAAGGTAACTAAATTGTTAATTTATGATATTAAGTAAACCAAAGATGTTATTTAATGAATAAAGGATGTTACTAAAGTAAATAATGTACTTAACCTATTTAACTAAATGATGGGTGTAATAAATAAGGTAATTTAAACTGACTGAATGTTTTGCGTATCCTTTTACAGGACTTAGCTGTCAACAGCAGCATCTTTCAGCTGTCTGTTGATCTCTTGGCAAGATTACGCTCAGTAGTTTGCCATAATTTAAACTAACTAAACTAAATAATAAATGTTATTAAATATGGGTATATAATTAACTAAGTATCAATTTATGGGTGTTTCTAAGGGAAGGTAATTAATTTAACTAAACATTCTATAAGAGAAATGTGTTAGTTCCCTTAAATGTACTAAAGTCATAAATTGCTAAATTCCAAAATTTATTTCATAATTAATATATTGCATTTCTAATTAAATCTAAGTATATTACCTCGCCGATTTAATTGGCTTCATTGGTAGTAGTCTCGCTAGAGAACTGTTTACTATACTTTACTAGTCTACATCTAAATACTATGTACATTTCTAAATCCAAGTACTAGTTGTAAATGTTTCTAACCTAATTAAATGATGGTTATTGCTACAACTGTTTTAAATAAACTATCAGTTGGAGTATTAGTGGTTCTTCTATTACTACTAATTCTACAATGATGGACCACTAGATTGCTTTATTGCAGCTTCATTAAAATTATATTATACAACAATAATACATACATGTTACATACATAGACATGTTACATACTAATCTAACTATCTAACTAATCGTAGGTCCAGGCGATGGTGATCACGACGTGTCGTTCCTCTTGGTCCTTTCTTACGATAGTCTATATACAATTTTCACTGCAACTTACGTGACGATGTAGCGTGTCACAATCTGTTCACAATAGTATCACAGTTTATACGCACTAGATGACTCTATGAATACACTGTTCATGCGTTCTGGCACTACTAGAGTTCTTGGTAAGTTCACGTAATGATACTTAAGTTACCCAGTGTCTTCTGTCTTACCATTACTAGCACATTTTCTATATGAACTAATTGGTAGTAACTGCAGGTAACTGCGGCAGTGTTTAATCTCCTTTCTGCATCACTTCAATGTTTGAAGGTCTTGTGAGCAGATCTGCAAGGATATTGTTACTCCCTTTAATATGTCTTAGGGAGTATGAATAATTTTGGAGAATTAAGGCCCAGCGATAAATTCTGTTATTTTTGGGTAGGCCTTTCTTTATAACTAACAGCGGAGAGTTGTCGGTCTCGACGACAAAGTGAGTTACAGCCAAATATCTATGAACCTTAGTAATACAATATACGATTGCGAGAGCTTCCAGTTGAGAGACATCATACCGTAATTCAGCTGTGGTAAGTTTGCGACTGACATACAAGATTGGATGAATGATCTCTTTATGTTATTGAAGCAGTACACCATAGATTGTAGTCGCACTGGCATCACACCTAAGGATACATTGTAACTCAGGATTAGGTAAGCGCAGGATAGGAACATTGCTGAAAAGGTACTTTAATTCTGACATAGCATTTAGTAAAGTAGCATCTTGCACATTTATCTTTGCAGAAGATTTTAATAAATCCGAAAATACACATGTTATTTGTGCCAAATTGGGGATAAATTTGTTGAAGTAATTTATTAACCCCAGCAAGCTCCTTACTTGTTTCTTTGTTGTTGGAATAGTGAGATTCAGGATTTTGGTTATAATTTTGTTGTCTGTTTTTAACTGGCTCTTGGATATCGTATGGCCCAAGAAATCTATCTCCTGCAACGCCAACTCGACTTTCGTTGGTTTGACTGTTAGTCCAAACATTTTTATTCTTTCGAAGACTAGTCTCAACGTTTGTAGATGTGTTGTCCAGTCTGTTGTATGGATGCATATATCATCTATATATGTCTGAACATTTGTGACTCCATGCAGAAGTTCCCTAGTAAGGCGGACAAAGGTGGCAGGTACGTTGCGAAGCCCAAACGGAAGAAAACGCCACTCGTAGAGACCTAGAGGTGTTGCAAAGATGATTGTATAATCAAATATAACTACAGCTCGTACAGATGTTTTACACGGGATCTATTCAAGGCAAGCCTGACATTCAAACAAGGCGTTATTTGCCTGTCACATCAATATAATGATCGCCACTCGTCACACAATATATAGATACATATCATCACACATGATCACTCTCTCTCGTTGACATCGCATGCGTTCACAACAATAGATAATGGCTTCAGTACAACACTACGTCCAGTCGGAAGGCCGTCTTGTCGCTGTCTAAAGCAGCTCAGGTTGTCGCTTGCCAACGTGGTCAAACTCCCTCGTGGGGTCCACAACTCTGCGTGCCGTTCTCTTTGCACGCAGCACTGTTGTCTTAGTACTCGTTACCCTCTAAAGTTCTATTCTAGTTTACGTCGTCACGGTATTCCCCGTGACCTAATGTACCCGCCCCTGTTCTCGGGTCGGTCCCTCTATTGTTCTAACTGTAACACGTTAGTGTCCCCACCCGAGTCTAGTCTTATTGCTATTCTTAAGTCCTAGCTTGGGTGCTGTCTCTATTCTGTCTATACCTTTATAGAGGTCCTGTCTCTATGTCCTCTTAGTCCTCGCCCCTCTTTTGTCACTAGTCTGTTCTACTATAATCTAACACATTGACAGATACCACATGCAAGACTGATATTTTCTTGAGTGCATGTGTAGGAAGGAACTAAGAATACCTGTGTTCGTGTGAGACGTTGACAGTTCTCATGAATGATAGCCCAGTGTAGAGCTCTCTTGTCTGACAGCTCAATATTTAGCTTTCTAGGATGACAGCCTAGTGGATAGCTCACTTGTCTTACAGCCTAGTAGAAAGATTTCTTGTCTTACAGCCCAGTGGATAGCTTTCTTGTATGAAGCCCACTGGATAGCTCTCTTGGATGATAGCCTAGTGGATAGCTCTCTTGTCCTACAGCCAATTGGATAGCTCTCTTGTCTGAAAGCCCAGTGGATAGCGCTCTTGTCTGGCAGCCCAGAAGATAGCTCTCTAGCCTGACAGCCCAGTGGATAGATCTCTTGTCTGACAGCCCAAAAGATAGTTCTCTTGGATGACAGCTCAGTGGATAACTCTCTTGCCTGATAAGCAAATGAATAGGTTTCATGAATCACAGCGCAGTGGATAGTTCTCATGAATGACAGCCCAGTGGATAGCTCTCTTGCTTGACAGCCCAAAAGACAGCTCTCATGAATGACAGCCCAGTGGATAGCTCTCTTGTCTGACAACCCAGTGGAAAGTTTTCATGAATTACAACCCAATGGATAGCTCTCTTGCATGACATCGCAACTGATAGCTCTCTTGACTGACAGCCCAATGGATAGCTATATTATCTGACTGTCCAATGAATAGCTCTCTTGCCTGAAAGCCCAAAAGTCATGTTCTATTATCACCTTCTTCTTTGTCTCGTGCCCCTTTTCATTTTTCCTCGTTTTGGAGAAGTTGTGACATCAGAGAAGATCCAATTTGTAAGAGGCAGAGATTTATGGATGGTGACATCAAATAATCCAAGCATCAAGCATGCAGACTGAGCTACGGAAACAAACCCTCCATGCTTCTGTCTCGTGTGTTTCTGAAATATGGACAAAAATAGACGTGATGAAAAAACGTAGAGGTGTTCCAGATGTGATGTTACATGAAAACTGTAAATGAACAGTTGTAATTAAACAAACATAAAAATCTGCTTAACGAACAAGGAAATTGTGACAGAGCAAAGAAAGCTTCTTTAAGTAATAGATCAGCTGAGATTCGTGGCTTGGTTACATCCTAATACATGAAGAATCAGCGTAGATAGTACTGAAGATAATAATGCTAGGGGAGAGAAGAACATTTAGTCCAAGGGCAACATTTAAAAAACAAGCATGCAGGGATCTATTACTGCAGGCATACTGGAACTTAAAGCGAACATCGCTAGACTGAAAACTATGAAAGGGAATGGTCAAAAAGGGCTGAAATATTTGCTTATGATGATACGCATTGTCACAGCATGCCGCGAGTTTCACCATAATGCCTCTCATACCATAAGAAAGTATTCAATACGAGAGGAAGGAAAATCTAGAGGAATAAAATCACGCTTCTCAGCGTCTATCCATATATGACACCACATTGTGCGCCATTGTACAAGGCCACCCTCTACCTAGCCATGACGTAAGACTGCACACGAAGACGGCAAGTAATAAAAACGACCACGGCCTGCTTTCTAAGTGGGAACATCTCAACTTTGACAGCAGTACTTTTCACCAGTAGAATACAGGTGGAAGTTCCTGCTTGTTAACCATATTGCCAGACTAACAGGAGCCTTCATGCTGATAAAATGCCTGTCCAGCAGAGCAAAAGGTGTGAACGGTGTAAAATGTTAGACTGATAATGAACCTATACTGACGGGAAGACGTGAAACTGACTCGCGGCTGGAAATTACAACCACGCGAAGGTGTGAAAGGACCTCAGTCAAGGGAAGCTTTCCCGACAGAAATCCCAGGGAAATCGTCAGGGTTTGAAGCAACAGGACGCGTGACCCAGGGAAATAAATGAAGAGGGAGATATCAAAATTAGCCAAATAGATAAGAGTAATTAACAACCGCCGGTCTCTCTGGCTGTGGGGTTATAACACTTTCTCTCTGTAATCCCGTTTATCACGCAGAGTCTCGCAGCGGAGCGAGAACTAAGGTGGTTCGACCCCCGCTCGTGACTTGCGGATACTGAGCCGGCCGCTCAGAAAGCAATGGCAAACTACTGAGCGTAATCTTGCCAAGAGACCAACAGACAGCTGAAAGATGCTGCTGTTGACAGCTAAGTCCTGTAAAAGGATACGCAAAACATTTAATTAACAACCGGGTATAAGTAGACGGGGCTTTTTCATTAGATTGGTGCATTCGAAAAATCAGCTCTCAACAAGAGACCCAGGTTATATTAGAGACGTTCATTTCAAACCTGTTCCAATCGCCTTATTACAAAAGCATGAAAAAAAAAAAAAACATTAACAGGTGTGCTAGAATTAAACAAAGCATTCATTTTGAATGAATCATGTACCATGGGTTAGTCAGAAAAAGTCGCCGTAGGTATTCAGGCAAGCATCCCATTCCATAGATAGGCGGCGAACACCGTCCGCAAAAAAGGATTGTGGTTGCTCATTGAACCAAGTGTTTATCGCGTTCATTACGTCTGCATCT
This sequence comes from Cepaea hortensis, assembly GCA_963921405.1. Taxonomy (NCBI): domain Eukaryota; kingdom Metazoa; phylum Mollusca; class Gastropoda; order Stylommatophora; family Helicidae; genus Cepaea; species Cepaea hortensis. The sequence goes on from OY992877.1 coordinate 72,828,674, forward strand.
GTGTGAAATCGTTGCCCCTTGAGGGCATTTTTAGAGGTCCGAACAAATGAAAATCACATGGTGACAAATCAGGACTATAGGCTGGATGTTGCAGAATTTCCCACTTCTTCCTTGCTAATGCTTCCTGCACAATCTTTGCGACATGCGGCCGAGCATTAGCGTGCAACAAAATCACATTGTTAGAAAGCATGCCGGGTCGTTTATTCTTGATGGCTTGTCTAGTGTTTGCAAGTAGTGGGTAGAGTTGATGTTGACACCAGGTTCTTTAAAATCGGCTAACAATAGCCCTTCATGGTGAAAATGCGCTCAGCATAACCTTACCAGTGAAAACCTTGACTTGAATTTTTTGTCTTTTGGTAAATCCATTGCATTCTCTCTATTTTGCTGCTCGGCTCAAAGTGGTGACACCATGATTCATCACCTCCCACTATACGGAAGAGAAATTCATCAGCCTACACTCTGTAACGCAGCAAGTTGTTCAAACACCATCCCATTCGTTCTTCGTTTTGGTGGTCGGTCAACATCCGTGGTACCCACTGTGAACACACCTTCCGATATTGCAGTTTCTTACGAACGACCTTTTGAATTGTCCCAATTGACACATCAAATTATTTTGCTAGCGAACGTATGCTTCGACAACGGTTCATCTGTACTGCTGCATCAATTTTGGCGATAGTTTTTTTCTGTTGCAACAATATGCGCTTGACCCGGCCGTCGAAGATCTGTGGTGAACTTACGTACTTTCCGAAACATTCATGCCCAGTCTGTCACTGTTGTCTTCGACACACATTTGTTACAGTACGCTGCCTGCATTCTTCGTTGAATGTCCACTGGTCGACATCCTTCAAATAAAATAAACTGAATCACCGCTCTTTGAGCTTTTTGGACGGATTTTGGATCAACCCGGCAATTTTCTCAACGATCAGAAACAGAACCAAAGCACCATGGGGTGATAAGCACGTGCCCTTTTATTCATTGGTCAGTACGTATCACATGACTATGACATGATCATGTTCAACGTAAGCAATAACGCGCTGTGCGGCACGAACGAATTTCAAATGAACGCCCCTTATAGATCCCGAAATTGAGGGAAAACCAGAAAGCGTCAGGACTGGAGAGTAGTCTAGAAAACCGACGAGCTGATCCTACTGAGAGTAAGTATTCCTACTGGAGCTTATGGTAATCATATTGGCATTGAGGCATTATCTCACCTGTAACCCGGCCACAGATCCAGACAAGATACAAGTAACTTGAGATTTGTGTACATGCTTTTCATCACTACATATACGTGAATGTTGTACTGCATAAACCTCTACAGTTTCACTATCAGCATCCTGTTAACCATCACATTTTGAATGATTAATGATAGACAATACAAGTGATGACAGCTCGTGTTAACTTATAGTTTCATAGTTAAGTCATAATTGCCTTGCTTACCTCGGTTGGGACTTAATTACATAACAGGGAGGGGACTTATGTCAGAGGAATAAACCTGCCCTGCCTAGTAGTCAATTTGTCGACATATACCTAGGCATCTAACCTTCCCTTTCTCACTCCTTGGGTGTACCAGGACCAGCTAATTAAAACGAGCCATTAGCAGCTGTACTCTTTGGTTGTCCAGTGACTTAATTTTTTTTTCAGCCGTATAGATTTTGTACCGAGTCAATTTCTGACAAATTGGGGTTGCTAGCCAGTGATAGTACATAACCTGGTGACGGCATACCCTCACTTCTGACAGGCTTACTTTACTTTAGTGAATTAACATTGATCATCATTTGGCAGGTCCTTGACAGAATGTTGCTCTCATCACGGTCCGTCGACAAGTTTCTCGATCTCTTGCATTTCGTATGATTCACACACTTTTATGACCAACATGTCTTCAAAGACGTGTGTCCATTTTCGTGGTGTTTGACCCCTGTTTCATGTTCCAGGAGCCATGTACTCTATCACTGCCCTTTCCTAGTTAGTAGTTTTACTCGTCTTAGTCCAGGGTATTCTCAGAACCTTTCAGTGACATTTATGCTTAATAGTCCAAATTTGTGTGTTTAGTTATTGCAAAGTTGTAAATAACTCACATCTGTGTGTAGCCACAGCAAAGATGCGTTTCCAAAAAATATTTTCATCTGGTGTGCTGGTTAACCTCATCATTGTTATGGTCAGTCTACGTCTCACTGTGTTTGATGTTTGTTAATGTTGATCTTGATGCCACAATAATCAACACTTGTTACATTTTAAATTTTTACTATGATGATATTAGGAAATGAAAACTACTGAATTATAAAGGTGAAATCATTCTATTTTAAATTATTGTACAACAGTCATGCCACTAAACGTGCAGATTAACCTCTCTAATTACACTGACAGGTTTGTAGAAGCTTCCCATAATATCTCCTACCATATTGGGCATTTGAGCATTTCATGTCGCTGCCATTAGTGGTTTATATGGCTGTGTCATCTGCTTTCATTATGTCACGTCTGCCTGCTTTCTCGAAGTTAAGTGCATGTTGCAATCTCTATACATTAGCAACAAGGTCCTAGTGCTGAATCAGATTGTATTATTATTGACACAAGATCGTCAATATTAGGACAAAAAACCCAGGTCTGATTGAAATGTATATTGATCTGTCTGGAGTTGCGTGTGATTTACTTTAAATTTCGAAGTTAAAAACATCAAACAGCAGCAGCTGGGAGCGTATTTTATTTTAATCGGTCTGTCTGGTGAATAGGTTTGCCTCATTCGTACAGCTCTCCGCTAGAAGGAATTTATATGATATGCGGACACAGTCTCTTATAGCTGTATTATTTATTTTATTAGGTGGCAGTTGAGAGCAAAAATATAAAGGGCCTTTACATGCACTAACGTGTGTTGTGTACATGCTAAAGTAAATTAAATGAACCATTTACACGCCTTGAGGTGTATTAGGTATATAGTGCTAGCCCCTAATTTATAATGGCCAGCGTCTCTCCAAGGGTGATGTAGTCACTATTACAGCTGCCGAATTTATTTAAAGGGTAATTTCTTTGTGCTTATTTTTGGTTGGACCCACCTGGAAATCTGGGCATGACATGACTAGGGAGACAGCAAGCAAATGTGCTAGCCTCTGCACAACAAGCGGCTCGTGATCCGAGCAGGATGGTCCAATCTTCCCCAAGCTCCTCATTCCTACTCAAATCTCTGTCTTAATGATTCCAACAAAAGCAGTACTTACTTTCAGTTTCATGACCACCAGTTAATGTATTTGGTCGAAAGGAGTTGATTTATGCCGTTATTTATGCACCATTGGTTTTGGCTTGTTCGGTCTTTCTTTTCATTTGGTAATTTGACTTTACGTATGGGTGACAGCATTCTAAGTCTGTAGTGTCCCCTGATCCAGTGTTCCTTCCCTTTGAAATCAACTGCTGTTTGTATATTTACCTGTTTGTATTCCTGTTTGTATGCGTGTAAATATTTACTTTATATGTGTTGCAATTAGAAACATAACTATATGTCTATAATTGATGTATTTAGGATCAACATTTCTGTGCTGCATACTGACTCACAGGTTCATGGATCATCATGTCTCTGCCAAAGACTGACTCACAGGTTTATGGATCAACATGTCTCTGCCAAAGACTGACTCACAGGTTTATGGATCAACATGTCTCTGCTACATACTGACTCACAGGTTTATGGATCAACATGTCTCTGCTACATACTGACTCACAGGTTTATGGATCATCATGTCTCTGCTACATACTGACTCACAGGTTTATGGATCAACATGTCTCTGCTACATACTGACTCACCGGTTTATGGATCAACATGTCTCCGCTACATACTGACTCACAGGTTTATGGATCAACATGTCTCTGCTACATACTGACTCACAGGTTTATGGATCAACATGTCTCTGCTACATACTAACTCACAGGTTTATGGATCTTGTCTGTGCTACAGTCTGACCTACTAGGTGATGGAATAACATGTCTCTGCTACAGGATGACTCATACTTTGATGAATCAATATTCGCTACTATAGGTAACAAATCAACATTTTCTGCTACAGATTTATGAATCAACATTCTCTGTATAAGGTTGATGAATAAACATATCTTTGCTTCAGACTGACTGAAATGTTGATAAATGAACATGACTTTGGTACAGACTGACTCATATGTTGCTAAATCAACATTCTGTACTACTGGTTAGTGAATCTACATGTCTCTGCTACAGGTTGATGGTTATTTTTAAAACATCATATTAATTCAATACTGATTGATTGAAGACCAGAACACAAACCTCTGGTGACAATGTTATCTCTCTAAACTTGACCTATCTGGCTTGTAGACATGGCACAACCAACAATAGACTGGTGAAAGCGACTGGTGACCCATGAATGAAACTAAAAACTATATAAAGCACATACTCACATGTCCTTCTTATAATCTATGCCATGTAGTGTTGATGATTATGTCTGTCCACAGACCACTGTCCCGAGCGCTGCCAGTCATCTTTGATAGTTTAGTTTTAGTTTAGCTTTAGTTTTGTTTTAGTTTAGTTTTAGTTTAATCGACGGATCAACATCATGGGTGTAACCCATATCTGCTCCGTTCTACTCCTAACTCAAGCCTGAGTCCGGAGAAACTCAGCTCAGTGCACGAACTCCGTAGCACCGGCGCGGATCCTGAAATACTTTGGGTAAATTTTTAACTTGAAATTTTGCCCGGGCTGCGCCGTTAGGCAACTCTTTTTTCGTTTTCCAACTGCCAAGGGACTTTTACGTGCGCAACAATACACATGGGCTTCAGATCAGGGGAAATTGAATCCGGGAACTCCAGCATTCGAGGTGTACACCATACCTCGAGACCACTCACCCCCACCTCTCCACCCATCTTCGATATCAATGTTGTTCCATACCATGACGTCAGATTGTCCAACATCTCTTTTAGTTTGCCCCTGCCGCTCCACCCAGCAGCGTTCCCCCTCTCATGACACGCCCAGGGAATGTGGACTATCTTCTAATGATGCCAATAACCAGTTCTCTTTGTGAGTTACCTTCTTTTTAGATGTCTTTATCCCGGGAAGGTTAACCCGGTCAACAAATGCCCGCAGAAGTCGGATGTGTCGGCCTAACGGCGCAAGAACGCAGCTCTGCTGTAAACAAGTACAACGCAATCACATCCGGAAAAAACTCCGGATAAACGCAACAGAAGAAGAAGATGTCTTTATTACTGTTTCTATCAATCCCCGGTGTTATCACCATTCGTCTGTAAAACCATGTCTCCGCGGCCTTCACACGATTTTCCAGTTCTCTGCTAATTATCACACACATACTCACATATCATTTTCATCTTGTGTCTTTGCCAGCTGGTGTAGGCGTTCATGTCTCTCCACAGATCCCGGTCCTTGGTGCTCTAGATTAACTCTGCTGATGATATTCCTCCATGCCACTGTCTCATCCAGTATATTTTCTCTTGGTCTGCCCCATTTCCTTTTGATCTTTTCAGTCGTCGCGATATTCCCCACTGCCTCTCTTTCTGACTCTGATCTGAAAAATATGAAATTCTTGGGCAGATAATGTGGTGATTTTGCCTTTGGTTCCACATCAGCATATGGATATTTGTCTCTAATTTTGTCAGGCATTTCCGACTGTCTGGACAAGTAAGCAGGCTGCTCTGCTCAATTGTAGAGCTGTTTACTTATTGCAATGTATACTCGATCTCCAGAGCTGCATTTGCCATATTCTGGTGTGTTTCCCATCCTATATCCCTTAGAGATGCAGCTGACTAGAGTTATGGGGTCAAGATAATATTTCATAAAACCCGTGAGTACTTTTGAAGGACCAAAAATAAATAAATAAATAAATAAATAAATAAATAACCCAAATACGTGTACAGAAATATCATTTCGACATTGTCCCAAGCTGCAGCTGAATGTTGGTGATTTTTAACGAGGCTCAATTTTGTAGTCGTCCTAAATGAAACGTTCGAGGTTTTTATTCATTAAAAGACACATGTTGATTGATTGGATTGATGTTTTTTGGTTTTCTTCGTGTTTTAAAAACACGACCCCAGAGCTGATTTTTTCAACATGTAGCTCCCCTCGGACAATCATGGTCAATAACTCATACTTCATTAGCAAGAGACTCTGTTTGCATAAGTAAAAGAGGTGACTGTCTTTATTTCTACCGCATGTTTTCATTTATAACGAAATTCTACATCCAGTTCTAAAAGGCCGTCATTTGAATATTTCTTCAGGGAATATTTGCATGTGACATATAACGTAAACTACGGTTCTTTTCTCAGTCAACAAAACAGCAATAGAAGTCAGAATGCTAAGACAATGTGCACTTCTCGCGGCAACATGTGGATGCGAAACTTGGATATTTAACATATCAGATGAAACGTACGAGGTAAAGTCAATAAGTAAGTCACAAATGGCTATATACAAATAACTAAATATGATAACAACTTTAAACCAGTTTATTTGTATACATACATTGTCCCTTTATTTCACAACATAATTTCCACCAACATTGATGCACTTATCCCATCGTTTTATCAGTCCTCCCAAACCGGCTGTACAGAACTGTGTGCTCTGTTTTCTAAACCACATTTTCATTTCACATTCAACTTCGGCGTCTTTCGCGAAATGTCTCCCGCCAAGGTGGGTTTTCTGTGGACCAAAAAGGTGGAAATCGCTTTGGGCTAAGTCGGGACTGTAAGGTGGATGTTCCAGAACTTCCCATTATAGTTGGTTAATTTTCTCCTGAATTAATAGAGCCGTATGTGGTCTGGCATTGTCATGAAGAAGCAACACTCCTCTAGTCAGCAGTCCTGGACGTTTTCTTCGAATAGCATCATGAAGCATGTGAGCACCCTATTGCAGATGCAACAAAGGCTATCGTTAATCGCCTGTCATCTCTAATCATCTCCTCCAGCCGCTGCACGGATGCTTCTGTTGCAGTCTCAACAGGACGACCAGATCGGATTTCATCAACAATTTTAGAACGTCATTGAGAACGTTTTTCTACCCAGCTATGTACCGCTTTACGGGACAAACATTTGTCAGCATAAACAGAAAGCATTTCCCTATGAATTTCCTTTGGAGTCAGTCCTTTGCCCCCCCCCCCCCCAAAAAAAAAATAACGCACAACAGGACGTTGCTCTTTGGTTGTACACTCCGTAAGTACAGTCGCCATTTTGTTTATGCCCTGCGAATGCGCATGAGACACCTAGCGCAACCTGCCGAACGGGAATATACGATTCGCTGTTTCTGTCACCTAATGACACCTGTAGAAAACACCAACTACATTTACCTGCCATCCCACAGAACTTTGTGACGTACTTATTGACTCGCCCTCGTATATGTATGCCTGTGAATTTAAATGTTACAGAAGAGTATTATAAATTCATTCGACAGAAGGAGAACAAAAAGATGTGCCCATTAAGAGCACAATATTTAACACGACTGGTCATTGAGAATGACAACAATGATGAACATGAAATATTTTGGACTCTAAAAAAAACGAAAGGAAAGCATAAAAAAGATAATTATGGAGTTATTTACGGCGGATGAGAATAAGAAGACCGCAACGTAGTTGGATTCAAGATGTGATAGATAATTTACACAAGACAGCAATAGAAAGAGGCCATCTGACCATGATAAAGACACATTTTGAAAGACTATTATGGTGGCAAATTTCTGCACAAGACAAGCCACTAGACGGTATTGAATATCATATACCTCACATCAGTGAATACAATTTATTTATGGTTATATGCAGTATTAGCTTGAATGACTGACTGACTGGCACATTGCCGTCTTGACAGCCGATAGTTTGTAAAATGTGGTTATCTCTCCATAACACAAAGCCTGGACTGAATTTAGAGACCATGTGTTGCCGATGCAGCATGGTCCCTCTCTCGGCCTGTCTAGTTTACTCCAGAGGAAAGGTGACACCAATACGCCTGGAACAAGACAAGCTGCAGAAGCTGCCGGATCAGCAAAGCAATGCTCTAACTGCCCGCATGTCGGAGCTTCGATCCTAGACCAGTTACCAGTTAGTTAGTTAGTTAGTTAGTCGACAGATCATCCTCATTGCACATCGAACCATTCAGTCCATAAGTGCTCGGATCCCCTCCTCAGCAAATCCCGCAATGTGTAGCGGCTAACGACGCCAGTTCTGTGTTGGTTTATCAATCTTCTTTGGCTTCCTGCTTAGTGTTCTTGTTTGGCCACCCCTCTTTTAATTTGCTGCTCTCGCAGTCTGGCCATTGTTGTAGATTCACAGTCATCACTTGGTTCTCGCAAAAGTCTTACTTCTCGTAGAGCATTCAGAATGTCGGCCTGGTCCATGGCGCGTCCGCCCTCCACAGTAGCCTCACCTGCGAGCTTGTCAGCCCGCTCATTTCCTTGTACTCCCGCATGCCCTGGCACGAAGATGAAACTAATCTTTGCCAGTCGAGACCGCTCCAGAGGCAGCAACCATTCTCTTCGGATCGACCCCTCCTCTATCCTCTTGATCATGTTCATTGAGTCGCTAAGGAAATAAGCCCTAGTGAATGTCTGTGTCTCGAGCCATGTTATTGCTTTACTTACTGCCATGACTTCCATGGTCAGGCTACTTGTGGTTTCAGTGAAAGCACCAGAGTCCTCCTTCACAATTCTCCCTCCTGCCCGAGCTGTAAAGGCCCATGAGCTTCTCACATGTCGGACGACCGACCCATCTGTGTAGATGATGGCGTCACCGTCTAGCGAATTCTCGAAAATCAACGCTTGTACTTCAGCCTCAACAGCAGCCGGATTTTCTTGTCTGCATTTTCTATCTAGTTGGATGCAAACTGAAAAGGATGTGCAGAAGTCTGTTGGCACTTGCAACCACTCCTCGCCAGGTTCTAAGTCCTCAAGTGAACACACCTGTTGAAGAATGTCTTCGGCTTGACCCATCCACGACCGTCCTCTTTTTAACCTGCTGCCCTTCATCTTCCTAATTTCACTATGCAGTGGATGTTGTGTGTTTGCGTTAATTCTGAGGTAGGCGCGTGCCCTGCAACCTTGTATTCTCTCTTCAATGGTTGGAAAATCAAGAAGGTAGCGCATCGCCCTGCATGCTGTATCTCTTGTACATCCAAGAATAATGCGCATAGCTTCATTCTGTACCCTTTCCATCCTTTCTATCTGCTTATGGCTGAGAGTCAGGATTGCCATTGCATACTCCAAAACAGACATGACCAGCCCCTCGTACAGAAGATATAGATGGCGCTGCTCACAGTTTGCTGCCGCCATCACCCGCATCGCTGCCAAACCCCGCTTGGCCTTTGTTATCACCTGGTCTATGTGCACATTGTAAGCAAGGCTTCGATCAAACCGTATCCCCAGGTAATTCATTGCCTGCGTTCTTTCCACCGTCTCTGAACACAGCATTACAGTTGGTGTTGGAGTGTTGACAATATGATTATTCAACGAGAACCAAGTCACTGTTGCCTTTGTTGGGTTGACCATTGCCCCAGCTTCATCACACCAAGTACTTATGCGATTGAGTTCGGTTTGTAGTTCCGCAGCAACCTCCTCTCTATCCTTACCCTGACGATACACTAAAACATCATCGGCATATGACAATGTCCTGCCAGGTCCAGTGATCTGCTCACTGGTGATTCTCACTGTGTAGGCGTTGAATAGTACTGGAGATAATGGTGATCCCTGTGGTAGGCCAGGATATATTGTTGTTGGTTCCGAAGTCCAACTGCCACATCTAAAAATTACTTTCCGTTGGAAGAGGGCTGCAGCGATCCAACTAAGGAGGAATGGACTTACGTTTAGTTCGAGAAGCTGAAACAGACCAGTTACCAACCAAGGTTTAGGGCCTGGTCTGCCCTGCTATGACATTTAGTCTTTAGGTTGCATTTCCTCACACCAGGATAAGGCTTGTACCCTCCAAATTGCGCTCATCCACCCGAAGCCGTTGGCGCAATGTGGGGTGTCGTGTTTGGTAAGCGCCGCCCAACATTCGGCGCTAACAGAAGCAGGTAATACCGTCTATTGTCATACGGTAGCTCAGTCATATCTGATTTAGACCTGACATCATTTAGCTTGAATAATAACAACATCATTCAGTATTGTTTCATGCGCTTACAATTCAATGTGACGGTGGCAATTATTGTCATTCATGATTTCTCTATTCTCAAATAACATTAAATGTTATGGGTGGAAGATAACTAGATACTTTTCAGAAGCCCTGATGAGATTGGCCATCTGTTAAGGTTCTGCTAGATGATGGGTGGATATCTTATTTGCATTTAGATCTGTGAGTTCTTAACAAAGAAATAACATGCTTTTAGGCATAGCATCTTCACCAAAGATTGTGGATCTGCTCTCATGGCCGCAATTATGTTTGTAATGTTGAGAGAGTTTACCTGTTTGACCTCCTTAGCACACGTGCCAGACCAGCCTGGGTACGTGATCAGTTGTACAGACTCTCCATAAACATCTGCTTAGGGATGGCAGTGTCATTGGAGAAGTAAATGAGAAATCACAAAGGAATCCAACGCTAGATATTACACAAAAGGAGGTATTAGATTCTAGTTAGTTAGTTAGTTAGTCGAAAGATCATCCTCATTGCACATCGAACCATTCAGTCCATAAGTGCTCGGATCCCCTCCTCAGCAAATCCCACAGCGTGTAGCGGCTAACGATACCAGTTCTGTGTTGGTTTCTCAGTCTTCTTTGGCTTCCTGCCTAGTATTCTTGTTTGGCCATGCCTCTTTTAATTTGCTGTTCTCGCAGTGTGGCCATGGTTGTAGATTCACAGTCATCACTTGTTTCACGCAAAAGTCTTACTTCTCGAAGAGCATTCAGAATGTCAGCCTGGTCCATGGCGTGTCCGGCCTCCACCGTAGCCTCACCTGCGAGCTTGTCAGCCCGCTCATTTCCTTGTACTCCCGCATGCCCTGGCACGAAGATGGAACTAATCTTTGCCAGCCGACACCGCTCCAGAGGCAACAACCATTCTCTTCTGATCGACCCCTCCTCTATCCTCTTGATCATGTTCATTGAGTCGCTAAGGAAACATGCCCCAGTGAATGTCTGTGTCTCGAGACATGTTATTGCTTTACTTACTGCCATGACTTCCATAGTCAGGCTACTTGTGGTTTCAGTGAAAGCACCAGAGTCCTCCTTCACAATTCTCCCTCCAGCCCGAGCCGTAAAGGCCCATGAGCTTCTCACATGTCGGACGACCGACCCGTCTGTGTAGATGGCAGCATCACCGTCTAGCGAATTCTCGAAAATCAACGCTTGTACTTCAGCCTTCACAGAAGCCGGATTTTCTTGTCTGCATTTTCTATCTAGTTGGATGCAAACTGAAAAGGATGTGCAGAGATCTGTTGGCACTTGTACCCACTCCTCGCCAGGTTCTAAGTCCTCAAGTGAACACACCTGTTGAAGAATGTCTTCGGCTTGACCCATCCACGACCATCCTCTTTTTAACCTGCTGCCCTTCACCTTCATAATTTCACTATGCAGTGGATGTTGTGTGTTTGCGTTAACTCTGAGGTAGGCGCGTGCTCTGCAAACTAACTTGTATTCTCTCTTCAATGGTTGGAAAATCAAGAAGGTAGCGCATCGCACTGCATGCTGTATCTCTTGTACATCCAAGAATAATGCGCATAGCTTCATTCTGTATCCTTTCCATCCTTTCTATCTGCTTATGGCTGAGAGTCAGGATTGCCATTGCATACTCAAAAACAGACATGACCAGCCCCTCGTACAGAAGACACAGATGGCGCTGCTCACAGTTTGCTGCCGCCATCACCCGCATCGCAGCCAAACTCCGCTTGGACTTTGTTATCACCTGGTCTATGTGCTCATTATAAGCAAGGCTTCGATCAAACCGTATCCGAGGTAATTCATTGCCTGCGTTCTTTCCACCGTATCTGAACACAGCTTTACAGTTGGTGTTGGAGTGTTGACAATATGATTATTCAACGAGAACCAAGTCACTGTTGCCTTTTTTGGGTTGACCATTGCCCCAGCTTCATCACACCAAGTACTTATGCGATTGAGTTCGGTTTGTAGTTCCACAGCAACCTGCTCTCTATCCGTACCCTGACGATACACTAAAACATCGTCGGCATATGACAATGTCCTGCCAGGTCCAGTGATCTGCTCACTAGAGATCCTCACTGTATAGGCGTTGAACAGTACCGGAGATAATGGTGATCCCTGTGGTAGGCCAGGATATATTGTTGTTGGTTCCGAAGTCCAACTGCCACATCTAAAAACTACTTTCCGTTGGAAGAGGGCTTCAGTGATCCAACTAAGGAGGTATGGACTTACTTTGAGTTCAAGAAGCTGAAGCATTAAAAAATCCAATGGTACTCTGCTGTACGCGTCCTCAAGATCAATCGCTGCAGCAAAGGTTTCAATGCCTGAGTGGAAACCTTCATAGACATCATGGGTAAAAACTGCTAGATTGGTCCAGGTTTCTCTTTTTGGACGGTACCCACCCAGGATAGATGGGAAAACACCTTGCTTCTCTAGCTGGCTTGATATTTTTCTGGCAATTACCTTCTCCAGCAGCTTGCCTATTGTATTCTGCATGGTTATAATTCGATATCCCTGAATTTGTTTGTGGTCTTTGTCAGGTTTCGGAAAGGGAATCAGATAGCTGTGTAACCACTCCTCCTTGATGATAGCACTCCCTATACTGTTGTTATACATGTCTGCTAGTTTCTCTAGCTCGTTGTCGGTACACCTATTGATGTCGTCGTATCTTATGCCATCAGGACCTGGAGCACTGTTTTTTGATCGTCGAAGCACAGCCTTGATTTCTTTCACTGTCACTGTGTCTTCATCAGAAGTGTTCTGGGCCTTACACCTGTCTGAGGTGACCTCCTTGGCCAGATTTCGGCCTCCCATGTCTGTCTGGTTGCTCTGCTCTAGATAGCGTTCAAAGAGGGCTTTGCCCTTGTCCTCGTCAGTCCTCTGCCAGATGAGGTCAGCACCTTGGAAGTCAGAAATGCTCTTATTCTTGACTACTCCAATCATGCTTTTATGTAGTCGCCAGAACAATTTCAGTGACTTGTCTGTGCTTACTCTTTGACACACCACTGCCCATTCTTCGCTTTTAACCACCTTGACCAATTTTTTGAAATAGCTTACTTTTGTGTGTATCTATCTTTCTAAGTGCATGCAGGGACTAGGATGACCAGCTCTGTTCTTCTTGGCATTTTGCCATCTCCTTACAGCACTACGCTTATCCACCCACGCCTTCTCTACCTCGAAATTCCACCAAGGTGGCTGCTGCCAGCTTTTTTTCCTGCCCTGAAGCTTTCTGCCCTTGTCACGTCTTATTTTACTTACCACATCTTGCTCTGTACTGTCATACTGGAAAGTCTTTACCTTTGGCTTGTGCTGCCTGGTTCTGCCGTTCTCCACCAATATGCTGCAAGGGTGGTGGTCGCTGCCGTGGTGTCCTATACACTGTAGTGAGTGAATGTGAAACCAGCGGCAGATCAATAGCACTGTCCTCATCGCCTGGACGGCTTGCTGTCCTGGTGACACAGCCACTGTTGATACAAAACAGGTCAATGGTTCAAGTGCAGTCTCGAGCTCCTCCCCTTGTGTGTTGGAGGAAATGTTTCCCCATGATCTGCCTTTAGCGTTGAAAGCGCCACAGAAAATAATATTTCTCTCGTGACCTAATATGTCACTTAAGCACTGCCACTTCTGGGAATCCATACTCGCGTTGCGGGCATAAACATTAGCCAACACGACCATATACTGGATTGAACTCTCAACGCCTGTATTTGTATATCGTCACTGTCCCAGCTGGACATGTCTAGCTCCGACGCAACCATGCTGTCACGAACGAGAATCGCCTTTCCCAGATGTCGTCTGTTGAAGAAACATTTGAAGCCGGCAATTCGGAGTAGCTGATCACCCAGTCTCGTCTCCTGGAGCGCTACAATGTCGTTCCTGTAAACCAGGGTTTCTAAAATAGAGCCCCGTTGTTTTATACTGGCGCAGTTCCAATACAGAATACAGATATTCCTGAGTCCTAGACGGTGACACTTGAGTCTAAAACGTCTTAAACCACGACGGTTACCTTGTCGCTTTCTGTCTGCCCGGCGCCCACGCCGCCTCGTTAGGTTGACTGCTGACCGCTCGGAGAACACACGTTGTTCCGCCATGTTGAAAAACCGGAAACAACAGAAACCACGCACGTTGCGAAAAATTAACTCAAGGATTGCTTCGCTCGATGCACGAAACTCCGTAGCATCCGCGCAGATCTTGAGTAGAAACTCCTGGTTTTACATCCTGGCACACACATTACACGCAAGAGATGAATAAATCCATCTCCTACGCGAAAAAGTTAACAATCACAAAACAACCTGACCGTCCATCGCCATCTTGAAACCGGAAGTTCTGTATTAGATGCTTATGCTGACAACTTTCTACCGAAGCAATAAACAACAATACCTTACAAATTCTACTGGTAGAAATGCATTTATGCAGAGCCCCAAAAGTAAAATTGAAAACGTCAGTTAAAGGTGAAGGTAATCGGATGACGCCCATGTGTGACACGGGCTCATAACGGCTGCGAAGAATGATGATACTGTAATCTACCAAGCATGTCGTAAGAAGTGACTAAGGAGGGTTGGCATGAGACTGGCTTCCTCCTCCCGAAGAAAACTTTAGCTGAACAATCCAACCGATTATAAACAGTTCTATGACGGGTTTGGTGTGAGCTGGTTCATGGAATTTGTTCCGAAAATGAAAGGCAGCTGAAGTGTACGAATCCGGTGACGGCTACTGGCATATTGTGTCAGCCATCATATCATCACATATATTTTAAAAAGTTACTTGCATAGCCTGTACAGAACGTTGCAGTCAACCCCAGCATTATTTGGCTGTTTATGATTTCTTCGCAAATTTAGCTTAGTAGTTTGCCATTGCTTTCTGAGTGAGCGACAATCATACCATTGCATGAAATCCAACGCAAGGTTGCGTGCTTTACAATCGCCCGCATCTGTGATTCGAACGAGTATACGGGATTACGAATTGCTTCCGTAAACCCTTCGCCACAGAGCAAGCTCACATATATTGGGTCATGACATAATGAAGTGAAGTGGCCGACTTCTTTCCTAGTCGCCAATCTTACTAAAACACTTTCGCAGGGTATTTTCCCAAACGAATACAACTCTGTGTCAACAGAGTTGTATTCGTTTGGGAAAATACCCTGCCATTTTGCACAGCGCTAGACAGTATCCGTGACACTGTTTATGTAATTATTTTACAGGTAGCAACAGAATGTTATCTGCGATTACCGTGGTGATAACAAATGCTACACACTCGAACAATCTCAGTGACCATGTGTGTTAAGTCTTTCAACCAAAATATAATTTATACATTCACTTCACATGATATATAACTACAGAATGCACCTGACGAGATAGCCAAATATGCCAGACAATAAACTATGCGACCTATTTGTTACTGCTTCGTTGTTTAAACAAAGTTAAATGCAACACTAGAACAAGAATCGCCATGGCAAAGGTGGATTTTGCAAGATATACTGCAAAATATACTGACCAATAAAAACATGTCAGTTGTAAAAAAGAGAAAAACAATGCTGAAATGTTATATTTATAATCTATAATGTTATGTACATGTATAATATACAAAGCAAGCAGACAAGCTGAGAAACATCTAATGGCTGTGGAAATATGGGGTTTGAGGAAAATGTAAAGAATACCATGGACTGACAGAAAAATTAAAAAAAAAAAAACAACGAGCAAGCCCTACAAGAAACAAATGAAAACTGAATTGATTCCCGAAATTAGGCGTAGACAGTCAAGATTTTGGGGGCTCGTTATGAGGAGGAATAGACTGGAAAACCTATGTACAGCTGGCAAGATTGATGGGAAAAGAGCAAACAGAAGGTAGAATGGCTTAGCAGAATGACATAAACGAAGGAGAAACATAGACCTTATCCAAGACTGGTGATCGTGTTAGAAAATAAACGAGACCAACCGTGCTTTTCGGTATGACACATGATGATGATGATTAAGAAACGCGAATACTAGACTGGTGTCCTGATTGAAACGGAAAGGTATTGAAAGTGGTATAAAGGAATAAATATGCTTCCGGGATTTACGGACCGAAAATGTCGTTAATGTTCAGAAAATAATCATATCATTGATTTTACGGCTTAAATATATCTTATTTAACATGTGCTAAGATCCACAGGATTTAACATGTCTGCCCATTTTATGGAACAAACATCTCTTCAAGATTTACAAAATTAGAATGTGCCCAGATTTTTGGGAACAAAAATAGTATCGTATTTCGAACGACAATCAGGAACGCCAGGAAACGAATTCAGAGGGAGGCATGCTAAAAAGCTTTTTCTAATATTTGGTTGCTATGGGTGTGTTGCCATGTATTTAGTGCACACTATATGTTAGATGTTAGTTAGATGTTGGTGGGATTACAACGGATCCGCAACATGATGATATACAACCAATAATTATATTGCCACTTGTTCTATTTTATATAACCAATAGGGTTATATTGCCATGTGTGACATCTTGTAAACTGAATACAAGTATACTGCCATCAGCGGTATCTTAAATATGACAATTTACTATTTCAATCTCAGTTTGAAAAATACTTCTTGCCTTTTTGTTAAACGTGTTTCATTTCCTAAAGCCTGTATGACAGAACAAACATTAGGGTGTTGGGAAATAATTTCTGTAATATGCTATCTTATTGCTTGTATTTCTCTTTTTTTTTCTAGTACGATCTCATGTTCAATGAAATGTCTAAGATTATGTATGCTGTTGCATCATCAAGGGAAAAAAAAAACAGCAACACGATTGATGACAATCATTAACACAATTTTGACATGTATTATTCCATGAAGTGTCGCATTATGGAAAAGCATGGATATTGGCGGCACGTAATAAATGGAACTGGGTGAGGTTCTTAGCATAAACAGAATGCGAGCCGCTTTATGCTACATTAAGCGAACATAGTTGGTGTAAATTATCAGGTTGTCATTCTAAGCAATTGGGAATACGACCCTATTATAAGAGCAATATGTGGGATGGGTGTTGAAAAACACACTCCAAGCTTGTTTTGGCTGTGCACAATCGCATTATATTATATACACATGCGGTAGACATGAACACACGGAACTACTTTATGCAAATTATATGTTAAAAATAGCTTACGTCTTAGCACATAACATTTCAAACCATTAAACAAAATGGAAAACTAGAGAATATCAAGAATGAAATGAATATAGTGAATGTCTGTACATTATTTGTTAGTGACATGTGATGGACAGGTGCACGAGAAAAATAATTAGATGAACTTTAAGTTTTTTATTCAGGAGGACAGAACAACTAAGAAGCAGATAGCGTAACTTAGTACCACAAGAGTGCAACACTGGTTACAAGATTGTGGACAATCTTAGATAGAGTGCTATTAGTGAAACTTCATGACAAAACTCTGAATATCAATATCATTCATGCATTTGCACCAGCATCAGATATTACAGAAGACAATATGTACAGAGTACATGGCTTTGGGTGTCAAGCAAAAATGTGTATATGAGAGTGATACTCGGGGTTTCAATGCACAAGTTGCAATGAAGAAGTAAAAGGCATGACTGGTAGCTATGGACTAGGTGAAATGAATAAGCTAGGCAACAGATTGATAGCGTCGCACAATCGTTTGATACGAACATAGATAATACCTGGTTGAGACACCATTCTCGAAAATTATTGACTTGGAAAATTAGTGGTGATAACGTTCCCAATCAGATTGACTACATATAGATTTTAAAGAGATTTAGAAACAGTTTTGTAGGAGCAAAAACAAGAGCATGAACAGACTGCAATTGTGGTCATGTTTTAGATTTAGCAAAGAAGAAATTAACATTTAACACTTTAAAGAGAAACTCCATAGAATATCAAGTTAAATCTGCCATTGCTTAAAACAGACAAGGAAATTAAGGATACATAATTGATTTAAAGTCTTGTTGATATTACACACAATTAACAAAAAATGGCGCATGTACCATGAATAAATAAGACTTCCATCAAAAGAAATAAGTCATCACGAAGCCAAATTGCAAAAACTAAACTAATAACAAATGAAATTCTGCAGACGTGGATGAAAGAATAAAGACAAAGCAAGGTAAGTAAGAATATAATATTATAAATAAAGCAGTAAACATATCCAAAGCAGCTAAAGACATTTGACTACATCAGAAATGCACGGAGGCTGGGACAAATCATGGAGAAGCCTCACTTTCCATGTAAGTAAAGCAAAGGACTATTCTCCCAGCCTTGGCCTACTTGGGGATATGGTGCTATTCAATGCTTCTATGGACCAATGGGTACTCGACGGGTGATGTTGTCATTATCACACCGGCCGCTCTTTCTTCCCAGAACATTTCCTAGTACACATTTTAGACTAGATGTCCGACTTTATTCTGAGTCCCCCTGATTGTGGACCAAATTCTACGCTTTGATTCATTCCCAGTATATGGTGGTAGCCGTATATGTGTGTAGAGGGCGCACTGGCGAAAAGGTCAGATAGCTGCGCTGACAATGGTTTGCGCACGGTCGGACGAGGTTTCGATACCTGGGATAGCCAGCCATTCACTGCAGGAGGGAAAAGGAGGCCGCCTATACCACAGTTCCTTATCTGAGATCCTAACAACACATCAGAGACCCATAGCAGGTCCATGCTTCAGGACCCCATATTTGTATGTGACAATCGGCGCTAGGTCGGTGATGTGGTTACAATCATTTCGGCCACCTTGTCTCCCCAGAACATGTCCTGAAGCCTCAATTATGCTAAGTCGACTGGAAGCTCAGTCTATACAACAAACCCCATCTATATTGTGATTCGAATACATGCTCAAAGGACCGACAGGTAAGCGTACTAGCCGCTTCACGTCAGTGATTCCTTACTGATTGTGTTGTTTGTGTCAGGATAATAATAAATTCATTTTGCACTCGTTGATGACGCCAGTGGGAAGAGATTGGAATTCCATTATAAACAGTTCTAAAATACCCCGTCCTGTTCACCGTTGACAGCGTGAGCTTGTCTGAGTTATGTGTGAGCCAACGTGTGGGTCTGCAACTCAGCGAGCAGATTACTGCTGCAGATTTGTGACATTTTGTATGAATAAAAAAAAAATTGTTGGACATTCTGCTGACACTTTCTTAATTTGACGGCGCTGGCCACATTTCTTTGCACATTATTTTTTTTATTTAAATGATGCAAGATGGAATTGATAATGAAATCGAAAACAACTGCGTCTGCGTCAAGGATGAACAACAAAGAAAGTAATAGGAATAAAATAAAACAATGTGTAACGAAACAGTTTCTGCTGTGGGACTGTGGTGTGATAGGGCACTCATATATTGTAGGCCTAAATGCACGGATGAATATCTACTGTCTCCGCCTTTGTCAAGAACAAAACAAAGACAAATATGATAATTATTCATGGTAAATTAAAAACACAATAAATGCAAAATGAACATTTACAAATGAGAAGGTGAAGGACGAATGCGTGACAATCAATAATTTACACTCCTCCGTATTATTGCTATGCCTGGTCGACACGCACTCGTCCTTCATCTTCTCCTTTGTAAATATTCATATTGCATTTATTGTGTTTTAATTCTATATTAATGTCCTTACCTCTGTCCCCCCCCCCCCCCACATTACTTATATTGTTTACGTAGACTAAAACATCAATCAGTTTAGCATATGAGTTTGTTTTATTGTGCCCTAAGGATCTAAAGATGCATGTTTGTTTCAATATATACTGTTATATCCTGCTACAGTCAAGATATAACTTATCCATATTTGTATATACCAATATCCACCCAGTGGATGCTGTGTCCAACATCACCCCAAGACATTTCATGGTACCCGTGCTAGGTTGGGTCCATCTGGGAGCCCAGGTCCACTTTAACAATCTGTCTCGATGAGAATTCGAACCCATAACTCCTGGGCTGACAGTCAAGCGTCTAACCACTAATTTACTGAGGCTCCTAGTATAGCTTGAGATTTAGTGCAATCTGTAATTATTTAGTGGAAACAACATAGATCTAGACAGCAGAAATTATTTACCTGTTTATTTGATCGGAGCATTCAAGCTTCAGATAACAGAATGTATTCAATAAATTATTGAAATGAAAATTGTGCGACAAATTATCCATGGATTTTTCAACGACGACACAAGTTACGTGGTGATTACCCGGGATGGTATCTGGTGAGTTCGGTTTGGTTGCATTTATTTATCTGGATGATTGTATGTTTAAGGCTCTTCACGTGGTGTATATTTAGCTTTGAATGTTTTTGTTTGCTTTTGACTGATTATGTTTACTTTCTCTAACAGCGGGTCTGTAAACCTGTTGTTGGAATTACGGGTCTACATCAGTAGTTTACCGTACGTATCCGTATGTATCCTCTGATGCAATAGCCTATATGTTAAGTAATTTGTTGCCCATGGAAAGTAGTTAAAAAATAAATTATCGTTTTCTTTTCCAGTGTCGGTGATCTTCTCTTTACTACAGTTCTTAAATTGAGAGCCTGATAGCCCCCAATTGGCCTCAAGGGGTACCCAGAGAAGCCTTCAGATTGATCTCCGATACATTAAACACCGGATCCTTGTCGGGGTTAAGAACCCGTTTCTTCAAATTATAGTGGCTTGTAGTTTTAAATGAAAGGCTACCAGTTAGAACCTGCTGGCTACTGCTGTACACAACAATTTTCACCCATAAGTTGTTCATGTTCATGGGAACATGAATGAGGAGTTGAATAAATCACAGCATTTAAACATTGTTTAAGGATCAGGTGCCGGCTCCCTGGTGTATGGCTTACGGACGCAGTTCGTAATCCCGCATGCCTGCGTTAGAAACATAGTTAGTGGCGATTTGTCAGCTGACTGCCTTGCGTTATTTTTTACGAAATGGTATGGGCGCGAGTAGGTCAGAAATCAATGGAAAACTACTGAACGTAAACTTACCAAAAGATCACAACACCATACAAAATGATGGTGTTGACTGCGACGTTCTGTAAAGGATATGCAACTAACTTTTATTTTGAGGATTATGTTGGCAATACTAATAGTGTACGTTGTGTTCTGTTAAGTTGTGCTATGTCGAACGACCTCTTAGCACTTTGCGTATTCCATACGTGCTCAGTTCCCCGATGCAGCCATTCCAAAATATTTCTGCTCACCATCCATAAGGTGCTGGTTATGGTATCTCCGCTATTTCTTTAGAAGGCTGTATTGGCTTGCCTGACAATTACTCACAACCAGACTATACTATGAGTATTAATAGTGCACATTAAACAAAGTAAATGATCCTTTCCCACTCCATGAGAGTATTGGGCATATTCCACCAGCCCCATATTTTAATCGACCAATCGGCACTCGATGGGAGATGTGGTCAATGGCACGGCCGCTTGCAATTCCAAATACCTATGTATTTAGATATAGAGGAGATACCATACCCTTTATGGGAACCACATGAGGTCAGACAGGGGCTATCGGCATCTCTAGGTTAACCTGGAAGCTCGGCCCAATTAAACAAAAAAGAAAATGCACTCCTCGGTAAACATTCGGAAACATGAACATCCTGTTGACAAGCAAGCGTGCTAGCCACTGTGTGCCCGCGGCTTCATTGTATATGTGAATGCCTATTTATTTGCATACATGTTAAATGTGGATTACGTCGAAGCAAAATGATGATAAAACGACGGATACGTTTAGCTATAGACACAAATTCGTGAAATTTATAGCATGGCAGAAATACTAACATGTAGATTTAAGGTTTGCAAATTACTGTCTGAAGCTAACACGGCGATAGATGCGGTAAAACACACATATTACAAAATACGAAATGTAAACATTAGTATTTATCTGGTTGATATCGAAATAAATTGGGAAACTTAGTGATAACTGGCAAGATTGATGAGAAATATACTAAGGGAAGGCAGAGAAATAAATACCTGGATCGCTTGGCTACGTGGCACAATGGGCATAATGGAGACTAGAACACGGAGCTGATCTAAGGTGGTCGCGAGAGATGGCCAAAAATGACCGCCCACGCTTATTGGTTTGGTACATGATAATTTTAGACACTTTCATGCTTTTAGATCATAAATATATAAGCACGCTGATTATTATTATTGTCATAATGGGGGATTATGTACGAAGATAATTAAGCATTTGAACTTATTGATTATTCTCTAATTACTAATTATTAAATCACGTGCATTAATGTAAATACTTCTTATAAAAATATGCATGTTGCAAAGGTGTATAATTGAGAAGGGAATTACACCCAGATGACTTGGTAATTACTGTCTAATTATTCGTACTTATTAAGTAATCGATGTAGCACGTGTAATTATTATTTGATGAATTATTGATACACCACATCTAAATCTGCAGCCCCACATCACCTGAAAGTACGATACCTCTAGGGAATGTAACCAGGATATGGGTAGAAAAATTATTAGAGATAAATTACCGTAAAATCATTCTAGGTGTTAGAATTGATCCGACAGACTAACATCATCATCCAGTGGCTTCATCTGTGCAAAACCCATCCCCTTAACGGTGTATTGAAATGTCTTTCAATTATAAGCCAGATGTCCTGCCTGTGTTGCTGTTATGTGTACATTATTATTATGGGTACAGGGTATCAGGCATTGGTAGTACCTTTGGTAAAGATGACTGTTACGCTCTTTTCAGAGCACATCCTGGCCCAAGCCTGACATCCAGCTCACGCCTGTGACTCCTAGTAGCTGTCAGCATGCGACAGCGGCCACCTCCCGGGCAACAGGCTGGCTAAACCACTCAACTCAACTCAACTCAACTTTATTAGGGTCACAAATTGGGCGCGCAGGCCCGTCTTACATTCGGCCCTTCCAATCACTCGTCTTTCGTTCATCAAGAGCATTATACATTTACATAGGAAGAAAAATAAACATTGTGAAATGAATGTTGTAAACATAAACAAGGCTAAACATGGAGAAAAATGTGTACATAAATAGTATGTGACGTAAAAGTAGTGATTCCAGCGCGTCCCACACACACACACACACACACACACACACACACACACACACACACACACACCACACACACACTCTCTCTCTCTCTCTCTCTCTCATTCACTCTCACACATTCACTCACACACACACACTCTCACTCATTCACTCTCCCGCTCACTCATTCACTCTCCCGTTCACTCATTCACTCTCCCGCTCACTCATTCACTCTCCCGCTCACTCATTTACTCTCCCGCTCACTCATTCACTCTCCCGCTCACTCATTCACTCTCACGCTCACTCATTCTGTCTCTCCCGCTCACTCATTCACTCTCTCGCTCACTCATTCACTCTCCCGTTCAATCATTCACTCTCCCGCTCACTCATTCACTCTCACTCATTCACTCTCACGCTCACTCATTCACTGTCCCGCTCACTCATTCACTCTGCCGCTCACTCATTCACTCTCACGCTCACTCATTCACTCTCACGCTCAATCATTCACTCTCCCGCTCACTGATTCACTCTCACGCTCACTCATTCACTCTCACGCTCACTCATTCACTCTCACTCATTCCTTCTCACGCTCACTCATTCACTCTCACTCATTCTCTCACGCTCACTCAATCACTCTCACGCTCACTCATTCACTCTCACGCTCACTCATTCACTCTCACGCTCACTCATTCACTCTCCCGCCCAATCGTTCACTCTTCCGCTCACTCATTCACTCTCCCGCTCACTCATTCACTCTCCCGCTCACTCATTCACTCTCACGCTCACTCATTCACTCTTACGCTCACTCATTCACTCACACTCATTCACTCCCACACACAGACACTCTCAATCATTCACTCTCCAGCTCACTCATTCGCTCTCACGCTCACTCATTCACTCTCCCGCTCACTCATTCACCCTCACGCTCACTCATTCACTCTCCCGCTCACTCATCCACTCTCACTCATTCACTCTCCCGCTCACTCATTCACTCTCACGCTCAATCATTCACTCTCCCGCTCACACATTCACTCTCACGCTCACTCATTCACTCTCACGCTCACTCATTCACTCTCACTCTCACTCATTCACTCTCACGCTCACTCATTCACTCTCACGCTCACTCATTCTGTCTCTCATTAACACTCACTCACTCTCTCACTCAAACTACAGTAATGAACATAAGTTTAGATTATACATGATAAAATCAAATGGTATTTAACTTATAATATGACAGATGAGAATACACAAACATATGGATTCGCGTGTTACATGACATGCATCTGCTCAGCTCTCTCTCTCTCTCACTCTCTCTCTCGCTTTCTGTATTCTTTCATACACACACACTCACACGCATGCGTACGCTCACACACACACACACTCTCTCTCTTTCTCTCTCATTCACTCTCACTCTCACTAATTCACTCTCCCGCTCACTCATTCACTCTCCCGCTCACTCATTCACTCTCACGCTCACTCATTCACTCTCACGCTCACTCATTCGCTCTCACGCTCACTCATTCACTCTCACGCTCACTCATTCACTCTCCCGCTCAATCATTCACTCTCACTAATTCACTCTCCCGCTCACTCATTCACTCTTCCGCTCACTCATTCACTCTCCCGCTCACTCATTCACTCTCCCGCTCACTCATTCACTCTCACGCTCATTCATTCACTCTTACGCTCACTCATTCACTCTCACTCATTCACTCACACTCATTCACTCCAACACACAGACACTCTCACTCATTCACTCTCCAGCTCACTCATTCGCTCTCACGCTCACTCATTCACTCTCCCGCTCACTCATTCACCCTCACGCTCACTCATTCACTCTCCCGCTTACTCATCCACTCTCACTCATTCACTCTCCCGCTCACTCATTCACTCTCAATCATTCACTCTCCCGCTCACTCATTCACTCTCACGCTCACTCATTCACTCTCACGCTCACTCATTCATTCTCACTCTCACTCATTCACTCTCACACTCACTCATTCACTCTCACGCTCACTCATTCTGTCTCTCATTAACACTCACTCACTCTCTCACTCAAACTACAGTAATGAACATAAGTTTAGATTATACATGATAAAATCAAATGGTATTTAACTTATAATATGACAGATGAGAATACACAAACATATGGATTCGCGTGTTACATGACATGCATCTGCTCAGCTCTCTCTCTCTCTCTCTCTCACTCTCTCTCTCTCTCTGTATTCTTTCATACACACACACTCACACGCATGCGTACGCTCACACACACACACACACACTCTCTCTTTCTCTCTCATTCACTCTCACTCTCACTAATTCACTCTCCCGCTCACTCATTCACTCTCACGCTCACTCATTCACTCTCACGCTCACTCATTCACTCTCACGCTCACTCATTCGCTCTCACGCTCACTCATTCACTCTCCCGCTCACTCATTCACTCTCCCGCTCACTCATTCACTCTCCCGCTCACTCATTCACTCTCCCGCTCACTCATTCACTCTCACGCTCAATCATTAACTCTCCCGCTGACTCATTCATTCTCCCTCTCACTCATTTACTCTCCCGCTCACTCATTCACTCTCCCGCTCACTCATTCACTATCCCGCTCACTCATTCACTCTCACTCATTCTGTCTCTCCCGCTCACTCATTCACTCTCCCGCTCACTCATTCACTCTCCCGCTCACTCATTCACTCTCCCGTTCAATCATTCACTCTCACTCATTCACTCTCACTCATTCACTCTCACTCATTCACTCTCATGCATTCACTGTCCCGCTCAATCATTCACTCTGCCGCTCACTCATTCACTCTCACACTCACTCATTTACTCTCACGCTCACTCATTCACTCTCACGCTCAATCATTCACTCTCCCGCTCACTGATTCACTCTCCCGCTCACTGATTCACTCTCACGCTCACTCATTCACTCTCACTCATTCCTTCTCACGCTCACTCATTCACTCTCACTCATTCACTCTCACGCTCACTCATTCACTCTCACTCTCACTCATTCACTCTCACGCTCACTCATTCACTCTCACGCTCACTCATTCACTCTCACGCTCACTCATTCACTCTCACGCTCACTCATTCACTCTCCCGCTCAATCATTTACTCTCCCGCTCACTCTCACGCTCACTCATTCACTCTCCCGCTCACTCATTCACTCTCCCGCTCACTCATTCACTCTCCCGCTCACTCATTCACTCTCACGCTCACTCATTCACTCTCACGCTCACTCATTCACTCTCACTCATTCACTCACACACACAGACACTCTCACTCATTCACTCTCCCGCTCACTCATTCACCCTCACGCTCACTCATTCACTCTCACTCATTCACTCTCTCGCTCACTCATTCACTCTCACGCTCAATCATTCACTCTCCCGCTCACTCATTCACTCTCACGCTCACTCATTTACTCTCACGCTCACTCATTCACTCTCACTCATTCACACTCACTCACTCCCTCACTCAAACTACAGTAATGAACATAAGTTTAGATTATACATGATAAAATCAAATGGTATTTAACTTATAATATGACAGATGAGAATACACAAACATATGGATTCGCGTGTTACATAACATGCGTGTTACATGACATGCATCTGCTCAGCTCTCTCTCTCTCTCTCTCTCTCTCTCTCTCTCTCTCTCTCTCTGTATTCTTTCATATACACACACTCACACGCATGCGCGCGCTCACACACACACACTAACACATCAACTCTCCCACTGTCTCACTCTCTAACACACAATCCTACACACACACACTCTCTCAATCATACTCTCTCACACATGCACGTACACATGAACGCACGCACACACTCCCTCACTCACTCTCACACATACACGTATGAATGCATGCACTGACACAATCACTCTCTCCACACACACGCATGCACACACGCATTCACTCTCTCCCTCTCTCTGACACCCACTCTCTCTCTCTCTCTCTCTCTCTCTCTCTCTCTCTCTCGCTCCCACACGCACACATATATATAGTGAACAATTATAATGAACAATTATACTGAACAATTATACCAGTAAATGAATTATGGTGGCATATAGTCGGTATGGATTAAGTATTGAAAGAGTTTTCGGTTAAATGTGTAGGGACTCATTTGAGTTTTCAGATCTGGAGGCAGATGATTCCATAAGTGAGCACCAGAATAGGCAAAACATGTTTTGTATAGGTCCAATCTAGGCTTTGAGACATGTAATAAATTTAGGCGCTTGCTGTTCTTTGCATTAGATTGAATCAGCGGCAGAAGATACTCTGGGGTATTTTGAGATATAATTTTATTCACTAATTTGGCTTTGTTGAAAAGGAAGCGCTTTTGTAGTGGTAGAAGTCTTAGATGACTGTACAAATTATTACTTTCAACGTGCTTTATGCCAGAAACCAGACGAATAGCGCGGTTTTGTAGAGAACATAGTCGTTTTAAATTAGATTTAGGGCAACCATCCCAAACTGTGGAACAGTAATCGAGATGTGATTGGATATAGCATGTATAGAATATTTTTCGTGTGTTTTCGTCCAGGAAGTGCTGAATTTTAGCAAGTTGGTAAACTTTGTGTGCTATTTTCTTGGTAAGAGCGTGAACATGAGAGCTCCAGTTCAAATGGCTGTCTATTAAAAGCCCTAGTGTTTTATGTTCAGTCACATTAACTATAGGTAACGTGCCCATGCGGAGTTTGAGCGGTGATCCAATTATGGCTAGTGTCTGTAGTTTTTGTCTGGTCGTTATTAGCATGGATTTGGTTTTGCCGATGTTAATTTGCATGCGGTTTTCATTGCTCCATCTAGTAAGATTATCAAGTTCCTTTTGTAAAGAATTCTCTAATTCACTACGGTTTTCTTGACTAGTATATATAGTACAGTCGTCAGCAAATAGATCACAAGTTGTATTGATATATAAAGGAAGATCATTAATATAAACTGCAAAAAGCAGCGGACCTAGTATTGAGCCCTGAGGCACACCAATATTAAGCTGTGTGGGTCTTGATAGACAGTTGTTGAAGGACACGACTTGTTGCCTGTCGGATAGAAATGACATAATTATGTTCACCATGTTGGTGCTTGTCTTCATTTGCTTTAGTTTTCTAATTAAAATATCGTGATCTACCATATCAAAAGCTTTTTTAAAGTCTACAAACACCGCTCCACAAATTCTACCGTTGTTGATGTTTAAGTGCCAGTTATCGGTCATTTTTGTTAGAGCACTATGGCAAGAATATTTAGGTCGAAACCCAGATTGACTGTTAATTATTAGATCGTTGTTAATTAAATGGTGTAACGTTATTTTATGAATGTGTTTTTCTAGTGGTTTTGATAGCGACGATAATAAGGAAATAGGTCTATAATTACCCAAAACGCTATTATCGATTGAGCCATTTTTAATTAGCGGAAACACTTTAGCAATTTTAAAAGCAGATGGAAAGTAGTTTTTGGCCAGGCACTGGTTATATATGAACGTTAAGGACTCACTAATGACTGGTGCAGCACAACGAAGAATTCTATTACTGATACCATCTAGGCCGTGTGAGTTTGTTGATTTGAGGTTCAAGAGATATTTATAAACGTCTGCAACACACATTAAAGGAATCTCATCGGGAATATTTCTGGTGCACTTCTCCTCACAGAATGATGCCAGTGAACTTAAATTACACGATGAGTCTGGTATTGAAGACTTTAGATTCTCTATTTCTGATTGAAAGAACCAACTGAATTCATCGCATGTTATAGAATTTGGTATTGCTGATTCTGTAGGGCGTTTCTTATTGGTTAGCAAGTTAATAGCCTTCCATATATTTGTACTGTTTGAATTATCTACAATCAAATTTTTAAAATGATCTTTTTTTATCCTACGAATGTCATATTTAACTTTATTCCTTAGTCTGCGGTAGTTGGTGAAATCTTTATTTTTGTGTGCTGTATCTCGCTCTCTCATGATTTCCAGCACTTCTCTAGTGACCCATGGGGATTTATGTTGATTTTTGACTCGAACTTCTTTGATTGGCACGTGTTTATCGAACACATTGTAGACTGTCTTCGTCCAGAAAGCTAATGCATCGTCCGGGTCAGGAAGTTGGTAAACGTGATCAAGGGCTGCTTTTCTTAAGTCTTGCAAAAATAAATCTTGGTTGAATGCTTTAAAATTCCTAAATTTGATACTTACATGTTTATGTTTAAGAGGTTTGAACCCAATTCTTGACCATGTACAACATACCGGGTAGTGGTCACTAACTGTACAAACAGGAACAGAACATTCAACAATATTATCTGGACAAGTAACATATATATGATCAATTATAGTTGAGGATGTGTCAGTAACCCTTGTGGGACGGTTTATTAGTTGTTTGAAATTGTAAGAAAGAATGATATCGTCCCATGTCTGGTTGGATTTAGGAATATCTATGTTAAAGTCACCTAATATCATGACTTCTCTACCTTCTGTAAACACTATATCCATCATTGTAGTGAAACAGTCATACCAATTGTACCCAGCACACGGATTCCTATATAGGTATCCAATGAGAAACGGCTGTTGGCTGGCTGGCTTCACCTCTAACCAAACACATTCTATCTCTACTGACTCGAGATCACTTCTACGGTAACAGTTGAGAGAATTGGAAATGTATACAGCAATACCTGTCTCTAATTTTTGATTTGCGTCTCTTCGAATTACTTTAAACCCCTTAAGAGTGATTTCAGAGTCGGATATTTTGTCGTTGAGACGACTTTCTGTGATTCCAAACACATGGAATTGTTTGCACAGTATTACCGAAAGCTCAGGTAATTTATTGAGCAAATGATAGATGTTGAGATGGCCTATACTTAGGCCATCTTTGTGAAGCCACTGATCGTGATTTGCGAACATTGCACGATGAAAGGATGATGTCGCTTGCGGTAGAAATTTTCAGAGTTTTTGAAACTTTATTTAATAGTAGTTAAGACTATTAGATGGGGTAGGAAAATGTCTGTGCTGGAGTGACATCATGAAAGCTTGATGCAGGGCTGCAGGATTGTATTGCATTAGCTGTTGAAGTTGGCGGTTCCACTGATAGGAGTGTAGATTACCATCCAACGAGGGACCACTGCTGTGAGAGTTACTGGAAGTGCCTACATTAGAAGCATACATCGGGGGCACAGCAACATTGTTTAACGGTGTCTCCTTTGACACAATAGGGGGAGGATGCTTTATGGGCAAGGGAGGAAACAAACCATCATAGTTAGCAACATTGGGATTGGAGCATGGGTTGCTATCCACGGCATTGTATTCCTGGGGTATAGGCAATGGTGGTGCAGGAAGAGAAGGAGCATTTTCTGAACACTTAGATGTCGCTGTCGCCGGGGGTGAAGTTCGGGTTACTCCTGTAACTGGTGCTGGTTGTTGTGCACGTTCGGGATATTTTATGTTCTTCGCTAGTATACTACTTCCTAGCTTGGAACAATGTATTTGATCCCTGTATAGTTTTTTCTTAGGAGCCCCGGACGACGAAGTAAAGTACGGGGTGTTATTAATGAAACTAATGGCATTGTCTTTACAAAATTTAAACAAAGTTAGATTGGCAGCATCGGCAGTCCGACGCTGGAATCCATAACATGGTGGAATGATGGATGAAATGAACATAGATGAGTTAGGAAATTTATTTCGTAACAGTACCTCCAGCGTAGATAGTTGTGAGGTGCTTATGATGTTATTATCCATTATGTCATTGACACCAATATGGACTGTCGCTTTTTTAATTCTCTCATTCACTTGGAATTTTCGCAGTGTAGCGGTAAGCCTATCAATGTCAGCGCCTGGTAGAGGAAAGATTGAAGTTGACTCGCTGTCAGAAGATGACATGCGATCACTATAGATTCCCTTCAGCAGGGAGTCTCCAATGATAACATGAGTTGCACTGTCATCAATTGTAAGGTCACGCTGCTGGCGTGTCCGCTTGGGCTGTTGTTGCCACTGACCACTGCGGTCTTTCTTGTGTTCTTGATTATTATAGCTTGCTTGCGTTGGTTGTTGATGCCCAGTAGTGGTAACAATTGAACTTTGTGATTCCTGGTCTGCTGCTGGAGAGTCTACACTTAAGGCCTGGAACCTGTTGCTGATATGCACATCAATGGGTTAGATGGATGGTGTGCGTTCTACAGGTTTAGAAGTAGTTTTGTTGATTGTAGAAACTGTCTGTATGTCATTATGCGACGAACATTCACTGGTAGCACACGCATCTATAACACCAAGGGTAGTTTCTGTCTGTGCACTTTTATTAGATGACTGTGCACTTCTTAGTTCTAAAGCATGTATTGATGCTTTGAAAGTTTCCTTCTCTTGTCTAAGGAGGCGGATTTCTTCTCGAAGAAGAAGGTTTTCGTTTTTAAGCACAGCAATAATATTAGTGGTGTTGCTGGTAATAAAATCTGTTAACCTCATCTCCAAAGCCTGAATAAGTTCACGACAATCAATATCATTGTGGCTCTGTGGTTCGGCCGAAGAAAGAGTGCTTGAATGTGATGTGCTGGTTTGATTAGATTGAGCTGGTGAATTCTGTTGTAGGCGTGGGTAGCCTATTTGGGGTCAAACCAATCGGTGAACTAGGGTATGCCTACCCAGCATGCGAAGACTGGACTTGGCAGACTGCGCGGAAGAAATCATTGTTGATTCAACGGGCAGCACGGTGTTTACCTGCAAAGCGTTGTGGAACGTAATGAGCACGGCAAGGCACGTAGAGCGCCCTGGTCATCCACTGCATCTGTATTCGTCTCCAGTCATTTGACTTGTCTTGCCACTGGACTCAGATGGACTCAGGCGAGTGAGGTCGACGAACTGCGCAACTCTTCCTCACTTTAATCCAGTTCATTGCGCAAGCCATTCTTCAGCCATCGTCATATATCACCTTCAAGCCCTGATTCGATGGGCTAGCGATGAAGCGGCAGGCGTGAGTACGCTGGCAGCCGTAGTTGCAGACCTGCACACAGGCGGCTCAGGCCATATGGTCGTCTTCTACTGACCGGAGCAGCAGTGGGATTCAGCAGCCCCCTAGCGTCTGAGTATCCCTCTATAGGAAAGCACTGCTCACCTCCATAGCATGAGGAAGGGGCTAGAAAAGATGCCGTAAACATTGTCTACTTCAACATTAACTAACCAGCTAGCCGCGGTTTGTGGGAACCCTATACTGCGGTTGACATACAAACAAAGTAAAAATAGGTAAAGCTGAAAGAGCAAACCATATTCCCTTGACAATCGGAACTTGGAATGTACGCAACCTACTTGATAGACGATGCGTCGGGCCCAGAGAGACGAACAGCACTGATCGGGAGAGAGCTGGGCAGGTACAATATCGGCAATGCAGTCTTGAGCGAGACACGACATGCAGAAGAAGGCCAAGTCTGTGAATTAGGTGCCGGCTACACATTCTTCTGGAGTGGCAGAAAAAGCGAAGAAAGACGCCAATCCGGTGTGGGATTTGACAATAATTTGGCTCTGGTTGGCAAACTAGCTGAATTTCCGAAGGCAATACATGACAGGCTTAAGACTATTAAGTTACCCCTGCTGAAAGGAAAGAAGCATACAACCATCGTGAGTGTTACGCACCAACCGTGACCAATGAAGATGACGTCAAAAACGATTTCTATGAGGACCTGCACAACGTATTAACATAGTTCCCAAAGGAGACAACCCTATACTCCTTGGAAACTGTAATGCCAGATTAGGTAAGGACACCGCCTCTTGGAGTGACATCATTGGAAAGTACGGAGTCGGAAACTTTAACAATAATGGAGTCCTCCTCCTTCAGACCTGTGCCGAACACGATCTCCTGATCACCAACATAATTTTCCATCTTCCCACGACAAATAGGACATCGTGGATGCACCCCCGCTCAAAACACTGGCACCTCATTGACTATGTCATCGTCAGGAGGAGTGACAGACATGACAAATCCAAGTGTGGAGCTGAATGTTGGACAGACCATCGTCTCATTATCTCGAAAATATACATACACATCAAGCCACCACGGCGTCCTCTGTGGGTAATAATGAAGAAAAAAAAACACACACACACAGACACACACACACACACATATATATATATACACACACACACACGCACACACACACTCACACACACACACACACAAACTAAATGTCACCTGCCTAAACAGCAATAAAATACAGCTGTCGTTTGAAAATACGCTGGAAGACAGCCTCACCCCAATTCTGTAGCTAAACAGTCCTGGCACCAACACTGTTAACCCTCATGTTTTCAGCTATGCTGACGAATGCCTTCGAGAACAACGGTATTGGAACAGACATCAACTATCACATGCATGGAAAGTTGTTCAATCTCAGAAGGCTGAACGCTAAAACCAAAACTAACAGCGTCACAGTCAAAGAGCTGCTGTTTGCTGATGATTGCGCTCTATATGCCAGCTCAGAGGCAGACATGCAGCACATTGTTTCAGCTTTCTCATATGCCTGTGCTAACTTTGGGCTCAATATCAACTTGGAGAATACTGTAGTTATGTACCAGCCAGCTCCAGGGAATATTCACACTGTGCCGAATATCAAGGTGAATGGTCATAGACTAAGTGTTGTGGACAAATTCACCTACCTTGGCAGCACTGTATCACAAGCTGCCACATTTGATGATGAAGTTAATGCAAGAATCTTAAGGGCCAGCACAGCCTTTGGCAGACTGTTAAAGAATGTATGGGACAGAACTGGAATAAGCCTGCAAACAAACCTGAAAGTCTATACAGCTGTTGTATTATCCACACTGCTATATGCTTGCGAAAACTTGACTGTTTATCAGCGACACGATAGGAAATTAAACCACTTTCACACAGTTTGCCTTTGGAAGCTACTGAAGATTAAATGGCAAGACAAAATCCCAGACACTTAAGTTCTAGAAAGAGCGTCCAGGCCCTGTATCCACACTCCACTAATGAAGAATCAGGCTGGTCACTTAACTCGCATGCCAGATCACAGGCACCCTAAACAAATTTTTTACGGCGAGTTGCATTGTAGTAAACGCTGCCATGGCGGCCAGAGGAAACGCTTTAAAGACACTGAAAATATCACTGACAGCTTTTGGAATTCATCTTACCACCTGGCAGACTGCTGCCAAAGACCGAAATTCGTGGCGTACATCATTATGCAAGGGTGCAGTCACTTGTAAAGCAATCAGGACTGCAAGAGCTGTGAAGAAGAGACTTGACAGAAAAACCAATGCAGGAGATCCTCCTCCTGGAACGTCAAGCATTCTTTGCCCACATTGTCAAAGAACATTTCGAGCCAAAATAGGCCTCATCAGCCATCTTAGAAGTCAGGGCTCTATACTTTCAACTCCACTGGATGAAATGAATGTTCCTCATCATTCCTGATGGACAAACAACTTTTGTCAACTCCACAATGTTTAAAGGTTATAATTTTCTAACATTGGTTAAGAAGACTTGACTTGGGGACGTAAATTACAAGTACCTCTGAAGACAGATTCTGTTAGCTTGATGGCGAGGGACACTGGTAATAGGGAAAGTTAATCTACACGCAGAAATCAGTCTGGTGGACTATATGTAGTTGCCTGTCTATGGTTTACGCTTGAATTGAAAACAGGCCAACGCAGAGAAATGTAGTCTGCCAACACTTTCCTTCTTGGCATTGACAGTATTGGTAAGTGGCCTTAGCAATTGTTTCTATAAGGACCGTTCTAAGTTGAATAACATTTGCGAACATTGTGTTTGTGACAGTGTATATGCTTGGCTTGTAAAATAACATTTTTATAATTCTTCTTCTTCTTCAGCGTTCCAAGTCATTGAGTTTCTTTGCTGCTGATACAATCCGTCTCCATTCGTCTCTCTGGTTGACCTTCTCTTGCCAGTCGCTGATTCCAAGTGCTTGTAGGTCTGTATATATATTATCTCTCCACCGTCTTATTGGTCTACCTCGGGGTCTACGGTAATTTATTTCCTGAGTGTAATATATTAATTTATAATTAATTTATAATTCGATTGTTTTTATTGCACATTCAACGACAATAAGTATGTGGTCTGTTTACATAGATCATGCAATGAGTGTCTGAGTACGATACACGAACTCCATAGCACCAGCGAGATTCTAGATGATGTGTATACTAGAGTCATAATCATCATCATGTGCCACGCCCATAAGCTTTTACGATGACGTTTCGCCATCTCGAACGATCACCAGATTCGTGGATGAGGTGTGTGTTTTTGTCTCGAGGCTATAACATGCCAAGCCATCCAGGTATGTACTTCTCTGCCTTCCCCATGTTTTTCCCCTCAATGTTGCCAGAGGTCACCATGTTCTCATAACGTGTCCAAGAAATTGTGACTGCCAACTTCTAATTTTTCTAATCAGTTTAAGTTTTTCTTGTAGGACTTGGTCATTGGTTTTTTTTTTTCTGTCTGTCAGTGGTATTCTTTGCATTTTCCTCTGAAACAACATTTCCACAGCCATTATATGTTTTTCAATTTGTCTGCGTAATGTCCACGCTTCATATCCATACAAAAGTACAGATTCTATGTAGCACTTCAGCACTCTATTTCACGTTCCAAATGACTTCTTTTTATTGGTCAATATGCTCTCCCACTTGCTACCTTCGCCATGGCGATTCTTGTTCTAATATATGTAAAGCATCTCCATCAGATGTTATGACTGTTCCAAGATATTTGTAACGTTCACTTGTTTATGAATAATCCAATTTACTTATACATTACATTGTGGTATTTCCTTCTTTCTATTTTTTTTTTTTTTTTTGGGCATACCCTTTTACATGGCATAGCTGTCAATACCAGCATTTTACTGCTGTTGTTGATGTCTTGGCAAGTTTACTTTCAGTAGTTTTCCATTGCTCACTGAACGACAGGCTCCCATACCAATTCGTTAAAACTAGCGCAACGCGGTCTGCCAAATTTACAATTTAATTCTAACTTTAGTTGTTCACTGTGTGCAACAACCGCATCTACTAAATGTTACAGATCTTGCTCATTGTCTGCAATTAATACTGTATCATCCGCATATCTAATGTTATTGATGTTACGTCCCCAACTGGTGATTCCTCTCATATCTTCTAAATTTCTGAACATATTTTCACTGTATAAAGTATAATGGCCGGCTTCCTGGTCTAGAGGTTAGCGACTTTTCTCCGTAATATCGTATACTCTCGAAAGTAACGTGACAACGGTGACAATCAGCAGTGGTTCGAATCGCGTAGGTAACTTACGGGATATGTGGGCCGGCCGCTCAGAAAGCAATGGCAAACTACTGAGCTTAATCTTGCCAAGAAATCAACAATCAGCTGAAAGATGCTGATGTTGACAGCAATGTCCTGTTAAGGATATGCAATCATTTTAAAGTAAAATGATCTGGAGACACATCCTTGATATTGATCTACTTCATTATCAGTCTTTACGGCAGCATATTGCTTCCAATGTGTGTTGTGTTTTATTTTTTACACGTATAAGGTCTTTCCCATCAATTTGGATATCTGCAAGCGTCGTCATCTTGTTGACATGCCTCATTTTGTGGAAAGCCTTGGTGTAATCAATAAAGCAAAGATTTAGGTCTTTATTTACTACTACAGAACGTTCAATTAATGTTCTCAGCATATGCACATCATTTACTGTACCCTTTCTTGCCTTCTACGAATCCACATTGCTCTTCTCCTATTTCTGGTTGTATTTTCTTCCTAATTCCTTGCATGATGAGTCTTAGGTTAATCTTCTTTATATAGCTTATTATACTAAATGTTTGATGTTCATCACATTCCAAGGCTCTTCATGTCTTCGGGATTGCAATAAATATAGAATTACATAATTCAGGAGGTGTAGTTTAGTTTAGTTTAGTCGACGGATCAACATCACAGCAGACGGGTGTAACCCATAAGTGCTCCGTTCTACTCCTAACTCAAGCCTGAGTCCGGAGAATCTCAGCTCAGTTCACGAACTCCGTAGCACCGGCGAGAATCATGAAATACTTTGGGTAGAGTTTAACTCGAAATGTTTCCCGGGCAGCGCCGTTAGGCTACTCTTTTTCGTTTTCCACTGCCAAGGGGTTTTTACGTGCGCAACCATACACACGGGTGTCCGATCTCACTACCCAGAGACCAGGAGAAATTTTGTTACTAGAAGCCCACGTGAAAAAATCCCGGTACACACCGGGGCTTGAATCCGGGATCTCCAGCACTTGAGGCGGACACAATACCTCAAGACGACTCCCCCAGTTTACAGGAGGTATATCTCCTGTGTCATATATTGTGTTGAGCAGTCTGGTGACCTGGTCTATTCTATATTCTTCTAAAGCACATTGATCATCTCTGTTACGATGTTGTCTTGAACCGGTGTCTTGCCGTTTTTGTATGGTTAAGAGCATTCTAAACTTCCATCCTGAAAATTGATGGTCCTTCATATATTATACTATTCTTCTCTTGTATCATCATAAAGGTCTTTCACATAATCTGACCATGCATGTAAAATCTGTTCTTTGTTTCTTTGTCTATTATGATTATGCCATCCTTGGTTTTTAGGCAACCCGTTGATGTGTATGTTCTTTTATTCCATCCACTATGCGCCATGCGGGTAAGCGTTGGCGGTTAAGATTCGAAATCTCACTCGATCATCAGAGTCGTAGATCAAATAATTGTTCTTGTCTCGACAGTGCCATGTGGTCAAGTCATCCAGGTATTCACTTTTCTGTCTTCCCCTTGTTCTCTTCCCCTCGATCTTGCCAGTTGTCACCAAGTTCTCCAATTTATTTCTTCTGCCAACGTGTGCAAAGATTGTGACTGTCTACGTCTACTTTCTCTAATCAGGTTACGACTTTCATTTGTTTCTTTTAGTACTTGGTCATTGGTTTTTCTGTCTGTCCATGGTATTCTTTGCATTTTCCTCAGAAACCACATTTCTGCAGCCATCAGATTGTTTTTTTTTTTTCAGCTTGACTACTCATAGTTCAAGCTTCACATCCATACAAACGTATAGGCTCTATGTAGCACCTCAACACTCTTTTTCTCGTTTCAATTGACATCTTTTTATTGGTCAGTTTGTTTTTCATTTGCTAAAGGTCACTTTCGCCATGGCGGTTCTTGTTTTAATTTCTTCAAGGCATCTCCCATCAGATGTTATTAATGTTCCGAGATAATTGTACCGATTCACGTGTTGAAGAATATTCCCATTTACTTGTATATTACATTGTGGTATTTCATTCTTCCTAGTGACGACCATATTCTGTGACTTCTTACAATTTAATTCTAACCTTACTTGTTCCCTGGTGCAACAACCTCATCTACTAATTGTTGCATATCCTGCTTATTGTCTGCAATCAATACTGCATCATCTGCAAATGTAATGTTATTAATGTTTCGTATCCCTATGATGATTCCATTTATGTCTTCTACATTTCTGAAAATATTTTCACTGTATAGGTAAAAAAGATCTGGAGACATTACACGTCCCTTTCTAAAACCTCTCTTCATAGGCTGATATTGACCCATGATGATTCCATTTATGTCTTCTACATTTCTGAAAATATTTTCACTGTATAGGTAAAAAAGATCTGGAGACATTACACGTCCCTTTCTAAAACCTCTCTTCATAGGCTGATATTGACCCACTTCATTATCAATCCTTATGACAGCTTATTGTTTCCAATATATCTTATATGTTTTTTTTTCATAAGTCTAATGGCTTTCCCATACATTTGGAGATCTGCAAGCATCTCTACCGTGTTGACATGTCTTACTCTATCGAAAGCCTTTTTGTTGTCAATGAAGCAAAGATGTAAATCTTATGTTAGTGATGTAATTATTTGTGAGTGTGCGTGCGTGTACGTACGTGTGCGTGTGTGTGTGTGTGTGTGTGTGTGTGTGTGTGTGTGTGTGTGTGTGTGTGTGTGTGTGTGCGCGTGTGTGTGTACTAATTTAGAATTCCGGGGGATGTGATGGTTTTCAATTTCTCTGCATTTTTTCTCCACTCAGCTTCTTTTGACTCTTCGCACAGTTTTCAATTTTTTCTGTGAATCAT
The DNA here is from genome assembly GCA_963921405.1 of Cepaea hortensis. NCBI lineage: Eukaryota > Metazoa > Mollusca > Gastropoda > Stylommatophora > Helicidae > Cepaea > Cepaea hortensis. The sequence continues at coordinate 72,867,798 of OY992877.1, forward strand.
TTGTATAATTTTTGTATTTTTCTTATGTCTTTTTATTTCCATGAAAGTTAAGATATCTTCCGTCATCCATTTTATTTTTTGAATAGTTGTTTCTGCATCTTGCTTGACCGATTACTTTAAAATTTCACAGTGGTCGCTAACATCTTGGAATAGTATTTCCACATTGGACAATGCATCAAATTTGTTTTGTTCTTTACCTCTACGTTGAATATATTTTGTTATATCCTCACTTTTCAGTGCATGTAGATCAAAGTTGGTGTTTCATTGTGTACATTTGACCTTCTTTAATGTGTTATTACAGTAACTCATTCTAAAAATGCCGGTCTCTCTGGCTGTGGGGTTACAACACTTTCTCTCTGTAATCCCGTTTATCACGCAGAGTCTCGCAGCGGAGCGAGAACTGAGGTGGTTCGAACCCCGCTCGTGACTTGCGGATACTGAGCCGGCCGCTCAGAAAGCAATGGCAAACTACTGAGCGTAATCTTGCCAAGAGATCAACAGACAGCTGAAAGATGCTGCTGTTGACAGCTAAGTCCTGTAAAAGGATACGCAAAAAAAAAAAAACAACAACATTCTAAAAATAGTGTTTTGGTCTTCCATTTGAAATTTTGCCTATGCGGTGGTGGTTTCGGTATAGTATTGTTATATACAGATACCAAGGGATTCTTACCTACTCTGTGTACACACGGGAAATCCTTGTCCATTGGTTATAAGTACTTTTAATGACACAGATATCGAGGGATTCTCACCTACTCTGTGTACACACTGGAAATCCTTGCCCATTCGATATAGTATTGTTAATGATACAGATATCGAGGGATTCTGACCTTCTTTGTGTACACACGGGACATCTTTGTTCTTCGCCGTTGTTCGAGAAGGCTCGCCATTCGATATACAACGCTAGAATCAAAGGGAGGGATGCCACCCTTCTCAAATTTATTGAAAATTCATACGTTTTAACTGAGAATGCTGAAATCACGTATGAACACGTAATTTTGCAGGTCCGCGTAAACCAGATACAATGAACACGCAACAACAACAACAACAACAACAACAACAAAAAGAACAACAACAACAACACTTTTTATGATCACTGGCTTTTATTACTACGTGGCATTGGGCTGACAGGCCAAAGTCCAGACACCGCTGAATCGATAACAACAAGCAATTTTACAAACGGTATCCTGGAAATTACTGAAGTTGATAAAAACCAACAATGAATGATAATGGCAGCCAATACGTGCGCTATCGTCTGTATCAGTGCATCCCAAAGAGGGCAGGGTCTCCAACCACCGCTACTCCCGGGGGAGAGGAATGGGGGGAGCTATACATGGATGGAAAAATTGGCTTGGTGAATAAAAAGCTGCAAATAATATGTTGATTAAAAATGTTTCCTTGTCCTTTTCGGGGCTTTGAGATAAAGCTCAGGTTAATTATTTTTAGCAATTGTACGTTCAGTATTTTGCCATTGCTTTCTGAAGGAGAAGTCAATGTAACATGAAATTGTTCATTTGGAGAGAAGAAGTCTGCAAATAAAATGTTGATATTAGCACTAAAATGTGGAGGTTTAGCGTATAAGTAAAGTCAACAAACAAATGATTCCCTTCTCAAGTCAGTAAGTATTGTGCTAGCTTCATGTATTTGGACCAATCGCATTGGATGGGCGATGTGGTAAATGTTACGCTGCCTCTTTACTTAACAGGACATTTCAGGCACATATGCTAGACTGTGTTTTCTAGCACAGAGAAGTTAGACGGTCTGTTAACAATGAGCAACTTTCTGACACACTTCATTACACTTCTGCTAAATTGCATTCGACGTTTCCTCTTTTAATGCTACCGAATGTTCCCTCCGTGTATGTTCCAATTGAAATATAGTTGTAGTCTTTCATGTTGCTAAGTGAATTGAAAAATTGGGTTAAATTACCTTTGTAATATACACACACATATAACGTTTTGTATAGTCGTTGCTGATTTAAATTTAGAGTAGGGACTATACGAAGAAAGTGGTCAGTAATTGTGTGAGCATGTAAGAGAATGGTACAGTTATCTATAGCGGAGGTGGCAGATTTAAAATATACTTTGAAAACCATTGGCCTATTTGAATAATGTTGTTTGTCCATCAAGAATGATGACGACTATTCATTTCATCTAGTGGGGTTGAAAGTATGGAGCCGTGAGGTCTAAGATGGCTGATAAGGCCTACTTTGGCTCGAAATGTTCTTTGACAATGTGGACAAAGAATGCTTGACGTTTCTGGAGGAGGATTTTCTGCAGTGGTTTTTCTGTTCTGTCTTTTCTTCACAGCTTTTGCAGTCCTGGTTGCCTCACAAGTGACTGCACCCTTGCGTAATGATGCATGCCACGAATTTCGGTCTCTGGCTGCAGTCTCCCAGGTGTCATGATGAATTCCAAAAGCATTCAGTGAGATTTTCAGTGTCTTTAAAGCGTTTCCTCTGGCCGCCTTGGGAGCGTTTACCACAATGCAACTCGCCGTAAATAATTCGTTTAGGAAGCCTGTGATGTGGCATGCGAGTCAAGTGACCAGGCCAGCGAATCTGATTCTTCATTAGTAGAGTGTGGATACTGGACATGGACGCTATTTCTAGGACTTCAGTATATGGGATCTTGTCTTGCCATTTAATCTTCAGTAACTTCCTAAGGCAGACTATGTGGAAGTGGTTTAATTTCCTAGCGTGTCGCTGATAAACAGTCCAGGTTTCACAAGCATATAGCAGTGTAGATAATACAACAGCTGTATAGACTTTTAGCTTTGTTTGCAGGCGTATACCATTTCTGTCCCATACATTCTTGTACAGTCTGCCAAAGGCCGTGCTGGTCTTGGTGATTCTGGCATTCACTTCATCATCAATTGTGACAGCTTGTGACACAGTGCTGCCAAGATAGGTGAATTTGTCCATAACACTTAGACTATGACCATTCACTTTGATATTCGGCACAGTGTGATTATTCCCTGGAGCTGGCTGGTACATAACTACAGTCTTCTCCAAGTTGATACAGGCATGTGAGAAAGCTGAAACATTATGTTGCATGTCTGCCTCTGAGTTGGCGTATAGAGCGTAATCATCAGCAAACAGGAGCTCTCTGACAGTGTCGCTGTCAATTTTGGTTTTAGCTTTCAGCCTTCTGAGATTTAATAACTTTCCAATTTCGTTGTTTTCGAAGGCATTCGTCAACATAGCAGAAAACATGAGGCTGAACAGTGTTGGTGCCAGGACACATCCTTGCTTCACTCCATTGGTGACAGGAAAGGGCTCAGACAGTTCATCATTTTCCTGTACTCTTGCCTGCATGCCATCATGAAATAGCCGCACTATTTGGACAAACTTTCGTGGACAGCCATATTTTGCCATAATCTTCCACAGTCCTTCTCTGCTGACTGTATCGAAAGCCTTGGTAAGGTCAATGAAAGTGGAGAACATTTCGCAGTTCTGCTCATGACATTTCTCTAGCAGCTGCCTTGCAGTGAAAATCATGTCAACAGTTCCACGTTCTTTTCTGAAGCCACATTGACTCTCAGGAAGAAGACCTTGATCGAGATGGGCCGTGAGGCGATTGAGAAGAATTCTGGCGAGTATCTTCCCTGACATTGAAAGCAAGGAGATGCCTCGGTGGTTGTCACAGGATTGGCGGTTTCCTTTACGTTTGTAAAAGTGGAATATTGACGCGTCCTTTGAAATCTTGTGGCAAGGTTTCGTTTACGTATATGTTTGTAAAGACTTTGTGAAGCTGCTCTATTAGGACCGGCCCACCTGCCTTGTATATCTCTGCCGGGATGGAGTCCGAACCAGGTGCCTTGCCGCTGGAGAGTTGCTGGATGGCTTTGTTTACTTCCACTATGGTTGGCAGGTCATCAAGTGTATAATTGATGGGAACTGCTTGTATGTCGACCGCAGTTTAGGGTACCCACCAACCGCGGCTAGCTGGTTAGGTAGTGATGGAGCAGACAATGTTTAGGGCACCTTTTCTAGCCCCTTCCTCATGCTATGAAGGTGAGCAGTATGTTCCTATAGAGGGCTGCTCAGTCGCTCAGGGGACTGCTGCTCCGGTCAGTAGAAGACGACCATATGGCCTGAGCCGCCTGTGTGCAGGTCTGTGACTACGACTGCCAGCGTACCCATGCCTACCGCTTCGCCGCTCGCCCATCGCCACAGGGCTTGAAGGTCATATATGACGTTGGATGAAGAATGACTTGCGCGATGAATTCGATTAAAGTGAGGAAGAGTTGCGCAATTCGTCGACCTCACTCTCTCGCCTGAGTCAATCTGAATCCAGTGGCAGGACAAGTCAAGACAACTGGAGACGAATACAGGTGCAGTGGATGACCAGGGCGCTCTACGTGCCTTGCCGTGCTCATTACGTTCCACAACGCTTTGCAGATAAACGCCGTCTTGCCCGTTGAATCGGGAATGATGATCTTCCGCGCAGTCTGCCGGATCCTGTCTTCACATGCTGGGTAGGCATACCCTAGTTCACCTCATGGTTTGACACCAAATCGGCTACCCGCGCCTGGTTTAGCCAGCCTCTCACAGCTGTTGCCCGGGAGGGGGGGGGGGCTGTCCCATGCTGATAGCTACTAGCAGCCACAGGCGTGAGCTGGGTGTCAGGCTTGGACCAGTGGGGGATGGGTCCTGAAAAGGACATGAGAGTCATCCTAACCAAAGGTGCTACCAATGCCTGACACCCCCCCCCCCCCCCATTTGAATAATGCTCACGTTAGAATTACTAACTTGCTTGGCTTAACTGAAACAAATGTAATATGACATTTTAAAAATCACTTTATAAGCAACACAGCTGTGTGAATAACTGTTACTGAGATCTGTATGGAAGATAACGATAGTCTGAGGCTGTTAAGGCGTGTAAATAACGTTAAAATAGATGGGACAACTGGTGTTAACTAGTTATTGATTGATGTCCGCTATAAGTCAAACCATCGGCGACTGGTGCGTAATGTGAACACAGTCGTTATCTGTGGGCAGATACAGATTTGACTTCACTTCACAGCCACTGTCAGTTTGTGCTCTAGGAGAAGAATAAATTCAGTGTTTCCAAATAAAACATCAACAGCAGTAGTGCTATTTATTCAGGCACTTGATCTTACGCAGACAATAAGTCGTGTCTCTTTGTCATCAGCTATTGTAAAACAATTACTCGTGTCCGGATATTGAAACGTAATATTCACAAGTATCTTCCTGGTTTCTTATTATCTTCTACTGAAATGCTACACAATTTAAACATGTCGTTGCTCTAAAATGTCAGTAACCCTCTAGTAAAACCTGCACACATGAACACATCGGCGTTTGTTGTCTTCTCTATCCTCAATGTTTTCAAGAAACTTCTTAAAAACCACTGCGTTCAGTTTCTACTCCATTGGTTACTAATCGTTGAGTATCTTTTCCACACAACAGAACATACGGTGCATTTTTTAAAATGTTGCATACTCCTTACAGGACGTTGCAGTCAACAACAGCATTTTTGAGCTGATGTTGATGTAATAGGCACGTTTTACGCTCAGTAGTTTGCCATTGCTTTCTAAACGACTGGCTCACATACCCCCGTAAGTTATCAGCGCAGCGCGAACCGCTGCCGATTTTCACAGCTGCTGTTTTCCCCACGTGGATGCACGGGATTACGAACAATGTCGTTAACATGTTGGCCAGGGAGACCGGCTACGTTGCATTACCTTTCAGTAATCTTATTGTGTGTGCTTGTACAGTTTACATTTTATTCATGTTTCGTACTGATCACATCATCCACCCAAATTACAGCCGTGTAGCGCGGTGGCTAGCACGCTCGCTTGCCGGCTCAGTGGTCATATGTTTGAACCCTCTTAAGGAGGATTTATTATTTACCTTGACTCTTAGCTCTATCCATCCTAAAATGGGGTACCAGGAAATGCACTGGGAAGTGAAGACAACCAGCGTGAGGTTAACCATATGACCCACATCGAGTACCGATTTATCTATACAAATATAGGGAACCGCGATAGCATGGTCCTTTGCTCTTTGTGGTATTAGGGTCGCCCGCATCAGAGCGGTTTTGAATTTAAACACAAAATAAATCCGGGCTTCAGCCCAAAATGGGTACCAGGAAATGTCTTCGGAGATAAAGGTGGTCGGCTTGTGCCGTTTGGTCTATAAAATTATAGATCTAGCTCCTTATGTGTGTAAAAACGTTCTTGATTTATTTAATGGTATCTTTATTCAATGCGTCTTAAGATTGCGGAAGGGTGCTTTACTTACTTTTCACATCCATCGAGTCCGGGTTGGGTAAGTGCATACGGGGCTAGCATCATACACCCAGGCGACTCTGGGCGTTCCTTACTCGTATTTAGTGTTAATTACATAGTTAATACCCAAACGGCTTCCTTTCAATTGCAGGGCATCATCAAGAGATGCACCATCTCATCTCATCAGGTCGCCCTTGTACCTTGCGCTGGCGAGGTGAAGTATAAACAACGGGAGAGTGCCCTCTTATGGACTTCGTGTATCGATACCCTCATGGACTTTGCTATTCCCTCCGTCCATCGTTTACGTGGTCGGCCTCTTCATCTGCTTCCATTTGATCTGTACATCCTTGCTTGTTGTGGTATACTGTTAATTGGTAATCTACTTGCATGGGCAAACCATTTTACTTGCTGCTTTCTAATAAAATCTAGCGCTGCTATAACCCCCACTTCAGTCCTAATTTCTTCATTTCTGATCTTCTTCTTCTGCTGCGTTCATCCGGAGAGAGTTTTTTCAGACGTTTACAGCAGAGCTGCTTTCTAGCCCCGTTAGGCCGACACATCCGACTTCTGCGGGCAGTTGTTGACCAAATTAATCTTCCCGGGGGTTTCTTAGAACGTTTGACTCTCACTGTTGTGGTGTTATCCCCCACCCCAGCTCGCCCATTTAGAACAATCGAAGACATCATGGTCAGCCCTCAAGGGAAGGCAGATACAGACTATGAGCATTCCCCGCCATCCAAGCAGGTTTCCATAATTGCCGAGCCGACTCATAGCAATTTGGTACTGGGCTCACCCAAGGAATCGTCACGTTCTGCACGTGGCTGCTTAGCCTCTTCTTCTTCTTCAGCGTTCCGAGCCATTGAGGTTCTTTGCTGCAAATACAATCCGTCTCCATTCGTCTCTCTGGTGGACCTTCTCTTGCCAGTCGTTGATTCCAAGTGCTTGCAGGTCTGTACATGTATTATCTCTCCACCGCCTTCTTGGTCTACCTCGGGGTCTACGGTCATTTATTTCCTGAGT
>OY992877.1:72880066-73117566 GCA_963921405.1 Cepaea hortensis
AAAAAGCACTCGTGAACCGAAAAGGCAAACCAGTCAATCCAGCAACAGCCGGCCGTCATCGTTCCGAACATGCAGTTCACGCTAAAAACAACCGCGGACAGATGCAAAAGCATTCCACGTGAAATTCACAGCTCACAGTGTCGCGCCACGCACTCACTCAGTAGCAGCAGAGCGACGGAACCATAGCCTCCTTAGTCGCTTCTTACGACTTGCATGGTAGGCAAGAGTGTTACTATTCTTTGGGCCTCCGTATGGGCCCCGGCAACACACGGGCGGCACACGCGCGGTATTCTGCAATTACTGCTTCTAACCACACTCGGTTCGAGACATGTCCCACTCCAAGTTCCGATATTTCCACAGCCATCACGAGGCCTTTTCGGCTGCCTCACCCATTTGTTTTGTGCCCAAGTTCTCTCTTGTCCTTTAATGCCCATATTCTTTAGCACATCATACACTGAGTGGTAGACTAGATCTCTTGCGCCTACCTCTACGGCGAATAACCTTACAATGTACCATTCCATCTTAAGACTAGCGACCATGTTATCGTACTTCTCTATTTTGTACGTATGCTGCTCCTCAATGTTTAACTCGGAAGGGCCGGTCAGCTCAATCAGAGATAGCTTCTTGGCTGACGATTAGCAAAGTACGATGTCAAGTCGCTAGCCAAACTTCTGGATTACCTCAGGGTATTTGCTACGGCCCCTTTAGATCCACGGTCAGTTCCCAGTCCTACGCACCATCGAAAATGGTTGGGAGTGGCAAGTCGGCAGCGCGTCCACAGTTGTTTCTGCGTTGTTGCGAGGCTCGGACGAAGGAAATTCCCTCCGGCCTCAGACTGGCCCCTCTGTTCGTCTGCTACATCCACAATGGCCGCCAACACAGTAAGGACTTTGTTGTGGCGCCAAGTAAATCGGCCTTTGGTCAAGGCGACGTTACATGCGGACAATACGTGCTCCGCTGTCTGAACCTTTTTACAGAGGGGACAGGAGGGGTGGGTGGCTTTCCCCCACTTGACAAAGTTGGCAGCTGATGGCAAGACGTCGTAGAGGGATCGGACGACGAAACTTGAGCGCAGTGGGCCATACGCCACATTTCGTTCCAGGTTAGAGACCTATGCATTATCTCATCCCTTGACATTCACTGGCCCTGCAGCGCCTGTTGGGCAGCCACGCGGACTCTTTCGTCATCCTCTCCCTTACGGATCTCCTTAACTACCATGTCTCTGCGTTCCTTAGTCGTCGCCCTAGACCACATCGGATCTCCGTCATGGTACCCGAAGCCCCTTCTGTCGGACTGGGTGTGCCCCATGACCTCCTTCGGCTGGAGTGCTGCCTGGACACCTTCGATCGCGCTAGCGGCTTTCTACTTCCTTCCAATTCTCAGGGCGGGAACTGAGGTATTAACTGTTTCATCTGGAGACTCGCTCAACATCATCGTTAGTCTGGCTTTTCCGACTTTAAATTCTCCCATGAGGGACGGGAACGGGAGGACGCGCTTACTCTGCTTGCAATATAGTGCGACCGTCGTGAGACATGGTGGCGCTCCAAGCCACTTTCTTATGTACTTGCTTATCTTCCCCTCCATGGTGCTCACTGTGGTCGTGCCTTTATCATATATCAGCAGCGGCCACAGGAGTTTCAGAATAAGCATGAATTGAGGGCACCATATTTTGAATGTGCCTATTAGCCTGGTTTTATCGATGGTGCGCAGGTCGTTCGTCAACTCTTCTTGCATCTCTACCACGCGTTCCAGTCTGTCAGGGTTGAATCGTACACACGACCGAGACTCTTTACCGGTTCCTCTAACATCGTGGAAATCGCTTGTCCGACAACCATGAACAACCTTTCCGCCGCTCTACCCTTCACGATCGACAGGCTTCTTAATTTTGTTGGGCTTGAAGCTCTTCCTGAACCAGCGAATCAGATCGTCCAGTCTGAGGATAAGGCTGCGGGCATCAATCTCCTTCGGTGTCAGGATTGTCGTATCGTCCATGAAGACCTTCAGCGGCGGTGTGTTCCGTTACTCGCTGAGTTTCGGACCGTATGCGTTGCCGGATGACGAAACCAGGATGACATGCTTTGTAATTTGCTGACCATGACTGAGAAGAATATTTTCCCCTCGACGTTCCGGAAAGAGATCGACCTTAATTTTACAATATTGACTGAGTTTTGCTCTTTGGGAATGTAGATTCCGTTGGCTTTCTTCCACTCCGTGCTGACGTGCTTGCGTGTCCACGCGGATCTCAGTATCCGGTGTAGTTTACTGAGGACATTAGGGCACCTCTTATAGACTGTGTGAGGCACACCGTTGGGCCCTGGTGCCGACTTTCCGCTTGCTTTTTTAATCACCGCAACCACCACGCTCCACATCGGAGGCTTGGCATTGAAATTCACAGTTGGTTTCTCAGGCCATTTGAGCCGTTCAATATCTCCGAGTGGACGTCCTGTTAGGCATCGGAGTACGTCGTCACGAGGTGGTTCTCCAGCTCCTCCTTGCTGACATTGAGGATACCGGATCGTGGCTGTTCGAACAAGTCCCGTGCAAACTTGTATGGTTCCTAGAAGAATCATTTACGTTCCTTCCGTGTTTACCGCATCTTCCTACAGAACTGTTCCGCTCGGTACAGGGCATTGTGCCTGGCTTTTAAATGTTGGCTTACAGGTCTATCCGGATCGTCTGATGGACTGGCCATACGTTAGTGATAAAAGCTCTTGTCGTGGGGAGTACAATATATATATATATATATATATATATATATATATATATATATATATATATATATATATATATATATATATATATATATATATATATATATAATAAAAAGCCACCATGTGAACATGGAAGGCAAAAGAAACCACCACATTATCTTCCCAAGACTTCATGGCAAAACATATTTCAGAGTTGGTGAACGACTTTAATTTCTGTCTTAGTACATCCTTGTCCGGTAGGGACAGTCATGAGCCACAGGTGACACCAGACCGTCATCCTGCTACTGATGGCAAAACCATAACTAAAATAAATAAATTTAGAGTAGGAACATGGAATGTTAGGACATTATATGAGCTAGGAAAGTTGAACAATTTTCTAAGAGAGATGGATAGCATGCAAATAAATATACTAGGCGTTAGTGAGATGAGATAGAAGGGAGCGGGCAAAATTATAACTGACAACCACACAATCTTTTTATTATTAATTTATATAATTTAATTATATAATAATGATATTAATTTATTCTGGAGTGTATGCACATGTAAAAGTTGTAGGAATCATATTTTGCTGAAAAAACAGCCAAGTCAATTATTGGATACTGGTGTATTTCAGGTGGAGTTATTATGGTTAATATGAAAGGCAAACCAATAGATATAAATATTATACTAGTATATGCACCAACAACAAGCAGTATTGATGAAGATATACAACACGTTTATGAAGAAATAGAAATGATGATGGCTCAAATTGGATCACAAGAAATAAAAATAATACTTGATGATTTTAATGCATAAGTAGGAAAGGGTAAAATGGGGGATGTAGTGGGGAATTATGGTTTAGGTACAAGAAATGAAAGAGGAGAAAAACTAATAGAATGGGCAAATATCAATGTTATGATAATTGAAAACACATGGTTTAAACACCATAAAAGACGACTATACACATGGAAAAGCCCTGATAAAATAATACGCAACCAAAATGACTACACACTTATTAATAAAAGATTGATAAATGCTTTAATTAATGTAAAGACAGTGCCTGGAACTGACTGTAATAGTGATCATGTACCACTATGTGTACAAATAAAAGTAAGATTAAAGAGAGGAAAAAATGGTTAAGAATGTGAGACTTAATGAAGAGATTCTGAAAGTAGATAAAGATATTCAAGAACAATACAGAGTGACTGTGAAAAATAGGTACAATGCAATAGCTAAAATACAGAATATAAATGAACAATAAGAAATGTTAAAGACTCCATTCATCAAACTAGCAAAGAAATATTACCGGAGAGAAGCCAAATAGCTAAGAAAAAATGGATGAATGAAGAAATCTTAACGCTGACGGACTAAAGAAAACAGAGTAAAAATTACAAACAAGATTATGCTAAGATAAATAAAGAAATAAATGATAAATGTGTGAAGGCAAAAGAAAGTTGGTTAAACGAGCAGTGCAAAGAATTGAATTAAAATCAATTAAAGATACAAAAAATATGCACAGACAAATCAGTGCCCTCACGGGAAGAAAAATAATAATAAATAAAGGGTGTTTTGAAAAAACAGGAAAGATATTATTGGAGAAAGATGCTATAATGAAGACTTGGAATGAGTATATAAGAGAATTATATAATGGAGAAAGGGAAGAATTAACATAAGAGAGTAACTTAGAAGGTCCACCTATTCTAAAAGAGAAGTCACTGACTCTATCAAATATATGAAGAAAGGAAAAACGACTGGGCCAGATGAAATCACAATAGAAGAATTAGAAGTATTACGAGAATTTGGAGTAGACATATTAACCAAAATGTTGAATGGTATTTACAGCATTGGATATTTACCCAGTGATATGTTCAAATGTGCATTTATAGCTATACCTAAAAGACCAGGAGCAATTGAATGTGAATATTTTCTTACAATTAACCGCATAATCCATATCACTAAGCTAAGCTTCTTCTCAGTTTTACGGTATGGCGGTGAATTTTGGAATGTAAATGAACAAATTAAAAAGAAATTAACAGCAACAGAGATGTGGTTCCTGAGACGAATGTTGCGGATTACTTGGACTGCCAGAGTAACTAACAATGACTGACTGAAACAGGCTAATGAAACTAGAACATTATATACAGCAATAAAAAAGAGACAAACAGCTTTCTTCGGTCATGTGATGAGAAGAGAGGTATTGGAGATTATCGGAACAACTGGAAATATCGAGGGGAAGTGAGGCAGAGGCAGGCCAAGAGAAATGATGCTGGATGGATTGAGACGGTGTCATGGAGGAATATCTTCAGCAGAATTGATCCAGGACACAAAAATCCGAGATCTGGAGATCTATGAACGTCTGCGCCAGCTGGCGGATTAGTTGATGATGATATATATATATATATACCCCACAAGATATATATATATATATATATATATATATCTTGTGGGGTATATATATATATATCATCATCAACTAATCCGCCAGCTGGCGCAGACGTTCATAGATCTCCAGATCTCGGATTTTTGTGTCCTGGATCAATTCTGCTGAAGATATTCCTCCATGACACCGTCTCAATCCATCCAGCATCATATATATATATATATCTTCTTCTTCAGCATTCCGAGCCATTTATGTTCTTTGCTGCAGATACAAGCCGTCTCCATTCGTCTCTCTGGTTGACCTTCTCTTGTTAGTCGCTGATTCCAAGTGCTTGTAGGTCTGTTATGTACACTATCTCTCCACCGTCTTCTTGGTCTACCTCGGAGTGTACGGTCATTTATTTCCTGAGTGTAAGCGAGTTTTGTTTCCCTATCATCTTCCATTACACACACACACACACACACACACACACACACACACACACACACACACACACACACACACACACATATATATATATATATATATATATATATATATATATATATATATATATATATGGTTGGTTGGTTGGTTGATTCAAAAACAAAAATTCCAAATTCGGCCTCGTCTAACCTGCTTCATGAGCTGTGGTTATTGTTGAGGTCCGTGGTTTTTGTGGGTTTATTCACCCTAATTCTTGTCTTGTGAGTTCTTTCTCGGACTGGTTATGTATCGTTTGTGTCTGTGACGTCAGCAGGGGGATCGGTCGGTGGCTATCCTTTGTGCTTGTTCTTGTGGTTTCTTTGTTTGAGTAGGCTCCTGGCTCGTCTGGCTTGACTGGCTGCAGTCCTTATAAGAACTTTTCGTAACCCCATTCCAGCTGGGGGATCGGTCGGCGGCTGTCCTTTGTGCATGTTTCCTCTTGTTTTCTTTGTTGGCGCAGGCTCCTGGCTTGACTGGTTGCAGTCCTTGAAAGGACTTTTTATTTGGTATTTTTGTCTCCATTTTTTGTGTATTTTCTGTAGGAGCTTTTCGACGTTTTCATTTTCCTCCTTGTGCCTGTTTTCACTGTCGCGTTTGCTAAGCTTCTGCCTAAAGTTGTCTTCCTCCGTGGTCAGCCATGGGACGATTTTACCGTCATCTATATAGTACTCGAAGTCGTTCTCACAGTCGTAGTGTAAGACTGGGTATACCATCGGTTTCCCCCGGAGTTTCATAAGCTTCTTCTTTTCTTTTTCTTCCCAGCGCCTTCTGAATTCCTCGCGCTTGAGTTCCTCCTTGTCGACTGGGTATTCTGTGCCTCCTTCAGAGATCCGACGGTATAGTAGTTCCCTCTTAGGCGTTGTTGTTGGGCTGCTGGCTTTAGTTTGCGGTACAGGCTCGGACTCTTTGTTTTCTTCTTGCGGTTTCTCTCTGAGTTCTTGTGTGGCTTCTGTTAGTTTGTTTGGAAAGAGTTCCATTTCAGCTCTATGCAGTTCTCTTTCGGTCTTGATCATTTGTAGGATTTCTTCATTCTCCTTCTTCATCTCAGCCATGCGCTGGATCTCTTGTTTGATGTCGAGATGGATTTCTTTCATGTCGGCCAGCAGCTTCTCATTATCGCTGGTCGGAGACGTTGTCGTCAGCAGTGCCTTGATTTGCTTCTTCAACTCGTCTATCTGCTTTTGAAGTTGATCTCTTTCAGCTTGTGCTATACCCATGGCTGTCTCGCCCCTCTGCATTGCTTCCTTGAATGGTGTCTTTGTGATGGTGGCGATCTTTAAGACGTTTCTGTGTCTTTGCAGGTACGGACAGCCCAGGTATCTTGCTCCATGTTTGCCCAGGCAGTTGGCGTACTTTCTTTTGTTGTTGGGTGCTCGGAAGTCCGTGTCCAGCTTCGCCAGCGGACACTCCTTGAAGGCGTGGTGATCGGCGCAGTATCGGCATATTTCCGCCTTCCTGCGAAACGTAGCTCTACTGTGGCCGGCCTTCTGACATCTGGAACATTGCGTAATTCTTGGTATGAATCTCTCTGGTTGCTGCATTCTCTTGTTGAATGATACTGTGGTCGGCATCTCGCTGCCCTCCGACGTCACTACTGCCAAGGTTGTAGATATCTTGGAGTAGGTGAGGAGCCGCTCCGCCTTCAAGAATCGGATGTGAAGATTCTCTTCCCGTAGCTGCTTCAGGATTTCTTCATCTGTCAGCTCCACAGGAATCCGCTTGATAACCCATCGGACTGTTTTTGAGTCGGTGTTTCCGACTCTGGTGTCTTTCTCCTCCTACTTCTTCTCAGTCTTGGTTTTAGACTGTGTTGGGCTGTCAATCTTCTCCCTCGTAGTAGCTTCAGTAATGGCTGTAGTATCAGGCTTTTTGATGCAGCTAGCAGGTGGGCTCTCATCGTTCTTCTTCTTGTTGTCGGCTCCCACGCTGCACATCTTGGCAACAGCGTGTTTCTTGTTGTTGGACTTTCAACGTGACATTTTCACGCGTATCAGGCTTCTTGACAGGATAATGCGACTTGACTTGTTAGCGCTCGCAGTGCGAAATGACGACGACGATATATATATATATATATATATATATATATATATATATATATATATATATATATATATATATATAGCCGGCTTCGTGGCTTAGAGGTTAGCGTAGGTAACGTGATGACGGTGAGAATCAGCAGTGGTTCAAATCGCATCGGTAACTTACGGGGTATGTGAGCCGGCCGCTCAGAAAGCAATGGCAAACTACAGAGCGTAATCTTGCCAAGAAATCAACATACAGCTGAAAGATGCTGGTGTTGACAGCGATGTCCTGTAAAGAATATGCCCCCCCCCCCCCCCAAAAAAAAAAAAAAAAAAAAAAAAAAAAAAAAAAAAATTACATATATATATATATATATGATGAAAAACATTCTGACCAATAAAAAGATGTCAATTGAAACGAGAAAAAGAGTGTTGAGGGGATACATAGAGCCTGTTCTTTTGTATGGATGTGAAACTTGGACAATGAGCAGTCAAGCTGAACAACATCTGATGACTGCAGTAATGTGGTTTCTGAGGAAAATGCAAAGAATACCTTGGACAGACAGAAAAACCAATGACCAAGTACTACAGGAGATAAATGAACATCGTAAACTGATTAGAGAAATTAGACGTAGACAGTCAAAATTGTTTGGACATGTTATGAGAAGACATGGATTAGAGAACTTGGTGACAACTGGCAAGATCGAAGGGAACAGACCAAGAGGAAGACCGAGAGGAAAATACCTGGATGGCTTGGCCACATGGCATGGACGAGACAGGAACACTGAGCTGACCCACGACACTGGTGATCGAGTGAAATGGCGAGTCATGACCGCCCACGCTTTCCGGCATGGCACATGATATATATGTGGGGTGTTGATTTCTTGGCAAGATTACGCTCAGTAGTTTGCCATTGCTTTCTGAGCGGCCGGCTCAGTGTCCCGCAAGTCACCAGCGGGGGACGAACCGCTCCCAGCTCGCTCCCGCTACGAGACTCAGATGGACTCAGGCGAGAGAGTGAGGTCGACGAATTGCGCAACTCTTCCTCACTTTAATCCAAGTCATTGCGCAAGTCATTCTTCATCCAACGTAAAGCCATCCAGCAACTCTCCAGCGGCAAGGCACCTGGTCCTGACTCCATCCCAGCAGAGACATACAAGGCAGGTGGGCCGGTCCTAACAGAGCAGCTTCACCAAGTCTTCACAAACATATGGATGAACGAGACCATGCCACAAGATTTTAAGGACGCGTCAATAGTCCACCTTTACAAACGTAAAGGAAACCGCCAATCCTTGACAACCACCGAGGCATCTCCTTGCTTTCAATTGCAGGGAAGATACTCGCCCGAATTCTTCTCAATCGCCTCACAGCCCATCTCGATCAAGGTCTTCTTCCTGAGAGTCAATGTGGCTTCAGAAAAGAACGTGGAACTGTTGACATGATTTTCGCTGCAAGGCAGCTGCAAGAGAAATGTCAGGAACAGAACTGCGAAATGTTCTCCACTTTCATTGACCTTACCAAGGCTTTTGATACAGTCAGCAGAGAAGGACTGTGGAAGATTATGGCAAAATATGGCTGTCCACGAAAGTTTGTCCAAATAGTGCGGCTATTTCATGACGGCATGCAGGCAAGAGTACAGGAAAATGGTGAACTGTCTGAACCCTTTCCTGTAACCAATGGAGTGAAGCAAGGATGTGTCCTGGCACCAACACTGTTCAGCCTCATGTTTTCAGCCATGTTGATGAATGCCTTCGAGAACGACGACATTGGAATAGACATCAACTACCGTATGGATGGAAAGTTATTCAATCTCAGAAGGCTGAAAGCTAAAACCAAAATTGACAGCGGCACCGTCAGAGAGCTCCTGTTTGCTGATGATTGCGCTCTATACGCCAACTCAGAGGCGGAGATGCAACATAATGTTTCAGCTTTCTCACATGCCTGTGCCAACTTTGGGCTCAATATCAACTTGGAGAAGACTGTAGTTATGTACCAGCCAGCTCCAGGGAATAATCACACTGTGCCGAATATCAAAGTGAATGATCATAGACTAAGTGTTGTGGACAAATTCACCTATCTTGGCAGCACTGTGTCACAAGCTGCCACAATCGATGACGAAGTGAATGCAAGAATCTCCAAGGCCAGTGCAGCCTTTGGCAGACTGTACAAGAATGTATGGGACAGAACTGGAATAAGCCTGCAAACAAAGCTAAAAGTCTACAAAGCAGTTGTATTATCCATACTGCTATATGCTTGTGAAACCTGGACTGTTTATCAGTGACACGCTAGGAAATTAAACCACTTCCACACAGTCTGCCTAAGGAAGCTACTGAAGATTAAATGGCAAGACAAGATTCCAGACACTGAAGTCCTAGAAAGAGCATCCATGCCCAGTATCCACACTCTACTGATGAAGAATCAGATTCGCTGGGCTGGTCACTTGACCCGCATGCCAGATCACAGGCTCCCTAAACGAATTTTCTACAGCGAACTGCGTTGTGGTAAACGCTCCCAAGGTGGCCAGAGGAAACGTTTTAAAGACACTCTGAAAATTTCACTGAATGCTTTTGGAATTCATCATGACACCTGGGAGGCTGCAGCCAGAGGCCGAAATTCGTGGCGTGCATCATTACGCAAGGGTGTAGTCATATGTGAGGCAACCAGGACTGCAAGAGTTGTGAAGAAAAGGCAGGACAGAAAAACCACAGCAGGAAATCCTCCTCCAGAGACGTCAAGCATTCTTTGCCCACATTGTCAAAGAACATTTCGAGCCAAAATAGGCCTTATCAGCCATCTTAGAACCCACGGCTCCACACCTTCAAACCCACTGGATGAAATGAATGGTCATCATCATTCTTGATGGACAAACAACAAAACATTGTGCTTCAAAAAGGCTTAATAACTGTCATATGGCAATAACTACGATCCATGGCGGTGGTGAGTGTGGCTGGTAAGGCCAATTCTTGCTGCAAATGTTTGCCCACAGTAGGTGCATGTGAAAACATGGTCATTTCCACCATTTTGCACCATCTTACGTCTCTCACGCTCTGTGTGTGCTTTATCTGCAATCATTTTCTCCTTTGTCTTTATTCCATTTCTGATAGTTGCCCTCCATGCAACACGTTCAGCGGCGACGTGCTCCCATTGTGCATTATCAATGCCTGTATCAATTATGTCCCGCTTTCACACATCTACACATCTTTGTATCGTAGTAGAGGCCGACCTTGAGATCTCCTACCCGTCTGTAATTCACCAAAAAAGATGTCCTTTGGTATTCTACCATCATCCATCCTCCTAACGTGTCCTATCCATCTAAGTCTACGAAGACTGAGCATGGAATACACCGTCACACAACCTGATCTTTCCAATACTTCAGTATTTGTGATTTTGTCTTGCCACTTAATACCAAGTATTCTTCGCAGACACCGCATATGAAAGCTGTGTAAACGTTTCTCTTGGCGTGAGTAAGTTTTCCAGGTTTCACTGCCATAAAGAAGAGTACTAAGGACACAGGCTTGGTAGACGAGGACTTTTGTTTTGGCAGTAAGCTTCCTGTTCTCCCAGACTCTTTTTGCTAACATGTTCATTGTTGTTGCTGCCTTGCCAAACCTGATGTTGATTTCCTGATCGAGGGATAATTTGCTATTTACCTCTGATCCTAGATATGTAAAATGGTCTACTATCTCCTGTTCGGCGTCGTCAATAAAGATTGATGGTACACCATGTGCACCTTGTGACATAATCTGTGTCTTCTTTTTGTTAATTGTTAAACCAAATTCAGAACAAACATTGGAGAATGCAGATAGTAGATGTTGTAATTCTTCCTCAGAGTGGGTCGTAATCGCAGCATCATCCGCAAAAAGCAACTCTCTGATTAGTACCCTGCTAATTTTGGTCTTGGCCTTCAATCTCTGAGCATTATAGAGGCCACCATCTGAGCGTGAGTGAATGTATATACCGTCATTCTGATCACGAAAGGCATATTTCAGTAGAAGTGAAAAGTATATCCCAAAGAGGGTGGGGGATAGTACACAACCTTGCTTAACTCCACTCTTGATTTCAAACTCTTCTGAAGTTGAGCCATCAAACTTGATTATACCCTTCATGCCTGTGTGGAACGATTCCACAATGGACAGAAGAGTTGGTGGACAGCCAATCTTCTTTAGTGCTTTGAACAGACCCTCACGACTGACCAAATCGAATGCCTTTGTGAGGTCGATGAAGGCAATAAACAGTGGCTGATTTTGTTCCCGGCATTTTTCTTGCATCTGTCGCAATGAGAATATCATATCAATGGTAGACCGGTTCTGACGGAAGCCGCACTGTGATTCGGGGTAGACTTGATCTCCCAGGACTTGAAGTCTGCGCAGGACAATTCTGGCAAATACTTTCCCAACAATACACAGAAGTGAGATACCCCTATAGTTGTTGCAGTCGCTCCGATCTCCCTTGTTCTTGTACAGCGTTATGATGTTTGAATCTTTGAAATCCTGTGGGACTTGTCCTTCTCGCCAGCATAGCTCTATTAGCTGGTGGATCTTTAGAGCGAGGGTGTCTTGCCCACTCCTTGATCACCTCTATTGGAATCCCATCCTTACCTGGAGCCTTGCCAGATGCAAGCTCATTTATAGCACACTTAACTTCTGTTATAGTGGGAAGTGTGTCCAGGTGGTCAAGAGTTGGCAGGGCCTCTATGGCGTCGAGGGCATCATCCGCCAGCTTGGTCTCACTTGAGTAAAGCTCTAAATAGTGCTCGACCCATCTATCCATCTGCTGTTTCTTATCAGTGATGATTTCTCTAGTCAAGGTTTTCAGCAGTGCACTTCTTTTGATCGTTGGACCACAGGCTTTCTTTATCCCTTCATACATGCTTCTGATGTTTCCCTTATCACTTGCGATTTGAATGGACTCACATAACTTGATCCAATAGTCATTCGCACACTGCCTGACAGCCTTTTGTACATCCTTCCTCGCTTGCTTCAGCTCACTCAGAGTGTTACGCGTTGGTCTTTCCTTGTTTCTTAAGAGAGCTATCTTCTTTTTATCAATCAAGGGCTGCAGTATCTGGCTGTTTGCCGCAAACCAGTCCTGCCTCTTATGATCCACAGTGCCGTAAACCTCTACCGCTGTTTTATAAATAGTTTCCTTAAGTTTACTCCATTTGTCATTTACTATACAATTTTCTGATGTATCAGTGAAAGCGTCCTCAAGTTGCTGTTGAAATTCAAAGCACTTTCCAGGATCGTGAGTGTTAATAATATTAATCCTGGGGCTAGACTTGTGTTTAGCTGTGCAGATTCTCTTTGGTCTCAGTCTAACCCTTGCAACAACCAAAGAATGATCTGTATCACAGTCAGCACTGTGGTAACTTCGAGTTAATGATGTATGGTTCAGATGTTGTCTCCGTGTGATAATGAAGTCCAGCTGATGCCAATGGCCGGATCTTGGATGTTTCCATGTGACCTTATGCATCTCTTTTGTTTTAAAAAGGGAGTTTGTAATACATAGGTCATTTCTAGTGCAATTCTCCAGCAGCCTTTGCCCATTATCATTCATGTAAACGATGTTGTATTTTCCAAGGCACACTGGCCATGAACCCGAGTCCTTGCCCACACGGGCATTGAAATCACCGAGCATATAAATGTAGTCGGATTTTGGAACTGCCTTGATCGCAGAGTCTAGCTGCTCATAGAACGTATCCTTCACATCATCAGAGGAAGTGAGTGTCGGTGCATATGCAGTGAGAATGGTGGCAAATCCACAAGAGGTTGCCAAGCGCAGTGATAATATTCTTTCATTACCTCCAGCTGGTATATCAATCATTCCCAGTAGCGAATTCTTCACTGCAAAGCCCACACCGTGTTGCCTTTTTTCTGCCTGCCCTCTTCCCTTCCAAAAAAAGGTGTAATTGTTTTCCCTGAGTGACCCTTCCTCAGCGAGGCGAGTCTCCTGCAGGCCAGCAATATCAATGTTAAGACGATTGAGTTCAGCATCAATCACAGCCGTTTTTCTCACATCGTCAATATTTGTCAAGTCAGTGGAAAATCCTGGACACATGGTTCTCACGTTCCAGGTTGCAAGCCGTAGCTTGAGGTTTCTATTATTCTTTTTATTAGTACCTGGTGCATTGGTTTTACAGCCTGCGATTCAGATTTTGTCCTAGCCCCAAGCACCCATTGAAGCAGGCAGGCTGTGGCGGATCAGCACCCAATTTGCCGGGGGCTGCCCAGCTTGAGGCGGGCGGTAGCTGATCAGTGACACCGTTAGGTGTCTCCCACCGTCAGAGGCAACGCGTGGCGCCCCATGTCTACGCCAACTGACAAGGACTTATAACCCGTAACAGTTGCCTCTCGCTTTGATTGCGAGACTGGTTAAGACCAGGGATGGAGTTATTGCCTCTCCATAGCACAAAGCCTGGGCTAAAATATAGAGGCCATGTTCTGTCCATGCAGCATGATCCCTCTCTCGGCCTGCCTAGTTCACTCCAGAGATATGGTAACACCAATACATCTGGAACAAGACAAGCTGCAGAAGCTGCCGGATCAGCAAAGTAATGCTCTAACTGTCCGCCTGTCGGAGCTTCGATCCTAGACCAGCTGCCAACCAAGGCTTAGGGCCTGGTCTGCCCTGCCCTGCCATGACTTATTTTGTCTTTGTGTTGCATTTCCTCGCACCAGGATAAGGCTAGTATCCTCCCAATTGCGCTCTTCCGCCCGAAGCCGTTGGCACAATGTGGGGTGTCGGGTTTGGTAAGCGCAGCCCAACATTCGGCGCTGACTTTATATATATATATAATGAATTGTGATAAGGCGAAATTCTATTCTTCATTAAATTATCGGTTGTGGGAACTTTTGAGGCCACTAAGGCAGTTCATAAATAAACACATATATTATTTGGCTCTCATAGAAATAGAAGAAAGAATAGTGGACAACCTAAACATTGAGAGCAATAATTACCACCGGGATTCGAAACTGTCACCTCGAAATGACGATTACGCTTCGCTGTAGGACATCTATATTGTTGGCCATAGGTCGAATTATACTTGTTACTTCATGCAGCTGAAACTGGAGGCAGTGGGATGTTGCATTATAGAACAATGTTGAGAATACGTTGGTCAGAGAAGAAAACAAGCGTCAAATATGCAGCTGTTAATGAGATCTCCAAGAAAAACCACAAGGGAGCGGCAAACGGAATTTATGTTACATATCAAAGGAAGGTGTGCAATATTAAAGCAATTAGAACTAGTTTAGTTTTAGTTTTAGTCGATGGATCAACATCAAGGCACACGGGTGTAACCCATACGTGCTCCGTTCTCCTCCTAACTCAAACATGAGTCTGGAGAAACTCAGCTCAGTGCACGAACTCCGCAGCACCGGCGAGGATCCTTAAATACTTTGGGTAGATTTTTAACTAGAAATTTTGCCCTGGCAGCGCCGTTAGGCTACTCTTTTTCGATTTCCAACTGCCAAGGGATTTTATACGTGCGCAACAATACACACGGGCGTCCGATCTCACTACCCAGAGACCAGGGGAAATTTTATTACTAGAAGGCCCTCACCGGGGCTTGAACCCGTGACCTCTAGCATTCGATGCGGACACCATACCTCGAGATCACGCAGCATCCCGATTAGAACTAAACGGAAGTGTCATGTCTTAGTCAAATATGACTGAGCTACCGTATGACAGTAACGGTACTATCTAACCAAACCCGACACCCCACATTGTGTCAACGGCTTCGGGCGGAAGAACGCAATTTGTAGGGTACAAGCCTTATCCTAGTGCGAGGAAATGCAACCTAAAGACAAAATGTCATGGCAGGGCAGACCAGGCCCTAAGTCTTGGTTGGCAGCTGGTCTAGGATCGAAGCTCCGACCGGCGGACAGTTAGAGCATTGCTTTGCTGATCCGGCAGCTTCTGCAGCTTGTCTTGTTCCAGATGTATTGGTGTTACCATTTCTCTGGAGTGAACTAGGCAGGCCGAGAGAGGGATCATGCTGCATGGACAGAACATGGCCTCTATATTTTAGCCCAGGATTTGTGCTATGGACAGGTATAACTCCATCCCTAATCTTAACAGGTCTCGGAATCAAAGGGAGAGGTAGCAGTTACCGGTTATAAGCCCTTGTCAATTGGCGTAGACATGGGGCGCCAAGGGTTGCCTCTGACGGTCGGAGACACCTACAGGCATCACTGATCAGCTAGCGCCCGTCTCAGGCTGGGCAGCCCCCGGACAACTGGGTGCTGATCCGCCACAGCCTGCCTGCTTCAATGGGTGCTTGGGGCTAGAACAAAATCTGAATCGCAGGCTGTAAAACCAATGCACCTGGTACTACTAAAAAGGAAAATAGAAATCTCAAGCTACTGCTTGCAACCAGGAAAGTAAGAACCATGTGTCCAGGATTGTCCAATGACCATACGAATATTGAGAATGATGCCAAACTCAGTCATTTTTACATTGATATTGCTGGCCTGCAGGAGACTCGCCTCGCTGAGGAAGTATAACTCAGGAAAAACGATTACACCTTATTTTGGAAGGGTAGAGGACAGACAGAAAAGGGAAACATGGTGTGGGCTTTGCATTGAAGAATTCGCTACTGGGAATGATTGAAATTCTAGCTGGAGGTAATAAAAGACTATTATCCCTGCGCTTGGCAACCTCTCGTGGTTTTGCCACCATTATCACTACCTAGGCACCAACACTCACTTTATCTGATGATGTGAAGAATTCGTTCTATCAGGAGTTTGACTCTGTGATCAAGGCAGTTCCAAAATGCGACTACATTTATATGCTCGGTGATTTCAATGCCATGTGGACAAAGACTCGAGTTCATGGCCAGTGTGCTCTGGAAAGTACAACATCGGTCGCATGAATGAAAATCGGCAAAGGCTGTTGAAGCATTGCATTAGAAATGACCTATGAATTACAAACTCCTTTTTTAAAAACAAAAGAGCTGCATAAGATCACATGAAAATATGAAAGATCTGGCCATGGGCATCAGCTGGACTTCATTATCACACGGAGACAACATCTGAACAAAACATCATAAACTCGAAGTTACCACAGTGCTGACTGTGATACGGATCTTTCTTTGGTTGTTGCAAGGGTCAGACTGAGACCAAAGAGAATCTACACAGCTAAACACAAATTAAGCCCCATGATTAATAGTATTAACAACCACGATCCTAACAAGTGCTTTGAGTTGCAACAGCAACTTGAAGACGCTTTCACTGATACATCTGAAAATTGTACAGTAAGTGAAAAGTGGGGTAAACTTAAGGAAACTCTGTATACAACATCGGTAGGGGTTTACGGTACTGTGGATCATAAGAGGCAGGACTGGTTTGCGGCAAACAGCCAGACAATGCAGCCGTTGATTGTTAAAAAGAAGAGAGTTCTCTTAAGAAACAAGGAAAGAACAACTCTATAACACTCTTAGTGAGCTGAAGCAAGCTAGGAATAATGTGTAAAAGGCTGCCAGGCAGTGTGCAAATGACTACTGGATCAAGTTATGTGAGTCCATTCAAAATGCAAGTGATAAGGGAAACATCAGAAGCATTATGAAGGGATAAAGAAAACCTGTGGTCCAATGATCAAAAGAGGTGCACCACTGACAACCTTGACTGGAAAAATCATCAATGATAAACAACAGCAGATGGATAGATGGGTAGAGCACTATTTGGAGCTTTACTCAAGTGAGACCAAACTAGTGAATGATGACCTCAACGCCATAGAGGCCGTCCCAACTCTTGACCACCTGGACACACTTCCAACCATAACAGACGTTAAGTTTTCTTTAAATGAACTTGCATCTGCAAGTCTCCAGTTAAGGATGAGATTCCAATAGAGGTTATCAGGAGTTAGCAAGACACATTCACTCTACAGATCCACCAGCTAATAGAGCTATGCTGGTGAGAAGGACAAGTCCCACAGGATTTCAAAGAATCAAGCATCTTAACACTGTACAAGAACAAGCGTGATCAGAGCGACTGCAACAACTATAGAGGCATCTCACTTCTGTGTATTGTTGGGAAAAGATTTGCCAGAATTGTTCTGCGCAGAATTCAAGTCCTAGGAGATCAAGTCTACCCCGAATCACAGTGTGGCTTTCGACAGAACCGGTCTACCATTGATATGATATTCTCATTGCGACAAATGCGAAACAAATGCCGTGAACAGAATCAACCACTGTTTATTGCCTTTATCGACCTCACAAAGGCACTTGATTTGGTCAGTCGTGAGTGCCTGTTGAAGGCACTAGAGAAAATTGGCTGCCCACCAACTCTTCTGTCCATTGTGGAATCGTCCTACACAGGCATGAAGGGTATAATCACGTTTAATGGTGCAATTTCAGAAGAGTTTCAAATCAAGAGTGAATGAAGTTAAGCAAGGTTGTTTACTAGCTCCCACCCTCTTTGGAATATACTTTTAACTTCTACTGAAATATGCCTTTCGTGATCAGGATGGTGGTATATACATCTACTCACGCTCATATGGCGGATTCTACAATGCTCAGAGATTGAAGGCCAAGACCAAAATTAGGAGGGTACTGATCAGATAGTTGCTTTTTTGCAGATGACGCTGCAATTGCGACCCACTCTGAGGAAGAATTACAACGTCTACGCTGTGCATTCCCCAATGCTTGTTGTGAATTTGGTTTAACAATTTGCAAAAAGAAGACATATTACGTCACAAGTTGTACATTGGGTACCAGCAATCTTTGTTGACGACGCCGAACTGTAGATAGTAGACCATTTTACATATCTAGGATCAGGGGTAAATAGCAAATTATCCCTAGATCATGAAATCAACATCAGGTAAGGCAGCAACAACAATGAACAGGTTAAGAAAAAGAGTCTGCAAGAACAGGAAGATTTCTGCCAAAACAAAAGTCTTTGTCTACCAAGCCTGTTTCCTTAGAACTCTTCTTTATGGCAGTGAAGCCTGGTAAACTTACTCACACCATGAGAAACATTTAAACAGGTTTCATATGCGGTGTCTGTTAAGAATATTTGGTATGAAGTGGCAAGACAAAATCACAAATACTAAAGTATTGGAAAGATTAGGTTGTGAGACGATTTATTCCATGCTCAGTCTTCGTAGACATAGATGGATAGGACACGTTAGGAGGACGGATGATGGTAGAATACCAACGGACATCTCTTTTGGTGAATTACAAGTGGGTAAGAGATCTCAGGGTCGGCCTCTACGACGATACAAAAATGTGTGTAAGCGGGGCATGACTGATGCATGCATTGATAATGCACACTGGGAGCAAGTCGCCTATGAACGGGTTGCATGGAGGGCAAATATCAGAAATGAAATAAAGACAAAGGAGAAAATGATTGCAGATAAAGCACACACAGAGCGAATGAGACGTAAGATGGTGCATGATGGTGGAAATGTCCATGTGTTTACATGCATCCACTGTGGACGAACATTTACAGCGCGAATTGGCATTATCAGTCACATTTGCTACCGCCATGGGTTGCAGTTATTATGCCTTTTTAGCACAATGTAACAAACTATCGTCTGTCAAGACGGCAAGATGCCAATGAGTACTAAACTGTAAAAGGGTTGACAAGGGAAGAAAAGGAAGGCAGAGTAATGTGTATGTTTCAAGCTCAAACAGCTGGATAACAGATAATACCAATAACATTAACTTCAGTGTAAAACGAAAAGAAAAAAACAAACTGACAAAGAAGATTTGTGAGTCATTATCGCCAATATCTACCCCCAGAGAGGACATTTAAAGAAGAACATATGCAACCGGGAAGGAGAATATATAACATTTTATAACCCTCACAGAATAACGTATCTTTTACCACACCACAGTTTTCACCCAGTTATTTAACTCTAGATCAATCAACTTTGTCGCCTCGAGTCATGTGACAGTTATTTATAGACAAGCACGGGAGAATCTTGCTTCCCGGAAGCGAATATTATTAGGAGAGCTTAAGGACCCGGATAATATCAATATTTTATGTCACCAAGCTTCGTTAAATTACCGAAAATGACACCGAAACGGACGGAGTAAATACTTCTGATGCCGCAAATGGGAATACCACGAGCGATTTCGGGCTGCTGACCGAATATTTTGTTTCTAAGGTCATAAACAGTGATGTTGTACATAAAAACTGCTAATTTATTTATACGGGTTACTAGAACCTGGTAAAATTGTGCATAAAAGTAATTTACACAAATACATCATTTTCGCGTGGTTAGTAAATGATTCAGTATAAAACTTCCTTTATAAGATGCTCAAGCAGTTGTATATAACGTATATACAATTATAGGTGCATTTCTTTGACATAGTTTCTGTTAAACCACTAAAACGCACGCACGTGCATTTCACACCAATCTGATAAACGACAATCAAATATGATTGACAGACGACACTTCAATATTGGGAACGACTACATCTCTCGCAATCTTGGTAGATTAAAAAAAAAAAATAACCTTTCGATATCTTCAACATTCTATTTTAACTAGTGGGGAACACACACACACACACACACACACACACACACACACACACACACACACACACACACACACACACACACACACACACACACACACACACACACACACACACACACACACACACACACACACACACACACACACACACACACACACACACACACACACACACACACACACACACACACACACACACACACACACACACACACACACACACACACACACACACACACACACACACACACACACACACACACACACACACACACACACACACACACACACACACACACACACACACACACACACACACACACACACACACACACACACACACACACACACACACACACACACACACACACACACACACACACACACACACACACACACACACACACACACACACACACACACACACACACACACACTTTAACTTTGTGACGTGACTTAATTCTTAATGACGCCATTTTTTGCCCTACAAAAATCGTCCTTAATATCAAACTCTATTTACAGTGTCTCCAGTAGTTTAGCCCGAGAAGAACCCAGACATAGTTATGGCAAGTTTTACATTCTGATATTCCTATAAGTCAGAGATACATCTTGTGAGATACTTTCTGGACTTTCCCTCAATAAACAGCAGACTAAGACTGGCCAGAGCTCGTCTTTACATTAAAGTGAAGGTCGATATACGGCACCCACTCCACACTGCCCTTTCAACATCTAAAGGAAAGCGACTGAAGAGAGGCAATCATGGATGAGACGTGCTGAGGAGGCCACCTAACAATAATGCAGACCCACAGACATCGCTCTTGGAAGGGAGTGGATACCCATGTCAGAAGATTCCTGTGCTACCATCTATGTCCACCGTAGAGGGCGATGCAGTGGTGTTTACAGAAAGTTGTGTAGTACGGGGCAAGTAGAGTGCATGAGCATTCTCAGGAAGCTCAGTTTGCACGACTGCTAAGGAAGCAAGTGGTGCGTTTGCCGTGACAACAAGCAGCCTTACTATGGAAACAATGGCTGCAACCAATGACCTGAATTGGCTCAGCACGAAGACGTATCCACAGGCATGCATTCTGAGCTATTCAATAAACATTCTCAAGAATGACTTGACTGGACTCATACGACATAAGTGGCATGACACAAAAAGCACTTCACAATTAGTCGAGCTAACTTTCATCTATGTACCGGTCAGGTGTGAAAGTGAATGAGCGAGCCGATCGGTTGGTGAACGTGGTCATAGTCGAGGCGGGAAGGACAATGGATGGACCAGACATCATCAACACCATAAATGACGCTGGACGAACAGATGGATTTAAGAAAACTTGCCAATCTGCTTCCTTGACCAGACTGAGGGAGATGGGAGTGAAGCGGGGGAGTGCCAGACATTAACGATTTCTCAAGAGCACAAGAAATTTTACTAACCAATACAGTACTGCCGGTCTCTGTGGCTAAGGGCTTGCGAACACGGTTTGTGAGCCCGTATACCAGGGTTCGAAACACAGCGGTGCTGGTTTTTTCGAAAAAGGTATAGGGGCCGGTCGTCCAGAAAGTAATGGCAAACTACTGAACGTAACACTTGCCTAGTACATCAACAGCAGCTGAAAATGCTGGTGTTGACTGCAAAGTCCCGTAAGGGATACGCAACAAAATATAGTACTGCTACTGTCTGTCTATATGGGCTTGAGAAATGTTAAGGAAACTGGAGGACCAATGGATCTGTCCGGAATGCGATGCTGATGATCTTCACTAATCACTAATTTCTACAAGTCACGTCTTGCAATCTCTGAGAAGATCTGAAATAATGAGCTTCCTATTACTATTACTAATCTTGGTCATAATTTACTCCCATGTCAGCCCTTATAAAATGACAGTTATTGAACAGGTAGCAACTAATAGTGAAGGTGTTTTCCCCTGACAGACAGCAAGTTGCACAATTTCATAATTGACTATGACAATAAACCTCTAAGCCAACGCAGGAGTATCCCCTATTATAGGAGAAATAGGGGTCTCCTTCCCCCAAAAAACTTATCGGAGACCTGTCTCAACGTGGAGTATCTGCCTCCCCTTCCCCACCCCGCAACTAGGGTAACGCGAAATCGTGTGAGCAGGTGATTGTTTGAGCTTCAGAGTGAACGGTGGTAAAAACTTGGCCATGAAGCAAGCACGACGGGAGGTTTCCGATCATCAGAAGTTGTCCCTCCTCGCCACATGTTTCGACTGCTTTACCTTCTGTAGTTGTCGTCTCTAGTTGGCGGCGGCAGGCAGACAATATGTTTATCATCGCTGGCAGGAAGGAAAGCAATAGCAGACGACCTTCTTTACAGTTACATAGGAAGTAACGATTCATCAATTCACAAAATATACTGGAATACATGAAAGTGAAAGTGCAAAGGGAAGGCAGATAGATAAAAACCTGGATGATTTGGCCACATGACATAATCAGGGCAAGATCACAAACCTGATCGGGGACTTTGGTGATGGCGTGAGATGGCAACCACAACCACCTATTCTTATCAGCAATGCATCATGTTGACGATGTAAAATAAGCGCAAGATAATGGGATTTTTAAGACTCTCTATTATTTGTAATATACATAAATGATCACCCGTGAACCAGACAGGCGTGAAATTGATGGGCTGG
The DNA here is from genome assembly GCA_963921405.1 of Cepaea hortensis. Classification (NCBI taxonomy): domain Eukaryota; kingdom Metazoa; phylum Mollusca; class Gastropoda; order Stylommatophora; family Helicidae; genus Cepaea; species Cepaea hortensis. Next base: position 72,902,755 of record OY992877.1, read on the forward strand.
ATATATTAATGTGGAGATCCTGCGACGTAGACAAAGGCCTGATATTATATGACGAGATGAACAAGGAAGGGTACATTAGATCATGTTGTGTTGGCAAGAGACAGAAAATAGAGGGCCCTTTTTGCACGGCTTGAGACTATTAGAAATATGGGTCTGGACAAATATATTTTTTTATAGATCAACTGATACTAGGGGGTTGTTTTCAACGTCAAACCGGTCGCCTGCACTTTCGAAGATAAACATTTTAGGTTTTAGATGCCCAAGTCAATTAAAATCAAATTAACTTCACTGCGAAAATGAACTTGTTACCACAGAGTCGGCAGGCAAGCATGCTATTAATTGCGCTACCGCTGCTGCCAAGAGACAGAGTGATGTGGATATATTGCTGTTGTTGTTCGTGGTAAAGATGTTAAGTGATCTTATCTGAACTGAAAGCAATAGAGAGAACCGTATTAGAGCCAGCACGGTAAGTCGGTTCCAACTTTCGTATCTGAATTAGAAAATCACGTTCATGAAATATTTAACTATCACTTTTGGAAGTCCAAAGAGTAAGTCAGCCATATCTAAGGAATTTGTTTCTAATTAATAATATAATCATTGGTTATTTGATTAGTAAGAACCGTTAATTGTCTCATAAAAATAATAAATGACTTTAACCTATTTAATACTGCCTGCCCAGTATGTGTTTAAACCTCAAGTCTTGAAAACAGCCAATACCCACCAGAGTTTAATCAACATTTGCGCCATCGTTTACATCAAGCTTACTGTTGTGTTGATAGATCGCTAATTGCTTTCATTTATTCACGCTGGCCAGGAATAAATAGGTGAGATGTGGGTTATTTGCACGTGTGTTAAGGTGTAGCGTATTATATGTGTAGGATAAATTCTGGTCTATTCTCTCAAAGAATAAACCAAACATTAACTAGGGTTTGAAGATATTTATATCGTCTTCAACAGATGAGCCACAAAAGAATACATTTGAAATAAAATATATATGCCGTTGAAAATACGCTTTGTTTATACAGATAGAAATCTGTAATTTATTCCAGTTCGTGAACGTAATGGAGAGTGTAGAAATGTAATAGCAACCTGGCTAACTTGTCTGTTGATTGTGACTCAAAAGTCCCATATTTATTCTATACAAACATACAGTGATTTTAATGTGACAGAGATGTTGAATCATACAATTGTACCATAGCATTGGTGCCTCAGCAACATATGGCACACTTGCCAAGTATGGTACCAGAGCGATTTTTCAATGGCATGCTTAATACACTGAAATAAAGTATATGATGTCATAAAACAATGAATGTGTGATTAAAGAGAAGCATTTTTAAAAGCTAGTTATGTTTTACATACTTTCAAGGCGAAACTTGTTAGACATTGGAGTTAAGAATATGCGAACTTATGCAAACTAACTGAGTGAGTATTGGCCAACAATGGCGACCTTAACGCATTTCTGTTTCCGTCCAGTCACTCTCCACTGTCCCGACATCTATAATCATTCACGCATACTCCATCCGTCATATGCCATGCCGGTAAACAAGAACGGTCATGATTCGCCATTTCACTCGATCATCAGAGTCGTAGATCAGTTCAGTGTTCTTGTCTCAACCATGCCACGTAGTCAAGCCATCCAGGTATTTACTTCTCTGTCTTCCCTTTGTTCTCTTCCAATCAATCTTGCCAGTTGTAACCAAGTTCTCCAATTTATTTCTTCTCATAACATTGTGACATTTAAGTTGTTTACGCCAATACTCCATTCTGAATACGGAGGAATACGGCCGCTTCTACTTTTAGAAATTTTACGGTACAAGATGCCTGCAAGATGATTGTGGTATGTAGGCAGGAGAATGCAGTACCCACCCTGGTCTGCCCCGTAATGAAGTCAAGCTAGGACGATGGGACTAATTCCGTTTGGAGGGGATGGGTCTTTGGAAGCCAAAGTGCCCAATATTGGCTCAGGAAATCTAGGGTTTTCCCGGGAATAATTCTGATTTCCCTCCAAACTTAGACTTCCCAGAAGAGGAGATACTTATCTAGCTCGTATCCCCCACTTGCATTAATTTTTCCGTATAGGGGAAACGGTTGCAAGAAAATGTATTTGTTATTAAGTTCTCCTTTACGAATAACCTGGAACCTGGGTGCTTACAATAGTAAAGGACGTTGCTGTCTATTCGTGGTTACCCAGCCACCTGTCGTTCCAGATTCTTCAAGTATGTGATTTAGTAATGTTAACTAAACACATATAAAAGTTTTTGTCACATTACAATGTACTCGACAAAAGAAGAATTAAAAGTGAAATCAGTTTATTGACTAATATGCTATGGAGATAAAAGCATGTAGTGCATTTCTGAAACATGAATTACACATCGTTACACCAATATACAATGTTGAATGGTCCAGTAGGAATCATTTAACTCCAATGGTTCTAGATTGTAACAGTTCAGATTGTCACTGTGCCTATCCACAATTCTTCCTTATCAATGTCTCTAGTTTACACATTTATGATGTTGAAATTTCCATGGATTTCTGTGGTTGTGAATTAAAGAAAGTCTCTACACACATTTATGACTGGAGGTTATTATGTAAATATTTTCAGTCCATTGAATGTGATATGCCCTTGGCAATGGTTCTTAATTTCCTTAAAGTTCAAGAGAAATCAATTCAATTCAATAACGTGGGTGGTGAGATGGTACTGGGTCTGACATGCTGGCTTTTGGAAAGACACCTAGATAACACTGAGCACTAGATTCTCTGGGAGTTACTAGGGTGGTAGCACCTCGGTGAATTGTTTTGCTTCAAGATGAGAATATATAAATCACTTGAAAGAACATATTCTGGGTAACTGTCCACTTGACGCATTGCAAGAATCCCTAATTTCTTCTCCAACTGATCATTAGCATTGGTTCTGGTTCAGTCCCTCCTTTACTCAACAGTCTGTCAATCCATCTAGTATTATCGTATCGACCTTGATCTTCAATAGTCTGATATAATCTGCAGTAATATAAAGTAATCTGCGCTAGATCTGCAATGATCTGCGTTGATCTGTGATATCTCTGCGATAAATATGAGATAATCTGCCATAAATCTTGGAACATCGTCTTCATCACCTGACGTGAATAAACATGGTGATCCTATTTATATTTGCCCAACTGATGATGGTTCTCCAGTTGACAAGAATGAAAAGGGCTACAAATAGAAGTGATAGAAAGTAGAAGATTCAGGAAGTACTTACAGGTTGAGAGCTACAGTGTCTCTTCTATGTACCGGTATCAGACATCTTTCAATTCATCTTGCAAGCTACATCTTCTTTTGTTCTTGTAAATAGTGATTCTGTTAAGGCTGTTGTTCCCACAGATGACACAGACACAGGGAATGACAAGGCTGGTAGAAGAGTGATGGAGAGTTCATGAAGGAATGCACACAGCAAGATCTGATCCTGACCAGCAATGGTACAGAACAGGGTGACGATGATGGCATATCATTCATATAAACTCATATTACCAAATCAGGGCTGCATCATATGTTACGTTAGCATGTTTATTCTTCCTGTTTATTTTTTCTTACTTCCTCTGTCATTTCCTTTACTTACTTTTACAATGAGGGGTGCAATATTACTAATGATATTCGACAGGCTGGTTAGTAGTGATAATGCATGGAAGCATAAGATTTATACCTTCCTTTACTTACTTTTTCAAACAGGGAGGTGATTTAATAAAATAACATTCCACATGTTGAATAAAAGCAATAATGTAAGGAAGCATATAATGAATATTTTCATTCATAAGTTAATACAATGATTGTCACGTGTATGGAATGAATATGCAGGTGAAGTACTCATTGTGACATTTCATACTGCCTCTAATCCATTGACAACAACATATATACACAGAGATAGAGAGATGAGATGACAAAGTGCAAGCTCATTCTCTCATTCTAACACCAATCTTCTTCTTCTTCGTTCACTGGAGTGCCTATACTGGGTTGTTAGCTTGACATTAGTTCGGCTAGAGTGCAAGATACAGTGGTGATCGTTTTACAACTCGTTCGAATATATCACAGCAGTTTAATACGCTGGACCTGTCATCAATGCTAATCAGTCATGCAACACAATCTTTCTCCACACCACAGACGTATAAAGACAAGAGGAAGAAAACTTTCATTCCTACTTCTCTCATTCTCGTGTGTTGAAGATTGGCCGTGGATTTAAAGGGACAGCGATCGGCGCAGAAGACACAGCATGTCTTTTACTAAACCTGTTCTGAATGTGTGTTCTAAATGTTCATCACTGTGTTCTCATAGTTTATACCACTTTTCCCCCATCTTCATCAGTTAATATGAGTATAACTCATCAAGTAGTCATTGTTCATCATGGCCATCATACATAACTTCTGATGTGTATTTGTTACAAAATGTAATCAATAAAAAATCATGACAACAATACTATACATTAGTAAGAGGTTGTTACAAATGTACCTCTCCTAATCCACTCTCCTCCTCTACTCATTCTTTTATTCTTCTTCTTCTGTTATCAGTGCACATCATGTCCATTCTGTTGGCTACCAACAGTTGGATATATACCGAGGTTTTATTTACCTGTTGGTCTGGACAGATTATCTAGGCCGTCTGTCACAAATGGCGTCTGTGAAGCGTAACTTGTTTTAGGCAGTGCAGCTCATTAGTGCCTTGTCTAAGTGAAAATCTGACATAAATACAACTATTTGTTCTATCAAACCCTATTATTTCAATTCATGAAGGGGAAAGGAAAGATATAATCTATCTCTCAGCTCTTTAGAAAATAAGTACGTTTTCAAGGGTGGCAGTGGTTCCTGTGCACAAACTGTCTTGTGGTTAGCAGATAGAAATTTAAGCAGTTTTTGATGAAATGCATAAGAGTGCGTTTGAATTCTCACCTCGTACATTTTTCTGTGAAAGAATGTTGTAGTATGCACACATTAAAGTAACAGATATCTTGAAGATCTTCAGAGTTTGCAGTTTTAGGAAAGTATGAGATTGTCAGTTTGCCGGGGAAACGGCTCTGTGTAGTCAGAAGCTAGCAGTCGACAATGTTACACTTCAGAGGCATTATTTTATCAGTAATCCATTTAAATTGACGCACAAACATTGGATACCTATACTGTATACATCTGGGCATCAGATAGATCTGAGGATTCACATGCTTACCTCGGAGTTCGGATTAAACTGCCGTCTTTTTCATGAAAACACAGGTCACCTAGCGATCTGACCGTTCGTCAGGCCGATTGAAGAAGAAGTGCGCGATTTGAATATTGAACTCTAGTGGCAGGTCAGAGTCGTCATCACATTGACCGGCCCCGTCCAATGATCTCCCTAATTGTAGACGTTGTAATTCCTACATTTAGACGACACCCGTCCATCTCCGGTGTCATGTTGGTGTTCGTTCGCGTTAGTGTTGTCAATTGTGTAACTCCCTCAGTTTTGGTGTGCAAATTTTGACGTACTGTACAATGATTGTAGTTCATCATGTCACATAGCCCCACCCCAGATTGTTCTACGGTATGGAACTAAGTTTCCAGCATTTACAGTTGAAAAGCTTTTCCTATATGATTTACTCCAATGTATTCTCTTCTGCAGCTGTCTGACATAGTTCATGAGACACTGGATGTCGACTCAGGAAGTCTGCTCCCACATTCATCTTCCCAGGAACGTATTCAATCTGGAACGAGTATGGTTGAAGAAGCAACGACCACCCCATAAGTCGTGCATTCAAAATCTTGGATGCTGCGAGAAACATGAGTGGTTGATGATCACACTGCACGGTGAAGTGTTTGCCATATAGGTATGTCTGAAACTTCTGTACACTCCATACGAGCGCAAGACATTCTCTCTCAATAACAGTATAGCTTTTCTCTGCTGCATTCAATTTCCTGCTGGCATAAGCTATAGGGAATAGCTCTGATGGTGCATCTCCCTTTCTCTGCAAACAACTATGCCCTAATTCCTACGTTACAGGCGTCGGTGCGCAGCACGAATGGTTGATCGAGGTCTGGTAGATGTAAAACTGGGTGAACTGTTAATGCTTGCTTGAGTGCTGTGAAAGCTCTCTCACATTCAGCCGATCAATTGACATTCTCTGGTTTCCCTTTTTCGGTAAGATCCGTTAAGGGTGCTAACAGAGTGTTGAAATCTTTGAGGTATCTTTGATAGAATCGACATAGGATACAAATGATCTCACATCCTTCTTTGTTTTTGGACGAGGTGCTCTCTGGAGTTTATCCACATTTCCCTCTCCATGAGATATCCTATAACCTAGAAAGTCCAACTCTTGGAATCCTATTTGACACTTCTTTGGTCTAGCCGTCAAACCATTTTCACTGAGGCGTCTGAACAAAAGATGCAGTGTTTCTACATGCTCTTCAAATGTTTTAGTTGCGATCAGTATGTCATCCATGAAGTGACTGATGTCTAGTTGCTGTAGTGGGTCAAGTAGTTTCCTCATCATACGTGTAAAAACTCAGGGAGCATTACTTAATCCAAATGGAAGAACGTTGAACTCATAGAGTCATCCAGGCGTGCTGAAAGCTAACCATGGTCTAACTTCCGGTTTTACAGGAATCTGATAATATCCGTTGCTGAGATCAATCCTAGTAAAGTACTTAGCTCGGTTGAGTGCTGTGAAGAGTTTATTCTGATCAGGCAGAGGTTTTGCTTGAAATTCAGTAATAGCATTGAGCTGTCGATAATCGATGCACAATCTATGTTCTCCACTTGGCTTTCTCAATAAAACGACGCTGGCACTGTAAGGTGATTCAGACGGTGAGATTATTCCTGCGGTGAGTAGTTGTTGTATTTCTTCCTCTAAAGTCTTTTGCTTTGCATAAGGAACTGTGTAAGTCTTGACTCGCACAGGCACTGTGTCATTTAACTTCATGTCAAATTCCTCCAAATCAGTTTTTCCTGGCTTATCTGTAAGTACTTCTGCATACATTGCCATAAGTTCCCTAATCTGCATTTGCTGATCCTTTGTTAAGTTGGGATTAATGTCCACATCCTTAAAGGTCTCTTTGGCTTGCAGTGGGTACTCGACTCCCATTGTTGATCCTTCTTCGACTTCAGTAGCCACACTCATGTCCATCAGATGTGCAGATTCGGTGGTTGAGGGTCTTTCATAATATTTCTTCAAAAGGTTTATGTGAAAAACGTTCATCTTGCCTTTGACAGAAATCTTGTAGTTGGTACGAGAGATCTTCTCCGTCACTACATAAGGTCCTCTCCATCCTGTTTGCAGTTTATTCTGACTGGTTGGAAGCAGCAACATCACCTTCTCTCCTACCTCAAGCTCTCTATCTTTTGCCTTTCGGTTGAAGTAACGAGCAATTCTTCTTCTGGCGTGACGTAGATTGACATTCGCTTGTCTCCAACTGTGTTGTAAACGATTTTTCAACTCGGCAACATACGTAGATGCAGACACGACTGTATCATCTGTATTATCATCGGTCCAGGTTCGGAGTAACGCCTCAAGTGATCCTTTGATCGGTCGACCAAATAACAGTGTGGCTGGAGCAAAACCTGTTGAGTGATGGGGTACTTCCCTGTAAGCGAATTGAGCTGCAGGTAAATACAAGTCCCAATCCTCTGTCTTCTCCTGGGCAATTTTGCGGAGGATACTGATCAATGTCCCGTTCCACCTTTCCACAAGTCCATTTGACTGAGGGTAATATGGTGAACTGAAGATATGGCGTGAATGAAACAGTCTGAATGTCTCCTCCATAAGTTTACTACGAAACTGTGAACCGTTGTCCGTCAAGATTCTTTGTGGGAATCCTAGACGTGTGAATATTCATAATAATGCATCAGCGGCGTGTTTGGAGTCACAGCTGGGCATAGGAACTGCTTCGGCCCACATGGTTGTTGTTTCCACAAGCGTTAATATGAATCGGTTTTGCCTCTTCGTTGCCGAGAGAGGTCCGATATGTCTATCGCCACTTTCTCGAAGGGTATTCCAGTAATGGGCAAATCACCCAACATTGCCGGTGGTGTCCGGTGTTTTGGTGATACTTTCTGACAATGTGGGCATGATTTTACAAACCGTTGTTTGTCCGAGTTCATCCCTGACCAAAAGTAGTGAGTGGCAATCCGCTGTGTAGTAACATTGATGCCCATATGCCCGCTGAAAGGTAGACTATGACCCATTTCTAGGATCTTGGTCCTGTATTGAGTTGGTACAACAAGTTGGTTGAACTCTTGTCCAGCTCTACCTGCTCGTCTATAAAGAAGTGCTGACTTCATGAACAGATCACTTTTACGTGGAGGTAAATGTGATTACGGCAGTATTCTGAAGCAGGGATCCAAGGTGCTGTCGGCTTCTTGTGCCCTCTTCAGTTCCTTCGTTCGAGGGATTGGTGTAGTTGTTTCTGGGGTCGTTTTCGTCTGGGAACGAGTCGTCATTGTCGACATGGCCACAGGTTGAACAGGGTCTCCCAGAAAGACAAATCTACAACCGATAATTACGAGATATATAGGATCTTCTAAGACTGCTGCCTTGATTGTCCCAGTGACATAACGAGATGCTATGCTCACATTTGCCACTGGAAGAGACATAGTTGTAGAACTCTTGAGTGGTCCATGTAATTCGACGATCTCCTCTGTCACCTGCTCCGGGTGAACTAAGGATGATGAAACAACGCAGTCATACGATAACCCGGTATCGTAGAGACAGTCCGTTTTGAATCCATTCAGCAATATGGACTCTACAACCCGAAGATGAGATAATGTGTCTTTATGAGGTGTCTGATTGGACGTTTCATCAGTGTTCACTCCTTTCTCTCTTCGGTTGGCCAAACATGCAGCTGTGTGTGGAAGTGGCTTCTTCCGACAATTCTTAAATGTGTGACCTCTGATTTTACAAAACGCGCAGAATGGTTTTTCCTCCTTCAGCGCAGTTTGGGCTAAGTTTTGAGTGGTGCTTTTGGATTTCCCAGTTTTCTTGGTGGCTAAGTTGCTATCACCTTCCTTTGGCTTTGGAGTTTTATCGAGGAGGAGTGTTGGCCGAACTTCCCTTGCCTCCAATCTCCTTCTGAGATTTTTCAAATCTCTCAGCGAGGATGATGATGTTTTCTAATCGGTCTGCCCCGTTTTGTGTTAAAAATGCTTTCATCTCATTCGACATTTTCCCTTTGAGTTGATCAATAATGGTCATCTCACGTAGTCCCTCAAAGCTTTCATCGAACCTTCCTAGGCAAGCGCATCGTTGGATGTAAGGTTTCAATCTGTCAACAAGTTGTGCATAGCTTTCGCCCGGATCTTTCCTTGCGGATTTGAACCGAACTTTATAAGAGTCACCGTCCACTTAAAATAGGCTTAAGAGTGCCTTCTTGAGTGTCGTATAGTCCTGCTGCTCCTCACGTGTGAGTCGAGAGAACACGTCATACGCGGTTGACCTTAATGCTTGTGACAACTTAGTTGCCCATGTTTCTTCCTCAAGTCCACAGCTGACGCACATCAATTCGAAGCGAGACAAAAATGCCTCTATGCTATCAGCCTGGTCATTGAATGGTTCAAGAGGAAACGACATTGCTCAGGAATTAAGGTGGGAGACATTAGAATTTTGTTCTGCCACTGAAAAATCTAATGAGTTTGAGGGTGTGGGGGAAATTCCTCCCTCTAGTCTTCGGATCTCCAAGTCAGTTTCCATTCTCTTCAACTCCAACTGGTGTTGACGTTCTCTCTCCTTATCAGCTATTTCAACCTGAAGTCTTTTCTCTTTCTCCTCTACTTCTGCTTGAAGTTTCTTTTGTTCCAACTCATATGCCTGTAGGCGTTCCTTCTCCTTTTCCGCTATTTCAGCTTGAAGTTTCCTTTCCTTCTCAGCTAATTCACCTTAAAGTTGTTTCTCTTTGAGGGCCAGATCGGCTTGAAGTCTTTCTCTTCTGTCGAATTCGTCTGAGACATACTTAGCCAGCTCGGGGCCGTCTAAACCGCATTGCTTATTGATATCAATTATCTGGGCACGAAATTTAGCAGCTTCGGCCATGCTTATTGTTTACTGTTGTTATTGCTTAGCAAAAAAAAAAAAAAATAAGTACAGTTTGATCTGATCCTCGTAAGCCTGTCACTCTATGGATCTGCAAATATATAGCAAAGCATGCACTATATTAAACAAGCAATCACTAACTAAATTCTTTTAACCCCAGGTAAACAGTTTTGTTAACACCACTGAGGTATCCGACCGAAGAAATATTAAGAAACTTTATTTCATGTCTGTCTGCCAATGCTCCATAAGCTAAAGACAGAAGGCATAGAAGTAACCAGAATTGTTCCCTCTTATCAAGAGAATCCGAAATTAGACAGAGATTTCCCTCCGGAGAAGACTTTCCGGTAGGTGATGAAATACTGTAAGTTCAAATTCCTCAGGAAAAGACACTTTCTCTAGAAGAGAAGCAATGTTTAGACAGTAGATTCACACTCTATTTCCTCTTGAACACCTTCTCTGAAAAGGAGATACTATTTAAAAGATTCCCTATAAATTTCAGAAGAAATGTTCAGTCACCAAATTCTCATCTCATTAACCTGAAAACACATCCCAATTGTTCAGGTAAATGCAGTTCTATATATGTGGTTAATCATCTATAACCAACATGTTGTCTGTTAATCAAGTTTATTAATAAATTAGCTGACCCGGCCCGGCTTCGCCCAGGCCCTGGAGGGGATCTATCTATCTATCAGTCTGTCTGTCTGCTTCTTTGTCTGTCTGTCTGTCTGGCTGACCCGGCCCGGCTTCACAAAGTCCCTGGTGGGGAGCATCTCATTTAATTCATAGAAGTAGTGATATAAGCTCTCCTGTTCCCGACTATCTGTCTGTCTGTCTATCTGTCTGTTTGTCTGTCTGACCCGGCTTCACCCAGTCCCTGGTGGGGAGCATCTCATTTAATTCATATACGTAGTCATATAACATCTCCCGTTCCCGACTATCTGTTTGTCTGTCTATCTGTCTGTCCCGGCCCGGCTTCACCCAGTCCCTGGTGGGGAGCATCTCATTTAATTCATATACTTAGTCATATAAGCTCTCCCGTTCCCGACTGTCTGTTTATCTGTCTGGCTGTCTGACCCGGCCCGGCTTCACCCAGTCCCTGGTGGGGAGCATGTCGTTTAATTCATTCATATAAGTATTCAAATAAGCTTCCGTTCCCGACTATCTGTCTGTCTGTCTATCTATCTGACCCGGCGTGATTTCGCCGGTAAACAGTAACTTAAAAGAATGTCCTTCCACACACCATTCATTATTTTTAATGAAAACTGTTTTTAATCACCGACATGACAGTTGATAAGTTCTGTAAGCAGAAAAAGATGGGTTACAATGTTATGCATTATGCATTATTTGTATGCAAACTTTGAAAATGCCTTAAAGATTATATCATTATTTATTATAACTCATATGCCTGAAAATAACTATAGACAAAGAGTTTAACAATAGTGCAAGTAAGTCCAACAATATGACTATAAAGTATATAGAAATGTTATTAAAAGTTATGCCCCTTGAATTAACTTTTCTAGAGTGAAGTCCCCCTGCTATATAGACATTATATAATGAAAATGGAAAAGTAAATGTTATTAAATAAGTAGAAGATTTTACATTAAGAAACTATTATAGTCGGTTTCACAGGAATGAAAGGAAGACGTGTAGAAAATTTCATCTCAATCGGATGTACCGTTATCGAACGCATCCAATACATAAATCCGCACAAACAAACATACACTCTGTTTTATAGATATAGATGACAATATTTGATCTAAAGATATTTGTGATTACAATTTATGCAATTGTTTAAACAAGTACAATGTATCCCGTGTAACTCAATTTATTCCCTGGGTTTTCATCCGGGACGTAGCTACCCAATATGTCATATATTGCGAAGGGACTGGGGATCACTGTTGTGCTTAATCCATATTCTAACCAAAGAAGTTGGGCCCCATCCTCTTCTAATCTTTAATAATCAAGAATATGACCCTTGAGTTATTGCAAGCTCGGTTTTATTTTCTGTCTAGGGGGATTTGGTCCTTTTGGGAATGATTAATACCAAATGAGAGTCTGCCCCTTCACCAAGGATCCTATTAGCTCTTGAGATCCTTGTAGATATTCTGAGAAAAGTCCGAAAGATTTCTTCAGCATGAATTAGGTGAAGAAAAGCATGGTTCAGAGAAGTCATGAGATATAGAGTCTTCTCTCTCCCATATGTTATTTCATTGAGTTTATTGAGTTTAGTAATTTGGTAAATGATTTCCTAAATTACTTATTCACAAAGAACATCTTGTTTTCACAAATACCACAGTGTTTTAACAGTGTTTCAACAGTGTGTTAACAGTGTTTCAACAGACAAACTGAACTGGAATTAAATCATGAGATCCTTTACTGTTTGTGTAGTTTTATTGATTGGGCCTGTATCATTTGGCCTTTTGATAAAGACATTTCTCATTTTTTAAATTGATACATGGTTTGTTTATCATGACAATAATCAATGTGTAAATGCTTATCAGTACCATCAATTTTCCCTATCAATAAATAATAGCAACAATAATCATAGAAATGGTGGTAGTGTGGTTTAAGATCTTTTTCCTGTAATAAGAAACATTAAATCTTAAGTTGCCCGCTAATGGTTTGGGCTGTCCTGTCCTATGTTTCCATCTGAGGGATTGGGTTTGTTGAAAATAGAATAGAAATGTCACCTCTGAGTGGTTGATTGGGTCCATAGACTTGATGGATCCGTTTCAGTACTTGTCAGTAAAGCTACTCTGAAGGCTGCCCTTGCTCTGGACAAAGCCTGAGGTATCATGCCATCTCAAGTGTGGGGATAATCTTCTTTGCCTCCCTCTTCTGGTCCGCCACCAAGAACATTACTGTGTAAAATTCACATAGGTTTTTATAATCCTACCAATGTAATACTCCATAATGCTAGTAAGAATAACCAAGACACATCAGGAAGGATAAGGTCGGAAGAAATCTAATATCTTGAAAGTAGGAACTAGTTCCCCCCTCCTCTCTGATCTAGTGTTGGGTTAATTTGTGGGTGGTCAGAGATTATCACACTGTATGCACCTGCTATCATCTGTTCCCTGATGTATGCATGTTCTCATTGTACCTGGGTTCATTGAGATGTGTATAGTCAGACATTGATAAGAGTGATGATGTGTTGTTCCTTTGAGCATTTAAGTCAAGCTGATAGTGCAAGACCATGACAAGGATAAGATGCATTTTAATAAATGGCATACAATTATAACATCTTCATCAACTCATATTGGTTATGCATAGTGTAGATAACTGTTCCTCTGCACCTTCCAAATCAACTAACTTGTCTTCTTCTTCTTATAAATCATTTCACATTACCTGCTGTTGTTGTGGTGTTGAGTGGTGTGCTGTGTTGTGTAGTGTGTTGAGTTAACTGCTGTTGATTGGGGTTCTCATAGTTTGTACCACTTTTCCCCCATCTTCATCAGTTAATATGAGTATAGCTCATCAAGTAGTCATTGTTCATCATGGCCATCATACATAACTTCTGATGTGTATTTGTTACAAAATGTTATCAATACAAAATCATGACAACAATATTATACATTAGTAAGAGGTTGTTACAAATGTACCTCTCCTAATCCACTCTCCTCCTCTACTCATTCTTTTATTCTTCTTCTTCTGTTATCAGTGCGCATCATGTCCATTCTGTTGGCTACCAACAGTTGGCTATAGACCGAGGTTTTATTTACCTGTTGGTCTGGACAGATTATCTAGGCCGTCTGTCACAAATGGCGTCTGTGAAGCGTAACTTGTTTTAGGCAGTGCAGCTCATTAGTGCCTTGTCTAAGTGAAGATCTGACATAAATACAACTATTTGTTCTATCAAACCCTATTATTTCAATTCATGAAGGGGAAAGGAAAGATATCTCTCTCAGCTCTTTAGAAAATAAGTACGTTTTCAAGCGAGGCAGTGATTCCTGTGCACAAACTGTCTTGTGGTTAGCAGATAGCAATTTAAGCAGTTTTTGATGAAATGCATAAGAGTGCGTTTGAATTCTCACCTCGTACATTTTTCTATGATAGAATGTTGTAGTATGCACACATTAAGTTAACAGATATCTTGAAGAACTTCAGAGTTTGCAGTTTTGAGAAAGTATGAGATTGTCAGTTTGCCGGGGAAACGGCTCTGTGTAGTCAGAAGCTAGCAGTCGACAATTTTACACTTCAGAGGTTTTATTTTATCAGTAATCCATTTAAATTGACGCACAAACACTGGATACCTCTACTGTATACATCTGGGCATGAGATAGATCTGAGGATTCACATGCTTACCTCGGAGTTCGGATCAAACTGCCGTCTTTTTCATAAAAACACATATATATATATATATTCTCAGGACAATATTAGAAAGAGCTATATAAGTAAAATTAGATCTGTACTTATGCTTCATAGACTACACAAAAGCATTTGACAATGTGAAGAGTGATGAAATAATACAATTAATAAAGCTTCTGACCATTGAAGGCAAAGATCTATGAATAATAAAGAACATATATTGGCAGCAAACGAATCAACAACCTTGTAGGAACATTTCAGTATATAAAGAAGGATGTTAGACAAGATTGTGTATTGTCTCCTGATTTATTCTCATTGTACAGTGAATATATAATGATATCTACAGAAAATATGCCAGGAATCCTTGTTGGTGGACATAATATAAACAACTTTCGTTATGCTGATGGTACCGTCTTGATAGCAACAAGTCAGAAGGATCTAAAGGAAATGATAGATACAGTACTTGTATAAAGTGAAAACTGGGCCTTAGTTTGAATAACAGAAAGACAGAAGTCATGATGGTATCAAAGAAACAGATTGTGTCTACATGTGCAATTAAAGTGCATAACGTTATTTTGGTGCAAGTGCAGAAATTCAGATATCTAGACACATGGATAACATCAGATGGAAGATGCATCACAGAGATAAAGTGCAGAATAGAAAAATCCAAAACTACATTCTAACAAATGAAGAACGTTTTGTGCAATAAGTCACTGTACTTGAAATTTAGAAAAAAAGATTTCTTGCATGTTACACAGAACCATTTTAACATACGACTGCGAATCCTGGACAATTAGTAAACAGGCGAAAATATTCATGGAAGCCTTGAACATGTGGTTTTATATAAGAATGCTGAAAATTAATTGGACAGCCAAAATAAGCATTCAGGAACGTTCTAAGGGAAGCTGAGTCGCAAAGACAACTTATCACACAAATCAGAAATAGGCAGTCTTAGGTTTTATTTGGCCACGTTATGAGAAGACAAAAACTGGAACATGTTGTGACAACCAGAACGATCTGCCAGAGAGATAGAAGAAGACATCGTGAGAAGGTTCTTGACAGTCTTGTGTCATGTCACGGAAGGGAGTCAACACACGAATTGATCCATGACGTCGGAGATAGTAATTTGTGGAGACGCATGATCGCCCACTCCAGCCGGCAAAGCAGTGGATGATGATGATGATTTCAAGAAATATTACATATTCTTCTATATTCTTTGCTTAATAGCATTAATAAACTATATTATGCGTTTGTTACGTTCCGCTGCGTGCTAAATGTTAAATGGTCTGGGTTCACGTATATTGTAGATGGGTTTAGCTTGCGCAATCCAGATCAAGTTAATGCTTGAGCTAGCGTCATATTACCGTCGAGCGTGATACATTTTTAACTACACGTAAGGATATTGTGATTCGATTAACAGAAATGAATTCCCGGAGGCTGTATTAACTTTCTGTCAGATATATAAATCTTTGTTTGTATTATGTGAACAAATCGTTTCGTTTCTAAGAGCTGTTCTTCTTACTCTCCCATTGTTTTTACTTAAACACGACACCGCAAGATAGAAGGGGAAAAAGAAGATGAGATTATGAGATCGGATCGTTGACAGTAAAAGGCAATATTATTAGGCTTCTTTTTTTCTTTCTCTAGCCGTACGATTTCTTTTGTTTATTGGTATAACTATATTTAGATTCCTTCTATTCAGCGATATCTTTATATTTATATTCCTTCTATTCGTTGATATAACTATATTTCGATTCATATTATTTGTCGGTATAATCATATGTGGATCCTTTCTATTCGTCCATATATCTATATTTAAATTCGTCGTATTTGTTGATATATCTATATCTGTAAAGCCTCAATTCTATCCTCACTGTTTATATGCTATCACATTGGCCGCGTTTTATCACTTTATTTGTAGTAAGTACATATTAATTCTTTAAAACTAATTGAAAACGTATACTGGAAGTTAAGGATAGCATATTCATAAATTGTTACAATGGAATTGAAAATCAGCTCAAGAATTGATGCATTTGAAAGATGTGGAGAATAAGGATCAGCCAAGCCAGTTGGCAAGGAACTAGATGAATATGATGTGTATTTGTATACCAGTTATAAGATAATACATATAGACGAATGGAACACGTAGCATGTAGCACACGCATACCTTATTAAGTAATCGCATAACAGCCACCAGTGATATTGGAGAACTTAATCACCGCTCACTAGCAACAGTTATTTTATCACTGTGTATGTATATGTATGCTGTTTCATATCTGGAGCCTCTAAGACAAGTAGCACTTATTATATTTCCTTATTCTTATTTTTATTTCACATTATTCTATTATAATAAGCATTTTATGTTGTCACTGTAGTGTTGTCTCTGTTGTTTAAGTATCGTTGTGTATATTATTTGCTAACGAAGGCCCATATTTTCCCTAATTGTGTTTTGTAAAGCTATCCTACTCTTCGTGTTCTTCTATTGCTGGGCAATAGAGTAAGCTATGATGAGGAACCTAAGGACAGTGGAGATGTGGTGTCTCAGAAAAATGTTGAGGCTACGCGAAAACAAAGAATCAAAGAATAGAGGAAAACACAAGTAAGTGTATTGACAGCTGAATACGTTACTAAATCACACATACGGACAAGACAACTTAAATGTACACAGCAACTAATCAGGAGAAGCTGACATCTGAAACAGTGGCAACAAATACTATTTTAAGAAATATTAAAATATTTAAAATATCACATGGGGATAAGAGGTGAGAATTATGATAACCCATGTCTGCCCAATACCAAGTATACAAAGGAGAATAAACCCTTAGGTTAAAAAAAATATATAATCATTTCTATAACCATGTGTATTAAAAAGTGTGGACATCACAGTGGCAGGTGCTTCGTATGAGTGTAAAACACGTATTCTGTGATAGTAGGAGTGTGAAGCGCTACATCTGTGTTAGACGTTCGAAACACTAAATGTGTCCTAGAGGTGTGAATCATTAAGTCTGTTCTAGAGGTGTGAATCATTACGCATGTTGTAGAGGTGTACTCAGCATAGTCTGTCGTAGAGGTGCGACAGCCTAGATGTATCGTAGAACTCTGAAGCATTAGATCTGATGTATATGTGCGACACAATAGATCTGAGGTATAAGTGTTTCACATTAGATCTGATGTATAAGCGTGGCACATTAGATCTGACGTATAAGTGTGACACATTAGAGATCATGAGATAAGATCGATAGATAGTCCATACCTTTTTTTACAGTTGTTGTTTATACTGAGGCTTCTTTGTTACCATGTTCTTGCTGGTTTGTATAGATGGGTACATGGTCGTGTTCATAGCGATGTTAGGCAGCAGTGAGTGATATCCACTGTGGGAACGTGGGTTCCTATTTCTGTATATGTCAGTTGTGTGACGAGTCAGGGTGTCTGTTTGTCCCTGAATCATGCAGTCATGTCAACAAAAGCCTAATTTTGTTGTGCTTAATTTGTTTTGTTTAGTTTATAGTTTGTTGTGCAAACTCATTGATCCTGTTACAGTCCAACGGTGTAATCTTTTGTCTGGGTTTCCAACAGTATATTCCCCGTTCAAAGAACTCCTGGAATCTTCTGTCTAACTCTCTATCCCTTTTCTTGTTAACTGAGGAGAATATATAAAGTGCTCTTTCTCTATTTCTTCTTATTGTCCTTTTCTTCTCTGGCCTAATAGAAGTCAGTGTTGCGCTTCTTCAGCTTTGAGCACCTAAGTATAGGAAATTATGTCCTCCTATCCTTTATATTCTTCCTCCTTTTACATTAAGTAAATATCATAATTGGTGACTGGAATGCCAAAGATGGAAATCAACTGGACGGATGCATAGTAGACAAATGTGTACTAGGGGAACAGAATGAAGGAAGTTGCAGACAAAAGAACATGATGTGATTATTGTAAACACTTGGTATAAACAGCACCCAAGGAGATTATGGACATGGAGGAGTCCTAATCATAAGATCAAATATCAGATTGATTACATTCTCATCAATAGAAGATATCGAAATGCCTTAAAAGTCGCAAAATCTATACCAAGCGCAGACTTCTACAGCGACCACAGCTTAATCTAAAGCAATATACATATAAAATTTTAAAAAGTCAAATATACAACAAGAAGCACAAAATTTGATCTACGGGCACTGAAGAGTGAGGCGATAAAAAGATAAATTCAACGTAGAGGTAACGAACAGATTTGATGCATTTTCCGATATGGAAACATTATTTCAAGATGTTGTAAGACCCCCGGGGCTTGGACAGGTATGTTACTATAGTTACTATCCCCAGCCTTTGCTCCGACCACCCCAATAGGACTTTACATCTACAAGGCCCCACACAAGCCCCCCCCCCCTCCCTTCCCTTCCCCTCTCCACCTATGGATTCCTACCCACAGGGGGCTCGGACAAGACAACAGTCATACTAGTACTCAAAGCCATGGCTAACAAAGCAAAATTTAATTTCTGAATACATCAACTGAACTAACAGAGGGATGACTGAAAAGCCTGGATAGAAGACAATATGTACTCTTGCTGCTGGAGAACAGCGAGAAGATCTACAGACGATCAGTCATCATCACGGAGCATGCGACTTCAGTTCGTGCTGTCGTCCCGTAGTGGTTAACGACTCACCCGAGGAACCTCCAGTGCAAAGTAACTCCACGTCGTAGACTTCCAAAGTTCTCTCCTTCCACTGTGAGTAAGATCTCGGACTGGTCAGGCGTATGTCTGATACCTGACTGACACTTTACCAAAGTTCGCTGGTCATCCCCCGATGACGTAATAACTCACAAGTTCCACTCCGCTGATGACGTATGGGCCGACCCTAGAATTCTAGATATTCCCAACTGATGATAAGTACTATAGCACAATACACTAGTACATAAGAGCCTGGTTGCTCTTTGGCATCTCAAGTTAATGGGATGAACTTATCTGCACCCTATAACTGGAGCGCTGGATCCATATAACAACACTGTCACAATTGAATGCTCCAACACGTGAATGTAAGAACTCACCATATTCACACTGTCACTATTCTACACAGTTATGTAGGTATCTAATACCTTCACAGCTTCCAGTGTCATTGTCCACCAACACACCTAGGAAAGGGGTAGATCCCTACCCGAACAAATATATCCCTCCGGTGTTCACGAAAATAGCAAACCACTGTTATATGTCACTTGACCAAGTTCAGGTTTCATTAAGGATCACAACTGTACATTCACACCCTCATCATCATCAAGTGCCGTGCCGGCTGGCGTAGGCGTTCATGGCTCTCCATAGATCTCGGTCTTTGGTTTTCTGGATCAACTCTGCTGCTGATATTCCTCCATGCCACCGTCTCAATGCATCCAGCATCACTTCTCTTGGTCTACCTCTGCCTCTCTTCCCCTCGATCTTTCCAGTTGTTACGATGTTCTCCAATGCCTCTCTTCTCATCACATGACCGAGGAAAGCTGTTTGTCTCTGTCTTATTGTTGCATATAATGTTCTAGTTTCGTTAGCCTGTTTCAGGCAGTCGTCGTTAGTTACTCTGGCAGTCCAAGGAATTCGCAACATTCGTCTCAGGAACCACATCTCTGTTGCTTCTAATTTCTTCTTAATTTGTTCATTTACATTCCAAGATTCACTGCCATACAGAAAAACTGGTTCTACATAGCATTTCATCACTCTCTTTCTTACATTCAGTGATAGTGACTTATTGCATCAGATACTCTTCATTTTCTGAAATGCGGCTTTTGCCTGCCCTATTCTGCTCCTAATCTCTGTTGTACATCTTCCATCTGATGTTATAAATGCCCCTAGGTATCTAAAATTATCAACTTGGTTAAGGACTCTCCCTTCTATTTCTATGTCACATTTTGGTGTCACCATTTTTTTTGATATTACCATTGTTACTGTTTTCTTGATATTCAAGGAGAGTCCTTTCCTTGCACTCTCTGTTACCACAACGTCTAATAATTGTTGTAGGTCTGTTGAATTATCCGCCACCAATACTGTGTCATCTGCATAGCGTATATTATTTATATTCCAATTTATATTCACACCCTAGTTTAAATGAATTATACATTGGACCTCATTACGACCCAGCCGGGCCTGAAACATAATAAACTGGCCATCGTCGTGACTAGTAAACAGAGTTCATGTCCTTCAACTCAACTGGAACGAATGTCCTTAAGTGCTTCACATGTCAGTAAAGATTTACCCGTGAGTCTGCTTAGAAATTCACCAGTACCTTACTGGCCTGAATCAGGAGACGCATCAGTCCTAGATCCAACCTGGATCTCTTGACTAAACCTTCGTCGGACTCATCACGGCAGTCTTAGCTTAGTCTCCCCGTGATATTCTAAACTTACTGGTTCTTTAATGTGGTGACTCAGGCAGATTCGGTTGACCACTCCCAGTATTGCCTCAAAAACCTTGACTGGCACTGGAGTGAGCTCGTCTTATTGAGTTTTTGGTCTAACTCTTTCGAATCTCCATCATATAAACAGATCCTGAAACATTGAGGTTGGTGTGAGTACTCAACTACAACTAGGACTAACCTGCACCTCCACCATAACACATGCAATAGATTTATATATATATATATATATATATATATATATATATATATATATATATATATATATATATATCATACATGATCTAATTTTTTTTTCTTATTCGTATATCCTTTACAGGATATCGCTGTCAACAGCAGCATCTTTCAGCTGTCTGTTGATTTCTTGGCAAGATTATGCTCAGTAGTTTGCCATTGCTTTCTGAGCGGCCGGCTCAATTATCTCGCAAGTCACCAGTGGGGATAAACGGGATTCCGGAAAAAGTGTTGTAACCCCTTGGCCAGATAGACCGGCACATGATCTAATAGATCATCAAAATATTAGATCATCTTTCTTAACGGCAAGGTACAGGCATGAGGGTGCAAGAGAAAGTAATAGTACGCAATTATATAGTCAAGTAACTCGTCTGGGCAACATCTAGCCCAATAGCACCAGAGTAGACTGTTTGACTCTGTCAAAGTATCCTTTGCCTGGTGTTATTCCAATCCTCCACTTCTCTTCCAACCACAACCATACAGTGTAGCGGTTACCTTATCTAGGAGGTGTCCAGCCGGACATATCCTCCTCACTCAAATAACTCAACAATTAATTAATCACTTAACCCATTGATCAATTAATTAAACATAATTCATTAATGACTACTCAACATTAATAAATTATATGCATCATAATTCATCAACATAGCATTAATAAATTAAATCATGACTCGTTAATAACTAATTGACAACTCATAAACAAATAAATGCTTTTCCGTCCTGGGATCTCTGTCCCAGAACATGTTTGACCTTTATTAATTGACCTTGTCTCCTGACGGTGAAGTTTGTGCAGGTCTACCACAGATCTGGTGGCAATCCACCTAGTAATCTTTCCCACAGCTACTGTGTAAAAAGAGCACCTTGGTTCCGTGGCGATTTAGACCACATTATCCCGTTTAAAGTGGCATCCAGCCCCTCATCCCCTAAATCTGCTGTCCAATCTCAAGTGTGGATTGATTCACTTCAGTGTAACGCCTTCTTCCTAGTGAATATGTACCCCCACTAATAGGGTCAGGTTTATAGAAGAGAATGGCAGTAGAGTCATACAGCAACGTTCTGTTCACAGTTCGGATAGGTACGAACGCACTGGCCTCGTTTAAAGCACGTCGCATCGCTCTCGGTCGAATATGCAAAATCAACACTCGGTCACGCACAATCACCTCGGTCGGACAGGCCAAATAAACAGTCGGTCGGACAGGCTAAATCAACAGTCGGTCTGGCAGACATAATAAGCACGTTCGAGCATGCATATTCACTCAGGCGGGCAGGCATATAAACAAGTAGTGACATCATACATCCACAGTTAATTCCTAACTACCTCTATCAAGTAAATATATAACATTCCTACATAGAGGTAGAATAGCACTGGCATCCTCACTTGACAAATACTTACCTCCACATCCTAATGGAAATACGAACACCTTGATCCCAGGAATTAATAAACACCACTTATATAAGGCATACGTTATAGCACTATCTAGCTAAGCAAATAACACATTACTGGCTATCTCAAGCTAATAACTCATCACTATTACTGCCTCTAGCATCACACTGTCTAACTAGTGTCAAAATTCCTCACCGTCCTAACAATGTAATCATTTAACAAGATTGTTAACACATTTGCTACACAGCTGGTAAATTACCCAAACATACTTACATGTAGCAGTGATGACTTCATAGTACATCTCACTAACAATGAATATAATTTTATTATAAAACCATTAAGTATATCTGCTACAATAACATCAGTTTTACACAGCTGATCAGATGTGACTAATTACACACGTGTGATGTTTTAACGCACACTAACACCTGTTGTTACAGGAGACGTCTGACCTCAATATTTTCTAGCCGATCGATAGAGCTAACTATAAATGCAGACAGGCGGCGAAAAATGTATTCGCTTCGCGGAGACAATTATTTCTACTTCGGCGCTTGAAAGTATTTCGGCTGCGGGCGTGTTTATTTACGAACAACGACTAACTAATATTGTATTAGACATTGCCTTAGATCATCGAATCATCACATTACTTGGCTGCCCGGTGTCCCGCTCTGGAAGCGACAAAAGACATCTCTTCATAGCAGTCAGTAAATTGCGGCCGTCTTTGGCGATAGATTGATGGCGACGAACAGCGGAGAGCCAAGTGCGCAGTTACAATTACATCTCGGGCCCAGAGAATTTCATGGGTCACGGAGAAATCCAGAATCCCGTGCTACCCGATGTAATTGTGGGTTCAACGTGACAGCCACCATTACGTACGCACTCTGCCGATTACTTTCTAGTCTAACAGAGAAGATTCTTGAATATTCCAGAAGTTATTCGAAAACTCTCGTCAGGGACTATTTTAGCAGGAGATTTCCCTAGCTAATTACGTATCTGACGGTAGACGACTCGGCTAATCCCGACCAAAAGGATGTAATACAGAGTAAAGATCATAGATCTGGTCCGTTTTGTCACAGATGTCAATGACCAATGGAAATATAAAAGAAATCAGTCAGCCATACTGCAGAAACAACCATCCCAAAAATAAAGATAATAGGACGCAAGAAATTGATAACGGAATACATCTTAAAACTCATGGAAATAAGAAGAAATAACAAAAATAACAAGGAAAAATATGAATACAAAAGAATTAATGACATCACTTACAAAAGAAAACACACATCAACGGGTTGCCTAAAACCAAAAATGGCAAAATCGTAATATGAAAATATCAAATTCTACATACGTTGTCAGATTATGTAAAAGATCTTTATGATGATACAAGAGATGAACAATATGATCATCGGAATAATAATGAAGAACCATCAATTTTGAAGATGGAAGTTCAGAATGCTCTTAACCATATGAAAACCTACACGACCCCTGGTACGGATAACATCGCAACAGAAATGATCAATGCCTCAGAAGAATATGGACTAGAACATGACACCAGAATGCTGAACGCAATATATGATACTGGAGATATACCTCTTGAATATGTAATTCTATATTTATTGCAATCCCGAAGGAATCAAGAGCCTTGGAATGTGATCAACATCGAACAATTAGTATAATGCGCCACAAAACGAAGATTTTGCTGAGAATTATCATGCAAAGGGTTAGGAAGAAAATACAACCCGAAATAGAAGAAAAAACAATGTGGGTTTGTAGAACGCAAGGGTACAGGAAATGCTGAGTATATAATGAATACAGTAATTGAACGTTCTATAGAAGTAAACAAAGTTCTATATCCTTGCTGTATTTACTACACAAAGGCTTTCGATAAAGTGAGACATATCGACATGATAAGGATGCATACAGATCTACAAATAGATGGAAAAGACCTTGGACTTGTGAAAAAACATATATTGGAAACTTCTAGCTGCCATCAGAATTGATAATGATGTAGGTCAATATCAGCCTATTAAAAGAGGTGAGAGACTGTCGCGGAAATTATTGGAGTTGTCAATCGATGAAAGACTGTCGCTCGATTCGTCTACAGGCGGCCGCCATCCTTTGATGTTGGAGACAGACTGTTCTAATGAATGTCGGCAAGATCTTTTGTTGTGGGGAAAATATTCTCAAGAGTACAGACCGGCAAGACTTTTTGAAGTACCGGAAACAATTCCCCAGATGAAAGCGGGTCAAAGGGCCAGTTGTTTACATCGAATCGGAAAAGGAGATAAAAACATTAGCTTCTCGACGCCTAGTGTCTAGTCAGATTTGTTACGTCATTCAGACACAGTATTAAAACAGTCTGGATAAACAACTTTGGCGAGAGTCAACCAAATGTTATGAGACAACAAGTACGTGTGTGATGTTCCTGGTTTGATTATGGCTAGAGACTACATTGTCTTATGTTGATTTACATCGGCGGACATTTATCCATTGTGTGATGTAGTAGTCTCGATTTCAAACAGGAATAAATATTTTTTTCCCGCGTTTCCATCCTGTTTCAGGATATTGCGGTCAACACCAGCATCTTTCAGCTGTATGTTGATTCCTAGGCTAGATTACGCTCATCAGCACGACACGACTTTCTGAGCGACCGCTTTTACTCAGCGGCTATTACACTGGGCCCATAACCGAGAGGGTCTGCAAGAACCTGACCTCTGCTGAGGGGGAACCGATGATCATCTAAGATTGATTCCTCAGTGGTAGTTCTTATCACAGCAGAGTGAAGATAATTACAATAACACCAGTATCAGGAACAATAGTAGTTATAAAGATAAATTGAAAATTAACATTGTGATTTCCAAATGGTGAATACCGGTGTGAAATTAACAATGAATTTTTTTTTTCAAAGTGACAGTAAACATTATTTTATTATACAAGGATTATCAGATCACAGAACTTTTAGTGACATATTAGTTACACTGTGTGTGTCAGATTCATGGTCAGTATTGGACTATATCCACTATTGGTGACTAGGCATCCGGACTTTCCAAGAGCCATTGGAGGAAGTCGACACCTGGCCGGAGAGACGCATCGTTTGGTGAGGTCCTTCTGTACTTGATCTATGGTGCTGTTATGTGGCCGGTACTGTGAGGAAAGCAGACTTTGCTCCTGAGCTGTTCGGTCTGATTCTGCATACACTCTAGATTATATGACAGACATTCTACACATACACGTTCCACATACCTGACACTTTTCGTTATTAAATTAATTTGTCATTTTGTTAAAAGCTAGAGTTGTGTAGTATGTTTTGGAAAAGAATGAGTGGGGGCATGGTCCAGTAGTAAGAGAGAAAGAGAGAGAGAGAGAGAGAAAGAGAGAGAGAGAGAGAGAGAGAGAGAGAGAGAGAGAGAGAGAGAGAGAGAGAGAGATCCAAGGACTGGTGGGGTGTTGTGGACAGAAATCCAGGAGATCTCAAGATAATGATATGGGGTTAAAAGAAAGATGGTGTTGATTCCCCTCACCCCGGGGACGACACTTATTACGACATTACTGTGGGCTCGACACGGGATCTCTCGATACCGGACGGTGATATCATATTAATGAGGATCCAGTTATAGTGAATGTGGATAGGAGTTAAGACACATATCATACCTGTTCACACTTCACAAGTCTATATAGGTCTTTGGTCTTATTTCTACTCTGGTCATTGAGAGATTGTTTTGTGTTGTGCTGTGTGGTGTTAAATATATCTAGATACACTTTAAATAGTGAATATCTATATACTGTTTGGAGAAATTTACACTCAACCTGCTGACTCACTTATCTGAAATATGGCCACTCCTAAACTCGATAGGGCAGAACTAAGGGCAAGGAGGAAGGAATGGGCTTGTCGGGTTCTGCACTAACAGAGTACATACAGGAGGTGGAGAGAGATTTTCGTCAAGCAGAAAGGGAAGATCGAAAGGCCGAGATGGAATTAAGAAAGATGGAGTTAGAGACTAAAAGAATAGAAGCTGAGCAAGCCACTAAAATGTTAGAACTTGAAGCTGAGCAAGTTGCTAGGAAACTGGTAGCTGAGCAAGCTGCTAGGAAACTGGAAGCCGAGCAAGCTGCTAAGAATCTTGAAGCGAAGCAAGCTGCTTATAGATCGGAATCTGAACAAGAAGCTCAGAAAAGGGAGCCTGTGTACCGAAAGAGGGAACTCTAGCTTAAGAGGCAATCTAGTGGGGAAACTGAGGGAGCAGTTGGAGGTTCCTCTCTTTCTGGCTCAACCCAAGTGGGTGGACATAGTTACCATGCTATGAAGTTTCCTTTGGCTGTCTATGAAGAAGGCAAAGAGAAAAGCGACCAGTACTTACAACGCTTCGAGGCAATGTCTGTTGCCATGGGTCTGGATCGTGACAAATGGTGTCTTAAGTTGTCTCAGGGATTACGCGGGACAGGTTACGAGGTTTACTCCCGCCTGCCGCCAGGATACGAGAACAATTACGACGAATTGAAAACGTGTCTGCTGAAACGTTTCGAAGTTATGTCACATAACTACCGGAAACAATTTCGAGCAGCGAAACGAGAACCGGGAGAGTTGTTTGCCGCCTACAGTCTGCGTCTGAAATCCTATCTCCATAAGTGGATGGATTTGGCTGGGTTCGCGCATGGCTATGAGAGTCTGGAAGAGCTCATGATAATCGACCAGATGTGAAAGCAAATGTTGAAAATTCTCAGGACATTCTTGGTAGAACAAGAGGCGGAACGTATCTACATCGTGACGAAATTGACAGAACGGTTTGTGGAGGTACATACGGAGGCTGGAGAAAACCATTCCACAAACACCAACGGTTAGAAGAAACATGACCGGAAGAAATCCAAAAGCACGGGAACTAAGAAAGTGGAACCATATGTTAAAATTTCAGAGGAGAGTTTGGAGAAGACAAAGGAGGGAAGCAAGAGCACCTCGAACTCTTCACCAAAACGACAGTGGACGGAGAAGTGGTGTTCGATTTGTAAGTCGCCCTCTCACAATACGATGGACTGCAAATCGAAGGCTAAGAGCCCTCACTTCGCGGCGTGTCAAGTGGCTCCAAAGGAGGTTGCCACTGAAA
The DNA here is from genome assembly GCA_963921405.1 of Cepaea hortensis. Taxonomy (NCBI): domain Eukaryota; kingdom Metazoa; phylum Mollusca; class Gastropoda; order Stylommatophora; family Helicidae; genus Cepaea; species Cepaea hortensis. The sequence continues at coordinate 72,930,180 of OY992877.1, forward strand.
ATGCCGAGGTCGACAAGGAAGCTCTCAACCAGAAGAGCTCACCAAAGTCCGGCACGAAAAAATCTAGGACAGGGAAATGGTGTAAACACTGCCGGTCGAACACGTATAATGCTAAAGACTGCAGGTTTAAGTCAGGAGACTCTCATTTCGTGATGTGCCAAGTGGAACCCAAGGTGGATTCTACCGAACAGGTCGAGGCCGAGAAAGAGACTCCAGACCAGGATAAGCCACCTGTAGTGGAATTGATAGAGGTTAACGGCCGACAAGTTGAGTGTCTATATGACACTGGCCTGGACGGGGAGGCCGTGATTTCTGCTGATCTGGTACACCCTGAACAATTCACATGTGAGACCATGGAGATACAGCCTGCACAGAAGAGTGCTGTGGCCATGAAGTTCCCATCGCCAAAGTGGAGATTCGGTCAAGATATGTCACCGGCACAATCAAGGCCGCTGTATTGACCGATCCCATTTTTCCAGTCATCTTCGGTTGCCGGTATATCTTTCTGGGAATGCCCAGGTAACCAATCCATATGAGAGCAATTCAGACTCGCTCTCAGATGAGAACGGATCAGGCAGAAGCAATTGTCACTAACCCACTGCCAGGGGAGTTATGAACTGCCCAGAGTGAGGATGCAACCTTACGTCCTTGCTAAGGGAAACTGCAGATAAGTGCTGATCCACCAAAACGGGGGCAGTACTACATGAAGAATGGGATACTCTACAGGTGAGCCGGAAAGGGAGACAACTTACACGGTCAGTTGGTAGTCCCGAAGGCCTACCGTTCCCAAATTCTTCATATGGGGCATACAATCTCATTTAGTGGTCATATGGGTATTGCCGCCACCATGCAGCGAATTTCCTGCCATTAATATTGGCCGGGAATGACCGGTGATTTGCGTCGGTATGTGAAGTCATGCCCTGAGTGCCAGAGGGTGGCACCGAAACACTGGACAGCGCCGGTGGTCTTGGGTGAAATGCCCATCATGAACTCTTCTTTCGAGAGGGTAGCCATCGACATCGTGGGTCCACTTCCTAGGACTAGGAAGAGGAACATGTACATACTCACAATGGTGGATTGCTGTACAATGTGGGGTGAAGCCATACCATTGACCACAATTGACTTGAAACGAGTGGCTGAATCACTGATGGATGCCTTTACCAGATTAGGCTTCCCTAATCAGATTCTAACCGACAATGGGTCCCAGTTTTGTGGGAAACGCATGTAGGAGGTATTTAGGGTATTCCACTCCAACCACATTCACACCAGCCCTTACCTCCCTCAAGCCAATGGACAAGTAGTGAGTTTCAACGGCACGGCACGAAAATTAGCACAGGCAAGACCTGATAGATGGGATGAATATATCCCAGCAGCACCTTTTGCCTATCGGGAAGTGCCTCATGGCTCAACAGGACTACCACCCGCTACTTTGCTGTTTGGTCGTCCAATCAAAGGACCATTGAAAGCCATGTTGAGGAGTTGGACTGAGGACTGGACGTCAGAAGAAGTGATCTCCTCTTATAAATACGTGGAAGAACTGAAAGAAAAACTTCACACGGGCTGGACTCTGGCAACTCAGAACTTGCGAAAGGCCAGAAAAAGACATGCGTCTTACTACAACCGTAGGTCTAAAGACAGATCTCTAGAGGTGGGAGACAAAGTCTTGTTGCTACTCCCAACGGGAACAAACAAACTGCAGATAGGTTGGCAATGACCATTTCCCGTGGAAAGGGTGGTCTCCAGAACCAACTATCAGATCCGGATCCGGGGAAAGTCGAAGATTTTCCATATTAATCTCCTGCGGAAGTACGAGGAGAGACCCGGAGACAAAGCAGCCCACCTCATGGCAATGGCAGTCGCAGTGGAGACTGAAATGGGAACCAACGAGGGCAGGGAATATCCACTGGTACACCAGGAAACCTATAGGGATGTGCAGGTGAACCCTGATCTGACTCCACAGGAGAGGGAAAAGATTACCCAGGTTCACGAGTCTCATAAGCAGATACTTACTGATAAACCAGGACGAACGAGGTTGGTTGAGTTCGAGATGACCTTGACCACACAAAAGCCTGTTCGCGAAAAAGTTTACCCAGTACCATTCTCTAAAGAAATGGCCCTGTAGGAGGAAATACAGAAACTGCTGAAGGATGACGTGATTGCGCCATCCACATCCCCATACAATGCTGGGGTGGTTTTGTTACGCAAAAGAAGTGTAGAACACCGGTTGTGTATAGACTATCGACTCTTGAACAGTCACACTCAATTTCAGGTGGAACCTTTGCCGAATCCAACTCAGTTATTCGCTAGGCTCCATAAGGTTAGGTACTTCTCAAAAGTGGATCTGAGTCGTGGGTATTATCAGTTCCCGGTCAAACCAGAAGTCCGACCCCTGCTGGATTTCATTACCCTTAGTGGACACTACGAACTCAAGGTCATGCCTTTTGGACTCAGCAATGCACCTAGTGTGTTTACTCGCATGATCAGGACCTTGCTAGTTCCCTTACAGGATCCGTCCATTATCTCGTTCATGGATGATATACTGATTGCCAGTGACAGCTTGGATGACCATTTGCAATCCTTGGAGAGAGTTTTCAATAGGCTCAGGGAAGCAGGTCTTACCGCTCGCCCAACGAAGTGCATGATTGGTTACCAGACTCTGGAATTTCTGGGGCACACCATCACTCCAGGACAAATTGTCCCGGAGGAAAAGAATCTAGAAAAGATCAGACGTGCTCCAAGGCCAAAAACGAAGAAGGATGTGCGATCCTTTCTCTCGTTGTGTGGGTTTTACCAAAAATTCATCCCGAATTTCATTGAACTGGGAGCTCCATTAACGGAAACCTTGAAAAAGGGATCCACGGATCCAATCGTATGGACACCCGAGTGCGAGAGTGCATACAGTCAGTTGAAAGAGGCATTGGTCTGCAAACCTGTTTTACAACTCCCCGACCTTTCGAAGCCATTTGTGTTGAGAACGGATGCGAGTGGGATTGGAATTGGGGCAGCCTTGTTACAGGAAGGGAAAGAAGATGCTTCGGTTTTGAAACCAGTGGCATATGCAAGCAAGAAACTTCTCCATGCTGAAAGGAATTATTCGACCGTCGAGAGGGAGTGTTTGTCTCTCGTATGGGCCGTGCAAAAATTCCAGCCCTATCTGTATGGAGTTCAGTTTCCCGTCCAGTCGGATCATCAATCCCTGATGTTCCTGGCCACTTCTCAGAAGCTCAACGCCCGTTTTGATGCGATGGTCGTTGCTGCTTCAGCGATACCACTTCACGGTGGAGTATATACCTGGTAAGGAAAATGTTGGAGCTGATTTCCTGTCTAGACACCCAGCTCCTGAAGAAGAGGCATAGATCATCTGGATCGAACCTCCAATGAGAAAGAGTTGATGCGGACTACTCTCTTAAGAGGGGGGCCTATGTCGATGAAATTCTTGGAGTTGTCGATCGATGAAAGACTGTCTCGCCATTAGTCTACAGGCGGCCGCCATCCTTTGATGTTGGAGACAGACTGTTCTGATGAAAGTCGGCAAGATCTTTTGTTGTGGGGAAAATATTCTCAAGAGTACAGACCGGCAAGACTTTTTGAAGTACCGGAAACAATTCCCTAGATGAAAGCGGGACAAAGGGCCAGTTGTTTACATCGAGTCGGAAAAGGAGATAAAAAATTAGCTTCTCGACGCCTAGTGTCTAGTCAGATTTGTGACGTCATTCAGACACAGTATTAAAACAGTCTGGATAAACAACTTTGGCGAGAGTCGACCAAATGTTATCAGACAAGGACGTGTGTGATGTTCCTGGTTTGATTATGGAGAGAGACTACAGTGTCTTATTTTGATTTACATCGGCGGACATTTATCCATTGTGTGATTTAGTATTATATACATTATATAGCATACAACACAAACTAAGTTTATAGTACATAGTGCATAAGTTATACAAATACTTAGTGAAACAACAAGCACCCTCTCTATTCTACTACTACTACTACTACTACTACTACTACTACTACTACTACTACTACTACTACTACTACTACTACTACTACTACTACTACTACTACTACTACTACTACTACTACTACTACTACTACTACTACTACTACTACTACTACTACTACTACTACTACTACTACTACTACTACTACTACTACTACTACTACTACTACTACTTCTACTACTACTACTACTACTACTACTACTTCTACTACTACTACTACTACTACTACTACTACTACTACTACTACTACTACTACTACTACTACTACTACTACTACTACTACTACTACTACTACTACTACTACTACTACTACTACTACTACTACTACTACTACTACTACTACTACTACTACTACTACTACTACTACTACTACTACTACTACTACTACTACTACTACTACTTCTACGACTACTACTACTACTACTACTACTACTACTACTACTACTACTACTACTACTACTACTACTACTACTACTACTACTACTATTGGTGTTGCTACAATTAATAATACTACTATTAATAAGCTTACTAATGCTTCCTCCTCACTTTACCTATCCTGGTTTCACTACACGTACTTTCCTCTACAATGTAAGTGGTTGGTCACTCGATTACTTGACCACTTCTTGACCACCTCTTGACCACCTCTTGATTGTCACCCTGTCACTACACGTACTCTCCTCTACAATTTAAGTGGTCACTTGACAACTTTACCACTGTTTGACCACTACTTGATCACGTCATCGAGCACTGTAACCACTACCGTTTCATTACACACATTCTCCTCTACATTTTAAGTGTCACTCGGCCACTTGACCACTACTTGACCACTACTTGACCACCTCTTAATAATCACCATGTCACTACACGTACTCTCTTCGATAATTTAAGTGGTCCCTCGACCACTTGACCAGTGCTTGACCACTACTTGATCACGTCATCAAGCGCTTTTACCACTGCCGTTTCACTACACCTACTCTCCTCTACAATTTAAGTGGCCACTAGACCACTGACCACTACTTGACCACATCTTGACCACCTCTTGACCCCACGTCATCGCTCACTTTATCCACCACCGTGTCACTACACGTACTCTTCTCTGCAATTTAAGTGGTCACTCGACCACTTGACCACTACTTGACCACGTCATCGCTCACTTTACCCACCACCACATCACTACAAGTACTTCTCCCTATAATTTAAGGGGTCATTTGACCACCCCTTGGCCGCTTGAAAACCTCCTGACCACCTCTTGACCACCGCTTGACCACGTCATTGCACACCCTCACATATAAGGGGTCACTTGATTATGTTTTTTGTGTCTTTTTCCCCCCTTTTTTTTAAATATATGTTTTATTAACATTATTACATACCTTTTTTTTTCTTTATTGTTGTTAAATGTTGTATACTATTCATTGGCACCTTGCCGTCTTGACAGACGATAGTTTGTGCTTTAAAAAGGCATAATAACTTTTAACTATGGTGGTAGCGAGTGTGACTGATAAGGCCAATTTGCGCTGTAAATGTCCGTTCACAGTGGGTGCATGTGAACACGTGGTCATTTCCACCATCATGCACCATCTTACGTCTCAAACGCTTGGTGTGTGACTTTTCTGCAATAATTTTCTCCTTTGACTTTATTCCATTTCTGATATTTGCCCTCCATGCAACACGTTCAGCGGCGACTTGCTCCCAATGTGCATTATCAATGCCTGTATCAATCATGTCCCGCTTACACACATCTTTGTATCGTAGTAGAGGCCGACCCTGAGATCTCTTACCCATCTGTAATTCGCCAAAAAAGATATCCTTTGGTATTCTACCATCATCCATCCTCCTAAGATGTCCTATCCATCTAAGTCTACGAAGACTGAGCATGGAATAAACTGTCACACAACCTGATCTTTCCAATACTTCAGTATTTGTGATTTTGTCTTGCCACTTAATACCAAGAATTCTTCGCAGACACCGCATATGAAAGCTGTTTAAATTGTTCTCTTGGTGTGAGTAAGTTGTCCAGGTTTCACTGCCATAGAGAAGAGTACTAAGGACACAGGCTTGATAGACAAGGACTTTTGTTTTGGCAGTAAGCTTCCTGTTCTCCCAGACTCTTTTTCTTAACCTGTTCATTGTTGTTGCTGCCTTACCAATCCGGATGTTGATTTCCTGATCTAGGGATAATTTGCTATTTACCACTGATCCTAGATATGTAAAATGGTCTACTATCTCTAGTTCAGCGTCGTCAATAAAGATTGATGGTACCCCATATGCACCTTGTGACATAATCTGTGTCTTCTTTTTGCTAATTGTTAAACCAAATTCAGAACAAGCATTGGAGAATGCAGATAGTAGACATTGCAATTCTTCCTCAGAGTGGGTCGTAACTGCAGCATCATCTGCAAAAAGCAACTCTCTGATCAGTACCCTCCTAATTTTGGTCTTAGCCTTCAATCTCTGAGCATTGTAGAGGCCGCCATCTGAGCGTGAGTGAATGTATATACCACCATCCTGATCACGAAATGCATATTTCAGTAGAAGTGAAAAGTATATTCCAAAGAGGGTGGGAGCTAGTACACAACCTTGCTTAACTCCACTCTTGATTTCAAATTCTTCAGAAGTTGCACCATCAAACTTGATTATACCCTTCATGCCTGTGTGGAACGATTCCACAATGGACAGAAGAGTTGGTGGGCAGCCAATCTTCTTTAGTGCCTTGAACAGACCCTCACGACTGACCAAATCAAATGCCTTTGTTGTATACTAGAAGTACCTATAATTGCAGGAGTCACTTGACTACCACGCAAACTTAACAACCGAGGAGTTATCGCCCTTTGTGGAGGAAAATCTATAATAGCTAATAATAGAGTACCAAAATATCATATAGAACTATATTGTATGCATCCTCGAGATCAAGCGCTGCTGCCATCGTTTCCTGTCTACCCTGGAACCCCTCATAGACATCAAAGGCAAAGGTGGCTGCATTTGACCAGGTATCTTTTCCCCCTTTCCAAAAACTCTTGCAGTGTTGAGGGGTTGACCAACAAGGTGATAAAGTGGTCCTTCTTCTTCCAATCCCCGGCGGCCGTCAGCTGCCTTTGAATCTCGGCATTGATCTGTATGAGTCCATATGCCCCCGCAGATAGATGGTTTTCCACTCTTGCCCGGCGCGGTATACGAAACTATTGTTGGTATCCGTAATTTTTTTTTTTTTTTTTAGCATATCCTTTTTACAGGACTTAGCTGTCAACACCAGCGTCTTTCAGCTGTATGTTGATCTCTTGGCAAGATTACGCTCAGTAGTTTGCCATTGCTTTCTGAGCGGCCGGCTCACATACCCCGTAAGTTACCGATGCGATTCGAACCACTGCTGATTTGAACCGTCATCACGTTACCTGACGAGAGTATGCGAGATTACGGAGAAAAGTCATAACCTCTAAGCCACGAAGCCGGCTATCCGTAATGTTACTGATGGAATTATAGGTTTCCAGATTAACCAGGGCGAGCTCGTACTGGCGCTTTGGGTCAAGACACATTACCGGGGAGTAGTTAGTCGTCCAGTCGGTTTTGTCCGACGAGACTATAATGCTGAAGTTCTCTGTCGGCTGGAACAGTTCACTGGTCGGCATTTGTTCACTGATTTCCACAAGTAGCTGTTTAATTTTTGCGTTACAGAGTAAACATGCTCTTGTTCAACTGCAGGGCTAGCTCTTTAGAAATCGCCCCACTGCGCATTAGCTCGTCCACTATAGCAGAGATTTCGTTGTTGAGTCCCGTGTTCCCAGCCTCCTTAGAAGCCACCAGCAAACGCAGGCGCTCAACCAGAACGTTAAGGTCGTCGTAAATTATGGGGAAGTCGCTTCCGCTGCGGAGCAGTTGATGCTTTTTGCTTTTACGGCCTTGCACAGGCAAGTTGGCTAGCTGAACCAGCTGTTTAAATGTATCAATGGCCAGTGAGATGTACTGCTTCGTTTTGACAAAGCGTTTTGTTAGGTGGTCGTATAATGACTCGTCTGCGGGAGACTCACACACTAAGTTGTCACCACGGAATGCCCGAAATTGGCCTGCTGCCAGTGAAACTAGATCGAGGGTGAGGGCGCCAAACTAGTTACCCCGAAGTTTCAGCCTAGAGCCTCTGGTGAGTTGATGATGGGCACCCAGCAAGAGCTTAAGGCCAACTCGGTAACCTGCCAAACCCACAATTTCACCGGTCAACATAATCATGAGATCTTCGTCGTTTCTCGCTTCCTCTTCTGCTTTCCAAGCTCGTGTCGCTTGCAGTGGTTGACTCTAGTGATGATAGCGTTAATCGCGTCCTTGTCTGAAAAGTGGAACTCGCTTGGAAGTTGAAAATTGTGACACTTAATGAGGTCTTCATCGAGATTCATATTTGGATACACAACAAGGGCTGCCCGTTATTCTGGCGTCAGTAACTACCGAGGAAGGTCGGCTGCTTTTAACGCTATTTGCGCCAACTCAGGGGCGATCGGCTGCGCCGCTTCCAGCGCACGAGGCTGGGCCGCTTCTAGCACATGAAGCTGAGCCACTTGGAGTTTATCCTACTGTCGAAATAAATCTCTGTTTTGTGCCGAGGTTATTGGCGCCAACTCCCGCGTCTGTGCCGCGGTTGTTTCCTGTAACTTCTGGGGCCGGTCAGACACCACCTTAATGATTGTCGTAATGAACTTAGAAGCCTCCGTCTGTAAATCCGCTTCTCACAGCCTTTCCACATGAAACCGCTGCCCCAGGTGGTCCCGACGTGCTAGATATTCTTGCACAAGAGCATCACGCTGTAGCTGACTAGATACTTTAGCCCACATGTTGTTGTTGCTATATGTAACAATATCTAAATAGATGTCTTGGGGATATAGAACCGAACGAATCCGAATCGGTATTTACCATCGTGGGCTTTGCTGGTCAGATCGATCACAGCGAAACCGTAGGACTCTCGAGTGCACTCTGTGAAGAACTCCCTAAATTCTTCAAAGGGCATGTCACCACCAACATAGGAGTCATGGAAGGTGCGTAGGTTCTTTCTGTCTTGGTTGAAGATCACGAGTAGATTAGCGTTGTCGCCGATGACCTGCTTTGGGATTCTGAAGAAGCTTTGCTTCTGGTAGAATGAGTCTGCGCCACCGTGCCGGCCCTGACAGAAGTACTTCTCGATCCGCCCCTGCTTCTCCAGCATGACGTCATCGAAAACCATGATGGTCAACTCTGCGGTGTTTAAGTCTTGGACTGGAATGATGTCCTCTGCTGAGCTATGGCAGGAAGCAATTTCTTGCCCCACAGCCTGTCCGACGGACAAGGCCCAATCCCGGGGGAACTGATACTTTTCCTGTCCCAAGTACTTAGAGTACAGGTGCACTCGATCGTATTTCAGGTAGCCCGGCTTCAGCAGCAGATTGAGCATCATTAGCGCGATCAACAATGAGGTGACTCGTTTGACGGGCAGGAAACCGATTGAGGCGATTAAGGATTCTTCTGTGTCCCATGCTCCAGCCGCTCCAACCCGCCGTGCTATCGGGCTTACGGAACCTGTGATTCCAGTCTAATCTCTGGTCAGGTATCTGACTGCGAGTTCAACGGGCGAGCATGATTTCGAAGGGGCTTGGCGTCGGGCGTCTGATCCTACATGGTCGCTGACTTTGTATATGATTCATCATGCAACCCACTCTTTATTACCTGATGGGTGGCCCGGCTCGTGGATTTGTGCCCGAGGAACTGCTCGTCGTGGCTCCTAACACACAGCTACCCCCTAGCCGGATTCTAGGCCGAAGAGCTTGATGAACATGCGCTCTATTTCATGCTCCATGGTGATATGTCCATAGGCCCTTACGGTAACGCTGTCGGCGCAAATCCATTTTTTTGTGTCCATGGGGCTCAGGGATGTTTTGTTCTGCTCATAGACCCCGATCTGGTGGTCCTTGCTTCGTATAGGAATCTGCGTGTGCTTGTATTCTCGCCGGCCGAACAGGCTGTCCTTATACAGTTCATGCCTGAGGTCCTTTTTCACGACTACTCTGGAGACTCCTTTGGCTTTCTTGTTGTTGGTGTAGTTGGCTTCTAGGATTTAGTACATTTTTGGTCGAAGGCAGACGAACTCGGCTATGGGGCGGCCGTAGTATTCGTCTTTGAATTTGTCGACCACTTTTTTTATTCGCTGTCGAATAGTTGGGTTGATCTGGTGGGTAATCAGAGATGTCGTACCAGTCAGGGTGGGCTTTCATGTCAGCGTACACATCGTCGGTCTCCACCTTGAACTGAAGAGCTGTACTCTTTTACCGTATTGCGGTTTAAGCTTGTTGTACCAGAAGCTGTACATGAGATGCTTGGACAGGTCTAGGATGGTCTACCCACAATAGACCGGTATGTTCAGCTGGACTCTGATCTTGGTGCTGTGCACCGCAATCAGTCCGCCCTCGAACCAGGTGCGTGATTCGAAGTTGGGACTGGCTATTAGCCGCCGGAGTCGGTCGGTCTCTGGGGTCCGGACTTGGTCGACTCTGATACGTTTGCGGTCGTTCTCCATACTCTCCTGAAGACCGCGTATGGTATGTCTTGTTTATGTATGGCTTCATCCACAGGATTGGTTGAATTTGATGGCTCCATGGATCTGTGTAACCTGTAGAGGTAGACCGATTCTCTGACATAGCTTGAGACTGCGGTAGTGGACGATGTGCCGCTTCTTTTTGCGGAGATTGGGGACTAGTTTTGTTTGCTCCGTGAACTTACCCCTCCAGCTCGTGCTGGAGCTTACGCTGATAGTTACTCAAGCATCACTCTTGGGTGGACATCGTTTCTGGAGCTAACGGGTAGTCGCTTGCGACTTCATGCAGATGTACCGGGTACTTCATATCCACCTCGACGAGCCAGGTGAATCGTCAGGTGATGTCAGTACCTCATCGACAGTCGGTTTGGCCTATTGGAACCCACTGGTGGGGAGGTATTCCATCATTGCCGAACCGTACAGTTTATTCAAATTGACATACATGATCCACATGCTTGGGGCCTCGAGGGTGTAGTCCGGGGACATAGGGTTGTTGGCCTTTGCATGTCGCTTCGAGGCCATGGCAACGCCACCTCGGAGGCCCTTCTCAACGAAGAGATGCATGTCCTGGTCATTCAGGAGCTCGAGCAGCACCTTTGTCTTTATCAGGAGCGCGTCCCATGCCAAGCTAGACACACTGATGTAATGAGCTAGGTCGAGCCTATACACTCGCATACGAGTGTCTCGGAATGCCTCGAAGACATCGGCCAGCAAGAGGACGTCCGTTTTCAGGTACAAACTTGATAGTCTCTGAGCTATTGCAGCTGAGCTCCTGCCACACTTTTCGAGCATGGTCGTAGTCAGCATCACAGATGCCTTCTCGGGTGAGCTTGCTGCAGAAGGCCTCTTTGGGTGGCAGGCGGTCTTCATCAAATTGCTCGACGCTGTCCAAGTATTTGTAGGGGTATACGCCCTTACGGAGAAAGAGATATCCCTGGCTCAATGTCGCCCTAAACTTGCCCTGCAGTATAGCCCATTGGGTGCTTTTCTGTTAATGCACGCCTTGCACCTTTCGATAGAGATCACGTCGCCGTCGCGTTCAAGACATTCTAAGACTGCTGGCTTGCCTCAGCAGAGTGGTGCCAGCTCGCTTAGATTCCCAATCAGGGTGTTTAGGGACTTGTTCAGGAATTGGAGGCTATCAATGAATTATAGTTGCCTGATCGTGAACGAGGCGTACTTCTCCATGTTGTTCGGTATGCAGGTAATCTTAGCATCATCCACCTCTTTCTCCTGCCAATCACATTTTTCCGTCTTGAATCTCACAGTTCTCGTTCCCAGTCCAAATCTCATGCCGCCTGCATAATGAGGTGAGAGTCATATCCTCTTAGATTGTGGAAGACTACTGGCACTTGCAGGTTGTTTTTGGATATGCGCCATGTCAGAATACAGACGTTGTGGGCTGCGCCTCGGTATTTGCCTGTAATGTGGCAGTGGTCTCTCACTTTATCATCCCCCAGTGGCTCTTCACAGATATGGCAGTTCGTGGAAGTGGCGAAGTCTTCGTTGCCTTTTTCACCTAGCACCATCAGAGCCGGTCGACACAACTGACTACGGATGGCGGCCAGCTCTCGACTCGTACATCGAAGGAATTCGCCAGTAGCGTCCTCTCCCCGATATATGACTGGGTCTGTGATGAGGCCGTCAGAGCGTACAACAGTGTAGCTGAAGCCACACGGTGGTTGCTCGACGAGTAGACGAGTGTTGCTCTGGCTTTGGTCCATCACTGCTCCTTGTACAGGAACGTTCAACGTCTCAAAGTCTGCGTATATGATGTAAGGCACCCTCATCTGCCTTTGGTAGGACTTGAATTTCATTATGTTTTTCCCCTCCTCTGGCATAACATCACTTGGCACGCCTTGGCTAAGCGGCTCATGCTGGTTCAAGAAATACAGGGTGGAGTACACGTGGAGGCAGCTGAGACATGGGTACTTCTTCTCCTTGTTTGCTGTTTGCGTATAACAGACGCAACATGCTCTTGATCCAGACATAGTGCCTATTCTCACCTCACTCAGGAGCATGAGGCTGATTTGATGCGGCCGATGTATCTGGTCGGCTTTGCGGTGTACTACTGGCCCGCCGTCCCACCCGAGGACGTTGACGGCGATATCGGGGTCCTGGTTCTCAAATTTGCTGATGCTGGTGAATTGAACCGGGAACTCGATTCCTTTAAAGTTTAGCTCACCCACGTGGTTTCAAAAACGGTACATTTCGTCTACATGGTCGGGCGGGGTTAGGGGGCTGAGAGAATGGCCCACTCAAAGCTCGTGCACGGCCCAAGGGGAGAGGGCGCTCTTCAGCCGCTGGACGCTAGGGGTGTGGTGGTTTGGTGGGCTCTGGGCGCGGTATGGGCTGCAGTGTGCGTGGCTTTGGGCGCGGTGACTCAATGACTGTTTCGCGCTGGATGGATTGGCGTGGTTTTTGGTGGGGTGGCTCGGCTCCGACGGCCTAACAATTTTCTCGCGCAGTGATTCGGCGGTCGGCCGTGGGGCGCTCGCGACCGCCGCCCCATTTACATACCGTAGGGCCGCAGTGGTGTCAGCTTCAAGCTGTTCCCACTCTCGAGCGTGTTGGGTCTCGTCTTGAACCTGCCGTCGCAGCGCTGGGTATCGCCCGGCGGTAGCGGCTCGCTCGAGCCGATCCGCGCGGACCCAATCACGCGCCTGGGCTCTTTCCCTGGTCAGGTTGGCCTTTTTTTTTCGCCGGCTGTATAGCATCCCACACTCACGTGCTAGCTCCTTTAACGTTGGCATGATTGATCCGTATTAAACGGTGTACTATAATATGCACACTTCTCTAATGGGGATGTTGCGGAACACCCATATATGTATACGTCTCTAATAGACTGGTTACGTTGCTTTTACCCCCCTCCCCCTCCTCCCGACCTTCCCCCACTTGGCGTACTTCAGAACTGTACGTCTTTACCTTTTGATGGTACCTGTCTTTAAAATATTCACGGCTGAACCCACAACTCCCACACAACGTCAAGTAGTTTGTGACTCCCTTACCACACTCGCGGCGTGGCTTTGTGGATGTACCACCACGCGGCATCTGTGCTAGGTTGACTTTACAGTGTTCTCCAACACATCGCCTACCACAAAGCTCCGTCGAGCTCAGCATCAGCCATTTGCAGGTGTTCTTTGCGATACGTATCTTGATATACTACTGTTGGTCTCACTCCAATAGAGTTTGTTTGGGATTTCGCCGCGCCGGCTACATGGATGTAATGCCATCATGTGGTGATCCCCCCCCCCCCAAAAAAAAAGGCGTTCCGCAGCAACTCGCTTGTCCAGCGCAAGAAAACTATCTCATTCATCAAAATCGGTCACGCTGAAACTATTTGGTCACGTTCGACTTTTTCTGTCCCGCTATTTCCGGGGTGACCAATTTTGGCGGAAAGTTTGAATAGCCTTCATGGGGTGTGCTGAGGCGCCTTGCTGCAATGTTGCTATCCCGGGACTAATCAAACGTGTGCTGGGACGCGTGCTACATGGCTACCATGTTGGCATCGTTCTTGGTGCCCTCTGGCCTACGACTAGAACCTCGGGACTATAATCAAATGTGTGTTGAGGCGCGTGTTTGGGTGCTACGTCGCAACTATGAACGACGTCGTTGATGGTACCCTCTGGCCTACGGCTAGAATCCCCCTTTTACTACTACTTATGTGATTAATGCGTGAAAAAATGAGTGGTACGAAAAGGGTAGATGTAAAGGAGTGGCAGGTGCCCAAAACTAAACAGTTCGGAAATAGAGTTTGTTTTAGTGCTGTCTGTCGTCTTTGTGGAGAAGGTGGTATTGGATGCAATTTATTATCCCAGATACCGCGTTAGAAACACAGCTGCGGGCGATTTAAAAGCAGGCCGCATTGCGTTGGATTTTATACAACGGTATGAGTGCCACTCGTTCAGAAAGCAATATAAACCTACTGAACGTAAATTTGCCAAGAAGTCGCAAACAGCAAAGTATGCTGGAGCTGACTGCTACACCCCGTTAAGAATATGCAACTAACTTAACTAACTGTCAATCCATCCATCCATAGATCCATTTGTCTAGGTTTCCGTCCATTAATGTGATTCTTTTTTATGTCTGCCTGTCTGCACAAAAGAATTCAGAAACTTACTAATAAAAGAACAAGTACATCAACAGGGTGTCTAAAAACTGAAGATGGCAAAATCATAATAGAAAAAGACCAGATTCTACATGTATGGACAGATTATGTGAAACACCTTTATGATGATAACAGAGACGAACAGTATGATATTAGATTTAATAATGAAGGACAATTTTGGAGATGGAGGTTCAAAATGTTCTTAAGCATATGAAAGCTGGCAAGGCCCCCGGTGCAGATAACATCACAACAGAAATGATTAAAGCTTTAGATGAATTTGGACTAGAGCAAGTCACCATACTGCTGAACACATTATATGATACTGGAGATATACCTCCTGAATTATGTAACTCTGTATTTATTGCAATCCCAAAGAAATCAGGAACCTTGGAATGTGATCAACATAGAACAATTAGTATAATGAGTCGCATCACAAAGATTTTGCTAAGAATTATCATGCAAAGAGTGAGGAAGAAGATACAACCTGAAATAGGGGAAGAACAATGCAGGTTTGTAGAAGGAAAGGGTACAGTAAATGCTGTGTATATGCTGCGAACAGTTATTGAAAGTGCTATAGAAGTAAACAAGGATATACATCTTTGCTTTATTGACTATACAAAGGCTTTTGATAGAGTTAGACATGTCAGCATGGTGAATATGCTTGCAGATCTACAAATTGATGGGAAAGACATTAGACTTATAAAAAACTTATATTTGAAACAACAAGCTGCAATAAGGATTGATAATGAAGTGGGACAGTATCAGACAATTAAGAGAGGTGTTAGGCAAGGATGTGTGATGTCTCCAGATCTTTTTTCCCTATACAGTGATACAGATGATACAGTATTAATTGCAGACAATGCGCAGGACCTGCAACAATTAGTAGATGCGGTTGTTGTACACAGTGAGCAACTGGGGTTAGAATTAAATTGTAAAAAGACTCAGGTTATTGGCGTTACCAATTTCTTCTGCTCAGATAGGTAATCACCTTTAATTATCAAGTGCAGGGAACCTGTTCAGTAAAACAGTAGCTGGGTATCCCTTTTTCAAGGTTTCCTTTTCCCGGAGATATCTCCGCCCACCTAATGTTGATGTTCTCCAGGTACCCCCAAATGTATCTCCTCTCCATCAATTAGGCGATCTCACTGACAGCCTATATCTTCCTCATGACAGACACTAGTGTTGGCACATCGCCCTTGTACGTTCGGTCTACCTACTTTCGACTGGCCTAAGCGACGGATCACAATACAGACGGATCGTCCCATCCTGACTGTAACACTGTCTCCATATCCTGTTGGTTTCCCCAGGCTTTCTGGGGATTTTCCGCATCGTCCTCGTTGGACAGAATCGTCTTCCCCAAAACTTCTGAACTTTTGTTTCCAGGACCATCTCGGTCGATATTGGATCTGGTCAGCCAATCTTCGGTTGGAGTCCTGGGTATCTCTTGTCTTTCCCGACGTTACCCACCCCTTCTGCACTGGGTTACTAGCGAATCTGTCACTATTGTCCTTTCCCTGACTTGTGATTTTCCTCCTCTCTTCGTTGGGAAAATCTGACCTACCTCGTACTTTCCCATAGGCCCTACTATGTAGTAGTTGCGATCTCTGGTCTTCGTCTGGAACTGTAACCTTTTTCCCAATGGCTGCCATCACCATAAGGTGCGAAGCTTTGACCTCGGATCTCTCCTCATAATTCTTAATGAGATGCCTAGGGAGACTTTTCAGTTCTTCCCCGATCCGGATTTCATAGATGTTTTTGGTCACCACCTTTTCCACAGGATAAGGTCCTTTCCATCCTACTTGGAGTATATTAGTCTCTTCTGGACCCCATACTTCTACTTGGTCTTCCACCTTAAGAGCTATTTTACTCTTCGTCCTATTTTTGGGTGGTGCTTTCTGGCACTCTGGGCAAGACTTAACCCACCGGCGTACATCACCGGTCATTCCTGGCCAGCAATAATGGCCGGAAATCTGCTGCAATGTCTCTCTGACACCCATATGTCTGTTCTCGGGTATGGTGTGTCCACTCTGAAGAAAGTGAGGACGGTGGGTCTCTGGAACCACCAACTGCTCGTGCAGGTTGTCTCCTCTTCCGGCTCTCCTGTAAAGCAGCCGATTCCTCAGAAAGTACTGTCCCCGTTCGGGTGAGTCAGTACTTCTTTGCAGCTTCCTGTAGCAAGGTTGCAACGTAGTGTCCTTCTTCTTGGCAGTATGCAATTCCCATGTCACTGAGTTGTCACATAGTGTCTCTGCCTCTTCTTTCTTCCCTTGTGATCCACTGGCTAATGCTCCCCTGTGGGCTGGCTGTTTGGGCAACCCCAAGAACACGTATTTCGTACCAATGATCATGGGAAATAGGGAGTCAGATAATACAGCTGCTGGAATAATACCCGTGACGTACCTAGACTTAATCTCCACATTGGCGATTGGCAGCGACATGGTAACTGCACTCCTCATTGCAGGCTGTATCTCAATGGTCTCTCCTGTAAGTTGATCTGGGCGTACCAGTTTGGCGTCAATCACCGCTTCCCCGTCCAAACCTGTATCATATAGACAGTTAACCTGTTGGCCATTGACTTCTATCAGTTCGACCACAGGTGGCCTTTCCTGGTCCAGAATTCCTTCAACGTCCTCAACATTTTCGGTGGCAACTGCCCTGGGAGCCACGCGGCAGGCCGCGAAGTGAGAGCTTTTCATTTTCGATTTGCATTCTTTCGTGTTGTGAGAGGGCGACTTGCAGATCGAACACCATTTCTCAGACCACTGTCGTGTCGGATGAGAGTTAAGTGGGCTCTGTCTTCTCTGGACTCTCCGTTGAAGTCTTAACATAAGGTTCCCCTTTCTTGTATTCTCCGTTCTTAGATTTCATTCGGTCGTGTTTCTCCTAGCCTTTGGTGGTTTGTGTACTTGGTACCGCAGCCTCCCCATGTACCTCCACGAATCTCTCCGCCAACTTATTCACAACATCAAGCCGTTCTGCCCCTTGGTCTCCTAAAAATGTCTCAGTGGTTCTGACATTTGCTGGCGCATTTGGTCGACTACCATCAGCTCTTCCAGACTCTCATAGTCCCTCTTGAACTCTGCCAAATCCATCCATTTTTGGAGATATAATTTTAGGCGCAGACTGTAGGCGGCGAATAGCTCTCCCGGCTCTCTTTTTGCCGATAGAAACTTCTTCCGATACGTTTGTGCTGTGATCTCATAGTGTTTCATCAAAGCGGCTTTTAATTCTTCGTAGTTGTTTTCATTTCCTGGTGGTAGGCGTGAGTAAACCTCGAAACCGGAACCTCGTAATCCCTGGGATAATTTAAGATTCCATTTGCTTCTATCCAGCTCCATAGCGACTGACATGGCCTCGAAGCGATTCACGTATTGGTCAAATCTTTCTTTACTTTCATCAAAGACAGCTAAGGGAAACTTCATGGCATGGTAACCATGTCCACTCATGTCGGGTGAACCATAAGAAAAGGATCCTCCTTCTGCCCCGTCAGTTTCTCCGTTAGTTTGTGTCTTGAGCTCAAGTTCTCGCATCCTGTATTCATGTTGCCTTTTCTGAGATTCCTGCTCAGCTTCTAGTTCCAACATTTTTGTTGTCTGTTCAGCTTCCATTCTCTTGACAGCGTGTTGAGCTTCCATTCTCTTGACCTCCTGTTCCGCTTCCAGTCTCTTGGCCTCCTGTTCCGCTTCCAGTCTCTTGGCCCCCTGTTTCGCTTCCAGTCTCTTGGCGGCCTGTTCAACTTCCATTCGTTTTGTCTCCCACTCCATCTTTCTGAGCTATATCTCTGCCTTTCGATCTTCTCTTTCTGCTTGACGCCGCTCTCTTTCTACCCCCTGTATATACTCGGATAGTGTTTGTCCAGACAACCACACCGCTTCACCCCTTTCCCTCAATTCTTCCATCTCTAGTTTATGAGTGGCCATAGTAAAAGAAGGTGAGTCAGCAGATTTAGTATAGAGACCCTAAGGCAGTAAGTAATTACTCAATATCTAAAATAAATATCTATCTATATATTTTTATATATCTAGGTCTATATATAACTATGACACCACACAGTACACCACAAACAATCTCTCAACCACACGAGGAGATTCAGGACTAAGACTTATGTAGACGTGTAAAGTGTGAACAGGTATGTAATGTGTCTTACCACCTATCCCCATTCATCCTGTCTGAATCTTTATTTTCCCGACAATAATGTCCCCAACAACAATGTAATGTAGCCCATATATATATTAATGCAATATCACTATATATCCCATGGACCTGCTCACATTAAGTCACTATATATATCCCATAGACATGCTCTCATATAAAGTCACCCTATATATATATATATATATATATATATATATATATATATATATATATATATATATATCTTGGACGTGTTCTCATTTAAAGTCACCATATATCCAATGGACGTGCCCCCATTATGTCCCTTGTCGTCCCTGGGGGAAGGTGGAACCAACAAGCACACCTGTTAATTATCCTTGTCTATGTTTTCCTCTGCTGGTGGACCTTTGTCTACATACCCCCCTTTTATTTTTAAAGTCTTTTAATCACTAACTCTCTCTCTCTCTCTCTCTCTCTCTCTCTCTCTCTCTCTCTCTCTCCAACAGACAATACCTCCTTTCACGTTCCTTCAGCACATACCTCCACTAACACAGGTTTCGAACAAAATGATAAAACATTTATTGCAGAAAAGTGTCAGTTGAGTGTGCAATGTAGGTGTGTGAATATATGTGATGTGATCTATCTTAAATGTGTGTCATAATCTAGTATCGGATCAGCATCAGAGTTTTTCATCATTATACAGCCATTCACCCTCACACAGCACATAACGTGGAATCTCTCACCCGGCTGGTGCTCTCTGCCTGATGATGATTTTTCTTCCCACTCTGTTCTGGAAACTCGTAAATAATATAGTATCCACGGATTTATTTTTGTTAGTTTTTGTCAGTCACATCACATGTATAAATCCGTTCGATGGGAAATTATTATAGTTCAATGACTATCTGATCATCAATGTTTGCTTCACTTACTTAGGGTCCTTTAGTTCTTCACACACGATATAACGGTCGGTAATATATTCCTTGTATTGGAAAAGTTATAAACACCAGTCCAACAATATCTCTGCTATACACTGAGGATTGTCCTTCATGAAAAAGACCTTACTTATAGTCTTTTCCTTTCTCTATTTTCTATATGACATCATTAGAGTTCTTCTGTTTCGTTGGTCATCTTAAATCACACTGGTATGCCTTTCTTTTTAAAACAAGGTCACACTTGATATTCTGTATCACTTTCCCCGAGCATTACCAATTTCTTCTGCTCAGATAGGTAATCACCTTTAATTGTCAAGTACAGGGAACCTGTTGAGTAAAACAACAGGCTGTGAGAGAAACTCAACTCCGACATATGATATGTTAATGTAGGTAATTGGCTATATTCAGAAAGTAATCTCCCTAGATCATACTAGAGTTATACTCTTATATAAGACAGAATAGTCAGCACTCTACCCTATACAAGGTAAAAGGAAAACACGCTAAAGCAAAGCACATAAATCCTAGTATAGACTTATCCTTCTGACTGTACAGACACCTTACTCTACACAACTTAAATCACTTTTCAGCCTAATGTTGTTGACTCTCTATACTACGTTTACACACGAAAGTCCCTATGCTAGCTTTTTATTCTACATATATATATATATATATATATATATATATATATATATATATATATATATATATATATATATATATATATATATATATATATATATATATATATATATATATATATATATATATATCACCTTATTTACTAATTCTGGCCTAGAATTATACCACTTAATTCCATAAAGGAAAAGTGCGGGTCGACTTTACACAACCTAGACTTAGTGATATATATTCAATTTCGGCACTCAATTAACTCCAAACCCGCCTATTGTAAAGGCAATCTTCAACTGGTTTGTAAAACATTAAATTCAGTCCAAACTTATTGGCTGGACTACGTCACTTGTTTTGTTCTTAACCCTCAGCCTTTGTTCTCTTTCCGCGTTGATTGATCTCCGTACATCAGTACTCATCACCGTCTTTAAAGACGATCTCCAGTTCCATCATGTTTCTCCGTTAGATCAAAGGACTTCGTTCACAGCAGGTCCACGCGATCCAACTGTTTGATCCTGCTCCGAACTTCCCTGAGACCACGCGCTTTACCTTCCCGTCTTTCAACAGTACGGCGATTGTTTGAAGTAACGATCAGTTCCCTTAAAAAATTACAGGACCGTCACTTTCTCACTTAACTGTTTCGTCGTTTAATCCATCAGGATCGTCGCCTGCCAGCCATATCATGACAGAAGACATAACTATATTCTAACAACTGTTTACACAGACAAGGAACAGACTGCCGTCTCAGACAAAAATGGATCGAGATAGAAAAACCAGTACACATGTTTCTCCCCCTTTTCTTCAGTACAATATGTTTTCCCGTGCTACTCTTAATAATATGTTGCCTCTTTCAATTTTCAAACATAATGGCTACAAGAGAGACATCCATACATGTTAATCCTGACTATAAAGGAAATGTCATAGAAACATAAATTGTGTATTGTAAGTGTGCCTTTTCATTATTGCCACTGTCTGAATCTCTTCTTAAAATTGAAAAGACCTTGGGAATGCAACTACATACTTTTCAATTAAACTAGTTGCCTAATTACACCATTACTAATAATGACTATACAAATATTTCGTGTAAGCTGTTTTCTTAAATATTTTGAAGAAGAATAAAGTCTGTTGCAGTCATATTCGGAAATAGGGAGGGTGTGGAAGAAACTAAAAATTGAAATCCTTGGCTGTTAGCTCCAAAAGGCTTGCTCTGTGAGAGTGCGCGTAGTCTTGAAGCAAAGGAATATTATTGTCACGTTGAAACTATTCTTTTTTTTCTCATCACTGGCTTTTGTTGTTGTTTTAAAAAGATGTGCATATATAGTATTGTTCATAAATAGTGCTGCCGTCTATAATTGTGCCGTCTATAAATGTTTTCTTTTAAAACTTTATTTTTAAAACCAAAGCATAATAAAGGGCAAGCGTCATAAACAAGTGCTTCCATCCGCCTGTGTATTTCTGTATGTTTATTCCTCCTGTAACATCAGGAATTTTATCGCAACTTTGTCCTCTGACGCATCTATTATTCTGCCAAAATTGTTTTTAGCAACATTTCCCATTAACATGGTATGTTGCGCCAGGCACGATAGCGGAAGAACCCTTTGAAGAAAATTATAAACACTTCACATGTTCGGTACAAATATGAGGAGCTTTTAGTGGGAGTAATTTCAGCTTGCTCCTATTATTCTTTTATATTCAGACTAAAACCGTATTATTTGCCAAGCATATCATTACAGAGTTCTCATTACACTCGTTTTTGTCCGTCTTGTATTCGGTTATCATTTTCCACTTGTTAAAATAATCTTGAAAAGTTTATTTCCTATTTTTAAAGGCAGAAGCAATCACTAACTGATTTAAAACGTACCCTATTTGCCATGCGGCTCTGAACCATTAATAAAGCAATACATATCACATTACCCATCACTTTGCTCACACCCACGAGTTTTGGCGCCAATCCTATTTCTGCCACGAAGACAGCATGTAAAATAATTCTAAACCTTTCATGGTATTGCTTATTCTACGTGTACAAGTTACGCAATAAAAATCATTAAAACATGAATCATAGTGGTACACACAAAAAATCTGACATTTATTTCGATATTATATTTCTTCTAATTATAGTTCGCTTAGAGTCAGCCTATATATGCCATGTTGTTTCTGTCTTCAGCACTTCCTGCATTAAATAATTAAAGCTGTGAATTTTTAATACATT
This sequence comes from Cepaea hortensis, assembly GCA_963921405.1. Lineage (NCBI taxonomy): Eukaryota > Metazoa > Mollusca > Gastropoda > Stylommatophora > Helicidae > Cepaea > Cepaea hortensis. The sequence goes on from OY992877.1 coordinate 72,952,714, forward strand.
TAATACAAGGAACAAAGATTGAGTGGCCGTGTTTATGCCATTCCCTCTTAAACATGCCATCGTTAAACATCCTCCGTGCTTTCCTAAGGGCTAGACTACCCAGATTTATGTCGATTGTTCTCATATCATGTTACCGTTAACAAAGACGGATTATGTGTACAGCACCAGCATAAATAGTAATATAATCTGTGGGCGTTTCTTGTATTAAAAACTGAATAAATGCACGCTGAAAGCAACTGGGTATTGCCGAGCTCACAGAAGCCATGAGATTAGTACACATGAAAGCATTGAAATGGTACTTCCCACTATACTGACCACCTTGACGTAGTGGACGCGCTTACGTGTTTCAGTTAATCCCAGAGTAATGCCGATAGTGGCACAGCTACTGGTAGTCTCCCATGTCGGATAAGTCAGGGCATAGGAATTAGACGAAGCGATACATAAACTCGTTGTTTTGATGGTATCCTGGTGATAGTCTAATTCTAAAGCAAACCCGACAAAATGCTTGTCCTTGTCGCATTTATTGACGAAAAGTGCAACGCAACTCACTGGAAGATGAATGGTACACCACCACCCTTGCAGCATATTGGTGGAGAACGGCAGAACCAGGCAGAACAAGTCAACGGTCAGGACCTTTAAGTACGACATTTCAGGGCAAGATTTGGTGAGTAAAATAAGGCGTGACAAGCGCAGGAATCATCATGGCAGGGAAAAAAAGCTGAGAACAGCGACCTTGGTGGAATTATGAGGTTGAGAAGGCCTGGGTGGATAAGCGTGGTGCTGTAAGGAAATGGCAAAACTCCAAGAAGAACAGAGCTGCCCATCCTAGTCTTATCGTGCAATTGGAAAGAGAGATGGACACCAAAGTTAGCTATTTTTTTTTTTTTTTAATGGTTAAAGTGGTTAAAAGTGGAAAATGGGTAGATTTGTGTCAAAGAATAAGCACAGACAAGTCACTGAAATTGTTTTGGCGACTACATAAAAGTATGAATGGGGTAGTCAAGAATAAGAGTGTTCCTGACTTCCAAAGTGCTGACCTTATCTGGCAGAGGTCTGGCGAGAATAAGGGCAAAGCCTTTTTCGAACGCTATCTAGAGCAACCAGACAGACATGAGGGGCCGAAATTTTGCCAAAGCGGGTACATCAGATAGATGTAAGACCCAAAACATTGCAGTTGAAGACACAGTGACAGTGAAAGAGTTCATGGTTGTACTTCGACGAACAACAAACATTACACCAGGGCCAGATGGTATAAGGTATGACGACATCAGTATGTGTACATACGACAACGAGCTAGAGGAACTAGCAGATATGTACAACAACAGCATAGCGAGTGCTAGCATAAAGGAGGCATGGTTACACAGCAATCCAATTCCCTTGCCGAAGCCTAGCAAAGGCCACACAAAAAAAAATTCAGGGGGTAATTAAAAAAATGTTTGCATATCGTTTACAGGACATCGCTGTCAACATCAACATCTTTCAGCTGATTGTTGATTTCTTAGCAAGATTACGCTCAGTAGTTTGCCATTGCTTTCTGAGCAGCCGGCTCACATACCCCGTAAGTTACCGACGCGATTCGACCACTGCTGATTCTCACCGTCGTCACGGTACTTACTAGAGTATACGATATTACGGAGAAAAGTCGCTAACCTCTAGGCCAGGAAGCCGACCAGTGGGTAATAACCATGCAAAATACAACAGGCAAGCTGCTAGAGAAGCTAATAATTGCCAGGGGGGGGGGGGTATGCCAGCTAGCGAGGCAAGATTGTTTCCAACCTACCCTTTGAGAGTACCGTTCAAACAGAGAATCCTGGACCAAACGCAGCAGTTTTTGCCCATGATGTCTATGAAGGTTTCAACTCAGGCATTGAAACATATGCTGCGGCAATTGATCTTGAGGACTGCGTACAATAGAATACCGTTGGACTTTTAATGTTTGAGCTGCTTGAATTCAAGATAAGTCCATTCCTACTTAGCTGGATCCCTGCAGCCCTCTTCCAACGGAAAGAAGTTTTTAGGTGTGGCAGTTGGACTTCTGAACCAACAACAATATATCCTGGCCTACCACAGGGATCACCATTATCTCCGGTGCTTTTCAACGCCTGCACTAAGATAATTACCAGCGAGCAGATCACTGGACCGGGGAGAACATTGTCATATGCCGACGATGTGTTAGTGCATCGTCAGGATAAGAATAGAGATCGGGCTACTGTGGAACTATAAACCGAACTAAATCGCATAAACACTTGGTGTGTGGAATCTAGGGCAATGGTCAACCCAACGAAGGCAGAAGTGACATGCTTCTCTTTGAATAACCATATTGTCAACACTCCAAAACTAACTATAAATCTGTGTTCAGAGGCTGTGGAATGAACGCTGGCATTGAATTACCTGTGAATACGTTTTGATTGAAGCCTTGCTTATAATGAGCAAATAGACCAAGTGATAACAAAGGCCACGCCGGGTTTGGCTGTAATGCGGGTGATGTCGGCAGCAAACTGTGAGCAGCGCCATCTATGTCTTCTATACGAGGGTCTGGTTATGTCTGTTTTTGAGTATGCAGTGGCGATCCTAACTCTCAGCCGTAAGCAGATGGAAAGGATGGAAAAGATACAGAACAATGCTATTCGAATTATTCTTGGATGTGTTGTTGTTTGTTCATCAAGAATGATGATGACCATTCATTTCATCCAGTGGGGTTGAAAGTATGAAGCCGTGAGTTCTAAGATGGCTGATAAGACCTATTTTGGCTCGAAAAGTTCTTTCTCATTATGGACAAAAAATGCTTGACGTTCCAGGAGGAGGATCTTCTGCAGTGGTTTTTTTGTTGTTTTTGTTCCAGACTCTTCTTCTAAGCTCTTGCAGTCCTGGTTGCTTCACAAGTGACTGCACCTTTGTATAATGATGTACGCCACGAATTTCGGTCTTTGGCAGCATTTTCCCAGGTGTCAAGATGAATTGCAAAAGCTTTCAGTGAGATTTTCAGTGACTCTAAAGCGTTTCCTCTGGCCGCCTTGGGAACGTTTAACACAACGCAACTCGCGACCAGCACAGCGAATTTGACTCTTCATTAGCAGACGCTTTTTCTAGAACTTCAGTGTCTGGGATCTTGTCTTGCCATTTAATCTTCAATAGCTTCCTAAGGCAGACTATGTGGAAGTGGTTTAATTTCCTAGCGTGTCGCTGATAAACAGTCCAGGTTTCACAAGCATATAGCAGTGTGGATAATACAAGTGTTTTATAGACTTTCAGCTTTGTTTGCAGGCTTATTCCATTTTTGGCTTATACATTCTTGTACAGTCTGCCAAAGTCCACGCTGGCCTTGGAGATCCTTGCATTCACTTCGTCATCAATTGTGGCAGCTTGTGATACAGTGCTGCCAAGATAGGTGAATTTGTCCACAACACTTAGTCTGTTACCATTCACCGTAATATTCAGCACGGTGTGATTATTCACTGGATATGGCTGGTACATAACTACAGTCTTCTCCAAGTTGATATTGAGACTATAGTTGGCACACGCATATGAGAAAGCTGAAACATTGTATTGCATGTCTGCCTCTGAGTTGGCATATAAAGTGTAATCATCAGCAAACAGCAGCTCTTTTATTTTTGATGTTGACTTCGGAATTCTTGAATGTGCAAGAGATACAGCATGCAAGGCGATGCACTATCGTCTTGATTCTCCAACTATTGGAGACATAATACAAATTTGCGGAGCAAGTGCCTACCTCAGAGTCAATGCAAAGACACAGCATCCATTGCATAGTGAAATTAATTACGAAGATAAAGGGCAGAAGATTAAGAAGAGGAAGGTCGTGGATAGGTCAAGCCGAAGACAGGTGTGTTCACCTGAGGCCTTAGAACCTGGCGAGGAGTGGGTATAAGTACCAACAGATTTATGTACGTCCTTTTGAGTTTTCATCCAACTAGACAGAAAATGCAGACAAGAAAATCCAGCTGCTGTGGAGGCGAAAGTACAAGCTTCGAGATTTCGTTAGATATGCAGCTGCTGTAGAGGCGAAAGTACAAGCTTCGAGAATTCGTTAGAAACTGATGCTGTAATTTACACAGGTGGGTCGGTCGTTCGACGAGTGAGAAGTTTATGGGCCTTTACGGCTAAGGCCGGAGGGAGAATTGTGAAGACGGATTCTGGTGCGTTTGCTTTGACCACATGTAGCTTGACTATGGAAATTATGACAGTAAGTAAAGCAATAACATGCCTCGAGACACAGACATTTACTATGGCATGTTTCCTTAGCGACTCAATGAGCATGCTCAAGAGGACAGAGATCAGGTGCATCCGAAGAGAGTGGTTGCTGTCTCTGGAGCTGTCTCGGCTGGCAAAAAGTAGCTTCATTGTCTTACCAGGGCATGCAGGAGTACAAGGGAATGAGTGTGCTGACAAGCAATGAAAGGTTTCTGTGGAAGGTGAACGCGCCATGGACCAGGCTGACATGCTGAATGCTTTACGAGAAGTAAATTGTTTGTAAGAACCAAGTGATGACTGTAAATTTACAACCATGGTCAGGATGAAAGAAAAGTAAATTAAAAGAGGTGTGAATAAACAAGAACACTATGCAGGACGCCACAGAAGATTGATAAACCCACACAGAAATTGTGTCGCTAGCCGCTACAGGCTGCGGGATTTACTGAGGAAGGCATCGGAGCACTTATGGACTGAATGATTCGATGTGCAATGAGGATGATCTGTCGACAAACTAACTAATGTCAACAGAAGTATATACTAAAGATGGTTGCTTGTTAATGTGTTGAGCTACTCTTCTTCCTGTATCATTTTATAAAGTTATAATACTCATTAAAATATCTGCAACAGTTAGTAGAAGCAGTTGATGCACACAGTGAACACCAGGAGTTAGAATCACATTGTAAAAAGACACATATTGTGATAGTCACTAGGAAGAAGGAAATACCATAATGTAATATGCATTGGCATCTTGCCGTCTTGACAGACGATAGTTTGTTACATTGTGCTTCAAAAAGGCATAATAACTACAACCCATGGCGGTAGCGAATGTGATTGATAAGGTCAGTTCACGCTGTAAATGTTCGTCCACAGTGGATGCATGTGGACACGTGGTCATTTCCACCATCATGAAACTTCTTACGTCTCGCACGCTCCGTGTGTGACTTATTTGCAATCATTTTCTCTTTTATCTGTATTCCATTTCTGATATTTGCCCTCCATGCAACACGATGAGCAGCGACTTGCTCACAATGTGCATTATCAATGCATGTATAAATCATGTCCCGCTTACACACATCTTTGTATCGTAGTAGAGGCCTGAGATCTCTTGCCCATCTGTAATTCACCAAAAGTATATGTAATATACAAGTAAATAAGAATATTCTCAAACAAGTGAATCGGTACAGTTATCTTGGAACAGTCATAACATCTGATGGGAGATGCGTTGAAGAGATTAAAACATGGTGCAAGATGGAAGATGCAAGATGGAAAACATACTGACTAATAAAAAGATGCCATTTGCAACGAGAAAAACAGAGTGTTAAGGTGCTACATAAAACCTGTACTTTTGCATGGGTGTGAAATGTGGACAATGAACAGACAAGCTGAAAAGTATCTGATGGCTGTGGAAATGTGGTTTCTGAGGAACATGCAAATAATGCGATGGGCAGATGGACAAACCAATGACCAATTCCTACAAGAAACAAACGAAAACCTAAACTGATTAGGGAAATTAGACGTAGACAGTCAACATTTTTTGGCCACGTTATGAGAAGAAATAAATTGGACAACTTGGTGGCAACTGGCAAGGTCGAGTGCAAGTGAACAAGTGGAAGGCAGAGAAGTAAACACTTGTATGGCATTTCCACGTGGTATGGTCTAGACAAGAACACAGAGCTGATCCACGACTCTAGTGATCGAGTGAGCAGGTGAAACATGACCGTCCTTGCTTATCGGCACGGCACATAATGATAATGATAATATTCATGGTATTTGTGATCTACATCAACCAGGCGTCTCTGTAATGTATTGAATGTGATTGTTTATTTGTTTATGTTTATCTGTAAATCTCGACACGATATTAACAAACAACTGTTTTTATTTTCATATTAATATAAAGCATAGAAATGTCATCATCATCATGTGCTATGCCTGTAAGCGGTTATGGCTCATCATCACACGATCACCAGTCTTTGATGAGGTATGTGTTCTTGTCCCTTTTATGACATGTAGCCAAGTCATCTAGATCTGTCTTCCCCTCGTTCTTTCCCCGACAATATTTTCAGTTGTCAAACAATTTTTCTAGTTTATTCCGCCTCATAAAGTGCTCACAAATTCTGACTGTCTACGTCTAATTTCTATGGAAAAAGAAACTGGTTTCGTTTGTGTTTCTTTTAGAACTATATCATTCGTTTTTCTGTCCGTCTACAGTAGTCTTTGCATTTTCTTCATAGCAGTATATATACTGTTATTAGATATTTCTCAGCTTGCCTGCTTGATGTCCCATGATTCACACATATATATATATATAGCATTGCAGCTTATATGTATCGCTTCAGCACTATTATATTCACTTCAAATGACAGTGAAAATGCGATTTGCTTTGTTTCTATTATCTGTAATGTACACTGCAATGTATCTTTGTTCACGGATTATATTTTGTAATGATTGTCTACCCCTATTTTCTTCCTTAGTGTGCCATTTGTTGAACTTCTAATCAGAGTGTTTAACACTTTAGGGCAAACATTATGTGTATGTTTTGTACTGGTAAGAAAGAACAATAATATCACTAAAGGAGATTGAACCCAGACTAATTCTTTGCTAGTCCTGTTCCATGGTGAAGGGACTACGGGTGCAGTTCCTAAACCCGCATACCGCGTTCGAAACACAGCTGTGTTGTTGCTTTTTTTAAATGGTATTGGTGCGGAAATGGTATTGGTGCCGAAATGGTTTTGGTGATCGAGGGGAACAGACCAAGGGGAAGACCTAGAAGCAAGTACCTGGATGGCTTGGCCTTGTGGCATAGTCGAGACAGAAACACGGTGCTGATCCACAACTCTGGTGATCGAGTGAGATGGTAGAACATGACCGCCCACGCTTACCGGAATGGCACATGATTTATGGATGGATTGGTGCCGGTCTTTCAGAAAGCAATGGCAAACTACTTCCACAGGAATCACGAACAGCGAAAACATGCTGGGGTTGACTGCTAGGTCCGTAAAGGATATGCCGCTAACTAATATATTACCACAGTTACCTAAATACACAGCCCATTCACTCTATAAGATCACTATTAGTCTGATCAACAACATATTTATGTCAACTCGTTTTTATCAATGCCAGACTAATTAAGGTGCAAGGCAAGGAGAATCGCAACGTTTGAGATGAGATGCCTCAGAAGAACAATCAATTTAACCATTAGAGAAATCATGTGCGACAGTGGATAAACAGAGAATACAATTAGCTAATGGTACATAAAACAAACAGTGAAACAGAAAACCACAACCATGACAAACTTGCGATACTATTCTTTATTACTGTGTTGCATTTTAAGAATGGTCATCAAGCACATAATTTAGCCATTGAAGGGTAGTTGTTTTGTTAAAATATAATTTCTCTGATCATGGACACATTATAAGAATCAGTTATGTTATTTAACAGCAATCTTATTTGGTTGCCTGACGAGCAGAAGAAACATAATGCGATGTTAAGTTTTGAATATCTTAAATACATAGATTAACCATCACATTCAAACAGTGGCAGCAAGTTCTTGAGACATCTTATGAGACCTTACTATGTCCTCCAGGCACCTGTAATAAATGTAGGTTCGAATCACGAGAGTGAGAAATCAATATCGTTACAGGATGATTGGCAACATCACGGGCTACACGCGGTAGGCGTGGTTCATTCCAGCCTAAAGCTGAAACTCTCCGACTACTCTCAACGGCAACAGTTGCTCTGATAATGACACGATTCGTGGCCTTCGTTCTCTTAGAGTAACAGGCAACAGAAATAGTTTCCTTTTCAACATAAGAGGAAAGGAAAGTGGTCTAAACCGTGTGTCAATCAAATATAAATATATGTTAAGTTAGTTTCATATCCTTTACATGACGTCGCAGTCAACCCCAGCAAGTTTAGGCTGTTTGTTATTTCTTGTCAGGTTTACGTTCAGTAGTTTGACATTGCTGTCCGAACAATCGGCACTCATATTATTTTTATAAAAAAACCAACCCAATGCGGTCTGCTGCCAAATCGCCCGCAGCTGTATTTCTAAGCCGGTATGCGGGATTAAGAACTGCGCCCGTATCCTCTTGGCCACCGAGCTGATTGTGGAGAGAGTTAAACATATCCCAGCTAATCAAAAGGTGAGGACAAGATATTGTCGCTGGACAGGATGCATGAGAACGCATGATAGTTAGTTAGTTAGTTAGTCGACAGATCATCCTCATTGCACATCGAACCATTCAGTCCATAAGTGCTCGGATCCCCTCCTCAGCAAATCCCGCAGCGTGTAGCGGCTAACGACGCCAGTTCTGTGTTGGTTTATCAATCTTCTTTGGCTTCCTGCGTAGTGTTCTTGTTTGGCCACACCTCTTTTAATTTGCTGCTCTCGCAGTCTGGCCATTGTTGTAGATTCACAGTCATCACTTGGTTCTCGCAAAAGTCTTACTTCTCGTAGAGCATTCAGAATGTCGGCCTGGTCCATGGCGCGTCCGCCCTCCACAGTAGCCTCACCTGCGAGCTTGTCAGCCCGCTCATTTCCTTGTACTCCCGCATGCCCTGGCACGAAGATGAAACTAATCTTTGCCAGTCGAGACCGCTCCAGAGGCAGCAACCATTCTATTCGGATCGACCCCTCCTCTATCCTCTTGATCATGTTCATTGAGTCGCTAAGGAAACAAGCCCTAGTGAATGTCTGTGTCTCGAGCCATGTTATTGATTTACTTACTGCCATGACTTCCATGGTCAGGCTACTTGTGGTTTCAGTAAAAGCACCAGAGTCCTCCTTCACAATTCTCCCTCCGGTCCCAGCTGTAAAGGCCCATAAGCTTCTCACATGTCGGACGACCGACCCTTCTGTGTAGATGACCGCGTCACCGTCTAGCGAATTCTCGAAAATCAGCGCTTGTACTTCAGCCTCAACAGCAGCCGGATTTTCTTGTCTGCATTTTCTGTCAAGTTGGATGCAAACTGAAAAGGATGTGCAGAAGTCTGTTGGCACTTGCACCCACTCCTCGCCAGGTTCTAAGTCCTCAAGTGAACACACCTGTTGAAGAATGATAGTAATCTTCTTATATATAAAAAAGGATGTGCGTATCTCTGTCCGTATGTCCTTTATACGCTCGCGAACGGCCCATCCGATTGAGATGAAATTTTCTACACGCCTTCCTTTCATTCCAGAGATGCCAACTGTCGTAGTTTTTTTTTCTTCTTCCTCCTCCTCCCTCCTCCCTCCTCCCCCTCCCAAAATACGTACGTCCAGGAAATGGTCTTCTACATAGACACTTCTCTCTGAGGTCCGCGATAACATCGGGAACGAGAACTTATATGACTACTTATATAAATTAAATGAGATGCTTCACACCAGGAGCTGGGCGATGTCGGGCCGGGTCAGACAGACAGACAGACAGACAGACAGACAGATAGTCGGTAACGGGAACGGGAACTTATATGACTACTTATATGAATTAAATGAGATGCTCCCCACCAGGGTCTGGGCGAAGCCGGGCAGGGTCAGCTAGTCTTATATATAAAAAAGACTTGTGCGTATGTATCTCTGTCCGTATGTCCTTTATACGCTCGCGAACGGCCCATCCGATTGAGATGAAATTTTCTACACGCCTTCCTTTCATTCCAGAGATGCCAACTGTCGTATTTTTTTTTTTTCTTCCTCCTCCTCCCTCCTCCCTCCTCCCCCTCCCAAAATACGTACGTCCAGGAAATGGTCTTCTACATAGACACTTCTCTCTGAGGTCCGCGATAACATCGGGAACGAGAACTTATATGACTACTTATATAAATTAAATGAGATGCTTCACACCAGGAGCTGGGCGATGTCGGGCCGGGTCAGACAGACAGACAGACAGACAGACAGACAGACAGACAGACAGATAGTCGGTAACGGGAACGGGAACTTATATGACTACTTATATGAATTAAATGAGATGCTCCCCACCAGGGTCTGGGCGAAGCCGGGCAGGGTCAGCTAGTATAACTATAAAGTGTTTTATTTTTCTGGATCCCACAGGCCAAGATCAATAGAGGGAGACATAAAGCACACAGAGAAGACAGAGACACGGATGAATGAAAGTGTGAATGACACGGAGGGAGCAGCCGAAGGTGGCTAAACATATGACGGATCGGCGTGAGATGGCCAGGACTTAATACTACATTCTGGCATAAAGGACAGGAAGAAATTAGCCACTGTCATAAAGAGATATTTTCTGTGAATGATCAACCTTGGCCGGTCTCTCTGGCTGTGGGGTTACAACACTTTCTCTCTGTAATCCCGTTTATCACGCAGAGTCTCGCAGCGGAGCGAGAACTGAGGTGGTTCGACCCCCGCTCGTGACTTGCGGATACTGAGCCGGCCGCTCAGAAAGCAATGGCAAACTACTGAGCGTAATCTTGCCAAGAGATCAACAGACAGCTGAAAGATGCTGCTGTTGACAGCTAAGTCCTGTAAAAGGATACGCAAAACATTATGATCAACCTTGACGGGAGCTGATTGCCAACATTACAAAGCTTCGACCTACTATAAGCAAAGCTCCTAACATTTTACACCAACTACGGGATTCTCAGCTGTGTGACGGAATTTCCTGTTCTGGAAGAACAATAACAGAAGACACACAAAAAAAAAAAAAGTGAACTCAATACAACAATGGCTTTATTAAACTAACAGCTACAAGCACAGGATCTTCCGCGTATTATAATGCTTGTATAACCGAAATGTTGATAAGAGAAATAGATACTTCTTCTTCTGCGTTCATCCGGAGGTTTTTTTTCCGAACGTGATTGCGTTGTGCCTGTTTACAGCAGATCTGCGTTCTTGCGCCGTTGGGCATTTGTTGACCGGATTAACCTTCTCGGAGAGAAATAGATACATTGATAGAAATTTTAGTAACAGACCGAGTTATGCGATTAAAGTATAGCGAAAGTCATCTATCAGACACATAATCAGCTACATTATCGACCCCATCTCATGCTTGTCAATGTCGAAAACCAAACGTATTTATTGTAACATTAAATTGACTTATTAGTGAGTCTTATAATTTATATCAATAGGCAGAAATAATATGTACACTACATTATGTATTTTAAAACAACAGGATCAACTAAATGAGGAGAAACTCTAAAAGTACTGTCGAGTTTTGGTCATAGACCATAACTTTAGGAAGGAAAATTCCCAACTGCACCTCCTAGTGGTAGAGGATGGACAATTACGCAGCAGTCGGGACCGAGTATCCACCAGAATAAGTGGACAATTCTGCAGCTGAGCAGAGTAGGACACACACTTGTCCAGACAGTCGGCAATGGCTGTCAAAGGCAGAGTTAAAGGACCACCATGTGCATTTGGTTTGGAAGTCAAGAGGAAACCACCACATTATCTTCCAAAGATTTTATAGCAACACAAATTTCAGAGATAGTGAACGACGTTAATGGTTGTCTTGGGACATCCTCGTGCGGACAGTCATGAGCCATAAGTGACACCAGACCGTCATCCAGCTACTGATGGCAAAACCATACCCAAACTAAATAAATGTAGAGTAGAAAAAACAATAAATTCCACATTTTACATACACATTATGTGCCCCTAGCACATTATGGGTTGTCGTCTGTGGTTTAGGGGTAGTAAACGCAGTTTTTCAATCTTGACATACCGGGTTCCAAGTCAGTCAGACGGAGCCGATTTGGAAGCAGATCGCTTTGCGTTGATTTTCACAATGGTATGAGCATCGGCCGATTATAAAGCAATGACGAAATGCTGAAATTGCCTAGAAAATTACAAACACCCGAAAATGTTGGAGTTGATTCCAACGTACTGTAAAGGACATACAATTAACTTTAATCACAATATGTAATATAAAATAGGGGTGTTGTAGTTGAATCAAAATCACATAACAGACAACAATTAATAGTTCATTAGTTTATGCTGTTTACATTCCGATTAAGTTGCTTTCCTTCCTATGTAAAAAAATATGTGGATCATCACTAGCACAAGATTTGATACTATGTGTCAATATACAATATTTGATCCAGTTCTATCCTTCTCTCAAGAAGTTCATTTTGTTTAGCCAATATGGCGGGAAATATCAATATAACAGCAAACAGTCGCACATTAATCACAATTTCCCCAACTCAGTTATAATTTAGTGCGTAATCAAAAATGTATGGGGAGTAAAGTTCTCTGGGCATCCTGTTAATACATCCAGGATCACAAACTTATAAATCAATACGCTTTCAGTCTTTGACTGTCCGAATTGTCCCTGGAATTATCTTTCGATTTCCACGAGTCCTTGGGGTTGGTAAGCACGTCTGCGTTAAGTGTTGTCTCCGTGAAAGGTTTCTTCTTGTTGTTGGTCGTCTCGGCAACAGGTTCTGCCACGGTCAGACCACTCAGCTGCGTGATTACACGCTGATCACATGGATGTTCAGCGCGTGCTTCAGAATAATTCACATTCAAGGGTAGTCTGGAAGAAGCGTCGTTTGTTGGTGCAGGGTTGTTGTCACTGATCTCATCGACTGTTGATGAACAGCTGCAAGAGGTTGATGGAGTGTTTACCAATAATGCGCACTGTTGCTTAGAATGAAGTTTTGGTTGTTGTTCCTGTTTCTCTTCGCTTACTTTACTCAATCTGTGATGGGCGAAAGAAATACTGCTGATGTCTTTAGGACTGAAGTTAAAAGAGAAGCGTTTGCCAGCAGCATTTCTGAGTATTCTGAGATCTGTGGGAGGTGGTGTTGGAGGTCGTCCTCGGTTGATGCGAAACATATCTTCAGGACAGGTATTGGCGCGTCGTCGAGGAGAAGGGGGAATGAGAAACGAATCTTCCTCATCATCGTCTGAGCGTCCGCCATCACGACAGTCTTCTCCAGTCACGGTGATTTCTGGTACAGTGTTAATGTGAATGTGAAGACCAACAGGATCAGAGTTGGCCCTTGGACGCTTGGTTTCATCCACGCTCAAATATTGCGGACTTGGCGTCTTGTCTGGTGATGATTCTTGTGCTAGGTCTAATGTTTTGGTTGATTCTCTGAATTGAGCCATCACGTCTTACAGTCCTTGTGTTTATAATCTGGCAAAATAAAGAAAAAACCACGTGTTAATTAATCATTGACTAGTAATGGACTGTTAATTCTCAGTAAGACAGATTGAAATAACGACATCACTGGATTATGTTAGGTACTGACTACATATCCGTGTTATCTTATAATATGTGCCGTCTGGCAAGTGTGTTAGTCTAATTACGAAAGCCGCTTAGTTATTACGTCAATTATTATGTCACCATTTAATTACGTGAAATATTAACATATGCGACTTATAGCTAACATTCCTATTAATCTTACCAGGTTTAAAAATCGCAAAATACGCAATTTGTGACCTGACACTAAAACTATGCTATCTTTGTTTGTACTGAGTACCTTCCGGTGACCTTGTGTCTGGCAGCTTGAAACGTCTGCGGTATGTGTCGCATTTAGTCTGGATAACCAGAATACAATTTCAGACGCGACAGACAAAAGGTCACCGGAAATGTACCCAGCGTAAACCAATATGGCATGATTTGTGTGTCAATCTCTTTTTTGTTTGTGCTAGTTTGATTCTGGCTCTTATAACTAAAAACAATATTAACGATTTAATATTCTTATTCTTTTTATTCGCTTGCTTGAACTCAAGCGTAGTCCTTAATACTGTTAAAAGTAGTTAGGGACTGAATTTTGCATGTGGGTTCGCTTTCCCTTTTATCGGTGTCCCTCGCATTCAGGCGAACCCACTCCGACTTCAGAGGTAACAATTTAATCGAAACATAGCATGTTTTCATAGTTAGATTTATTGCAGTGTGACTGAGTAGATTTTCTATACATGTAGACGTATTTAATTCATTCACAACACTACATGTTGAGAACTCTAGATGTGATGACGCGCTTGTTGAAGTCATAATTACACACTTCAGCTTAGCTTATCTATAACTAGCTGACCCTGCCCGGCTTCGCCCAGACCCTGGTGGGGAGCATCTTATTTAATTCATATAAGTAGTCATATAAGTTCTCGTTCCCGTTACCGACTGACTGTCTGTCTGTCTGTCTGTCTGTCTGTCTGTCTGTCTGTCTGTCTGTCTGTCTGTCTGACCCGGCCCGGCATTGTCCAGCTCCTGGTGTGGAGTATCTCATTTAATTCATATAAGTAGTCATATAAGTTCCCGTTCCCGACTGTCTATCTGTCTGTCTATCTGTCTGTCTGTCTGTCTGCCTGACCCTGCCCGGCTTCGCCCAGTCCCTGGTGGGAAGCATCTCATTTAATTCATATAAGTAGTCATATAAGTTCCCGTTCCCGTTACCGACTATCTGTCTGTCTGTCTGTCTGTCTGTCTGACCCGGCCCGACATCGCCCAGCTCCTGGTGTGAAGCATCTCATTTAATTTATATAAGTAGTCATATAAGTTCCTGTTCCCGACTGTCTATCTGTCTGTCTGTCTGTCTATCTGTCTGCCTGACCCTGTCCGGCTTCATTAAATTCATACAACAAAAAAAATGTAACTTAAAAGAACGTTCTACCACACACCATCCATTATTTTTAATGAAAACTCTTTCTAATCACCTGCATGACTACAGTAACTTCTTAAGCAAAAAAAGATGAGTTACAATGTTATGCATTGTGCATCATTTTTATGAAAACTTTGAAAATGCCTTACAGATTGTATCATTATTTATTATAACTCATATGCCGGTACATAACTATGGACAAAGAGTTTATAAATCTTTGAAAACGATGCCACAATATGACTATAAGTTATACAGAAAAGTTATGCCCCTTGAAATAACTTTTACAGAGTTAGGTCCCCTGAGATATATGAAATTATGATGAAAAATGAAAAATGAAATAATACTGAGTAAGCAGGCGATTTCACACTAACAAAATATCACAGTTGACAGCTCTGGAATGAAAGGAAGGCGTGTAGAAAATTTCATCTCAATCGGATGGGCCGTTCGCGAACGAATAAAGGACATACATAGATACAGAGATACATAAATACGGACGCACATCCTAATTTATATATAAGATAAACAATGACGCAAACACTCATCAAATAGATACGGGTTTTATATTGCTGTCTAAATAAGCAATGTTATCTCCATGTTTATTTACTTAAAGCAATTAATCGCATTTTGCAGTCTAAGAATACTATTAGCTGTGAGACAGTAATATTCAGCTTGTGGTATGCGTAGTTCAATGCAGTGTATGAAGACATTTAAGAAATAAGTAAAATGAATACTCAAAAATATGCACAAAGTGGACAAGCAGAAAAACCACTGCTTTTAATTACCGAATAACATGTTTGATACCGACCACATCTATATTTGATTAAACACCTCACAGAAAATAGATACTTGACTTCATCCTGATTTAGAAATAAATCAATACCAAATACAACGATCAAAAGAAATGACTCAGTCTACAATGTAATGCAGCATTACACTTCCATAACATTCTATTGAAAAACCGAGGAAACAAGGAACCATATAAGAAAGCTAGAAGCTACGCTCTACTGGTCAGTACTGTATTCATAACAAACAATTACTAAGAAAAATGTCATATGCTAAATGACAAATGTAAATAGGAAAGCAAAGACATTAATGCTAACTAAAATTCTGCATGAACAGAAAACTGATGTTTACTGAATCCAAAAATACAACAAATAAGTATAACTGTAGACCTGGAAAAGGGAAGATATATATACAACACGACAATACAACGTATCAAATATGTGCAAACTTCAATTATAAATACGGAAGGCAATGCATATGAATTATAAATTTTTTAAAAATTACAAATTAATATATCATAATATGCATTTATAAAGTTTGAACGGAGTCTATGTTTATTGTTATGTGTTATTTATATAATGCGAATAATTAATACATGACATGGTTTTGAGCTTCGAAATAAAGCATAGCACAAAGATCATGCCCTCCAAATCACCTCTACATCTTCTTCTTCTTTCGTTCGCTTGAAATATGTCTATAACTGCAACGTTCTCTCTTGTATAAATTTAACTGTCGTTTTTAGTTCACTCAGCGGTCCATAGAGTTTATCTTCCACTGTTGACTCTGTAGGCCAGAAGGTGTGCCTAGATATGTTATATTTTGGGCAGTCTTGGAGTATGTGATCTGCTGTCTGCGACGCCAATCGACATGTGCACATGGCTGTTTCACCAATCTTGAATGTTTTATACATGTGGTTGCGTAATCTATTGTGTCCTGTTCTGAGGCGCAGAATAATGACTTGTTCTGGTCTGTCCATAATGTGGTGGTCATCTTGAGCAGGTTTTGGTGGCTTTCTGACTGATTTGATCATTCTTTTCTTATGGTGGTATGTAACAGGCATATCAGGCTGTTCTTACTTTGCTCCTTCCTTAGCCAAACGACAAGTTATGTCATTTCCGGGTATTCCTCTGTGGGATGGTATCCACTGTATGGTGACCTTATGCTGATTGCTAAGTTCAGAAAGTAGTGTCCTTAGTACTGGTAATTTCCCAGACAGGAGCGCCTCGAGTACTGATATTGCATCTGTCGATAGCACCACAGGTTGTGTACCATGGTTGGTATTTAGTAATTTCTCTGTTGCTAATTGAAATTTCCTTTGAAATTTGGCTTTTGCGAGCTGGAATTTATTGTGGTGCTCTTGGCTGGGTGTGGCCTCTACTTGCTTTCTACACACTTCCACATTATTATGCAATTGTTGCAGTTCACTACTACAGTAGGGCTTATAATGTTTATGGGCTCCTCTTGGTACTGTTTTCGTGCTGCCTGTAGTATGCATTTCCCAAACGCAATATGTTATGAGGTATTTAACAAAATAATATCTTAATTTGCAAAGAGTATATTTTTGGCAATTGAACATATTGATTTGCACAAAATGATTTTTCATCTATGTGTATTGACACATTCCTGACATGTATCGTCTTTCACATTAAGCATTACGCATAGAAGGAGCGACAGTAACACGACCACGCCAGTAGTTTTGCATACTGATGTGTCGACATTATTTTAATTCATTGCACCGTTTTGCGAGAGAAAGAAATGAAATTGGAACTGCTGTAAAGCTGTAAATGAGTTAATTAACAAAAACAATAAGTAGAATTTAGAAGCTTTACAAGAACACAATCACAAATTGCAGTATGGACGTTAAGGCTGGAGCCATCGTCAGCGCACAAACAATAAATAGAAAGTGATACAACAACATACACAATATATAGAAGTCGCTTAGTTTCCGCGAGAAAGGAATCATGTATTTGTTTTTTAAAAATATATATTCGGAAATCTGTAAGTGTCCCAATTAGGATCACCTATCTTTCATTAGCTGAAAACTAAACATTTTTGAGTTTGCAATTAGAAGCAATTATAAGTAAAACCAGGTCTCCTTAAAAAAGTTGACACAGCCAAAAATTTTAAAAAATAAAATATTGTCCCGAAGCAGTTTCTTGCTACGGGTCTGTGATGTGATAGCGCTATCATATTTTGTAGGCCGAGAGCAATAAGGAATAAGTTGCCAATCTTTCCCTCTATTTGGCAGGCAACGAGCTAAGCCGCCAGCCCGTGTCCGACCGTTCTAATGGTTTTACCAGTTAAATTCGCTATCATTTTCGCTAATGCACTAGACCAGCCTCAAATGGGTGCCAGAAAGTTAATTAGTTAGTCGCGGTTCCAACTTTACTGCAAAGTGTCACCCCCAAATGCTTCGTTCCTGTGCCAGTGAATATCACGCCCAATATCACGCCCAATTCTCCACACTGCCCCACGTGAAAAGTGGAACAATCAGCAGTACCGACAAACCAACAGCATGCACAAGCAAGCACATGCATAAGGCCACTGCTAAAATACCGACACAACAGTCAGCCACGAGAATTACAGTTCATCGTCTATAGAAGCGGTAGTCACTAGAAAAGCAGCATCTTCACACACATTACTGCATAATGCGAAATTAGGTAGTTCAGCAACTGATCGCCGCGATTTTCTGAACATGCAGTACACAATACAAACAACCACGGACAGATGTAAAAGCACTCCACTCGAAATCCACAGCTCAGTGTCGCTCCAAACACTTAACTCGGTAGCTGGGCGCCAGAAAATGTTGTGGGAAGTAAAGGCGTCCGAATTTATATTCACCAAATCACCCATCGGGGGCCAACTGGTCTATAAAATTATAGGCTAGCACTATAAATCCATTCAACTTAAAGTGTTGGAAAATAGTTCCTTTACTTAAGTAGATGAGTCACCTGCACAAGAAATACATGAATGATTTTATTAAATCAGCATCTGCTGAAAAATATTTTGGGACTAAAGAAATGAAAAAGTGACATACAATGATAAATCACGAAGTGTTAGCTGTACGGTAAGTTGTGTGACAAAATGTCAAATGTATAAGACTCATCCTCAACAGTATATTTATAGTATGTATTGATTCTGATACAGTGCATTCAGGCGTGAAAGGCAACAAGCCAGTCGACCGGTTGGTGAATATGATGACCGAGGTGGGAAGGGTAGGGTATGGACAAAACATCATCGATGCCATTAGAGACGCTGGACGTACAGAAGACATTAAAGACACGAAGGACGCTGCTTCATAGACCAGCGTTAAGGAGATAGAGTTGAAGATGTGAGCCACCAGACATGAACAGCACAAGATATTTTATTAACCAACACAGAACAGGTACAAACAGTCGATATACGCTGGCGGAGATGTTAAGGAGCAGATCGTAGCACCTATGAACCTATCCGGAGTGCGTTAACGATGATCATCACTAATCAATAATCACTGATTTTGGTACAATGAGAGATCCAGGTCGATGCATGGAGTCGTGCACTAAGGTGACTATCTCATAGTGGCATCTGAAAGAGAAGATTTTATCACTAATGGTGATGGTCTTTGAAACGCATTGATTAATCAGTTATGTAATCTATAACAGGTACTTCCACAACCGAAACTTCACTGAATCATTGCTTTGAAACATGATTTCCCATTGCTTGTGACAAGAGATCGTATGGATACTTTTAATGAGTTCTTTTATCTTGACAAATACAGGTTATTGAGTGTTATTGATATTTATTGTTGCTGCTGCTTTAATTGCATTGTTCTTTCAGAATTCATGAGAGAACCAGACAGTGGTTTTCATGTTTGCGAGAGGTAACTTTTGTTACTTTAAATTTTCAGTCTGAAAGAGTTAACGGAATAATGTACAGAACAATGTTTAGTTTCAGTTATGATATAGTGAGTAAGCAATATACAATAACACAAAGTAATGCAGCTTTACAGAAATAATTACGAAACAGAATTGCGAGAAATACAGGACGATGCGGCCACTAACATTCTTCAGCAAACAAATATATACACAAAATATAACATAGATAATCACGGAGAACACCCTTAGTGTCTACATTAAGGCATAAGAACGGTCTGAGAAGAATGAAAAGATGAAAAGATGAGACCAATGAAGAGAAAATGAAAATTTGAAATATTTTGTTTATTTTGGCTACTTATCTCAGAATCCCAGGCTGTAATATTCTCATATTATCACAGCCTGGGATTCTCAGATAAATAGCTAACAACGTTTTCTCAACGTTTTCAAGACAGCCTGCCAGTTTATAAGCTAATGTGAAAGAGTGCATATGTATCCGTACAATCCTTTACCACAACGAGACTTTCACACGCTCTCACATATTCCGCTTCATATGACTAACAGATGGTGACCCCAGGCAGGCTACGAAGCTGGGTAGAGACGTGACAGAAACAATATCCGGTATTTAGACTGAAATCGTTATCAGCGAGCAAACAACACCACTAGACGCGAACGAGACACTACAATCACATGGAATAAATGAGTTGGAAAACTAAATAGAGACTAAATGCATAAGTAGCATGGTAAAAGTTCATTGACGATTTGAAATAAAAAATAGTGTAAAGTGTACACCAAGTCGTAGCTGATAACTAGATTCCATTACCTACTGCAATCACGCAGTCTGTCTGCTAGCCCGGCGGGCATGCGTTCAAATCCCCATCAACACGGATTATACAATAACATGACCTGAGGTCCCACGTCAACCAGGATACAATTAGTACTAGGAAATACAATGAGAAGTAAAAGCAGAGGTCATGAGATTAACCAGATTATAAAAAGAGTGCCGATTTGTCTATAAAATATCGTAGTCGTACCATATACCAGATAAGCCTTAAGACATGTAAATAGGTCATACACACACACACATACACACACACACAAAACACACACACACACACACATATATGCTAGACGTAGAAATGTATCATCACTTCATCGGTATCGGAAGGATATAGAACGAAACGATAAACATGCTGAGACAATTAATAAGGGAACAAGGTACTAACATTCAGAGATAAGCAAGAAATTCTAGACAAGAGGTACGGCGATGGAGGCCTGCGAAATGAAGAATTTACAACAAAGTATGAAACAAAATTGAATTTAAAAAAAACAAACATTACATTCAAATATGCTCTGTAAAATCGAATTGAACTGTGTTAATTAATATACAGTAGGCCAGAGTCCTTTTTTAATATACTTAGATGCCCCAGATAAAGAATGACCATAAGCAAGGCATCTTTGTTAGAATAAATGCAAATGAAAAAAAACACACACACACACACGCACGCACGCACGCACGCAAGCACGCACGCACGCACGCACACACAAACAGTAAAGGGCCATTTTCTACGTCCCTGTGCGTATTGCATTTATACTGCTAACCGCATATTTCTATAGACCAATCGACACATAAAGCGCTATGTTGTCCATATTATCCCCCGGCGCCTCTACTTTTAAAAGTATCGTGCGGTACACATTTTAAGCTGGGTTGATCTAACGCCCCAGGTCAATTTTTAAAAAAAATGATTTCTGGCTCATAAGCGATTCGTATAATGGCCACCGGACCGACAAGGTAGTGTTCTAGCCACTGCGTTACAGAAGTTCTCTTTGAGAATACGTAGTGACATGACAACAGAAACACCAGCACAAGAACACACACACACAAATGCCCATACTGAAAGTCTAGTGTGGTTAGCTCTGTTGTACAGGTGACAATGTTGAACAATGGATAATGACATGGTGAAGAAACTGTATGCAGTACAGTTTGGCATTTTAAAGACATGTTGAGAATATGCTGGACAGAGAAGATACCAAACATGAAAACAATGACATCTGTTAGCTTCGCTAGAGAATTAGAAGACAATTCATAACTAAATAAAAAAAACAACTAAACTAATGGAATTTATAGGCCATATCAATAGAAAAGCAGGCGCGTTAGTGTAATAGTTAAAGGGCTACCCTGGTACTGTTATGCGAGAGATAATGTTATGTTTGATGCGCATACTCCACGAAATCTGGATACCCGCGTTTGCCGTCCGCTATGTGAGGGAGAGACTGTCCACCTACATCCCCATGCATTTAGGCCTACAACATGTGTTTTTACTGCCACATCAGAAATCCCTAGCAGGTTCTGTTTGTTAAATCAACGGAATAAGTGGAATAGTGAAATTCGCCTCATATGGGAAAATACTGAGTAAGACAAGCAATTCAAATCACAAAATATATGGAAGGACAAAGAATGATATAAGCAAATCTGTTAATATATCGGAGAAGGAACAATGGGCATTGAACGATCATGATTGTCAATGTTTATTTCAGGTCAGGTATCCCCCCAATAAAGAAAAGAAAGAACAAAGTGATTTTACATTTTGATATTAATGCATCTCTCTTGGATTGTATAACATATGACACGGCCCGGCTTCGCCCAGACTCTGGTGGGGAGCATCTCATTTAATTCATATAAGTAGTCATATAAGCTCCCGTTCCCGACTGTCTGTCTGTCTGTCTGTCTGTCTATCTATCTGTCTGTCTGTCTGTCTGTCTGTCTGACCCGGCCCAGCCCATGATGGAGAGCATCTCATTTAAATCATATAAGTAGTCATATAAGATCCCGTTCCCGACTATCTGTATGTCTGTCTGTCTTGGGTAAATGGAGGAGGGAGGAGGAAGAGGGAGGTGGAGGAGGGAAGAGGAGGGAGGAGGAATAGGAGGGAGGAGGAGGGATTAGGAAGAGGAGGGAGGAGTAGGGTGGAGGAGGAGGGGGAGGAGGAGGGAGGAGGAAGAGGGAGAAGGAGGGAGGAGGAGATCGCAGGAGGAGGAGGAGGAGAGGGAGGAGGAGGGAGGAGGAGGAGAGAGTAGGCGGAGGGAGGAGGAAGAGGGAGGAGGAGGAGGGAGGAGAAGGAGGAGGGAGGAGTAGAGAGCGGGAGGAGGCGGAGGGAGGAAGAGGGAGGAGGAAGAGGGAGAAGGAGGAGGGAGGAGAAGGAGGGAAGAGGATGAGAGGGAGGAGGAGGAATGTGAAGGGAGGAGGAGGGATGTGAAGGGAGGAGGAGGGAGGAGGTAGAGGGAGGAGGAGGAGGATAGAGGAGGAGGAGGGATGAGGAGGAAGAGGGAGGAGGAGGAATGTGAAGGGAGGAGGAGGGAGGAGGTAGAGAGAGGAGGAGGAGGGAGGAGGAGAATGGAGGAGGAGGGATGAGAAGGAGAGGGAGGAGGAAGAAGGAGGAGGGAGGAAGACGGATGAGGGGGAGGAGGGAGGGGTAGGAGGGGGAGGAGGAGGAGGGAGCAGGAGGAAGGAGGAGGAGGAGGAAGAGGGAGGAGGAAGAGAGAGGAGGGAGGAGGAAGAGAGAGGAGGGAGGAGGAGATAGGCGGAGAGAGGAGGAGGAGTAGGGATGAATAGGAGGGAGGAGAAGGGAGGAGGAGGGATTAAGAGAAAGAGGGGGGAAAGGGGAGAAGGAGGAGGGAGGAGGAGGAGGAAGAGGGAGGAGGAGGGAGGATGAGGAGGAGGGAGGAGGAGGAGGGAGGATGGTGAAGGAGGAGGAGGAGGAGGGTGAAGGAGGAGGGGGAGGAGGGAGGAGGAGGGATTAGGAAGAGGAGGGAGGAGGAGAACGTAGGTGGGGGAGGATGAGGAGGGAGGAGGGAGAGGGAGGAGGAGGGAGGAGGAGGAGAGAGGAGGAGGGAGGAGGTGGAGGGAGGAAGAGGTAGAAGGAGGAGGGAGAAGGAGGGAGGAGGAGACAGGAGGAGGAGGAGGGATTAGGAAGAGGAGGGAGGAGTAGGGTGGAGGAGGAGGGGGAGGAGGAGGAAGAGGGAGAAGGAGGGAGGAGGAGAGAGGAGGAGGAGGAGGAGGAGGAGAAGGGAGTAGGAGGAGGGAGGAGGCGGAGGGAGCAGGAAGAGGGAGGAAGAGGGAGGAGGAAGAGGGAGAAGGAGGGAGGAGAAGGAGGAGGGAGGAGTAGAGAGTGGGAGGAGGGAGGAGGAAGAGGGAGGAGGAAGAGGGAGGAGGGAGGAGGTAGTAGGATGATTGATTGCCATCCCACCAGGTTAATATGTTATCGCGGACCTCAGAGAGAAGTGTCTATGTAGAAGACCATTTCCTGGACGTACGTATTTTGGGAGGGGGAGGAGGGAGGAGGGAGGAGGAGGAAGAAGAAAAAAAAACTACGACAGTTGGCATCTCTGGAATGAAAGGAAGGCGTGTAGAAAATTTCATCTCAATCGGATGGGCCGTTCGCGAGCGTATAAAGGACATACATACATACATACATACAGAGATACGCACATCCTAATTTATATATAAGATTATTATGTCGTCTCATGTTAATATAAGACATATTCCTGGTAACTTCTCTAAAGTTGAATCAAATCAAATCAAATCACATCTAATCTAACAGGGGTTGATTTACGTAACATACAAATGCAGACTATTGTATATAGTTTATGCTGCGCAAGCAAACAAAAACCCAACCGTGTGAACAACGATAAACTTACCGCTACCCCATTTACAACCAGGACAAAAACTGCTATACAGTTAACAGTTCTTAGCAGCAAATGCATTCAAGATGAATCCACGGTGCTTATCTAACAGTGCAGACTCATTGGCATAATTGAACCCAGGGATTCTTAAAGTAGAGGCCGCGACCCTTATAAAAATAATTGGAGGTCGCAGAATCATTTGCTAATATTAAGGTTTATATAATTATTATACATAGTTGATTGTACTTTACAGACCGCCGCTATCAATCCCAGAATGTATTAGCTGCTTGTGAGTTTCTGTGTCTCTGTGTTGAAGGAGTTACGGACGCAATTCGTAATCCCGCATACCGCGTTCGAAACACAGCTGCAGACCATTTGGCAGCAGACCGCCTTGCTATGGTTTTTAATTAATGGTATGAGTGCTGGTCGTTCAGAAAGCAGTGGCAAACTACGGAATCTAAGCTTGGTAAGAAGTCACAAACAGCCACACAAATTGTGGCGTTAACTGCAACGTCCTGTAAAGGATATGCAACTAACTTCTTTGTGATGTTCTAGTCAATTTTGCGTATTATCAGTACGTATAACAGAGTGAGGGGATACATAGAGCCTGTTCTTTTGTATGGATGTGAAACTTGGACAATGTGCAGTCAAGCTGAAAAACATCTGATGGCTGCAGAAATGTGGTTTCTGAGGAAAATGCAAAGAATACCATGGACAGATAGAAAAACCAATGACCAAGTACTACAGGAGACAAATGAAAATCGTAAATTGATTAGAGAAATTAGACGTAGACAGTCAAAATTTGTTGGACATGTTATGAGAAGAAATGGATTGGAGAACTTAGTGACAACTGGCAAGATCGAAGGGAACTGACCAAGAGGAAGACCGAGAGGAAAATACCTGGATGGCTTGGCCACATGGCATGGACGAAAAGGAACACTGAGCTGATCAACGACTCTGGTGATCGAGTGAAATGGCAAGTCATGACCGCTCAAGCTTTCCGGCATGACACATGCCTGATTGATAAGAGAGTGAAGAATCGATACATAAAAACAGTGTAAAATTGGAACTATTTCAGAAGTGTACTAACGCAAAGTCTATACGAAATCTGGCAAGATCGCCGGTTCAGGCAGCATCGCAAGAGAAAAGATTAATGCTTTAGAAGAATATGGAATAGATAAAATTACCAGACTGTTGAATACACTATATGATACTTGAAATATTCCTCATAAGTTCCACTAATTTTATTCATACTTTGGCCATGTTATTATACGGAATATGACTTATCTATTTATTCAGAGGCCTGCCAGGTCATATCTTAGTTGTTTGTAAATAACATCTCTATTATCGTCCAGTTTGTCTCTGCTGAATTATGTTCTCAGAAACTGACAATATCATAACTCTGTAATGTGTGCACGCCGGTCTCCCGTTTCTAGGGGTTACACGACTTTCTCCGTAATCCCGTATACTCTCGTGAGTAACGTGACATGAGCGAGTATCGGTAGCGGTTCTCTCCGCGTCGGTAACTTGCGAGATTTGTAAGCCGTTCGCTCAGAAAGCAATGGCAAACTACTGAGCGTAATCTTGCCAAGAAATCAACAATCAGCAGAAAGATGCTGGTGTTGATAGCGATGTCCTGTAAAGAATATGCGGAATAAAATATGTGTATTCCAGCAGGTCCCCTGCCTTACTCTTTGGCTGCTTTACGAAATACCCCTCGCCCCAGTGGTACTTGTTAGTATGCAATCTGTGGCAAAATCATGTGCACTAGCTTTTCCATGATTGATGTCACTAATTGTTTTATCCGTTGAACTGAACTTTCTTGAGTCTTTCTCTCTTCGGTTTTTTTCAATCCGTCTTTCTGATTACTTTACATTCTTTGTTTCTAAATTGCTTTATTGTATTACTGTTTGTTTGTTTCTCTCTTCGTTAATTGTTTTCTGTGTTTGCTGTTTATTCTTTTTTTTCTGTTAATCTTTTGCACTTATTTTATGCAGAGTTTATTTTTTCTTATACCTTTGTCTCGTTTTCTTTTATTTTATTCTGTTATTGTTAATCTTTCTTTCTTTCTTTCTTTCTTTCTTTCTTTCTTTCTTTCTTTCTTTCTGTATCTCGTTTGCTGCTGTCTGTTTGGCTGTCTTTCTTTTCCATTGTTTGTTTCTTATATTTTTAGGTTTGTTTTTCTCCGTGAAGATGGGTTAATTAAGCTCTCAGTTCTCAAATTAGAATAATATGTTTGTGTCACGTGTGCAGACGTGATTAAAAACAACCCGAAGAAATTCATAAATGTCAAAAGAGTCCCATAAGCATGAAGGGATCAATACCCCATATACTTTAATGATATGTGGAGGGTTGTTTTGGGCTGTTGCAATCAATTCTGAAATAATATAATCACGTTTGAAAGACTGCGGTTGCAATCAACTCACACATACTGCCAGGACGCACGGGCTGGGTTGATTGTTACTTCTAGAAACCTCTAATGAAGGTTACGAAGGCCAACGACAAGATTTGTCACGCAAAAGCGGCCGGGTAGACGGTGTAACAAATAGAAATGGGGACAACGATTGAGAAATTCACCGTAGAGTTGAAAAACACCGGAGTTTAAATGTGCAGGGTGTGTTTTTTCTAAGAGAGAATTTAATGCAGAAAATGTAACGAAATCTATGTTATTAAAGAAGTGTATTGCAAACAAGCCCTGTTGCATGTTGGTGGGTGTCGTTATCTGTTGCATGGTGGTGGGTGTCCTTATCTGTTGCATGGTGCAGGGTGTCCTTATCTGTTGCATGGTGGTGGGTGTCCTTATCTGTTGCATGGTGGTGGGTGTCCTTATCTATTCCATGGTGGTGAGTGTCCTTATCTGTCAAGACTGCGGTCTGGGTCTGCTGATCAGTACGGCTCTCGAGTCAACCCAGCCTAATAAAAATGGGTACTGGTGAATTTTCTGGGAAGTGGTTGAGCAAGAAAGGCGACAAGGAAGGGAACTGGTAAATCCATCCCAGATATCGAAGTGGTCAAGCCGTTTGACTCGTGCTCCGAAAGTTGTGGGTTCGATTCCGGGCCGCGTCCTTCGGTTTACGAGTTAAATGTTTCGGAGACTCCTGTGGGTCGTCGCTAAAAGCTACGGAGTTCGTGCTTTGTACGACGCTTTCCGTGCTGCGGAAAGAGACCGAGCCATATGGGATAAAACCCGGTGCAATGAAGTCGACCCTGTCGACTTTTAAGCGACTTTTTTTAAGCCTCGTATACATGTGATGGCTTCACGCCTTAAAGACAGTATTTTCTATGGGGCTAGTAGAAAAATCTATCTCCCCAGCTATATCTACGACCTGCTGTCGTGGTTTCAGGTTATTCTGATTGGGGAGGCTGAACTGGTAACTCACTTGCCAAAGGGTGTTCCATAGGCTACATTTTACCAAACATAAACAAACGAAATACATTGTGTTAAAGCGTTGGCAATACTAAAACTTGCGTCTGACGATGTTTATGAGTGAATGCGGCATTGGTAATATCAAGGAATATGACTTAACCAAGGCAGTAAATCAAATGTGTAAATAAAGGCAGTACAAGATGGTAAAGCACATGAGTAAACGAAATGAGTGAAACTAAGAGAGTAACTCAAGTGAGTAAATCCAGTAAGTAAACAGAGGCATTACAACAAGGGACATGAGTAAACCACATGAGTAAACCAAGTGAGTAAACCAAGTGGGTGAAACTAAGAGAGTAACTCAAGTGAGTAAATCAAGTAAATAGAGGCATTACAACAAGGGACATGAGTAAACCACATGAGTAAACCGAGTGAAACTAAGAGAGTATCTCAAGTCAGTGAAACTAAGAGACTAATTCAAGTAAATCAACTTAGTAAACCAAATGGTGGGCCCAAGTCAGTAAACCAAGTAAATAGACCAAGGCAGCAGCGATGTCCTTAAAGAATATGCGAACCAAAATAAAATGGCTAGCCTACCTAAGTACGTGAGGGCTACAGGAAATAACCACCAGTTCCTTAACGTACAGAACCGATGACTACGATAAACGGGACGTGATAGTCAATTCAAACACCCAAGGTCATCCTATTAATCCACAACAGCCTGATTCTATTCCAGGCAACTCGATCACATCTCGTGACACTGGATTAAATGGAACCAGGGCGAGAAAGTGCGCCATCCTCGATTAAACCTAATTTACTCGTGATTCTTGAGCTTTAAAGAAAAAAAAAAATACTTTGGCACGCAATGACAAAATACACAGATTAAACCAGCTTTCGTGATGGTATGTGTATTTACTATACCTGTCATTATGTACCGTACTATAATGAGAAAGTTGACATGGGCATAGCAGGCACATATGATTGGCAGGGTGTAGAAATATTGAATGCGACGGGTTTACCTGTAATGTTATAATGTTGATTCTATTATAATCAATTAGTCAATCAATCAAGAGGACACTGAACATGGATATTGATTAATGAAGCAGTACACTGAAGACACCGCGCTCCCTGGCGAAGAGATTTAACCACGCTGTACGTAATCCCGTATACTCTCGTGGAAACCACAGCTGCGCGAAATTCGGCAGCGGATCGCGTCGCGCTGGTTCTTTTATCTTGACAAATACAGGTTATTGAGTGTTATTGATATTTATTGTTGCTGCTGCTTTAATTGCATTGTTCTTTCAGAATTCATGAGAGAACCAGACAGTGGTTTTCATGTTTGCGAGAGGTAACTTTTGTTACTTTAAATTTTCAGTCTGAAAGAGTTAACGGAATAATGTACAGAACAATGTTTAGTTTCAGTTATGATATAGTGAGTAAGCAATATACAATAACACAAAGTAATGCAGCTTTACAGAAATAATTACGAAACAGAATTGCGAGAAATACAGGACGATGCGGCCACTAACATTCTTCAGCAAACAAATACATACACAAAATATAACATAGATAATCACGGAGAACACCCTTAGTGTCTACATTAAGGCATAAGAACGGTCTGAGAAGAATGAAAAGATGAAAAGATGAGACCAATGAAGAGAAAATGAAAATTTGAAATATTTTGTTTATTTTGGCTACTTATCTCAGAATCCCAGGCTGTAATATTCTCATATTATCATAAGAGACTAATTCAAGTAAATCAACTTAGTAAACCAAATGGTGGGCCCAAGTCAGTAAACCAAGTAAATAGACCAAGGCAGCAGCGATGTCCTTAAAGAATATGCGAACCAAAATAAAATGGCTAGCCTACCTAAGTACGTGAGGGCTACAGGAAATAACCACCAGTTCCTTAACGTACAGAACCGATGAATACGATAAACGGGACGTGATAGTCAATTCAAACACCCAAGGTCATCCTATTAATCCACAACAGCCTGATTCTATTCCAGGCAACTCGATCACATCTCGTGACACTGGATTAAATGGAACCAGGGCGAGAAAGTGCGCCATCCTCGATTAAACCTAATTTACTCGTGATTCTTGAGCTTTAAAGAAAAAAAAAATACTTTGGCACGCAATGACAAAATACACAGATTAAACCAGCTTTCGTGATGGTATGTGTATTTACTATACCTGTCATTATGTACCGTACTATAATGAGAAAGTTGACATGGGCATAGCAGGCACATATGATTGGCAGGGTGTAGAAATATTGAATGCGACGGGTTTACCTGTAATGTTATAATGTTGATTCTATTATAATCAATTAGTCAATCAATCAAGAGGACACTGAACATGGATATTGATTAATGAAGCAGTACACTGAAGACACCGCGCTCCCTGGAAAATGTTGGTGTTGACTGCAATGTCCTGTAAAGGGTATGCGTGGTAAAGAAAATTGAAGACTAATAAGATGAAACGAGAGTTCAAAATAATTAATTTCCTTAGTAAATGTAATAAACATTATTATGCACGATTTATTGCCTGACATATTTCGCT
The DNA here is from genome assembly GCA_963921405.1 of Cepaea hortensis. NCBI lineage: Eukaryota > Metazoa > Mollusca > Gastropoda > Stylommatophora > Helicidae > Cepaea > Cepaea hortensis. The sequence goes on from OY992877.1 coordinate 72,982,702, forward strand.
GCATCTCGTTAGGTGCATACTGCAGAGTTATATAACATGTGAAGTTAGTACATGAATAATAGATAAGTGGAAATAATTAAAACATTTAATCACAGATGGTGTTCGAGTGTGAAACATAGTAGCCGAACGCGTACCAGTGTGGGTGGACAAGAGAGTTAATCAGTCTTCAGGAATCCCTGAACAGCGGAAAGGCTATAATGTTATATTTATGTTGTCTAGTCTCATCTTCTTTCTTCTACTTCTATGAACGCCAAACAATACACGTGAATGTCTGTATGCGAAGCTGCTTGCCAACACGTAGCAGATCATTTACAAAACGTCGCTCTCATCAGGACTAGCCTACAGGATTCTCCTTTCTGTATCAGTTTCCCTTCTTGTCTTTTTCTGTTAAAAGAGCGCCTTAGGCGATGCTAACCCTAAAAAATCAAATTCTATAATATTTAATTTCTATGTTCTGTTATGGTATAGGATTTGATTCTGAAGACTGATGATTGATAAAATACTAACAAATTGACTTTGTATGTAACGGTTGCCATGGAAACCAAGATAAACAGCGGCCATATTGGATTTCTTAAATGTGATCTAAAACAGTTATTTATTAATTTACAAGCTTCATATTTTGTATATGGGTACAGAAATAGAATATGTACATTCTGTCAGAAGCTTTTAGTGATATCCCTTGGACATTTTTTTCTTCATAATTAAAAATAAATTTCAACATTTTCATTGACAATATTTTTGATTATTTTTACTACTGCACAAAAACTAAATCTTAGTTTTAAAAAAGCTCTTGACAAAATGTACATAATACAATGAAGAATATGTCTGCCATGTTTCATTGTAATATGACTAGCCGTTTTTGAAAAAAAAATGAAAAAAACTAAAAAAAATATGGCAAAATGAGAAAACGGGGAAAAATAAATTATTTTCATGTTTTTTATACTAAAAAAGCTATATTAGGGTCAAATTCAGACTTTTCTGCAATTTTTAAGTTCTGGTAGGCTTTTTGGTGCTTACGAGCATTTGCCAGTTATTGACTTCGTGATTTCTTACGTTGAGCATATGATTGTATGTTAAATTTCTTGGAACAAGGCATTTTTCAATTCGCGTGTGGATCGGTTGCCAAGCGAAAACACAACAAAACAGCCATCTTGGAAACCCACGTGATCAGTTTCCGCCAACGAGCGTTGCGCATTCAGCGAGGTGTTCCATATATGGAATTTTCCGGAAGATTATTGATTCGAAAGAAACTGTCGTACACAGAAGAGCTCTCAATTAAACGAACCCGAAGTTTAACGAACAATTAGGAGAGTTCATGACCTTTACAGTGATGTATGAAATACGCGGATCGCGCGTCGGCAACATATCGTTGCTATGGCTTGAAAAAACGTCAATTTCGTTGCAATTTTCAATAATTAGACAATTCTACACCTAGCGTGGGTTCAGTAACATATGAATATTGCATTAAAATAACAGTTTTTAAAGAAAAACAAGTACCGAATCTGATAGAAGACATGCTAAGGTGTTTAAAAATGAACCATTCCAAAAATAGCCAAACTGACCAAAAATCGTTATTTATTGAGGTTAGCATCGCCTTAAGACGCAGTGGACCTAGCCGAGTCGCTAGAAAGGAGGGTTCTCCTTCAGGAGACCCGAGTTCTAATCCTTGGTAAGGTGTTGATATGTTTCTGTCGGGGGCAACACTAATAAATTAACCCGCACTGTTCGTGGCGATGGCACCGGCCAGGCAACCTTAATTCCTCATGCACAAGACCCCGATCCCCCCTGTCCTACACCATAAGGTAGAATAGGCAGTAGATAACATGACAGGTGATAGATCCCGCTTTATAGACTAATCGGAACTCAGTGGGTAATGTGGTCAGTATCACACTGCCATCGTTACTCTCAATGACATTTTAGACTGGTTAACACGATCCCGAAGCCAGGTCATTAAAAAATAGTTCGACTCCGTCACAATGCAGATCGAGCTCATGACCACCGGACCAGAAGGGGAGAACTAGGCATTACATTACTGTGGGATTCCTCTGTTCTCATGTCTCATGCATGTTCATGTCCAAGGTCCGTGTCTCGTCCTATATCCGGCTTCATCGGGGGCTTGCCTTAATCATGGTCAACCCTTGTTTCCACGTCAATGTATAATTCTCCAGCTCGCTCGAGTCAGCGCTATCGAGAACAAGAACAAGTCACCTAAACTGTAAAATAAACCTGATGCGGAGGGAGAAAATGGCATGTGGCAAGAATAACACCAGAAGACACCCGACATTCAAGATGAACAGCGTGGAAGCAAGCCGCCAAGACCATCAAGAAGATGCGAGAAGAGAACCTGCCTGGGAGCTGCAGCAAAGCGCCAGAACCTCAAGCAACCTTAAAGAGCTACCACTCCTACACCAGCTGAAACCACTCCTGTCGCTGAACCGACACCAAAGACTACGTCGATTGCAACTAAGCCAGCAGCAGCGGAGAAGTCCACAATAAAACTAGCGAGAAGCACCCAAGCAGCTCACCAAAGGCCTCCACATCGGAGAAAACCACAACAGAGGACTTCACCGGCAGAATCCTGCTGAAACAAATCAGCGTATTGGAGGCAAAACTGTCGGCGCTACAAACAGACAAGATACAGTCTGTTGGAAAACGAGCTGGGAAGACACAACATCACCCAGCTACTCAAGACACATGATGGAATAATTGTCTCCATCAACAAGAACTTTAAGAACACCGCACTAATACAGAAGATGTCACAACAAGAGAAAGCCGACATCAAGCTTCCCACGGCGTCACAGTAGAAGCCACTCGAAACCCGCATGATGAAACGATGGGTCATCAAACGAGTCAAGACCCATCTCACCAACGATCAGATTAGAGGAGAGGCTGTCAAGACAGAACTCGACACTCAAGATTACGAGTGCTGAGAGGTTCATCGGCAAGAATAACATCCCCTCCACAGTCGTCATCAACACAACGGAGGACCGAGTGATTCCTCAAACAGTCAGATGGGACAGAAGAGAACTACATACCGAGAGAGCTCCAAGTGCCAGAAGTTTTGGCACACCCGTGCCACGTGCAAAAGTGAGGTAGAGGTATGCAGATACTGCTCTGGACACCACCTTACAGTCAGTGCCCTCAAGTGAAAATCGACACGGTCTTCAGGAGGCCGAACCCAAACAGAAAGACCAAGTGTGTAGGGAGGGTATGAATATCTCCAGAAAGATTGAACCACCGAGCCGACCACGACACAAGCTACCAAAGAAGACCCAGAAGATACGAAAACAGACCACCAAGATACAAGTATAGCTGGAGGAAGGATGACGACCGGTAATCATCCCTGAAGGAAACAACACCATATGACGGGGCGGCCACACAATTACGACAAGCCTTAACAAGTGTGCGGCTCTGTCCAGACATGTACAACCACAAAGATGAAACGAATACAACTGCAGCCATTCAAACTTTCTCAAGAAAGTAGATATACGCATCTATATCTACGAAAGACGAAGCAATAGATACACTATATGGGCCACAACTACAACGAAATCGATACAGTCGATGTTTGAAGGGAGCCATTCATCTCAAGAGCTGGATCTCAATCTGAATCTGCCAGCGAATATCACACAAAAACACCTCAATGTCCCGTGCGAAAAGTGAAAGAGACAGTAGTCCAGACAAAACCAAAAGCACGCACTCGTATGCATGCACAAGGTGGCTGCCAAAATGCCAAAACAACAGTCCGTCACTAGAATTATAGTTTATCGTCGATGGAAACAGAAGTCACTAGAAAAAGCACCTGTTGCACATGCATTACTGCATAAGGTTAACCAACTAGTCCCGCAACTGACCACTCGACATTTTACTTAGTGTGCTGTTCACAACACAAACTACTGACCACCTTGCGCTGATTTTCATGCAATGTTATGAATTCGGTCGTTCAAAATGCAATGGCAAACTACTAAACGTAAACTTGCCAAGAAATCAGAAACAGCCAAAAAAATGTTCGTGTTGATTGCGTCTCCCGTTATAGGATATGTAACTAACTTCAAATGTAACACTGTTTATTGGAGTTTTGCTTGCTGACTCGATGATCAAGTGCTTGAATCCCGATAGAGGCAGGGTTTTTATACAATGAACTGCGGTCCTGCCTACAATGGGTGCCAGGAAATATTCTGGAAGATAAAGCAGGCAAGCGTGATACTGACAACTTCCCGCAACCAGAACGCGTTGATTTGTAAAACTATTCGGCTAACAACAATACTAAGTGGATTTGTAAGCAGTGACCTGATATCACAGCTGGCATAAATTGGGTACTAGGAAATGCATTGGGAAATGGAGACAAGGAAGTAAAGAAGAAGAAGAAGAAGAAGAAGAAGAAGAAGAAGAAGAAGAAGAAGAAGAAGAAGAAGAAGAAGAAGAAGAAGAAGAAGAAGAAGAAGAAGAAGAAGAAGAAGAAGAAGATAGACAAATCAATAGACAAACAGACAGACTAACGGACATACATGAAGACAGATAGCAAGACGACAGACAAGCAAACAATCAGACATGCATTCAGCAATTATATAAGCAAGGAAACAGTTCGACAGACATGGCACACAGAAACGTTTCTAAGTAGGCTGGTTGTAGACACAAAATACAGTAAATCAATCATGCTAATAGAATAAAAAAAATATAATTCAAAAAAAAAAAAAACAATTGCATCACGAAGTCATGACTTGTGACGTTAGATCAGTATAGCAGACGCTGCCAGGACGTGTTCAATTCTACACGCTTATCGACTTGTGCTATTGTGGAAAGAAATCGGTCATGTCTGGCGTAATGGGATTTCAATTTACCGGTTCACGATAAAGTAATATAGTTATTAGTGCCCAGTGTTTACTGCTGAGATTTGTGTTGGCGTTTCTGGTTAGCTACAAATGACAAACCATGAAATGCAAGCAAACAAATGAAGATTGGTTATCGTGGCAAATGTTTGGTTCAGCAACGATTTGATTATTGCTGTTTCTTAATATCCGTCTAATTATTCTGATTTTGTCGTTCTATTGTATGCAGTAATTTTCTTGTAATTCTTATCGGCTAACATTTAGTAACTATGTAAACGTATTGTTTTTCCAGTGTTCCCTTCACATTACTGACAGAAATAAATGCCAAACAATTAAAATATTGTGGGCTTGTAAAAATACAGCTGTTTGTACACAGATATGTTTGAAGAGAACGTCTTAACAAAGCGTAGACCAGACATAAAAGTTATATGTTTGTGGACAACCTTAACTCTTTGTGTACATACCACGTTAGATTAGCTGTTGACTGTATGCATCATGAAGAGCTTGGATGTTATTACGTATTTTATGTTTGGTTTATGCATACCACAAAAATCTGAGAAGCAACGGCTGCAGCAGGATATAACAATTGGAAGTACAGACAGCTAGGTACGTGTAGCTCCTGCGAAAATATGAGATATACAAAACACGGACACATTGTAGATACCTTACAACAGACTCCATAAAGGTTAATATAAATCACAGAGTGAAAATCAAACAAAACAACAAACAATTAAAATATATATAATAATAAAATAATGAAAGAAAAATAAGCATTCTAGGACACAACAAATGACGTATTATATCAAAATACCAAATCAGTGCACAACAGAATTCAGGAACTTACTAATAAAAGAAGAAGTACATCAGCAGGCTGTCTAGAAACTAAGGATGGCAAAACCATAATACAAAAAGATCAGATTCTACATGTATGGTCAGATTATGTGAAAAGCCTTTATGATGATAACAGAGATGAACAGTATGATATTCGATTTAATAATGAAGGACCGCCAATTTTGAAGATGGAGGCTAGGAGTGTCTTAAACATATGAAAGCTGGCAAGACCCCCGGTTCAGATAACATCAGAACAGTAATGATTAATGCTTTAGAAGAATAAGGAATATATCAATTCAACAGACTGTTGAACACATTATACGATACCGGAGATATACCTTCGGAATTATCTAATTTTGTGTTTATTGCAATCCCAAAGAAATAAGAAACCTTGGAATATGATCAACATAGAACAATTAGTATAATGAGTGACATCACAAAGATTTTGCTACGAATAATCATGCAAAGAGTGAGGGAAAAAATTACAACCTGAAATAGAGGAAGAACAATGTGGGTTTGTAGAAATGATGTGCATATGCTGCGATCAGTTACTGAACGTTCGATAGAAGTAAACAAAGATATACATACACAAACGCTTTCGATAGAGTAAGACATGTCAAGATGGTAGATATGCTTTCAGATCTGCAAATTGATGGGGAAAACATTAGACTTATAAAAAAAAATATATTGGAAACAACAAGCTGCCATAATGAAGTGGGACAATATCAGCCAATTAAGAGAGATGTGAGACAGGGATGTGTAATGTCTCCAGATCTTTTTTTCCTATACAGTGAAAATATGTTCAGACATACAGAAGATATAAATGGAATCATCATTGGAGGACGAAACATCAATAACATTAGATATGTAGATGATACAGTATTGATTGCAGACAATGAGCAGGAACTGCAACAATTAGTAGATGCGGTTGTTGCACACAGTGAACAATTGGGGTTAGAATTAAATTGTAAAAAGACACAGATTATGGTCGTAATAGCAAGAAAGAAATACCAAAATATAATATACAAGTAAATGGGAATATTCTTCAACAAGTGAATTGGTACAATTATCTCGGAACAGTCATAACATCTGATGGGAGATGACTTAAAGAGATTAGAACAAGAATCTCCATAGCGAAAGCAGCCTTTAGCAAGATGAAAAACATACAGACCAATAAAAAGATGTCAATGGAAACATGAAAAAGAACGAACGAACGAACGAACGGATTTTATTTTCAAAGGGTAACAAATTGGGCACGCAGGCCCGTCTTACATTCGGCCCCGTCTTACATTCGGCCCTTCCAATCACTAATCTTTCGTTCATCAATAGTGCATAGGAAAAACATTGTGAAATGAATTTTTTAAACATAAACAATGCATAATACCATGTTATGAGACACATCCACCACCCACCCACAAATCCCTCATTCACCCACACATCCCCCACCCAACCACACACACCCTCCCAGGCACACATACATGCCCCCACCAATCCATCACATCCCCACACTACACATCTCCCCACCCACACACACTCCCACCGACCACACATCCCATCCACCCACACCCCAAGCATACATACATTTCCAACCCACACAACCCCCACCCACTCACATATCCTCCACCCGTCCCATTACCAACCAACAATCACCCACCCACATATCCTCCTCCACCCACACATATCCAACCACCCAGCCAAACACACATCCCTCAACCACACATCCCCCCCCCCCACACACACACACATATCCCCACCATCTCACATTGTGAAAGAGTGTTGAGGTACTACATAGAGCCTGTATTCTAGTACAGATGTCAACCTTGGACAATGAGCAGTCAAGCTGAAAACATCTGATGGCTGTCGAATTGTGGTTTCTGAGGAGAATGCAAAGAATACCATGGACAGACAGAAAAACCAATAACCAAGTACTACAGGAAAACAATGAAAATCCAAAATTGATTAGGGAAATTAGACGTAGACAGTCAAAATTTGTTGGGCATGGTATGTGAAGAAATGAATTGGAGAACTTGCTGACAACTGGCAAGATCGAGGGGAACAGACCAAAGGGAAGACCGAGAAGTAAATAACTGGATGACTTAGCCACATGGCATTGTAGAGACAGGAACACTGAGCTGATCCACGACTCTGGTGATCGAGTGAAATGGTGAGTCATGACCGCCGACGCTTTTCGGCATGGCACATGATGGATGGATGGATATACATCGTCATCAGGGAAAGGACAACACAAACAGATCTGAAGGAAAACACAGAAAAAGCACAAACGTTATGTTCAGAAATGAGAGTCCTGAGAAGATTGATTGATTGATTGATTTAGGAACCGACATCACAGCATTCGGGGCATTCCCATAAGCGCTCCGTCCCCATCCTCAGTAGCCAGCGAAGAGTTCCAACCCCAATAGTACCAATAGCAATCTGATTATATGTGCGTCTCATCTTTCCTCTAAGCGTCGAGCATCGGCCAGATCCCCTCATCACTCCTCGCTGTCGCATTCTTGCCAGACCATGGTGATCTATTTGCTCCTCCGAGGTGTGCACGTGTTCCCACAAGGCCGCAACCACGTCTGCCTTACCATGCACCAATACTCCACCAAGTTTTGCAGAATCAGCCAATCTGTCTGCTTGTTCATTCCCCAGAAAACCAGCATTTCCCGGAGAAAAGATCCAGACGATGCTTACCACCCGTGACTTCCGAAGCGAAGCAAGCCACTCTGCACGAAGCTTGCCTGTCCTCACCCTACTCAGCATGCTTTCTGAGTCAGTTACAATCACGATGTGTGTGTATCGTATTCTCCATCCAGCGGAAAGCTGCACTGACTGACTCCACATTCATTCTTAAGCTAGATGTTGTTGTATCATATGTCAGGCTCTCCTGCACCAAACGTCGACCATCAGCCTTTGCCAAGAACCCCCAGGCACTTCTACTACCTCTCAACACCGAACCATCTGTGTAGGTAATCACATCAACCGGGCGAGCATTATCCTGAATTAGTTGCTGGATTTCCACTTCCGTGGCCCCTGCTAGCCACTCCCTGCACTCCCGGCTCAATGTGATTATAACTCTGCACAAGTCGTAACTGCTCCGCTGGCACTCTGACCCACTCCTTTCCTCGCCTAATGTTCTCCAAGATGCACACCTGTCTGATCATATCCCCCGCCTGAGCCATCCATGATTTCCCTCTTATCAGTCGCTGGCCCTTAACTGCGTCCAGGGCCTCATGCAACGAGTAATCTGTGTCAGCAGCTACAGTCCTGAGAAGAATACTCAAGGTAACAAGATCAGAGAAAATCAGAAATAAATATATCAGGACTAAAGTCGGGGTTATAGCAGCGATAAATTTTATTCGAAGGCAGCAAGTCAAATGGTTTGACCATCTAACTAGGTTAACAACTAACAGAATACCACAACAAGCAATGATGTACAGACCAGATGGAAGCAGAGGAAGAGGCCGACCATGTAAACGATGGGTATAGGGAATAGCAGAGTCCATGAGAATATATATACATGAAACCCATAAACGGGCACTCTTCCGCTGTTTATACTTAACCTCGACACCGCAAGATACAGGAGGAACAAGATGAAATGAGATGAGATGAGTTCGGCTTTAAAAGGTGTTTTTTTTCTACAAAGGTTGAGTCCAATTCAGCTGTTAAAGTGCCTAATAAGAAATGTATAGCCAAAAGTGTGCAAACAGTCAGATATCAATATAGAGAAGAAAGTAAGCAGAGTTACACTGGTGCATATACAGCAGTATTGATTCCCGTTGTATTGATGCATCCCAGAGTGTTGATTAAATGGCTTTCAGTTTTAAGCCTAATAAAGTTGTTATAGAAACATGGCTTCACATATCGTAGACCATGATTTCACAAGGTCATGACGACCAGTTAGGTTGCTAGCCGTCTTTCATTGTCAGAAAATTCTGCTACTTATTCGATGTCAATGTTATGAGATGGGTCGGTTTCTGAGGCCTACTGGTCGAGGAAATAATCACCTCTTCTATTGGGGATTGATCCAGGACCAATGTCTTGGTAAACCATCGCTCTGTGATATTGCGGCTCCACATTAGGCTAAGGCATATTACAGCAAGGCGATTAGCTCATCTTTTCGCTATCTTTCCTGACCAGACAATTATGAAAATGATAGGGTACCCATGTATGAGGTGAACTTGGCCAGAGAAACACGGGGACCGCAAAAATGTCCAAAATGTCATTGATATTTGAAACCAGAACTTTTATAATAGTAAAATGTATGCATCCCATGTATAGGTGATAAAAATACGTTTACAATCGACGTTATTATTTAAAAATGTAGACATTGTTGGCATACTTGGTCATTCACAATAGAAATGGAACGACATATGTTAAACAATATTTGTGTGTCAATGATCTGGTGCATTATCCAAAACACACGAAAGGAATATCGAGACATGGGAAATGCTAAGGTTAGAGAAATATAGCTGATTTTAAGAGAAGAGATAGAATGGCACATTAAAACGAATATACACAATAGGCATATACTGATCAATGATGTCCATCCTTTTGTCTTTAATCGTTAACCGTTAGCCACAGCCTGCTGGAGAGACTGTCGATTTTTCAAAATTTCCATACCACATGCATTTGCATGCCCAGGGTGTCTTTAAGGCGTCCCAAGGTGTCATGTGTCCAATATGGTGTCGTAGGGCTGCTTCTCTCGGGAATCATGCCTATCCTTACTGTTGTCCCTAGAGCGTTTAGAAACAAGATATCACTATGTTCAGATCTTGCAGAATTTTAGCATGGTTCTTCTTCTTAATGCAAATTATTCTAATGATGTTTCTGTAACCTTAAAGTTCAAAAGCCAAGCTTGTTTTTCTTTGGCAATGTGTGTATACTAGTATTGCCGTGAGAACATATGCGTTCTCAAATATTCTTGTTTGTTGGTTTTTGTTGTGATATAGGCAGGCTTGTCCATGGGAATGGGACAGCAAACATTTGTATTTCCCATGGGACACATGGGACAGTCGCCATGTCATAGCAACTTAAAAAAAAAACTTTTTTAAAGCCTTGTATCCTGCCTTTTTCTTTATATACTTTTATCAATTCTTTATCTCGTGGTGGGACACCGAATAAATTAATAAATACGCGCATGCGATCATATTACCAAAGTTTCAATGCTCATTAAAAGAATTACTGGCATTTCTTTAATGAAGATGATGAAGAATTCTTAAACCACATTCCGAATATTGTTCAGATTAAAGGAATGCTGTACATACATGAGAAATTCAAAACTTTTTTTTTTTGACAAACTAGAAATTGATGGTACTACATCTCATTTAATTTTTCTGTTATACTTTCTCCTAGACTATCAGTTGTATAAAGTTATTGTTGATATTGACGAAGAAACTTCCAGCAGCATGATGAAGAAATATTGTCAGAACTTTCAGAAAATTGTTGTAGAAACACTGTGGTCATATTGCGGCAGTTCTTTGGCAGTTACTGCAGCATTCCTTACTGGAGTTGACATCAAAGCCAAAATAGACATGGTTAAGTCAGCTGTTACTGAGAATAAATGGAATGTGGACACCAATAAATGGGCCAATGATTGGATCGCTTTTTCTAAGTCTGTTGTTCCAACTGTTATTTCATTCATCAAAGATTTAAATCTTTCTTCTGAATCATCTGATGTATGTGAAGTAGCAGGAGTTGCAGAACAAAAGCCGAAAAGTGATTTTGACTTATTTTTTTAGCCTCCATCAAACAAAACACTTAAGTTTGATGACCCCAGAAACAAATGCATTGAGGATGAAGTCACCATTACGGCAACCAACTTCACAACCATTAAATTATTGGACAAATGAACATAGGTTTCCACTGCTAACAGCAAATGCGAAAATTGCCTTGGTCATACCAGTGTCCTCAGCAGCAGTAGAGCGCTTATTTAATGCAGCTGGATTGTTTTTGAGTAAGTTACGAAAACGGATGTTACCAGCTCTTGTTATAAACTCTGTGTATATCAGATTTGCATGTAAGATGAAAATTGTGGAAATGGTTCAGAGATTACCTGGATTAATTGAATTATTAAAAACAGTCGATCAGTAGGAAATTGATAATGTGCTGAATGAGCAGAGTGGCTCTGAAACAGAATGAGAGTGTCAGAATGACACTGAATTGTCATATTTAGATTAAACTTTGTTTTAATAAAATACTCTTGAATATTAAAATTAATAAATTCTGTTGTTTTACATGTCTCTTTGTTCATGTAGTTCTATTTAGTAGACACTAACCCTAAACTTTCATAAATTTCATAATTTTATTTCAACTGTATTCCATATTAGTATTATCATGGGAATCCTATGGGATGGGACAGGCAAAATGACCGTGGGATGGGATGGGAATGGGACTGAAAAATGTGTCCCAAGGACAAGCCAGGATATAGGATCCTACTGTTTTTAACTCTTTAGATTTCTTTCGATGATAACTGTATGACCTCTATTAAACCTCTTCCCATTGGTATTAATATTAGAGCCATGAAACTGAAAGTCTGTGGCGTGGTCATTTTTGCCCTTGTTTGCCTACAACAGTGTCTTAGTTGTGTTTAACGGACAAGGAAGCAATGTGTAGAGCTGTTGACAGTATCATAGATATTCTACGATCACAAAGAGTATCAACAGCCAATGCAACACAGTCGGGACAAGAGAGAAAAATCAACCACCTGCCTCCAACACGCATACATTGCTCCTACTGCCAGACAGAGATTAGAAGGTAATTTGAGCATTTGTCATGATTATAACGAACAGGACAAGACAATATAAACATATAAATATGTTATATAATCAATCAGCATGTATGTTTCATTAGCCTAATAACATTAGCCTTGGCGCAAGTTAATGAATACAAACCATGTGTAAACAGTTTTTATTACGAAAATAACATTTGAACCGAAGAGGAAGAAGTAGAGTGGTTTGACGCATGCGACTAATGAGAAGTAGCAGAAGCAGATGAAGAAAAAGAAGAATAGTAAACAAGTAAACATGTTTTATAATCAATGAATTTGTATGTTTCAGTAACCTAATAATACTGGCATTGGCACAAGCTAATGAACACAAACCTCATGTAAACAATTCTTATTAAGGGGGCTGAGTGGTCTCGAGGTATGGTGTCCGCCTCGAGTGCTGGAGGTCCCGGGTTCAAGCCCCGGTAAGGACCGGGATTTTTTCACGTGGACTTCTAGTAATAAAATTCCCCCTGCTCTCTGGGTAGTGAGATAGGACGCCCGTGTGTATTGTTGCCCACGTAAAAAATCCCTTGGCAATTGGAAATCGAAAAAGAGTTGCAAAACGGCGCTGCCCGGGCAAAATTTGGAGTTAAAAATCTACCCAAAGTATTTAAGGATCCTATCAGGTGCTACGGAGTTCGTGCACTGAGCTCAGTTTCTCCTGACTCAGGCTTGAGTTAGGAGAAGAACGGAGCACTTATGGGATACACCCGTGAGCCGCGATGCTGAGCCGTCTACTAAACTAAACGACTAAACTAAACTAAACAATTCTTATTACGAAAATAACATTTGAACGAAAGAGGAAGAAGTACAATGGGGAGACGGATGAGGAGTAGGAGCAGTAGCAGAAGAACAAAAAGAAGAAGAGGAAGTAGAAGCAGGGGAGAACAAAGAAGAAGGAGAGGAGGAGTGAATATATGCATGTTTATAAAGCATACACATATGATGATAATTTTTTTTTTAAATAACGTAGTTGACCAATTTGATGTGCAAGATAATTTTATTTACCTTTTGGAAACCTTTAATCCACTCTTAACTTACTGATGACACATTTAACCTTACCAACAATGTATTTACGATGAAATAATAAAGTTTCCCGGCGCATTTTCCTGCCATGGGAATGTGATGTGATAGGGCAAACATATTTTGTAGGAATCTACAAATTTTGTAGCAATCTTTCCCTCAGTTTGACCAGGAGTCGAACCCGCGTCAGACCATTTATTGGTAGTATTTGTTAGAGAATATACTGCACTGAGTTCGAAAGTTAACATAGAAACACTTTTCGAAAGATTAAATATATTAATTACGTCTGCATATGTTAGTTTCTACACCACAGATATAATTTCCTTCCTCTGAGAGCTGACATAATATTGCATTTTTTCCTGTATCGAGCTTCTTACAAACATCTTTTATCTGAAAATTCACTCTGTCATCCCGTTCCTCTTGTGTTCTGTTCTGCGGTGTCGAGGAGAAGTATAAACAGCGGGAGAGTGTCCGCTTATGGGCGTCATATATCGACATTCCCATGGACTCTGCTATTCCCTCCGTCCATCGTTACGTGGTCGTCCGCTTCCTCTGCTTCCCTCTGGTCTGAACATCATTCTTTATCTTTTGTAACTAACAATGAAAAATATTAAGAAATTCACAGGAAAATTAGGAAGCTATGGAAAGGGGCAAAAGAAGCATGGCTTGAGGATAATTGCAGGGAAATTAAAAACCAACACAACAACTGGAATACCAAACTAATGCACAAAAGAATTAATGGCATCACTAACAAAAGAAGCCGGTCTCTCTGGCCGAGGGGTTACAACACTTTCTCCGTAATCCCGTTTATCACGCAAAGTCTCGAAGCAGGGCGAGAGCTGGGAGCGGTTCGACCCCCGCTGGTGACTTGCGGGATAACTGAGCCGGCCGCTCAGAAAGCAATGGCAAACTACTGAGCGTAATCTTGCCAAGAAATCAACATACAGCTGAAAGATGCTGATGTTGACAGCGATGTCCTGTAAAGGATATGCAAAAAAAAAAAAAAACAACAACAACAAAAGAACACACACATCAATGGGTTCACTAAAAACCAAAAATGTCAAAATCATAAAAGAACAAAGATCAAATTTTACATGCGTGGTCAGATTATATGAAATACCCTTATTATTATACAAAAGAAGAACAGTATGATATTCGGAATAATAATGAATGACCATAAAGTTTGAAGACAGAAGTTCAGAATGACCTTAACCATATGGAAACTGGTAAGACCCTGGATCCAGATAACATCGCACCAGAAATGTTGGGGTGCTTACCACATAGTACTCACCCTGTTTTTGGGAAAGAAATAACACGTTTAATAAATAAAACAGAGTGAGATAGATCATTATCATTATGTGCCATGTCGATAACCATGGGCGGTACTGATTCGCCATCTCGCTCGATCACCAGAGCCGTAGATCAGATCAGTATTCTTGTCTCGATTATACCACGTGGCTAGGTCATCCAGGTATTTATTTCTCTGCCTTCCACTTCTTCTCTTTCCCTCGATCTTGCCAGTTGTCATCAAGTTATCCAATTTATTCCTTCTCATAGCTTGACTAAAAATTGTGACTTTCTACGTCTAATTTCTCTAATCAGTGCACGGTTTTTATTTGTTTCTTGTGGGATTTTGTCATTGATTTTTCTTTATGTCTATGGTATTATTTGCAGTTTCCCCAGAAACCAAATTTCCACAGCCATCAGATATTTTTCAACTTGTCTGTTCATTGTCCACGCGTCACATCCATACAAAAGTATAAATTCTATGTAGCACCTCAACACTCTTTTTCTCGTTGCAATTGACATCGCCCTGGCGATTCTTTTTCTAATCTCTTCAAAGCATCTCCCATCAGATGTTATGACTGTTCCGAGATAATTGTACCGATTCACTTGTTTAAGAATATTCCAATTTACTTGTATATTACATTCTGGTAGAAGCACTACATGATTATGTAAATGATGTTTGTCAACTGGAAGCGAAACTACAATCCTAGCCCGCACATTGCGAGACGAAGGCTTGGTCGAGCATCGTTTAATCCTCATCCAGGACAAGCCTCAAAGAGGACACTAGACAATGGTACAAATGTGGTTGCGATAACACACACAATTCATATTCCCCACGTAATCTTAGCGCGACATTTATTAAAACGATGAATCGGTGCACTATCTTGGAACGGTCATAGCATGTGTATACCGACATACGGTGAAAGGATAGAACTTACCCCATTGCGTATAAGTAAAAAAAAAAACGGACTCAGTGGATTAGATTTGCATGAATGGTCTTCTGACAGACAAATGCAATGAGGAGTTTGAGCGTCTACATTCAACAGTAAAGTACATCTCAATGTAACAGAACTAATTAAGTAAATAATAAAAATGAGTAAACGAATCCTTCTCATGTCATGATGACTATTGGATTTATCGTGTTAGGCCTGTATCAGCAAGCATCACTCGGTCGGTAATGTAGTCACTATAACGACGGATGCCTATACTTCCACTGATACAGTGATATTTCCTATACCCATGTTAGGCTGAGTTAGGTGTAGTACATTTAACTAAAGAAGGAGGAAAATAGAATAGCACTGACTTAAACTATGATATGTGAAATCATAATATGTCACCTGGAAAATCCAGCATCATTCTTCCTCACGTAAAATATGTATACTCACCCCCCCCCCCTCCCTATTTTTTCTTCCTGAAAAAGCACACACACACACACAACGCATAGACATCATCATCAATCAGGTGCCGTCTCTACAATGTAGGTTGGCTAAAATGGATCTCCAACACTGTCTGTCCCTCGCCCTGACTGTACTTGCTCTGTGGCTGGTGTTCGTCCATCTCTTGATGTTATCTTCCCACTTGTATCGTTGTCTACCTCTGGTTCGCTTACCCTCAACCCTGCCCTCCAATATGGTTTTTATAAGAATATCATGTCGTTTACATGGCCGAAATATTTCACTTGCCTCCTCTTTATTTCTTTCATCAACTCTCTTCATTTTCAGTTTTTCTTGCACCTCTGCATTTAATTGTTTTTGTTTCCATGAAATGTAACATATTCGTCAGGATATCCACATCTCCAGAGCCGCTATTCGACTTTCTAGTTGCTTGTTTAATGTCCAAGAATGGTCATACATTACATTAAATCTTAGTCAGTCTACTTTGTCATTGCAAATTGTATCTCGAGTGTGTTTTATCTTTGTTTTCCCGGTATCCATTTAAATTTCGATCGACCTGGAAGATCAGGTCATTTGAAGAAGACACACATCTTCACATCCATGGGGATTAGAAGACATGAACACCGGGCCTGCAAGCAGGGGAGATATCCACAGCACCGCATCGACTCTCTTTTGAATATATGTTGTTAGCACCATATTTACAGACCGATCGGCACTCGGATATGGTATGTGGCTAATATCAACGCGGCCGCATTGACTTTCCAAGATATTTCCTTGAACACATTTTAGACAAGTCGCATCGATGGGGATTTCAATACATGACCACAGGGCTTGTAGACTACCGTAATAGTCACTCCCCTTCGTTACTAATAACCGTGGGAAACCTACCTCCTCAGCTTTGGTTATTGTTGATATCCATGGTTTTTTGGGGGGTATTTTTACCCTGTTTCTTGTCTTGTGCGCTCTTACGAGTAAGTCCTATCTCGGACTGGTTATGTAAACATTTGTGTCTGTGAAGTCAGCTGGGGGAATTGGTCGGCGGCTGTCCTTTGTTCCCGTCTCCTCTGGTGGTTTCTTTTGTTAGTGAAGGCATCTGGCTCGTCTAGTTTGACTGGTTGCAGACCTTATAAGGACTTTTTATTTCATCTTTTGCCTCCTTTTTTGTGTATTGCCTGTAGAAGCTTTTCGATGCAAGATAACAAAGTTATTTCTTTATGTATCATTGGACATAACCGGTGCTGTTACTTAGAGGATTGTGAAAAACGAACAAACAACCCATAAATATTGGGGCTGCTTGCAATGTACTGTAAAATGTCTAATCGGTAGTCAAATAGTGAAGTATTGAATATCACGCCGGCAACCTTTATCTCCCATTGTATTTACTGGTGCGATTCTGGCTGGGTATATCTGGGAGCCCAGATCAATTGATTTACAACAGCCTACGCTCACATAATTCTGAAGATCAACGCAAAGAGATTTGCTCCCAAATCGCTTGAGACTTGCTTTGGACCACTTATGTCGGGATTGTGATACTGCGTTGGCAGTCCCAGAACCATAGACTCCAAGCGTCACTTAGTAAATTTGAATTTTTAATTTTTAAGCGATGAGCCATATTGTGGATTGTGAGCTGGGCAATTTGACGCCTGTTTCAATCTCTTATCTGTTCTTCAATGCTTTTTTATTGAAATTAGTATACAATTCGATACATCATCATCATCATCATCATCTTCAACTTCTGCCATTAAGCGACTTGGGGAGGAATAATTTGAGCTCCAACGCCCTGTGGGGGGCACTGGATAGTGTCATTCCGTGTGATTGTACAATGTCTTTGATGTCGTCAATCCATATTCTACTTGGACGTCCTCTTGGTCTCGTCACAGATGATCTTTGATGTAAGGTCAGTGATGGTAGTTGCTGGTGTTGCATTCTAACGACATGGCCAAACCACTTGATCTTCTGTCTTTCAATAAATGTGGCACAAGGTGTTGATCCCACTGTCTTTCTGATAACAGCATTTCATACTCGGTCTCGGATTGTTAAGTTGGCAGCTCTCCTCGGGCATCTCATCCCGCAGGTGTTGATTTTGCGAGAGTGTGATTTGGATAAAGTCCACGTTTGAGATTGGCAGCATAGGGTTGGTGTGAATATGCTGTTTATTATCTGTCGTTTTGCGGACATGGATATATTTGGATGTTTCAGTAAGGGTGATAGTTGATATGTAAGTGCACTAGCTTTTTGACATCTGATTTTGATATATATTTTAAAAAAATGTTTTGCATATCCTTTACAGGACATCGCTGTCAACTTCATCTGTCAGCTGATTGTTGATTTCTTGGCAAGATTACGCTCAGTAGTTTACCATTGCTTTATGAGCGATCGGATCCATACTCTCAAAAGTCACTGGCGCGACTCGAACCGCTTCCAATTCTCGTGCGTTCACGTCAACCACGAGAGTATTCGGGGTTACGAAGAACGCTGATTACGCCTCGACCAGGGAGACTGGCTGATATATATTAAACATGAAAATAAACTTAGCTTTAATTAGTTAATACAACGGGCGTATTAAGACTTTATATGAGCCACCTATTGGCTTCAGAAATTTTCGTGTCAAAACTGGTGCCCCTTTAAATGGCGTACGGTTATAGAAAATAAATATTCAATGGCATCACTATACCAACACTACAGATTGTCTAAGGGTCATCTCAAGATTGATGTACGCCTTGTCTTAAGAGACGAGAGCTTGTAAATCACACTACAGATTGCAATGGGTGTCCCAGGTGACAAGTGAGCCCAGGTCACGATACAGATTACTCTGTTGGGTTGAAGACAGAAACGATTTCTCTCTCGTGTTAGATTATAGTAATTCCCCAACAAAGAATTTATGTGAGCGCTGGAGTCTCCTATTAGTTAAGGTTATTTATAAGAGAAAGGCTGGTAACTAGACATATCGGACGGACAGTGAATTAACCTTCGCTTCGTAGTGCAAGATGCATGAAAGCTGATGGGTTTTCTAACTTAATCTAAGCAGCTGGTAACGCGACATCTCGGGAAATATATTAGCTATAGCTTCGTGGTGCGATATTTGAAAGCAAGTGCTTTTTCTAACTTAATCTTGATTGATTGATTGATTTAGGAACCGACATCACAGCATCCGGGGCATTCCAATAAGCGCTCCGTCTCCATCCTCAGAAGCCAGCGAAGAGTTCCAATCCCAACAGTGCCAGAAGCAATCGGATTATATATGCGTCTCGCCTTTCCTCTAAGCGTCGAGCATCGGCCAGATCCCCTCGTCACTCCTCGCTGTCGCATTCTTGCCAGACCATGGTGATCCATTTGCTCCTCCGAGGTGTACATGTGCTCCCACAAGGCTGCAATCACGTCTGCCTTATCATGCATCAATACTCCACCAAGTTTTTGCAGAGCCAGACAATCTGTCTGCCTGTTCATTCCCCAGCACACCAGCATGCCCCAGAGAAAATATCCAGACGATGCTTGCCACCCGTGACTTCCGCGGCGAAGCAAGCCACTCTGCACGAAACTTGCCTGTCCTCACCCTACTCAACATGCTTTCTGAGTCAGTTACAATCACGATGTGTTTGTGTATCGTATTCTCCATCCAGGGGAAAGCTGCACTGACTGCCTCCACCTCCATTCTTAAGCTAGATGTTGTGGTATTATATGCCAGGCTCTCCTGCACCAAACGTCGACTATTAGCCTTTGCCAAGAACACCCAGGCACTTCTACTACCTCTCAACACCGAACCATCTATGTAGATAATCACATCACCCGGGCGAGCATTATCCTGAATTAGTTGCTGGATTTCCACTAACTTTAAAAAATCTAACTTAATCTAAGTACCCGGTAACGCGACAGATCGGACGGGTCATGAACTTTAGCTTAGTCGTACACAATAGATTGTATTTTTTAACTTAATATATGCCTAGGACTAAGATCTGATCTTAGTCAGATATAACTAAGCTACCGTATGACAGAAGGCTGCACTGTTTACTATTTCTTAACGCCGAATTTTGAGCGCCGCTCACCAAACCCCGCATTGTGCCAACAACCTCTTGCGGAGAAGGGCAATCGGGAGAGTACAAACCATACCCTGGTGCTAGGAAATGCAACCTGCAGATGAAATGTCATGGCAGGGTAGACCAGGTCTTACGGTAACTAATCTAGGATCGAAAATCCGACAGACGGACAGCCAACGTATTGGGGGAAAGGGGGGGGGGGAGGGGGTTGAGTGTCCCAATGATCAAACGAGCTATGCCGACGGAAGGACAACTATGTGTCGGACAGGACTTGGATAAGGGACCAGACTAAGAGAGACAGAACCTGCTGCTCTGCAGGTAGACCGAGGATAGCAGTCAAAATTCCAAATCAGGCGCACGAAGCAACACATTCTTGGTCCAGACAAATACTCTAAGGCTCCCATCTGAGGGATATGGCTGAACGCCTCTAAGCCATTAACCCTTGGATGTGAGAGCCGGGCCGATTCTCACCTACTGCAAAACGGAGGTTAGATACTGAGCACGCTACATGCTTAGATCAGATAATGTCCGAAGGCTCTCAGCTGGGGGATATAAGGGATCCCCGGATGAGAGGGCCTGGCCGTTTATTTCGCTCACTGATGCACGGAGGTAAGGTGCTGAGTCGGCAGCACATGTAGCCCACCTCGTGAGCGAGAACTAAAGGTAGAAAATTTATATATTTTGCATACCTTATTGTGAGATATACTCTATTACCAAAGGTACCTTTAAACTTTATATCTATCTTTGGTGAGCTGTAGCTTCACCAGTGACCACTAGTCCTCAGCTTTTCCTGTGTTTCAATAGAATTTTAATTATCTTTCTAATTAAATGTCCTTTTCCTTTATAGACCCATGTACTTCGCCCTTCATTTTGGCTACTAAAAACAAAAACAAAAAAGAAAGAAAAGTGGACGGCGAGTGTCGCGTTTTCAATGAAGAATGGGGAGTAAAGTACTTTTTTGTGGAAAAAAGGACCAGAAAACCAGTTGCGTAATATGCAGCGCAAGAGTTGCCGTTTTGAAAGAGTTCAATCTTCGGCAACACTACAAAACAAAACATCTATCAACATATTCAAAGTTTTCTGGAAAGTTACGCTCTGAGAGAATATAGTGCTACTGATACGCGAGAAAACTAGGAACTTGTTGTGGTATTCTCTGGCGCTGAATGGGTCTACTGATCTTTCGAGTACGTCACAACTTCTCGTGTTCATTCGTGGTGTCAATTTAGACTTTCAGATAACGGAAGAGTTGGCATCCGTGTGCAGCATGCATGGAGCAATAACTGGAAAATACACTTTCATGGAAGTGCAAAACGTTTTGCAAGACTATAACCCTCAGTGGATTTAGCTTCGAGGTGCTACAGTTGATGGAGGAAAACACATGGCTGGAGTGAGGAAGAGTCTGATGGGGCAGATCATGACTCAGCTGGAAGATTCGCAAATTCCGGTCGCTCTGTTCATACACTGCATCATACATCAGCAAGCACTCTATGGGAAAGTTTCAGATATTTCTTGTATACTGAAACCTGTCGTTTCTACTGTGAAATTCATTCGGAGACATACACTCAATCACCGTCAATTCCAAGCTTTTCTTGAAGAAATTAATTCTAAATTCAGTGACTTGCCTTATCACACATCAGTGAGGTGGCTCCGCTGCGGTAAAGCCCTGTTTCGTGTTTACAAGCTCCGAAACGAAATATATCTTTTCGTCACTTAAAAAAAGATAGAGCTGATCCACAGCTATCAGATCCTACCTAGCTGTCAATGTTGTCATTGTTGGTCGAAATCACATACCACATGAATGAATTGAATTTAAAACTTCAGGCAAAGAATACCCTCGTCTGTGATCTCTACAAAATCATCAAAGGGATTCGGTGAAAGCAGTCATTGTTTGAAGCACAACTGTAAGGAGAAACATTTTCTCATTTTCACTGTTTTAAAGAGTTTTGCGCTACAATCGCCGAAGATGTCAACCTCGATTATCCGCGGAGGTAGGGGGGTGGTGAATTGTTCGTGACTTGAAGAAGCATGTTTGGAGAGATTTTCAGATCTTGACAGAATTGAGATTGACATTCTTCTGTTCCAGAATCCGTTTGATTGTAACCTTAATGATATACCAGTTGAACTACATTTGGAGCTCACTGATTTGCAAAGAAATTAATTGTTGAAAGAGAAGCACGGAAAAGGAAAACTTTTTGAATTTTACCTCTGCTTACCTGATTTTGAGTTTCCGAAACTGAAGAAATTTGCTGCTGGTATGATGTCAGTGTTTGAAACAACTTATGTCTGTGAGTAAACATTTTCAAAAATGAAGTATGTGAAGTCAAAACATCGAACGAGATTGACTGATGAACATTTGAAAGCAATTTTCTTGATTGGATGCAGCAATTCCAAACCAAACATTGATTGAAAGCCAAATATAAGTTTCACTTCACAAATCTCACTAAAAATATTTTTTTTGCTGCTTAGTTTGTGAGATTTGGATACGTGCACACTAGGTCTGATGTAACTATCTTATTGCTAACGTCGCTTTCTTTGAGTACGTGTTTTAGTAAATAAATTAGTTAGTTAGTTAGTTAGTCGCAGTTCCAACTTCACAGCAACGGGACGTCCCCATTATGCTCCGTTCCAGTGCCAGTGAATATCATACAAAACGCTCTCCACCGCCCAATGTGAAAAGTGGAAAAGACAGGAGTCTCGACAAACAGCCCGCACAGATGCACTGTGCATAATGCCGCCGCCAGATTGTCAACACAATAGTCCCCCACAAAACGCCCAGTTCATTTCTGATGGAATCTGCAGCCATTTTCCCATCTGGATGTTTCCTAGATGTTCACCCACACAGTCCATGAAATACAGTTCATCGTCGATGGCAGTGGCAGTCAACCAGAAACCCAGCAGCCACGCATTTCTGCATAAGGCAAAAACCGGTCAACTCTGGGACATAGCCATCTGCCATCACTCCAAACATACAGTCACGTTCCAAAAAACCTCGGGCAGATTCAAAAGCACTTCACATGAAACTCACAGCTCACAGTGTCGCGCCACGCACTCACTCAGTAGCAGGCGACGGAACCATCAAAATAAATATGTTGGTTGTATTTGTTTTTTGTGCATTGCACGCCACTCACCCATGATTAACTTAATTTCTTCTCTTATTTTCCCCAGAGGTTTCGTTCTAGCTTGCAAGCAGTGTTATAGTTAGCTGCATATCTTTGACATGAAGTTAGCAGTCAACTCCAGCATTGTTTGCTGATGTTGATGTTTTGGCAAGTTTACGTTCAGTAGTTTGTTATTAGTTTTTGAACGACCAATACCCATACCATAGCGTAAACAACCAGTGCAACGCGGTCTGCTGCCACATCGCGCGCAGCGGTGTTTCGAACGCTCGTATACGGAATTACGAACCGCGTCCGTTAGACCTTCGCCACGGAAAACGGCGCAAATATTGTACTCAATGAGTATGAGGCCCGCGCTCGTCATTTCCTCAATTATCTGGCCAGCCGTGAAAAAGGTTTGGTGTCCCCTGTGCTACATAACCCCGAGATATCAACAATAAGAAGATTGTAGTCATTCTTTCCAACCAGTGTACATAACAAACAAATGAAACCATTGATGTTTCTGTTAGCAGATGCATTCATTTAAAATATCGGGATCAAGAATAGCACGCTAGCTAGTACATTTGCATATAGATCCGGTAGGGTTATGGCTGCAACCGGGGTAGATCCAAGGATGCTGTACAGGCTCTTTCAGCAGTTAATAATTTCTGTCATTGAGTATGGTTTGTGGCTGCTGACAGTATCAAAGAGCCAGCTTGAAAGGTTGGAGTGCATACAGAATGCTGCCATGCGGGTAATCCTGGGGTGCACAAAGGACACACCAATTATATGCATGAGGCATATCCTGGCGCTACCAACAATGACGGATAGGCATAAGGTCCTTCAGGCCAAATGGTACCTGAGAGTTGCCGCAGACAGGGATCACCCGGCGTATACAGCAATGGATATGGTTACGGGTCATAGACTAAGACCAGGCATGTCCTGGATGGCACAGGCAGACCTTTCTTTAAGTCAGGTGTGTGATCTTGAGACCATCAATCGTGAAAGACAGTGGGTGGACGTTCCGGAAGACATGACGGACTGGCACAATGTAATAATAACACTGGGTCGTGAGTGGAGAGAATGGGCAGCGGGCCGCACTGAGTCTGAAGGACAACAGCTGATCCAGAGCAACACACATCAAGGTAACATAGTCATCTACACCGATGGGTCAGTGGTGGCTGGAGCTTTATTGCAAAGGCTAATGGACGAGTCTTGAAAAAGGAGAGTCTGGCATATGAGACTACGACCTCCAGCATGAGAATGGAGGTGGAGGCAGAAACAGCGGCATTCCGGTGGCTAGAGGAGACTACTGCAACACACGCTGTATCCTTTACAGAATCAAAGAGTATGCTTAGCAAGGTGGAGAAAGGATTGTTTCGTGTGGAATGGCTCTCGTCCTTTCAGAGGTCACAGACAGTGAGAATTGTATGGATATTTTGCCCTGGCCATGCGGGTGTACGAGGGAATGAACAGGCTGATAGGGTAGCAGGGAAGGCACCTCTTGGTTTAATTTTGCCTATGGACAGGGGGAGGTGGTCGTGCACTTGTGGGACCAGGTGGAGAAGGCGGAGGAACAGATTGAGAACCCATATATGGAAAGAATGAGATTGCGGGGGATCGGCAAGGGTTCCGAAAGAATCTTTAAACTGAGAGGGAAGACCAGGAGAACTTTTAATCAGATAGCGGTGGGAACGATTAGTAGTGTGACTCTTCGCTGGCTGTTGAACGAGGGGACGGAGCACGTATGGGAATGTCCTGAATGCAGTGATATCGGTTCTTAACTCAACTCAACTCAACTCAACTTATAGATCCGGTAGTCATTAGCTCTAAACTACATGGAGGAAATGTTTGAAAGTTAACCTAGCTCTCAGACTGACCCAGCTTCAGATTAGTACGAGATATCTTCTGGAAGTAAAGGCGGCAGGTGTGATATTCACCACAGTACCCATCTAGTGCCGATTGATCTATAAATATATAGAGCTATCACCATGAACCAATTACACATCAAGACGTGGAAAACGATCTTATACTTTACTTTCAGTTACAACCAACAATTCAAGTCGATATTGTGAACGTCCTAGATGGAGGTAACCTAACGGGGACTTTCAGCTTGCTGAGTAAACATTATTAGTTTAGGATGCAAACTGTCGGTTTGAAGGTCGGTGTAGCTAGAAAAAGCAATACCTCAAGCGTGCCAGGAGACCTGTCAATCAACGTCGATCGGACACTGCTAGTCGATACACATTGGATATAAATTTTAAATATGAGGTTTAAATTAACAAGTCGGGGCACAAATGAAAGTGTCCTGAGTGTAATCGTAATAATCCTCAAGTACCTGAACTCAGCTGAACAACTGCATCAGGTTTACGAGAGCACTGGCACTGATGGATTGTCTATCCTGATTTTGTTTACCACTAAAACTTGTCGGTTGGGTTGTGTGTAACTACGTTATGGTGTAGTATGTCCTAAGCAAACGAAATAGCGCGAGACCTAAAATCACATAGATAAAAACAAGAAAGAAAATAAGAACAAAGATGAATAATTTTGGGATGACACGGGGAAAGCTGCAGAGAGATAACAAAAGATAGAACGGCTTGGTCTGGTTTAGTTTAGGGCCTATGCTCCAGTGGGGAAATAAATGGAAGAAGAAGAAGAAGAAGAAGAAGAAGAAGAAGAAGAAGAAGAAGAAGAAGAAGAAGAAGAAGAAGAAGAAGAAGAAGAAGAAAAGGAGAAGAAATGCTTTCTGGATTACGAGAAGAAATGCTTTCTGGATTGCTGCCAGATGGTGTTAGTCCACGGTGGGATGCTAATTCCTCTTCCATGTAAATCTCAAGTTCTTGTTTTGTTCAGAGAGTCAATAAATAAACCTCAAGTGATTACGAACTACTTTAGTTATATTACACACACGGTCGTTTGAAAAGAATATTGATGCAGGATATGGTTCCGGGAAGGGGAGGCAGGGGTCGACCGGCACGATGACAAATACGGTATTATTAATTAATTAGCAAGAGTAATTATTTACGGATGCTATGAGAATTCTTTCTCCGAACAGGAAGGCTAGACTAGTCTATTTCCGGATTGAAAACACTTTGAGCATGAAAGGTACAGGATCAAGATATGAACGGAGGTCAGCATGGCCGTATGGATAGGAATGTTCGTTCTCAAACATCAGTCTATTGATGCCGAGGTAGCGTGTTCAACCTCTTCACCGGTGAGTTTGACTAAAATGTTAACTTCTTGTCCTTGAATTTTGGCAGTAAATTACACTTACCTCTGACGTCGAAGTCTGATGAAGAGGAACACTGGTAATATTAAAAGCTAATCCACTCGGAATAATCACTCCAGTGCACAAGAAGTATTAGCACGTGTACAGACTATGATCGAGTTCAAAGGGAGGGAACGAATTAAAACAAAATAAGATAGGAACGATTTCTGTAAACAGCATGCTACATCGCGATAACTGAGCAGGAAACGCCTTTGTAGCTGTCGATGCTTTTGCTGTTTCAAAGACTAATATATGGAAGCCTCATCTAAGCTGTCGATCCATTAGTGGTTTTATAGACTGGTATATTGAAGTCTGCTCTAACCTCTCTATGCAATTGTTGTTTCAAAGACTAGTATATTGAAGTCTGGTCTAAGTTGTCGATGCATTAATTGTATCAAAGACTAATATATGGAAGCCTCCTCTAAGCTGTCTATGCATTAATTCTGTTAAAGACTACTATATTGAAATCTTGCCTATTCTTTTGTATTGTCCTGAAAACTTTAGACATGATACCAGGCACAGTTTTATTTGAAAACACGTAACTCAAATGACCCTTTTCACGCTTACATCGTATTGAGCATATGGTGCTAGACACATATTTTTATAGCCCAATCAGCTATCGGTGGATGATGTGGCAAATATCGCGTGGGCAGCCTTTACTTCCTAAGAAATTTCCCGATACCCATTTTCTGCTGGGTTGACCTGGGAATCCAGGTCAACTTTAAAAAAAAAATACTAATAGATTTCGGCACCAATATGGGTGGAACTCATGAGCAACAAACAGGCAGGTAAAGGTCTAGTTCTATTTGTAATCAGACAAAACAAAGAAGTGACACTAAACAGTATTAACAGTATCAAAACATGGACACCCGCATCATAATTTGATCCACATTGAGAACGTTTACGAATCGACTTCGTTATCTCTTTCTCTACCAACGAACCCATCGTCCGTTCACCAAGGGATACACGCGAACGTCTGTGACTGTTCTTGAATACTACACTAGTGAGCTCACCATTAATATTTTCTTCATCAAATCTCATGTCGATTAGCGTTGTCGGCTTTGATTCTTCACCTCACTCGACGACTAGAGTCTTGGGTCAGCATTGTGTTCTTGTCTCGAGTATGCCAGGTTACCAAGTCATCTAGATAAGTATCTCTTTTCTCTTTCCCAGTCAATCATGCACGTTGCCACTAGGTTTTCTCCTAATTATTTTTTCCAGTTTATTTCTTCTCATTAACTAAAAAAACAAACAAAACTGTCATATACTGAATAAATACCTTGCAGTGTAAGGCAGGAGGGTCTTGAGCCTGAGGAATTAAGGCCACCTGGCTAGTGCAGTCGGCACGAACTGTGCAGGCTAGGATTTTTTTTTTCCCCGAAACAAATAAAATCACACTTTACCAAGGATTCGAACGTGGGTTTCCCGAAGGAGAACCCGGCGTTCTTAGCCACACAGCCAGCCCCCCCCCCCCCCATCCCCCTTATTTCTCCTCATATTGTGCCCAAAATGTCTTGACTATCCACGTCTAATTTCACTAATAGATACTAGATACCACATCTACTAGATTATAAAATGAACATGTTTATCTATATACGGAATGACGCATTATGGTTTCCTTCGTATAGTAATAAAACCAGGCTTATCAATTGTTCTTACATGTCTGCATTCATTGGTGCAGGAAATAAAAACTTTTGTTTCGTGTCATTTGAAAATTGTTTATGTCTACAGGTCTTTTATGTGCAGACACAACACAGGAAATCATAAACACGTCGTCTGAATAAACACCTGAATAAAAATAGGTGAGAAACCTATTTGAAGTGAGGGACCATTATCGCCACTGTGAAGCATGAATGAGTTATTGTTGTTTCCCATGAGCTCTTAATTTAATATAGAGAGGACGAGAAAGAGAGAGAACAAGAGAGAGTGAGTGAGAGAGAGAGAGAGAGACAGAGAGGGAGAAAGAGAAGGAGAGGAAGAGAGAAAAGGAGAGAAAAAAATAGACAAACAGACAGACCGCCAAACAGACAGACCGCCAGACAGACCGCCAGACAGACAGACAGACAGACAGACAGACAGACAGACAGACAAACAGGCAGGCAGGCAGACAGACAGACAGACAGACAGACAGACAGACAGACAGACAGACAGACAGACAGACAGACAGACAGACAGACAGACAGACAGACAGACAGACAGACAGACACGCTTAAGCTATTTTACATAGTGGGAAAATCTTATTGAAATTTGATAAATTAAACAAAAGTGAAACACACGTATGGTTCTTTTTCTTCACTAAAAATTCCGCCTTGATGTGAATCCGAATAAATGACAACCTGCCGCCAGACAAACAACCAAGTTACTGCGCTACCCTGATCCCGGATGTAAGATACTAACTCAGGTTGTTATACATCAGTCGCCACTCGATGAGTGATGTTGTCAGTGTGACATCCGCGTGCTCAGGCATAAACATAAAATATACATTAATCATCCTTGACCTCCCTGGAGATTCAAGTCATTGTCTACCGACACAGCCTTTCTTCATATTCCTTAGCATACTCATAGAGTCACCGAGAAAACATGCATGAGTTAAACATATGGTAAGTAAGCAAGTAAAGAAGCGCTGTTCAATTCAAGAAGCGTAATTGATATATGGTGCTAGTCCCATCTTTTCGACCAATAGGCATTTAATGGGCGATGTGGTAAATATCCCACCGGCCGCCTTTACTTCCAAAATAAATTTTGTTGCACCTGTTTTAAGCAGTGTCGACTTTGGAGCCCAGATAGGGAACTCGAACATAAGATCACTGGGCTGGCAGGCAAGAATGCTAGCCACTGCGTTACTGCGATTCCCACGATTTACTAGCATAGACTAACACAGGCCAGACTTTTAAAGTTAAATGTTAATCGTCTAATTACAAATCACTGACACCAAAATCGATCTCATTCGATACTCAGCCTCCCTCCCCCTCCCTTTATTCGTGGAACAAAAATAAAAAAAGAGGCTAGGAAAAAAAACACTGGCAGCTTTTGTCTGCGTTCTGCTTGTCAAGCCAAAGCCACAAGTTTTTGGCAGGAAATTGGATTGTTTATTGAAAAAATCTAAACTCAAGAGAGTAACTTATCAGGAAAATAAGTTCCCAGGGAGATGGAAAGGTGGAGAGATGGAAATGAAGAGAACAAATTAGGCGGGAAAGAAACATAAATGTTAAGTGGCAGCTGCATAGAAAATCTGGTTTTTATTAGCAGTAATTTTGCAGGAAGAAAGAAAAATCATTTTTGAATATAAATTGAAAAAAAAAAATTAAAAGTACAATGAATATTAGCCATATGGTGTTTAGTACAATTTAAAATCCATTTACACACACACAATTTTGTAACAGTAGTGTGCATTTTTTAGCTAGAAAAAAAACACAAAAACAAAACAAGAAGATAACTTATAGTACGATAAGTACGTCACAAATGCCTGTAGAAAAATATCTAAATACGATAACAACTTGCAACCAGTTTATTCTTATACATACATTGTCCCTTTATTTCTCAACATACTTTCCACCAACATCGATGCACTTATCCCATCGTTTTATCAGTCCTCCCAAACCGACTTCAAATAACTACGCGCTCTGTTTTCTAAACCACGTTTTCACTTCACATTCAACTTCGGCGTCATTCGCGAAATGTCTCCCGACAAGGTGGGTTTTCAGTGGACCAAAAAGGTGGAAATCGCTAGGGGCTAAGTCGGGGCTGTAAGGTGGATGTTCCAGAACTTCCCACCTTAGTTGGTTAATTGCTGTATGTGGTCTGGAATTGTCATGAAGAAGCAACACTCCTCTAGTCAGCAGTCCTGGACGTTTTCTTCGAATTGCATCATGAAGCATCGATAGAACTTCACAGTACTATTCAGAATTTACATTGTCACCTTTCTTCTTGAAATTGGTTATAAGCACTCCTTGACAATCCCAGAACACTGTCAGCATAACATTCCCTGCTGATGGCGTAACCATGAAGTTTTCGATATGAGGCAAAGAAGGATGTTTTCTACCCAGCTTAGAACCTCTTTACGGGACAAACATTTTTCAGAATAAACAGGAAGCATGTACTTATGAATGTCTATTGCAGGCAGTCCTTTTGCCCACAAAGAACGCACAGCAGCACGTTGCTCTTTGGTTGTACACTCCGTAAGTACAGTCGCCATTTTTTTATGCACTGCGCATGATACACTTAGCGCCACCTGACGAACGGAAATATAAAGTTCGATGTTGCTGTCACCTAAAATAAATGACGCCCGTAGAAAACACCAACTACATTTACCTGCCATCCCACATAACTGTGTGATTTACTTATTGACTCGCCCTGGTATTTTGTATGGTTTCTTTCAAAATCTGCTTCGTTTTTAACTCTTGGCAGTCAAATCACATTCTGGTGAAGGTCTTGTTATATATGTTATATAATGTTATATTTAAGAATAATATTTATTTGAGAGATGTTATATTTAAGAATGATCTTAGTTTGTGAGACGTTATATTTAGAAATGTCCTTTTTTGGAGGAGATGTTAAATTTAAGAATTATCTTGATTTAAGAATGATCTTCATTTGTGAGACATTATACAGTGCAGACCTGATAAGGAGAATAAACCTGGGACCCAAGAAATAGTTCTTCTTATCAGATATTCCAATGTAAACATATAGTAATGCCTTTTCAACGTGCAATAACATATCGTCCTTCACTACAGAAATTGGCCACATCCTAGATCGCCTTAAGCGGTTTTCACTGTATTTAGGAATGATCTTTAATTGAGATAGAGGGAGGGAAAGAGAAAGAGAGAGAGAGAGAGAGAGAGAGAGAGAGAGAGAGAGAGAGAGAGAGAGAGAGAGAGAGAGAGAGAAGCCGCGTTAGCTCAATGGCTAGCACTCTTACCTATTGCCACGGTGATCATTTGTTCGAATTTGACCACAGTCAATTGGTTACACATTCCCTTGTGTGCTGATTTCCTTATAACAATTTGAGGCTTGCACCATATACCTTATATTCCTATCGTGATATATATTATCTCATTTGCATTGGGTAATTCTTATTAGGATCTCAACAAACTTACAATGTTATATTCTATAGCATCTCACCATTTCCCTGCAGACAACAGCGACGTATGACATCAGCTGCATGGTTAATGAGCTCCTCCAGAAATGATAGGTTTCCCAGTCTAGACAATAAGCCCCCATGAAGAATGAAAGCTGTCTCATATTAACACGGGCTGCCGTGAAGACAGAAATCAACAATCGCACTCGCCATAGCTTACCCCTTTCCCTTGGGATAGCTTTCCCTGGGATACTGACATGGAGAGGTAGACCACGAGAGATTCATGACTGTCTGTCTGTCTGTCTGTCTGTCTGTCTGTCTGTCTGTCTGTCTGTCTGTCTGTCTGTCTGTCTGTCTGTCTGTCTGTCTGTGTGTGTCTGTCTGTCTGTGTCTGTCTGTCTGTCTGTCTGTCTGTCTGTCTGTCTGTCTGTGTCTGTCTGTCTGTCTGTGTCTGTCTGTCTGTCTGTGTCTGTCTGTCTGTGTCTGTCTGTCCGTCTGTCTGTCCGTCTGTCTGTCTGTCTGTATCTGTCTGTCTGTCTGTGTCTGTCTGTCTCTGTCTGTCTGTCTGTCTGTCTGTCTGTCTGTCTGTCTGTCTGTCTGTATGTCTGTCTGTCTGTCTGTCTGTCTGTCTGTCTGTCTGTCTGTGAAAGGCAGAAGGTTAGACGGTCCTGTGTGCTGAATTATTATCTCTTTAAAAATAAAGTTCATTCGTTCGTTTATTCTGCCTGTCTGTCTAATTGTCTAGCTAGCTAGCTGTATATGTATATGTCTCTCTGTCTGTCTGTGAAGATCGGGATGTTAGACGAGCCTGCGTGTCCAATTCTTAACCCTTTAGAAAAAAGGTCGTTCGTTAGTTTGTTCGTTCGTTCTGCTGTATGTCTGTCTGTTTGTATAACCAGCTAGCGGTATGTCTAACTCTATATATAGCAATCTGTTTATCTGTGTATCTTTCTTTCTATATATCTATCTCTATGACTATCATTCTTCTTCGCATTCGTATTCGTATTCGTATTCGTCTTCGTTTTCTTCTCCTCCTCCTCCTCCTCCTCCTCCTCCTCAACTTCCTTCTTCTTCTTCTTCTTCTTCTTCTTCTTCTTCTTCTTCTTCTTCTTCTTCTTCTTCTTCTTCTTCTTCTTCTTCTTCTTCTTCTTCTTCTTCTTCTTCTTCTTCTTCTTCTTCTTCTTCTTCTTCTTCTTCTCCTTCTCGAAGAGAAGTCACCAGTAATTCGTTCCTACAATACGCTTGGAAAAACCCAAATCATGGCCGCTCTACCTTTCTCCTAGAATCGTCAGTCTTGCAAGACATTTCGTCTGTTTGTCCTTTCCACATAGGCACATAGCATCATATTCAAAATTGACACTACAACTTTGTTGTAGCATGTAGTAAATAATCATGTCTCCATCAACCATATGGGTATTGTGAATGTTTAGATCTCCATTTTCATGAGTGTCATCACGTCCAGAGTGTTGCACACTGTTCAACTATCATCATGCTTCTGACTACTGTTATTCAAAGACAGCCTAATGCCATAAACATAGCGTGGTGTGGCGTCATTGACAAAATATGGCTTAAGAGAGGAAACAGTGATGAATGTGAATCTCGGCGAAGATTATTAGTATATTTGAATGAAGTAACTACGCAACGTCTGATCTCAACTATCATTAAATTTCGGGAAGAGAACTACAGGAATCAAAGCACAGAATGCTTACAATATACTGAGCAAAGAGCAAGACTTATGTGCTAGACATGTCAACATGTTGGCTCCATCTGGTTTTAGGTAACAATTGTGTTAAATCGATTCTCTGACACGGTATTCAGAGAAAAAGAACTGATCAGTTAGGTCGGGTTACAACTGAATCCGTGTTTTGTAATAGATTGGTGGATTTGAATTTCAAATTGAAACGCGTCTGCACGTCTGGTGTCGCATCCTGGAGAATGCTTTATTAAAATATTTATACTTCGATTTCCAAGCAAATGGAGGTTCGAGGTTTTCCACACTCGAGCAGACGCAAACCTGGCAATTACAGTTGACTTCCTAAGTGAAATGTTTGGCACTGTCTGAACGTATGTCCTGTAGGAGGGTCAGTCAAGTAAAATAAAGTAACATTTTCTACGACTTGATGTGGTTTAATTAAATGGTGCTATCCCAAATCATATATAGAACATCGCCATTAAATGAGTAATGTGGTCAACATGACGCTGCCGTCTTTAATTCCCTGAACATTTCTAGTAGCTATATTTGGCGGGGTCGACCTCGGAGTCCAGGTCATTTTGAAAACATCCCTACTTTAATGGAGATTCGAACAGATGACCACCAGCCTAACAAGAAATAACTCTTACCAATAGGATACCCCGGCTCTCCAGGTGTGGTACTGCGACCTTTAATGTCGTGTAAAGAGATAGCTACCGGTATGTTGCCGGCGACCATAAGGGGAGTAAAGTGCAGGAAACACTATAAGCCACTATACATGACCCATGCACTTATGCAGTGCTAGTTTTGTCAGTCAGGTTGGTTTGACCTCTATGCCATACTGGTCGGAATAAAAATTCTTGCCGTTAATGGGGATTGAACTTTGACCTTCCCAGCCACGGTTTCAATCACTTTGGTACTGTGTTATTAATCCATCCATCCATCATGTGCCATGCCGGTAAGCGTGGGCGGTCATGTTCTGCCATCTCACTCGATCAACAGAGTCGTGGATCAGTTCCGTGTTTCTGTCTCGACCATGCCACAAGGCCAAGCCATCCAGATACTTGTTTCTAGGTCTTCCCCTTGGTCTGTTCCCCTCGATCTTACCAGTTGTCACCAAGTTCTCCAAATCATTTCTTCTCATAACATGCCCAAAAAATTGTGACTGTCTACGTCTAATGTCTCTGATCAGTTTACGATCTTCATTTGTTTCTTGAAGGACTTGTTCATTGGTCTTTCTGGCTGCCCATGGTATTCTTTGCATTTTCCTCAGAAACCACATTTCTACAGCCATCAGATGTTTTTCAGCCTGGCTGCTCATTGTCCAAGCTTCACATCCATATAAAAGTACAGGTGTTATTAATATGCGAGCAATATACATATTTTGCCGCTGGGATGTGAAGTGTTAATCCTGCATATATTCTGGCTTTTAGTATGAACTGACAATATCTTTTCTCCAATATACAAACAACTGAGTGATCAAAATGAGTTCACACCTCACAAATATCCGAGTAGGAGGAATATGTACATTAGTTGATTGCATTAGTTCAGTTTATAGCTGTGTTGAGTTCAATCAAGAACCGATATCACAGCACTATTGATATTTCCAAACGTGCTCAGTCCTCATCTGCAACAACCAGCGAAGAGTCTCCATACAAATAGTACAAGTTGCAGTATGTTTATATGTCCGTCTGGCCTTTCCTCGGATTACTGAGTATTGGCCAGGTCTTGTCACTCCCTGTCTCACCATTCTCTCTAGACTATGATGATGTATATGTTTTTCCACACTTGACACAAGATCCCAAAGATCCCTGTCCATGCAAGCTTTCACATACATCTGTTTTATTCATGCCCTTTACAACACGTTGCGATCAACACCATCATTTATTTGTTAGTTGTAATTTTACGATTAAAAGGTTGCCATTGTTTTCTGAACCGCCGAAGCTCATACTTTTGTGAAAATCAACGTAAAGCGATCTGCTACCAAATCGCCTACATCTTATTTCAAATCAGGTGTTTCTGGATTATTAAACTGTGTTCACTGCCGCTACGCTACAGACGCCGAGCTCTCAATTTAACGTCTGTTTATTACTGTCCTGTTCTTCTAGTGACGCTGAATCTCGCATCTGTCTCTTAACATTCAATCATTTCCATTTTTTTTATGTTCTGTATAGACCCCCCCCCCCTTCCCTTCTCTGTGTCTCTCTCTCTCTCTCTCTCTCTCTCTCCCTCTCTCGCTCTCTCTCTCTCTCTCTCTCTCTCTCTCTCTCTCTCTCTCTCTCTCTCTCTCTCTCTTTCTCTCTCCCCTCTCCCAATGTTAACATCCATCTTCAATAAAATGCTTCACAGTTCTTTCCATGATTCGAGCCATTGATTCTCTATCGTCGTGGATCTTTTCTTTCTTTCCACATAGTGATACATCTTTCGTTTTTTATTCACTCGATCGTGAAGATTTACAACAGTTTCTGAAGACCTTATATTTAAGATTCGTAGTTTCATATTCGCCGGCTTCCTGGCCTAGAGGTTAGCGACTTTTCTCCGTAATCTCGTATACTCTCGTAAGTAACGTGACGACGGTGAGAATCAGCAGTGGTTCGAATCGCGTCGGTAACTTACGGGGTATGTGAGCCGGCCGCTCAGAAAGCAATGGCAAACTACTGAGCGTAATCTTGCCAAGAAATCAACATACAGCTGAAAGATGCTGCTGTTGACAGCGGTGTACTGTAAAGGATATGAAAAAAGTCAGTTGTTTCAGCGCTTTGTGTAACCACGGAAATATTAGTTCATAAAGACCAGGAGACATGTAATCAAGGGGAGAGAAGGAAAGGGGGATCAGGAAGGGGTGGGGAGGGAGGGGGGGGGGTAGAATAATTCCACGCATTCGTGACAGGAGGCGAGCATCGGTTGTGATATTCCATCCTCCACTGTGTTGTCTCGTTTTGTCCAGGTTATGTCTTAAATACAACTTTAGATGGAGTGGCTTTGCGGTACAACATCATCAGGCCTGGCAACAATCAGTGCGTGGAGAGTAAGGACATCATACAAAAGAATGTACATATTATATTCCATAAGATGCGAAGTGGAAGAAATCGGGTTCATAAATAGAATCATGTTTGGCCATGGTAAACACCATAGTGATGGAAAGTGTGGTTGATGGAAGAAGAGGAAGAGGTCAACCAGCGCGAAGATGCACACGAAAGTTGAAGATAGCTTGGGGATATTAGACTTGGGGAACTGGTAAAGAATCGATAGTTTATCCGGTGGCAATGATGAGAACGATGTTCTTAATGGCTTGTTACATGATGATGGTGAGTATGCTCCACCCTGAACTTGAGGTGACGTATCGGACGTTGCAACCTTCTCTCATAAGTCCGACAAAATAGGATACCTGTGTGAACGTTGCGGACATTAAACATTCCTCGGCAGTTGGGAATCGAATAAAGGAAATTAAATAGGACGTTGGCTAGGGTACATATCAAGAATGGAAAGGAACAAAAAAAAAAAAAAAAAAAACTAACCTACAAACATAATATTTATAGTGTGGTGAATCTGGTATACACACATGTGGATCTTCAGTAATGCTATGGAGTTCGTGTATTTGTAACAGAGTTAGGAATAGGAAGAAGGGGCAACGAGGTGTGCATAGTCAATAGGGAAGTAGGGCACGGTCAAGCACCATAATATGGGGTAGTTAGGGTGGCTCGTCCTATGACGAGCATCGTAGAAACAAGGTCAGTTGTGAATGACCCATCCTTCGATATGGAGGTATGATTTAGCTGAGTGACTTCTGGCTTGATTGAAGGTTTGTTGATTATGAATAAATTAATATGAAACCAGAACTGTCTTGGAGTTATTGCCAGTTCATCGTCACTTCGCTGTACTATTACAGTACAGAAATGGTGCCGTGACCAGGATTCGAACCTGGGTTGTCGCGGTACATAGCGGAGGTACTGGGCCACTATATTTGATACAGCCACTACTTCATACTGCGCTTGTTGGGAAAATGCGGTGCCTTTGACACTGGCACGTTATCAAACCTCTGCTGAACAGATTTCAAGAAGTTTCTACAAGAATCTGTATGCGCTTGTGAAGCCGCTTCGCTGAGTCAGCTCTCGGTCGTTTTCGAGCCTTACTGGTAGTGAAGTCCAGTCCGCTCTCAAATTGTTTTCGAGCCTTACTGGTGGTGAAGTCCAGTCCGCTCTCAAATCGTTTTCGAGCCTTACTGGTGGTGAAGACCAGTCCGCTCTCAAATCGTTTTCGAGCTTTACTGGTGTGTGAGAGCCGCTATCGCTGTCAAGTCCTCACCGGGCACTGTGGCATTGTTGTTCGAGCGGTTTGCTAACGGGATTGATTTCGGCGGACGACATGGAGATACCTACTTCTGATCGTACCTCCCACTGTTGCAGGGACTTCAAAGACTTCTGCATTCCGCCATACATAGTAAGTAGACTGAATCGTTGTCACACAGCCTGCTCGTTACCATAGCCGTTGCCTGAACTTTTATCATTTTCAAGAGGCTTACCATAGGCATAGCCGTTGCCTGAACTTTATCATTTTCAAGAGGCTTGTTATAGCCGCCGCTTTACATTTTTTACCTGCATTGTCGGTTGTTTCAACGGGCTACCAGGGCCGCTGCCATACAATGTTGTTTCAGGGAACTGACCAAAGCTGCTCTCTGATCGCAGTCTGATCGTGGTGAGGCCTACTGTCGAGAAAAGCTGCTCTCTGATCGATGTCTGATCGTGTGAAGCCTGAAGTCGGGAAGTGCTGCTCTTTGAACGCAGTCAATTGTTCCAGGCATTGTCAGAAACCGCAGTCCATGGGCGTCACTATGCTGGAAACCAAGATGCCTGCCTGCCTTGAGGTTGCTGTATTATCGGGGCTGTTAACTTAGCCGTTACCTTGAGGTCATCGTGTCGTTGGAATGACCTTGGCTGCCGCCTGAAGTGAGGTCACTGCTGGACTTATTTGAGCTGTGAGGTCGTCGTATCGCTGGATTTTCTTTCTCCATCATGCCTCTCTGCCCAGTGTGTGATATGGAATGACACTGATTTGGGAACGTTTTTGCTCGAGCATCCTGAGGGATCCTGGAAGTCATTGCCTGTCCGTTTGAAGTTTGTAGAACCGAAGGACAATGTTGGCTTAGTAAGCGAAGTTTAATTTAAATTAGTTAAGGAGTAGGCATATGTGTATAATTATTTGTTTTAAGATAGAATTGAAGAATTGAAAACCTGATGCATTTTTTTTTAAAGATTTGGCTTTGAGTAACCTTTTGCAGAGTATGCGCTAGCGATAGGAAAGCTGCCTACGTATTGAAAACAACAAGGCTTTATATCATAAAGTCTTTTATAGGAAGTTAGGACGTGTGACAAAGTTGATGGATGGCTTAAAAATCGACGTAGATAGAAATTTCGTCTATGATAGAATTGATAAAGAGGCAGACGTCTGAACGAACGGAGCACGAGACAGGTAGGAGATATTATGGTATAGACAAGCCTAATAGATGGCAGCCGGTCAATAGGAATGAAAACCGGTGTGGTTACAATTCTAAAGTTGTCAACCATATACATATGAAAGCAGATAAGAGTGAGACACAGAGACATATAGGAATTAGTAATGGTCAGAAAAGGAAACAGTGGTCTTGGCCTTCAAAGAGTGAAAACGCAAAAGCCTTGCGAGAGAACTGGTTTCAGATCAGACAGTTGCGATATTCGGTAGCAAAGTTGAATAACAGAGAAGGAAACACAGATAAGATTTTGGGTAGTCAGGAGGTATCTTCAGTCTTTTGTGTCAAACAAGAAAGAGAGACACAGACGCAACCAGGCAGTAGTGTGGAAAAGAGTACTCAGACGTCGATTGATAAAGTGACAAAGAGAGACACTGGTATAGTAGTTGAACAACCCAAAACAGAAGACAGGCAGACAAGTACCAAAGATGTTAAAAGACAGTTGTTGAGGAAAAGTATTAGGGAAAGGAATAGTATGATTGTTAATAGAGGTACTGCTATGTCAAGTTCCTCAGGTATAGACATTAAATTAATCCCTAAATGGTGTAGAAATATTAGATGTGAGAGTTCAGGTTACGGAGAAGATATTTCTACCGCCGCATATTATAGTGAATACCGTGATGCTGAAACAACTATAGATACTGATGATTCGGAGAATGAGAGAATTTTACTACGAGCAGATCCTGACTCGAAGCGTGATGTTTCCTCATACGGTAGGCTTGCTGGTGGACAGACGGACAGAGTTTTGGTTGGTGACTCTTTAGAACTAGATACCAGTTTATATGACAGGAAAGTAGGGAAGGCTAAGAGACGAATACCAAGAGAGCGAGAGAAAGATACTTCCAAAAAGAAAGATGTTTGCCTAGTAGAAAGTGGAACACAAAAACAGCAAACAGCTGAAGCCTCGCTGGAAAAAGCTAGAAGTCTCATGAAATCGGTAAGACCATGGTTGTATTTAAATAACCGATACGAGCAGATTTGAGCATTTTGTAACTGAGCTTGGGGTAATTCAAGTTTGATGAGGCTCAAATGTCGACTCAAATGTGCTGTTGCTGTGGAAAATGGTGGAGTATCATTGCAAGTGATGTGTGACGTCGAGAACTGATGTAGTATTGTCTTGTATTACATAGGTTATTTTGAGATATAAAGTGGTCATAGAATAGTGATGACGATTGGGTAATGCGGATGTCATAGCGCGAAGAAGTATTATGAACTGGTGAGGAGGTTAAGATAAAGTGAGTGGTGAGTAGTTGACCGTCAGAGTAGTTTGACGTTGAGAATTAAGTAGGACGGAGAATAGTGGCATTATGATGATTGAGAATGAAGTAAGAAAGTAGTTGAATTGTGAAAGTCCTGTTGAGTAATTCGTCAGCTTATGCGTTGTCCGTACGTGAGTATAATTGTAGACAAACAGGTGTTCGTCGCGATGAGTGAAGTAGGAGTGAGGTTTTGAGACGCCGTCTAAGTGGAGTACATGGATAAAATGTTGTCAAGCGATTGGTAATAGTTGCGCGTTTGATATATCTTGTGTCAATGTGTGTGGAGGAGATCGACACGCTTAGACTGTGGTGAGTGATTGCTAGAATGTTGAATTGGCGTCTAAATTGTTTTTTTTTTTTTTGGAAGTAATGGTATGGACACGTCAGGTTGTCGCGATGCGAGAATAGTCGTGAGATGAGAGCGAGGTTGTGTATCACTGTCTGAGTAAACATAAAATACGAATACCGTGTCAATATGCGAAGAGTGGCTGATAAGTGATGTTGATAAAACGTGGAGCATAGAGTAACTGAGTATATGAAAATTGAGAGGTAGAAAGAACATGATTAGAGAATTGTGATGTCTTTTCGTTAGAATATCTGACGTTAGACAGAGTTAATGAAAGTTGTATGACAGGCTGACGGAAAGAGAGTTAACATTCTGAATGACGTTTCATAAAACATGTTTAGTATTGTTGACAGGGACATGTCGAAGCATGAATGCCTAATACTAAGAAATGAGATAAGTGAGGTCTGTTGTCAGTCATGTGTGGTGTTGTTTATTGTTTTTGATAGAGTCCCGGCAAATAGTAATAGCAGTGAAAGATGAGTGAGACAAGCAAGAGAAAATGATTAGCTATATGAATGTCAGAGTATTACAAATAGAGTACTAGAGTGTTCCGATAAGTGTGACTAGTATCATCGCTGTGCAAGAACGCTAGGAGAGACTTGAGGATAGCTTAGAGTTGTTGTGGTGAGATGTTAGAAAGTACTGATGCAGGAGAATGAAATATTACTTGCGTCGGGTAGACGAGAAACTTAAAAGTAGAATTAGTTGTTGGTACAGTAGATAGATGTATTGGTGAGAGGTCTATAGTAAATAGACAAAGTTTTGTTGGATGTAGCAGGGTAGAGATACCGTAGTTAACGGTAATGATTAAGAAGTTGTAGTAATCCTTGGTGCAAATCTAGGGGATAACCTTCTCTTTAGCGAGAAGTCAGTTGTTTTTATTGAATTTGAGATTTCAATGCATCATATATGGTATGTTATAGTATTTTTTTATTGACTTGGTTTTGTAGAATGATTGCCAATTGATTTTATGATTTGACTTCTTGAGTTTTCTTAAATAGATAAATAAGTTAGTTATTGTTAGTCCATAAAAGAGACTAACAATATATAGGATGTATGTTATATGATTTTAAAATAGGTTTTTCTTTGAATGAGTTAATACCTTTAATTGATATGAGGGGAAACATAAATGATGTATAAAAACCTGGGGGGGGGGGGGTATGATGTCCTGTTGTGATTTTATTTCGCTTCACTCATAATTTAAGTGAATTGTCTTGTATGTTGAATGGTAATTACCTTGTTTATATATATATGTTAGAAATTAGTTAAGTTAAGTTTAATTTACATGGTTTTGTCTAGAATAAAGGCAATACATGGGGCTTTATTTAGGACCCTTCGTTCAGAAAATAGTAATAAACTACTGAGAACTAGTAGAG
The DNA here is from genome assembly GCA_963921405.1 of Cepaea hortensis. Classification (NCBI taxonomy): domain Eukaryota; kingdom Metazoa; phylum Mollusca; class Gastropoda; order Stylommatophora; family Helicidae; genus Cepaea; species Cepaea hortensis. The sequence goes on from OY992877.1 coordinate 73,024,489, forward strand.
AGACACATTCCCTTTGTGAATAACAAGTTTATGAGTATATTCTGCTAGCAAGATTGCTGTGATAATCAGCGTTGGGAGGTTAAGTTGTGGAAACATAGGCCATACTTAAGTGACGGGGTTAGTACACAAATAAAATGGTTATGGGGAAGTTAAAAATAAGAGCTACATTAAGTCACCATTGATTGAATATATATGGACTGGACGCCATATTGGGGAAGAAAAGATTAATGTGAATAGCAGTGGGGTAAATGAGGGGAAAGTTTATAACATGGTCTCCACGGGGTCGCAAGTTAACATATATTTTATAGAAGAAGAAGTGAGTAACAAATAGTAAAACATGAATTGAATGCCATGTTTTACTTCGAAGAATAACTATATACTGTAGATATCAAAGGGGGGTAAGTGTGGAGTGCTGTGGTCACAGAGAACATAGATTAAATAGCATGGGGTTTTAGAGGTCCGTAATATATGGACTGAGAAAGAATATTGTTGCTGTTGATAACGGCATAAATTGAGGTTCAGGAGAAATGCCCATAATAAATGGACATTAAGGGGTCGCTGAAATTTTCGGCGAGATTAAGAGAGAATTCTGAGTGAGGTATGAGAGAAGATTAGTTATGTGAGGTGATGTGTATAAAGTTGGAAGAGGTCTAGAGGGATGATGGACCTTGTTAATTGTGTACTGTCTGTAATATATAGACATTTGGGAGTGAATAATATTTTTGATGGTTGGTACTTGAGGCTGTAGATAGCAGCGTAAACTGTTACCATAATAAGTGGTACTGTAGAAGAGATAATTGTTTTAGACTTTATTACATAAAGTCTCAAATGACATAGGGGGGTAAAAGTGTGTATTTTAGGTGAGTGTGGGTTTTGTGAGGAAGAGTTCTACTTCTTTGAATCTCCGGTGCGCACCGATTCTTTGTCTTCCTATCGTGTGCGAGTGATTTCAGGTTGGTTGAAAGTGGAGAAGTAGTAGTGTGGAAGTAATACTGTTAGTGATGGCGATAGAGAGTTTGAGGTAGTATCAGAAGAGTACAGCGTTTTGAATTTTTTGAGATCGTGATAAGAAGGTTTAAGCGGATTGCTTATGAAGAGTAGAAAAAGTATTCCGAAAATATGTTGTCATGTGTTGTATAAAACTAAGATCTTGTAATGCAGAAATATTATGATGTACGATAGATACAAGAATTAGCTTTTGTGATATGATATATGTGGATTTTATTACGAAGAAGAAGTATGGGTTGTAGGTCGTGGCGGCTGGCACTACGATAAATAGTGGGGATAGAGAGAAGTGTAATGAGTAAGGGGTATATGATTTCTGTAGTTGGGAGTTGAGTAAGTTCAGGTAGTAAGCGGATTGCTTATGACTTTATAAAATGAAGAAGAAGTAACTTTGATTGTGTGGAATTTTTGGGTTAAGTGTCTTGGGTCATAGATGTGGGGTAAATGAGTTGTGGGATTAAGACTTTTCAGGGAAAAGTCTTGGTTGAAGAAAGGGAGGAAATGTAACAGAGTTAGGAATAGGAAGAAGGGGCAACGAGGTGTGCATAGTCAATAGGGAAGTAGGGCACGGTCAAGCACCATAATATGGGGTAGTTAGGGTGGCTCGTCCTATGACGAGCATCGAAGAAACAAGGTCAGTTTTGAATGACCCATCCTTCGATATGGAGGTATGATTTAGCTGAGTGACTTCTGGCTTGATTGAAGGTTTGTTGATTATGAATAAATTAATATGAAACCAGAACTGTCTTGGAGTTGTTGCCAGTTCATCGTCACTTCGCTGTACTATTACATATTCTGCTATAAATGCCATGCTTTGATCTATGGATTTTTGCGTCGAATAAATGTGGAACATGAGTCAAAGATGCGTGCAAGCGAGACGTGACAATGTTTGTAATAGACAACTCCACAGTACACACAGCATGTGTCGTCAACTCTCTCTCTTTCTCTGCGTATCCCTCTCTCTCTCTCTCACTCTCTCACTCTCTCTCTCTCTCTCTCTCTCTCTCTCTCTCACTTACATAGTGTCACGGAAAAACTGCAGTTTAGTGATTCCTTGATAACTTACATATCAAAATACAATGAAGGAGGAGGTTTAACAATTGTGTACTTCATTCTGAGAGGAGGATAAATTAAAGATCATTGACCTACGAATATGAAAAATAGGATACAGGTGTTCGCAGAGTTCATTGCCTGACGATCGGATCGTACGGACACGGGAACCGGGGAGATCGCGTTGGGGGGGGGGGGGGGAATGAACGGAGAAACGGTCAACGAGTTAGGATGCTTTGAAGTATTCGCGTAGGGAAACTCAGGGAAACAGCGTAACAACGGATGAAACGAGCAAATAGTCACTACGTGATTTTAACGCCTTTTGATGGGCACGATACGTCAAGAGACGAGTGTTGAGGTATGAACATCACACACTAACGGAGGATGGGCCACTTGTTATAAATAGTAGAAATTGGGTTCTCTTGATTAGTGTGTGTTCCAAACTGGGCTGAATTATCTATGCATCCTGAGTGGGGAAAGAAATACACGTCCCTAATGGTTGAAAGAATATGGGATATTAGTGTTTTATTCGCTAGTGTATTTCAATTCCAGGATGATGAGTGTATATATATAAGGTATTATAACCTTAGAGTAATAGCTTTAGCATAGGAAAATAGATGTGTGTGCATAGCGTTTACCATTGATTTCTATTAGTGAATAGTTTAGACTTTGGTGAATTCATATGTCTTATGTTGGTGTTTACTTCGGAAGCCTTGTCATTACGGCTGGAGAAGGACACTTGCATAAGTAGTATTAAGTGGCAGACGCCTATCACTTGATATGTTATACTTCTCACAGGTTCCAACTCAAATCCGGATATATCAGAGAAGATAGACACATACTTCTTGTGTACAGGAAAAGCTTTGTTGATAAACTCAAGGCATTTCATTTGTGAGGAGAGCAAATACCTCAATAAACCAAGGAATAACCTAGACAAGGTCTAATACGAAATAAACATACCTTTAAAGGAACTTTGAAGAAGACGAAAAGAATATCCAGATAACCAAAGTAATAATGGAAAAAGAAAGATAAGTTTGCAGAAAGCAAAGCAAAATAAAACTACATACGTCTTGTACGCATAGTTAAGAAACAATAGACAAGTCAAAACATTGCTACTCATTAGAGACAATATGCAGAACTGTGGTGATGTAGTTTTTTTCGGTATGGATAATTAATTTCATGAAACAAACTCGGGCGAAGTCATAGACTTACTGGAATATTATTACGTTACGGTGATCCAGTGGTGAACAGTTTTGTTTCGTTCAATAACGGATTTACCATCAGACTCAAGCATACGGAACATCCAGGGTGAGACCTTTCCTGTTTTATGTGATGTCCGGTGGTTTGGCAGAATGATTGGGCGAGATGTGATACCGCTGCTAGACATTACGAGTTCATTCTTGCACCAACCATAGAATACACTATCAACTACGCTTACACAGCCCATACATACACCAGACATATTTTTTATTAATAAATATTTTATTAATCGTTGAAAGGAACTGTTGTCGGAGTATGTGTTGAGGGAATAATAGAGAGAGAGAAAGGAATATATATATGGAAGGGAAGACAGAAGGGAGGAGTGTAGACAGAAGTCAGTCAATAATCCCAAAAGATAATAAGCTTGAAGATGTGCTTGTTGATTCCACTTTCCTCCCGGGAAAATAAGCGACATAATTGGTGGAGCAGAGTGTAGTACATAATACCCACATGAACTGGAGGCATAACAGGGCGTATGCATAGAGGGGTACCTGCATATTGGCACAGGCATAGCGGAGTACCTGCATGTTGGGACATACTGATTGGAATAAATATAAGTATACATTGATGACTTTTAATGGAAGGACGTCCATTGGATATACGGTGCCATTATGGTAGAAACATTTCATTACTGCTGGTGACTTTACAGTGAGAAAGTTCCAGACAGGGTGAATGTGGATAGGTGGTAAGACACATTACATACCTAGTCACACGGTCACACGTCTACATAAGTCTTTATCCTATATCTCCTCTTGTGGATGAGAGAGTGGTTGTGAGGTACTGTGTGGTGTTGTAGATTTATAATATTAGATATACATAGGGGAAATTGATATAGGTTATAATAGATTATCTGGCTATAGTGAGTACTTCTTTACTGTCTTGAGGTGTCTTTACTCAACGTGCTGACTGACCTTCTTTAAATATGACCACTCCCAAAATAACTACCGCCGAACTGAGGGCCAACGGAGAGGAAATTGGGATATCTGGTTCGGAACAAACTGATTTCATACAGAAAAGAGAGCGAGAAATTCGACAAGAAGAACGAGAAGATCGAAAGGCCGAGTTGGAATTGAGAAGAATAGAGGTGGAGACCAAACGAATGGAAATGGAACAGGAGGCCAAGCGACGGGAAATGGAACAGGAGGCCAAGCGACTGGAAATGAAACAGGAGGCCAAGCGACTGGAAATAGAACAGGAGGCCAAACGAATGGAAAGGGACCAGGAGACCAAGAAACTGGAAATGGAGCAGACTGTCAGGAGACAAGAAATGGAACATGAATACCGCATGAAAGAGTTAGAACTCATGACACAAACTAAGGGTGAAATAGATGCAGCAGAAGGAAGTTCATCTTCACCTGGGGCAACCCACATGATTGGACAGGGTTACCATGCCATGAAGTTTCCCTTGGCGGTCTGTGATGAAAGTAAAGAGAAGATATACCAGTTTTTGGATCGGTTCGAGGCCATGGCAGTCGCTATGGGATTGGATAGAAGCCGATGGGCTCTTAAATTATCCCAGGCATTACGTGGTTCGGGCTACGAGGTCTACACACGCCTACCACCAGGACAGGAAAATCAGTATCAGGAATTAAAAGCCGCTTTGATGAAGCATTATGAAGTCACAGCACAAACGTATCGGAAGAAGTTTAGATCGTCTAGACGAGAGCCGGGAGAGCTATTCGCCGCCTACAGTCTGAAGCTGAAATCCTATCTCCAGAAATGGATGGATTTGGCAGAATTCAAGAGGGATTATGAGAGTCTCGAAGAGATGATGGTGGTCGACCAGATGCGAAAGCAAATGTCGAAACCTCTCAGAACCTTCTTGGGAGAACAAGGGGCGGAACGGATTGATGTTGTGAATAAGCTGGCGGAACGATTCGTAGAGGTACATGGGGAGACTGAGGAACTAAGTACACAAACCAAAGGTCAGGAGAAACAAGAGAAAAAGAAACCTAAAAACTGGGGAGGAGAAAAAGTGGAACCTTATATAAAGGTGTCAATGGAGAGTTCAGAGAAGGTGAAGGAAGGAAACCAGAGCACCTCGAATTCTTCAGTGAAACGACCGTGGTCCGAGAAGTGGTGTTCAATCTGCAGGGTGCCCTCTCATAACACGAAGGACTGCAGATCGAAACCTAAAAGTTCTTACTTCGCAGCATGCAAAGTGATTCCTACGTCGGTGATCACAGACAAGGCTGAGGTCGGCGAAGGAGCTAGGAACAAAAAGGACACACGAAAACCTAGAAAGGGAACATGGTGCACACACTGCCGGTCGAAAACACATAATACTGTGGACTGCAGATGCAAGGCAGAAGACGCCAATTGCATAACCAACCTCGAGGAATCAAAAGAGGAAGGCAAGGAAACGGTCAAGGAGATGGAAGACACTCCGGACCAGGAAAGGCCACCTGGGGTCGAACTGATTGAAGTCAATGGCCAGCAGGTTGTTTGTCTCTACGATACCGGTTTGGATGGGGAAGCTGTGATAGACGCCAGCCTGGTAAGCCCAGACCAACTTACAGGGGAGACCATAGAAATACAGCCGGCAATGAGGAAAGCTGTTACCATGACGCTGCCAATCGCCAAGATGGAGATTAAATCCAGGTACGTCACGGGCATTATTCCAGCTGCTGTATTATCTGACTCCTTATTTCCCATGATCATTGGCACGAAATATGTCTTTTTGGGGATGCCCAAACAGCCAGCCCACCAGGGAACAGTAGCCAGTGGATTTCAAGGGAAGGAAAAAGAGGCAGAGACACTATGCGACAACTCAGAGATAGGAGAATTGCATACTGCCCAGAGGAAGGATACTACGTTGCGTCCTTGCTACAGGAAGCTGCAAAGAAGTGCTGAGCCACCAGAACGGGGACAGTACTTTCTGAAGAATAGACTACTCTATCGGAGAGCTGGGAGGAGAGACAACCTACATGAGCAGTGGGTGGTTCCAGAGACCCACCGTCCTCATATTCTTCAGAGTGGACACATCATAGCCGAGAATCGACATATGGGTGTCAGAGAGACCTTGCAGCAAATTTCCGGCCATTATTGCTGGCCAGGAATGACCGGAGATGTACGCCGGTTAGGTTAGTGAAGTCTTGTTCAGAGTGCCAGAAAGCACCACCCAACAAGCGAATTAAGAGGAAACTAGCTCTTAAGGTGGAAGACAAAGTGGAAGTATGGGGTCCAGAAGAGAATAATGTACTCCAAGTAGGATGGAAAGGACCTTATCCCGTGGAAAAGGTGGTGTCCAAAAACATCTACAAAATCCGGATCGGGGAAGAGGGAAAAAATCTCCCTAGGCATCTCATGAGGAAATATGAGGAGAGATCCGGGAGAAAAGCTTCGCACTTTATGGTGATGGCAGCCATTGGGACAAAGGTTACCAGTCCAGACGAAGACCAGAGATCGCCAGTACAACATAGGAGGGCCAATGGGACAGTACGTGATAGGTCAGATTTACCCAACGAAAGGAGGAGGGAAATCACACGTCAGGGAAAGGACAAGAGTGAAACCTTCAATAGTAACCAACTTCAGAAGGGGTGGGTAAGGTCGGGAAAGGCGAGAAATACCCAGGACTCCAACCGAAGATGGGCTGACCAGATACAATATCGCCCAAGATGGTCCTGGAAGCAAATGTCCAGGAGGTTTGGGAAAGACGACTCGGTCCAACGTGGACGAGATGGAACAACCCCAGAGGCAAAGCCGGGGGAAACCAAGAGGACATGGAGGCAGTGTTACAATCAGGATGGGACAATCCGTCTGTATTGTGAGCCGTCGCTGACGCAAGTCGAGAGAAGGTCGACCGGACGTATAGGAGCGAGGAGCCAACACTAGTTTCAGTCGTGAGTAGTATAGTAGGGTGTCAATTAGAGAGCCTACTGGATAATGAGGTGAGCCATGTGAGGATCCAATCATATCATCAACACGTGATGTTAATAGCTACTTCGCAGAAGCTCAACGCACGGTGGATGTGATGGTCGTTGTTGATGCAACAGGACAACTTCACAGTGGAAGATACCTGGTAAGGAGAATGTAGGAGCGGATTTCTTATCTAGACATCCAACCCCAGAAGAAGAGGAATAAGTTGGAGGATCATAGGAATCAAAACTACAGTGATGAAGAGTCGACGCGGTCAACTCTCTTAAGAGGGGGCCTATGTCACGGAAAAACTGCAGTTTAGTGATTCCTTGATAACTTACATATCAAAATACAATGAAGGAGGAGGGTTAACAATTGTGTACTTCATTCTGAGAGGAGGATAAACTAAAGATCATTGACCTACGAATATGAAAAATAGGATACAAATGTTCGCAGAGTTCATTGCCTGATGATCGGATCGTACGGACACGGGAACTGGGGAGATCGCGTTGGGGGGGGGATGAACGGAGAAACGATCAACGAGTTAGGATGCTTTGAAGTATTCGCGTACGGGGAACTCAGGGAAACAGCGTAACAACGGATGAAACGAGCAAATAGTCACTACGTGATTTTAACGCCTTTTGATGGGCACGATACGTCAAGAGACGAGTGTTGAGGTATGAACATCACACACTAACGGAGGATGGGCCACTTGTTAGAAATAGTAGAAATTGGGTTCTCTTGATTAGTGTGTGTTCCAAACTGGGCTGAATTATCTATGCATCCTGAGTGGGGAAAGAAATACACGTCCCTAATGGTTGAAAGAATATGGGATATTAGTGTTTTATTCGCTAGTGTATTTCAATTCCAGGATGATGAGTGTATATATATAAGGTATTATAACCTTAGAGTAATAGCTTTAGCATAGGAAAATAGATGTGTGTGCATAGCGTTTACCATTGATTTCTATTAGTGAATAGTTTAGACTTTGGTGAATTCATATGTCTTATATGGTGTTTACTTCGGAAGCCTTGTCATTACTGCTGGAGAAGGACACTTGCATAAGTAGTATTAAGTGGCAGACGCCTATCACTTGATATGTTATACTTCTCACAGGTTCCAACTCCCATCCGGATATATCAGAGAAGATAGATACATACTTCTTGTGTACAGGAAAAGCTTTGTTGATAAACTCAAGGCATTTCATTTGTGAGGAGAGCAAATACCTCAATAAACCAAGGAATAACCTAGACAAGGTCTAATACGAATTAAACATACCTTTAAAGGAACTTTGAAGAAGACGAAAAGAATATCCAGATAACCAAAGTAATAATGGAAAAAGAAAGATAAGTTTGCAGAAAGCAAAGCCAAATAAAACTACACACGTCTTGTGCGCATAGTTAAGAAACAATAGACAAGTCAAAACATTGCTACTCATTAGAGACAATATGCAGAACTGTGGTGATGTAGTTTTTTCGGTATGGATAATTAATTTCATGAAACAAACTCGGGCGAAGTCATAGACTTACTGGAATATTATTACGTTACGGTGATCCAGTGGTGAACAGTTTTGTTTCGTTCAATAACGGATTTACCATCAGACTCAAGCATACGGAACATCCAGGGTGATACCTTTCCTGTTTTATGTGATGTCCGGTGGTTTGGCAGAATGATTGGGCGAGATGTGATACCGCTGCTAGACATTACGAGTTCATTCTTGCACCAACCATAGAATACACTATCAACTGCGCTTACACAGCCCATACATACACCAGACATATTTTTTATTAATAAATATTTTATTAATCGTTGAAAGGAACTGTTGTCGGAGTATGTGTTGAGGGAATAATAGAGAGAGAGAAAGGAATATATATATGGAAGGGAAGACAGAAGGGAGGAGTGAAGACAGAAGGGAGGAGTGTAGACAGAAGTCAGTCAATAATCCCAAAAGATAATAAGCTTGAAGATGTGCTTGTTGATTCCACTTTCCTCCCGGGAAAATAAGCGACACATAGAAAGACCAGAACTACATACGAACAAAAAATTGTCATGTAGCAAGAATCTGATCTGAGTATGTGTAGTGTTAAGACCATGTTATTTCTTAGGCCTGAGTGCACGGAGAAACAGGTGGCCAGTCCTTCCCTCCCATAGCGAACGGCGAGTACAGGCATCGAACTCTCGCATTATTGCGCTCATGCCATTGTCAGTGTAACTTATAGACGTTACACCAATGCGCCTACTACTTCAGTCCAGCAAGGTTGACAAAACAACAACAACAACAACACCGTAAAATAGTCCAACTATCATGTTTGCTTTACTTGAAAGGACATAATCACAAATGCGTATGTGCTCGCACACACACACACACACACACACACACACACACACACACACACACACACACACACACACACACACACACATCACACACACACACTGATCAAATAACAATACACACGCTTCTTAGAGCAAAATGCGATGGTTTACCGGATGGACGTATTCCAGAGAACATTAACTATGAAAAGCTTGTAAACGGTAAGAGGAATGTTGGTCGTCTATAGCTAAAATGCAAATATGCTTTCAAGAGAGATATAAACACGTTGAGGATAGATAGCGCAACGAGGAAAGGCCTGTTTTCGTAACACATTGTGATGTACTTTAGGATATCATCTTGAAATTGGTAAATGAAGACTACTTCAACAAGCAGTGAGAGAGGGACGTTTTGTAAGGAATGCCCTACTCGGTGGCTTGAGGCTTCCTGACCGCAGAGAGTATCAACTCGTTGTCAGATATGACTGACGGAACATAGTATTATTATTATTATAATCAGTCGGCTGAAAATATAGCAATTTCGGAAGTATCAGTTTCTGTCAAGGTGTTACCATGGCGGCTTGAGATATTCATTGGTGGATTTAGTATCAGTGAGGACCAAAGTTTCACTGGCTGTTTGGACATTGGTGCTGATCAGTCTGGCTGTTTCATGGAGAGCGATAATTTTGGCTAAATACATATTTGATAGTGACGGATCGACAGGCGTAATGAGAGAGAGAGAGAGAGAGAGAGAGAGAGAGAGAGAGAGAGAGAGAGAGAGAGAGAGAGAGAGGCAATGGTGGTATATCAGAATATTGGATGTGGATTATATATATTTCCATTCCAAGTCGTTTCGTTTGAGGGTCCGTTCGTGTAGACATGTGTTTATGTTGCGATATTGTAAGTGTAGTGATTTTTCCAAGATAAAGGGCTCCATGATGGTATTTCCTCATTGAATAGTCAAATAAATAAAAATGAACAACCCTTGAAACACATAAGGATCTTCAAGAACTTCATTATCATCATCAAGTGCCGTGCCGGCTGGCGAAGGCGTTCTTGGCTCTCCACAGATCTCGGTCTTTGGTGTTCTGGATCAACTCTGCTGATGATATCCCTCCATGCCATCGTCTCAATCCGTCCAGCATCATTTCTCTTGGTCTGCCTCTGCCTCTCTTCCCCTCGATCTTTCCAGTTGTCACGATGTTCTCCAATGCCTCTCTTCTCATCACATGACCAAAGAAAGCTGTTTGTCTCTTTCTTATTGTTGTATATAGTGTTCTAGTTTCATTAGCCTCTTTCAGGCAATCGATGTTAGTTACTCTGGCAGTCCAAGGAATTCGCAACATTCGTCTCAAGAACCACATCTCTGTTTCTTCCAAGTTCTTCCTAATTTGTTAATTTACATTCCAAGATTAGCTGCCATACAGCAAAACTGGTTCTATATAGCATTTTAGCACTCTCTTTCTTACATTCATTGATAGCGACTTATTGCATAAGATACTCTTCATTTTCTGAAATGCGGCTTTTGCCTGCCCTATTCTGCTCTTAATCTATGTTGTACATCTTCCATCTGATGTTATAAGTGCCCCTAGGTATTTAAAATTATCCACTTGGTTAGGAATTTTCCCCTTCTATATCTGTCACATTTTGGTGTCCCCATTTTCTTTGATATCACCATTGTTACTGTTTTCTTGATATTCAAGGAGAGTCCTTTCTCTGCACTCTCTGATACTACAATGTCCAATAATTGTTGTAGGTCTGTTGCATTATCCGCCACCAATATTGTGTCATCTGCACAGCGTATATTGTTTATATTATAACCTCCGATTAGTATTCCTGGCTTCTCTTTGATCTCTCTCATTATTACTTCGCTATATAGGGAGAAGAGATCGGGTGACAAGACACACCGCTGTCGTACTCCTAGCTTTATCTGTTCGTAACTACCCTCTTTATTTCCCATTTTAATTGCTGCTACTTGGTTCCAGTATATATTCTTTATTATTCTTAAATCTTTCCCATCAATGTTGATATCGTCCAACATTTTAATCAGCTCATCATGTTTTACTTAATCAAATGTCTTAGTATAATCTATGAAGCATAAATATATGTCTCTCTGTTTGTCTATTGACCTTTCTATTAGTGTTCGTAATATATATATATATTGCATTGTTTGTACCCTTTCCTTCTATAAAACCATAGTTCTCCACTAAATTCCATTTTTATTTTCTTTCTTGTTCTTCTCACTATAATTCTGAGTAGAAGATTAGTGACATGGTTTATGAGGTTAATTGTTCGAAAATCTTCACATTCAATTGCTCCTGGTCTCTTTGGTATTGCTATAAATACAGATGTTAGCATATCGCTCGGTAAATATCCACTGTTGTAAATATCATTCAGCATTTTGGTTAATATATCTACCCCAAATTCTCCCAATACTTCTAATTCTTCAACTGTGATTTCATCTGGCTCAGCTGTTTTTCCTTTCTTCATATGTTTCATAGCATTAGCGACTTCTTCTTTTAGAATAGTTGGGCCTTCTAAGTTACTTTCTTCTGTTAATTCTTCCCTTTCTCCATTATATACTTCTCTTATATACTCATTCCACCTCTTCATTATAGCACCTTCCTCCAATTATATCTTTCCTGGTTTTGATTTCAAACATCCTGTATTTAAGTACGTAGAAAATATATCATCAATTTGCAAATCAGAAGACGAGATCGAGAATAGACGTAAACAGGCAAACTAACTCATTGGACAAATTACACAAATTCTAAAGAACAAAAACGTCTCAGTATATACTATAAAGCTCTCTATAACCAAATCCTTCTAACAACTCTATCCAAACCTGGATAATGGCAGCGAAAGACAGAAAGCAAATTATAGCAACGGAAAACGATTCGCGAGAAGAATACTCAACGTATCAAGGGGAGATAAAATAAGAAATGATTAAATTAGAACTAAAGTGGGTGTAATAATACCGCTATTCATCATTAGAAAACAACTGGTGAAATGGTTCGGCCACATAACTCGGCAATCAACTGACCATAACAAGCAATGATGTACAGACGAAATGCAATCAGAAGAAGAGGCCGACCATGTTAAAGATGCTTAGAGGGAATAACAGTCTAATAGAATCTCGACATATGAAGCCCATGAACGGGCACTCTTCCGATGTTTATGCTTTATCTTGACAGCGCAAGGTACTAGAGGAAGAAGATGAGATGAGATGAGATTTTCTTGTTTGTGATTCATGGGACTTCTATTGAACGACGATACTCTGGGGTAGGTTGCTCTATTCGTTTGCATTTTGAAGGGATCATATTTTTCTAGACTGTATAGGAGTATATTTCATATGAATCCCACCAGCAGCTATGATGATGGTTGAAGTTGTCAATTACGAAATTGTGGGGGGAATTATTGTGTTCTGCCATGAAGTGGCTGGTGTGCTGGGTGGCATAATTTTCTTTGAAGTTTGTATAATGGAAGAGGTTTCTTTGTTCGCATCTGTGGTCTAATGGTCTGTGCCCTGTGGTGGTTTCGATAGTCTGAACAGGAGTTGTTTTGATGCCTCCGTGATGATGCCTGTTCCTGGTATGTGCAATTTACTTTTATTGTGTTATTTTTGGCGTTAGTAGGCAGGGCGCCTGATCCATTTTCCTTAACAGAGGAATGCTTCCAGTATATGCTTACATTAAGATAATAGTGTTACACCCCGAGTCAGTTCCAGCAATGCCATAATGCTCATAAGTGGCAATTGTCTGATGGCTCTCATTTTTCGTGTGGGTGCCATGTGAGTCTTTAGGCGAGGTAAACTGATGTCTTCGAGTGGTTATCTCTGATTATTGGTTATTGGTGTTAGTGTATTTTAGTGTTGAAGACAGAAGCTAGGGGAAACAGTTTTAGATGTATTATTGATGATGTACCAGTCTGAAATCCTTGTTGCTGTGTTGTCTGAAACTTTATCTAGAACGTGAGCACAAAAGATCCTTACGACCCCCCCCCCCCCTCACCCCGCAACATTTTACCTACGTAAAAGGTGGAAGAGGAGAAGATGAAGAAGTCTGGAACTTCCTACATTTTGTCTAGTGGTCATCAAATTGGAATCTGCTGCATTTCATATGACAAAATCATCTACGTGTAGAATTATTACGCGTGTTAGACAAAAAGGACGGGTATTAAACACAGTCAGGACACAACGCATTGGATTTCCAGCAGAATCTAAAATGACCTATATTTCATGCTCAGTTTAATATTAGAACCATCGGAAGTCCAACTAGCCGCAAGGCAATGAAAAGCTAATTAGCGAAAGACGGAAACGATGAAGGCTAATTACTGGAAGAAATAGTTCCATATTTGTCAACAGTGCATTAATTTTTACATGGTTAATGTATTAATTAGTGATAACAAGCTCTGTCCAGAGTTGTCGTTGCCTTTACAAATGTGTCTCCATTCATAACACACATGCACGCGCGTGCACACACACACACACACACACACACACACACACACACGTGTATATATATATATATATATATATATATATATATATATATATATATATATATATATATATATATATATATATATATATATCATGATATCGCCTCTTTAACTAATGAAGATCGATTTGAGACACTAATCAATCTGTTTTCTAAAATTAGAGAACTGACCTGTCTAACTTTTCAATCAATCAATCAAGTGCCGTCTCCGCAATGAAGGTTGGCTGCAATGGATCTCCAACACTGTCTGTCTCTCGCTCTGACTGTACATTCTGTCAGGCTGATGCTCGTCCGTCTCTTGATGTTATCCTCCCACTTGTATCGTTGTCTACCTCTTGCTCGTTTGCCCTCAACCTTGCCTTCCAGTATGGTGTTTATAAGAGTATCATGTCCTTTAACGTGGCCAAAATATTTCTCTTGTCTCCTCTTTATTTCTTTGATCAACTCTCTTTTCATTCCAGGTTTTTCTAGGACCTCTTCATTTGATTGTTTTTGTTTCCATAAAATACGACCTATTCGTCTTTATAACCACATCTCCAGTGTTTCTATGCGACTTTCTAGTTGCTTGTTCAATGTCCAGGCTTCCGCACCATACAGTAGCGTTGAATATACGTCGCATTTGACAATTCTTATTTTTAATGCGTTATTAATCTCTCTAGATGCTAATACTGATTTCATGCCGTTGAAAGCATTTTTGGCCATTCCTATTCTCTTTTTGATTTCCATTTCACTTCTGCCATCATCTTTTATTATATGTCCAAGATAAGAGAAACTTGTTACTTGTTCTAGTATCTGTCCGTTTACTGTGATGTTCATTGATGACCTTTCCTTTTCACTGCTAATTATCATAGGTTTTGTTCTTTTTGGATGTTAATATCTAAGTCACATTCTGCACTGTGCTTGTTTACTTCTTCCGCTAGGTCTTGCAACTAGTGCTCACTTTCTGCTAGTAACACGGTATCGTCAGCATATCTAAGATCGTTAATGATTCTTCAATTGATGTTAAGACCAGGCATTTCAACTTGTTTGCAAATTCTTTCTGCGTATAGGTTGAAGAGGCTTGGGAACAGTACACATCCCTGCCGTACTCCTCTTTTTATCTCTATAGGCGACGAATAGTTATTACCGCATCTAATAGACGCCACTTGTTCCCAGTACAAGTTACTAATAAGTCCGATGTCCTTTCCGTCTACTCCTATATCTTGAAGGCACGTAATTAGTCGTTCATGTTGTACTCTATCAAAAGCTTTCTGGTAGTCAATGCATGTGATGTATTTCTCTATCTATTACTATATACTCTGGAGTGTTCTTTGCTTTCTTTCTTTGAGACATTTTACTCAAGATTTCATCAGTTATCCATAATTGTTTTTTTTTCTTATTAATCTTCACTGGCAAGGTGGTATTTGCAATCTGATTACTGGTTTTTACACTTTCCCATTTTGTATTAATTTTATCCTCGGGATTTTCAAGTCGATATTGTTCCATACTTTCAATGATTAGCCCATCATATCTATTTTTGACTTCAACTAGGTATAGTTGACTTATTTCTGGTTGTTTCAATGCCGATATATCTGTTTGAGGTGTCCAACTTTTAGGAAAGCACAAAACACACACATTCACAAAGGTGTATCTATATATATATATATATATATATATATATATATATATATATATATATATATATATATATATATATATATATATACACACACACACACACACACACACACACATTGGCACCTTGCCGGCTTGACAGACGATAGTTTGTGCTTTAAAAAGGCATAATTATTGCCTCTCCATAGCACAAAGCCTGGGCTAAAATATACAGATCATGTGTTGCTCATGCAGCATGATCCCTCTCTCGGCCTGCCTAGTTCACTCCAGAGGAAAGGTAACACCAATACATCTGGAACAAGACAAGCTGCAGAAGCTGCCGGATCAGCAAAACAATGCTCTAAGCGTCCGCCTGTCGGAGCTTCGATCCCTGACCAGCCGCCAACCAAGGCTTATGCCCTGGTCTGCCAAGCCATGACATTTTGTCTTTAGCTTGCATTTCCTCGCACCAGGGTAAGGCTTGTACCCTCCCAATTGCGCTCTTCCGCCCGAAGTATGTATATATATATATATATATATATATATATATATATATATATATATATATATACATAGTGTGTGTGTGTGTGTGTGTGTGTGTGTGTTTATTTATTTTATAGTATCTCCTTCGTATCCTGTGGTGTGTTTATAATTCGCTTGTGTAATACCTAATTAAAGCTTAATGTAAGGAATTTCTGAACCCACTACACTAAATGCACATGTGTATATGTTCCGTTAACTTGTATACGAAGTGGAAATAAAGCATTGATATAGCCCATTTAAGTAACATATATTATGCGGAGGAGCCGCAGTTGCCAAGTGGTGAGTCAGCATGCCTGCCAAGACTATAGACTTGGTACAGTCCCCAATAGAAGTAAGCCATACAGTACGGCTTTGGGTTGTAAAGAATCATAAAAGTGGACTCCAGACATTGTTCTGGGAATCTTCTGTCAGGGAAACTGGCAACCTCACCTCATTTGTCGTTGTCAAGAATATACAAAGTCATAATGAGTCATACCTCAAACCGCAGTATCTACTATGGCACTACCTTTGAACTTATTTTAAGTACGATACGGAAATTGCTTGCTATCCAAAATGGTTATTATAATCTAACACGGTGCTGCTTACTAAAATGTTTATTGTGAACTCCAGCACAAGATAGGCAGACAGGGACGTTTACAATGTGGTTACCTTGAATAGAAACCTGGTAGGTGTAGAATATTGTTAGGGTAATATACCTCTGGTACCTCAAAGGAAACTCCAAATCGCAACAAGGTGGATTTTAAAAATTTATCTAGACTGCAAGGTCGATCCAGTTAAACTGGGTACCTGGGTCTTTATAAGACAAGACAGCTAACGAGATAGTGTTCAAATCAACTCTCGAGCGCCGATAGGGTTATACAAATGTGAAACGAGGACAGAATGTCCAATAAGCCACATGGGGTGTAAAATGATTTTTAACTTTTTGCTGTATCCCAATTAAAATGTTATTTGAAGTGGTTTAGTACACTTTGAAGTACGACGTACTGCTTTGAAATCGCATCTGGTGGCTGTAGTATTCCTTTTTCAACCCATTCTAATACCGCACAGATGTTCTCTTGTCTTCACTGTGAATAATAGCTAATTGATTCATTCAGTAGTAGGTTTTTTGCAGAACCTCGCTCCCATAACAACCATACTGAAAACTTCTCAGTCAAAAGCAAGATGTCCCGCGTCCGATATACCCATCTGAAGATCATCTGCCACATCCTCCACTCATTTTCTCTTTGGCCTTCTTCTTCCCCTCTTCGCGGGCATATACCCCTGTGGCTCCTAGTAGCTGTCAGCATGCGACAGCGGCCACCCCCCCCCCCCCCTGGCAACAGCTGTGACAGGCGTGGGAAGCCGATTTGGTGTCAAACTGATCGGTGAATTAGGGTATGCCTACCCAGCATGAGAAGAAAGGATTCGGAAGACTGCACGGGAGAAATCATTCCTGATTCAACGGGCAAGACGGCTTTTACCTGCAAAGCGTTGTGGAACGTAATGAGCACGGCAAGGCACGTAGAGCGCCCTGGACATCTACTGCACCTGTATTCGTCTTCAGTCGTCTTGACTTGTCCTGCCACTGGATTCAGATGGACTCAGGAGAGAGAGTGAGGTCGACGAATTGCGCAACTCTTCCTCACTTTAATCCAATTCATCGCGCAAGTCATTCTTCTTCCTACGTCACATATAACCTTCAAGCCCTGTGGCGATGGGCGAGCGGCGAAGCGGCAGGCGTGGGTACGCTGGCAGCCGTAGTCGCAGACCTGCACACAGGCGGCCCAGGCCATATGGTCGTCTTCTATTGATCGGAGCAGCAGTGGGATTCGCAGTCCCCCTGAGCGTCTGAGCAGTCCTCTATAGGAATACACTGTTCACCTCCATAGCACGAGGAAGGGGCTAGAAAAGGTGCCCTAAGCATTGTCTGTTCCATCATTACCTAACCAGCCAGCCGCGGTTTGTGGGTACCCTATACTGCGGTCGACATACAAACAAAGAAATAATAGGTAAAGCTAAAAGAGCAAACCATATTCCCTTAACAATCGGAACTTAGAATGTACGCACCCTTCTTGATAGAGACGGAGCGTCGGGTCCAGAGAGACGAACAGCACTGATTGGGAGAGAGTTGGGCAGGTACAACATCGACATTGCAGCCTTGAGCGAGTCACGATTTGCAGAAGAAGGCCAAATCTGTGAAGTAGGTGCCGGCTACACATTTTTCTGGAGTTAAAGGAAAAGCGAGAAAAGACGTCAATCCGGTGTGGGATTTGCCATTAAGTCGGCCCTGGTTAGTAAACTAGCTGGATTTCTAATCGCTATAAACAACACGCTTATGACCGTTCATTTGCCCCCGCTGAATGGAAGGAAGCATGCATCCATTGTGAGTGTCTACGAAGCAACTATGACCAATGAAGATGATGTCAAGAACAAGTTCTATGAGGACCTGCACAATGTATTAACATCTGTTCCCAAAGGAGACAAACTTATACTCCTTGAGGATTTCAATGCAAGAGTCGGCATGGGCACCACCTCTTGGAAAGAACGGAGTCAGAAATTGTAACAGCAATGGACTCCTCCTCCTTCAGACATGTGCCGAACACGATATCCTGATTACCAACACAATTTTCCGTCTTCCCATGAAAAATAGGACATCATGGAAGCACCCTCGCTCGAAATACTGGCACCTCATTGACTATGTCATCGTCAGGAGGAGTGACAGACAAGACGTTCGGGTGACAAAATCCATGTGTGGTGCCGAATGTTGGACAGACCATCGTCTCATTATCTCAAAAATAAACATACATATCAAACCACCACGGCGTCCTCAAGGGGTAACAATTCAAAAAACAAAAACAACAACAACAACTAAATGTCACCAGCCTAAACAGCAAGAAAATGCAGCTGTTGTTTGAAAATATGCTGGAAGACCGCCTCAAGTCCAATGCTGCAGCTATACAGGATGCCGAAACAGAGTGGAGAGCCCTAAAGGACATAATTTACAACACTGCTATTGAAATCCTGGGTCCAGCCCTCCGAAAGCATAAAGACTAGTTTGATGAAAATTCCGAAGACATCAACCAATTGCTGGCCGAGAAACATCTTCTCCTCAAGGCACATTTGAATGACCCAAAGTCAACATAAAAAAAAGATGCTTTCAAGAACATTCAGAGAGTAGTGCAGCAGAAACTTCGGCACATGCGGGACTAGTGGCTGAGCAGAAAAGCTGATTAATTTCAAATCTTTGCTGACAGACACGATATGAAAAACTTCTACGACTCAAAGAAAGCGGTCTATGGTCCTACATCACCAGGCATAGCTCCCCTCCTCAGTGCAGATGGGGGAACATTGGTCACCGATAAGAAAGAAATCCTTCAACGCTGAGCAGAGCCTTTCAGCAACATTTTAAATGCAACTTCCTTCTTCGATGATTAAACTATTAACTGCCTTCCTCAATTTCCCACTAATGATACACTTGATGACCTGCCAACCATAGTGGAAGTAAACAAAGCCATCCAGCTACTCTCCAGCGTCACGGCACCTGGTCCTGACTCCATCCCAGCAGAGATATACAAGGTAGGTGGGTCGGTTCTAACAAAGCAGCTTCACCAAGTCTTTACAAACATATGGGTGAACGAGACTATGCCACAAGATTTCAAGGACGCGTCAATAGTCCACCTTTAAACACGAAAAGGAAACCGCCAATCCTGTGACAACCACCGAGGAATCTCCTTGCTTTCAATTGCAGGGAAGATACTCGCCAGAATTCTTCTCATTCGCCTCATGGCCCATCTCGATCAAGGTCTTCTTCCTGAGAATCAATGTGGCTTCAGAAAAGAACGTGGAACTGTTGACATGATTTTCGCTGCAAACCAGCTGCAAGAGAAATGTCAGGAACAGAACTGCGAAATATTATCCACTTTCAATGACCTTATCAAGGCTTTCGATACAGTCAGCAGAGAAGGACTGTGGAAGATTATGGCAAAATATGGCTGCCCACGAAAGTGTGTCCAAATAGTGCGGCTATTTTATGATGGTAAGCAGGCAAGAGTGCAGGAAAGTGGTGAACTGTCTGAGCCCTTTCCTGTCACCAATGGGGTGAAGCAAGGATGTGCCCTGGCACCAACACTGTTCAGCCTAATGTTTTCAGCTATGTTGACGAATGCCTTCGAGAACAACGACATTGGAATAGACATCAACTATTGCATGGGTGGAAAGTTATTCAATCTCAGAAGGCTGAAAGCTAAAACAAAAATTAACAGCGACACCATCAGAGAGCTCCTGTTTGCTGATGATTGCGCTCTATATGCCAACTCAGAGGCAGACTTGCAACACAATGTTTCAGCTTTCTCACATGCCTGTGCCAACTTTAGGCTCAATATCAACTTAGAGAAGATTGTAGTTATGTACCAGTCAGCTCCAGGGAATAATCACACTGTGCCGAATATCAAAGTGAATGGTCATAGACTAAGTGTTGTGGACAAATTCACCTATCTTGGCAGCACTGTGTCACAAGCTGCCATAATTGATGACGAAGTGAATGCAAGAATCTCCAAGGCCAGCCCGGCCTTTGGCAGACTGTACAAGAATGTATGGGACAGAAATGGAATAAGCCTGCAAACAAAGCTGAAAGTCTACAAAGCAGTTGTATTATCCACACTGCTATATGCTTGTGAAACCTGGACTGTTTATCAGCGACACGCTAGGAAATTAAACCACTTTCACACAGTCTGCCTTAGGAAGCTATTGAAGATTAAATGGCCTGACAAGATCACAGACACTGAAGTCCTAGGAAGAGCGCCCATGCCAGTATCCACACTCTACTAATGAAGAATCAGATTCGCTGGGCTGGTCGATTAACTCGCATGACAGATCACAGGCTCCCTAAACGAATTTTTTACGGCGAGTTGCGTTGTGTTTGTCGCTCCCAAGGCGGCCAGAGGAATCGCTCTAAAGACACTCTGAAATCTCACTGAAAGCTTTTGGAAGTCATCATGACACCTGGGAGACTGCAGCCAGAGACCGAAATTCGTGGCGTGCATCATTACGCAAGGGTGCAGCTACGTGTGAGGCAACCAGGACTGCAAGAGCTGTGAGAAAAGGCAGGACAGAAAAACCACTGCAGGAAATCCTCCTCCAGAAACATCAAGCATTCTTTGTCCACATTGTCAAAGAACATTTCGAGTCAAAATAGGCCTTATCAGCCATTTTAGAACTCACGGCTCCATCTATCAATCCCACTGGATGAAATGAATGGTCTTCATCATTCTAGATGGACAAACAACAACAATAACCCTATCGAGTTTCCTGACACTCTCATCTCATCTCATCTCATCAGATCTCATCATGCTCCTCTTGTACCTTGCGGAGTCGAGGTGAAGTATAAACAGCGGGAGAGTGTCCGCTTTTGGGCTTCATGTGTCGATATTCCCATTGACTCTGTTATTCCCTCCGTCCATCGTTTACTTGGTCGCCCTCTTCCTCTGCTTCCATCTGGTCTGTACATCATTGCTTGTTGTGGTATATTGTTAGTTAGTAACCTACTTACATGGCACACACAAAGTAAAATAATATGTTTATTTCACCTTGCTCCAGGAAAATTCAGAGGAAAGTGAGAAGAGGTTCTTTTTCTGTTTCAACTACTTGATTTCATGTATCTAAATGTTTATAACTCCCATAGGGATTGTGAAGCGTGAAATAACATAAGCTTTACAAATGTGTTGTAATATTTCAATATGAATAATGCAAGCACAAGTTCATCAGTAGCAAACGCTAATTACTGCACGCTTACTACTGCTATTGACTATCGGGTGGTGGTGGGAAGAGGTGGGGGGGGGGATTATGGATGCAGGGATTCTGCCTGTTGCCAAAGCAGTTGCCACGCAATGTACTTGTTAGAATTTGCATTTAATCTCATATATTTTACTAACATGCTTTACCAAGAGCTTTGAACTCACGTCTAAGGATATATAAGGCTGAGATCCTCACCACCCGTTCACGCCTCTTTCTTATGCACTAGGTTACCATCGCATAAATAAGCCTCTGTTTATGGTTACCTAATGCATGTAAACAATTGGATAAAATTTATGTTGATGGATGGCATTGTTCCTGTAATGAATGGACATTTCTCAGGGAGCAACGAACAAAACATGGGAGTTAAATAAATCCGCCGTTCATATGGCGGCCTGATGCTGAGAAGTGCTCCTTTCAGTAGTGATGTGGTAGGCTTAATTGCCTGGAGTTTTGTTTTGTTTCTTTCAACACACAGGCATGTATGGTCACAAAAGGTTATGGGAGTATGTGAGAAATATGTCTTCGCTACTAACGATAAAGTTCTGAAGCAGGAACCTGTCATCGCATGTTGTTGGCGAGGATGCACGGAGGAATAGATGGCCAGTCATTCCCTCACATAGAGGATGATGAAAACAGGGTGTACGGCAATCCTATCTTACCCTTCATTTTTCTTCCTTTTCTGGTACTTCTACTTCTTCTTCTCCTCCTTTTTCTTTTTCTTCGTCTTATTATTATTGTTATTATTATTGTTATTATTATTATTATTATTATTATTATTATTATTATTATTATTATTATTATTATTATAGGCCGGTCTCTCTGGCTGTGGGGTTACAACACTTTCTCTCTGTAATCCCGTTTATCACGCCGAGTCTCGTAGCGGAGCGAGAGCTGAGGCGGTTCGACCCCCGCTCGTGACTTGCGGGATACTGAGCCGGCCGCTCAGAAAGCAATGGCAAACTACTGAGCGTAATCTTGCCAAGAGATCAACATACAGCTGAAAGATGCTGGTGTTGACAGCTAAGTCCTGTAAAGGATATGCTAAAAAAAAAAAAAAAAATTATTATTATAAATTTAATTATGATTATTATTAATTCAATTATATTATTATTATTACTAACATTATTATTTGATTATGTGGTTGTTTCGGGATTTGAAATTTAAATATTGAGCACAACCTACTACTGGCAACGCCGATCGCATTCTGGTATGAACCTAAGGCCTATCCACGTCAATATGGAAGCACTATACTCGAGTTTCGCCCTCGTTTGAGCTCGTCAGTAGTGCATATCCCTGGCCGGATCCGGAAACAGTCCCGGATCACGCGTGTGAAGCGGGTGTGTAACCACGCGGCACACACTGGACACACCAAATTATCACAACAGAACATCACAACGCTACCCATTGTAGGCTATGCTCAAGATACATCTTGGATCCCGGATCACGCGTGTGAAGCGGGTGTGTAACCACGCGGCACACACTGGACACACCAAATTATCACAACAGAACATCACAACGCTACCCATTGTAGGCTATGCTCAAGATACATCTTGAGCATAGCCTACAATGGGTAGCGTTGTGATGTTCTGTTGTGATAATTTGGTGTGTCCAGTGTGTGCCGCGTGGTTACACACCCGCTTCACACGCGTGATCCGGGACTGTTTCCGGATCCGGTCAGGGATATGCACTACTGACGAGCTCAAACGAGGGCGAAACTCGAGTATAGTGCTTCCATATTGACGTGGATAGGCCTTAGGTTCATACCAGAATGCGATCGGCGTTGCCAGTAGTGGGTTGTGCTCAATATTTAAATATTATTATTATTAATTTACTTATGATTATTATTAATTCAGTTATTATTATTATTATTATTATTATTATTATTATTATTATTATTATTATTACAACCCTGTCTCTTACTTTCTCCACATTTTACTAGAAATACTTTCACAATGTGCAACAATTTTAATTCATTTTCCAAGTATTCTCTCAGTCACAATACGAAGTACACATGTGTGCGATTGAAAATACTGGAGGGCAATATATAGGGAAAAGAAACGGAAACGTCCAAGAGAAAAAACAAAAACAAAAACATATACATCACACAGGCATGCAAGGACATCGAGGATCGTACTTATGTAGAGCTGAAAAGAAGTGATGAGATAAAAGACATTGGAGAGGGCAGATGAGACGATTTCAACACCTCTTAGCACTGAAAGGCCTGGCGAAGCTGAAGCGTTAATAGATGTTAACGAACGCCAGACAGCACAGCGTCTGACTACTTCTTCATCCAGTGGCCTGTACCGTGCTGAACCTCGCTTTGTTAACTGATTCAGTGCCGAAGGATAATATATCTTCACACGTGATCTACCATGTGGACAGAAGGGCATTATATCGCCATACTAGTGTCATCGGCTTATGTGTGTTGTTTCGTGATATCTTACGCAATTGCAATGCTCTGTGAACGGAAATGTGCATTATAATACTTGTTTATTTGATTGTGTACCATGTTTGGTCTAAACCTACTTTTTGTGTGGCGCTGAATCAGTGAACAGAGCTTAGAAATGTCTCTCTAATGTAAGCCAAATTTCCTGTCTCTGTTGATTGCATGTGCACATTATCAATAACTGCTGGAATCCATCGGCGTTGTGAATTATGTTGTTTTTTTTCCCGACTGTGCGGCATAATTATATGTTTCTAGACTTTCTTGTCTTTCTTCATGTTCTCAGTATGTCATTACTCGCATTTTATTTTCTTTATAACCAAGCTTTTCAAAACTGAGTCCCTGCTGGTCCTGCTTACTGCCCCAAACCCCAGGGATAGATTACAAATGTAAGGGTGTAGCTCTAACACAGTAATGAAACAGTGGTCAGGCCAGAGGTCGACCAGCACGACAGTGGACACAGGGCATTACGCACAGTCTAAGCGTGTAATTGCGGGCACGTTAGGGGAATTGATTTCTTTTTTTTTCATATCCTATTAACAGGACATTACAGTAAACACCAGCATTTTTCATCTGCTGTTGATGTCTTGACAAGTTCTACGTTCAGTAGTTTGCCATTGCCAGGCACCCTGGCCTTATTCACGTGGGTAACGCAGCTGCGCGAGATTCGGTAACCGATCGCGTCGCGTTCGTTACTTACGGGGGTATGTGAGCTAGTCGCTCAGAAAACAATGGCAAACTACTGAGCGTAATCTTGCCAAGACATCAACAGCAGCTGAAAAACGCTGGTGTTGACTGCAATGTTCTATAAAGGATATGCGAAAAAAATATGTTTCCCATTGTTTGATGAACGATCGGCTCACATATCGTTCCGTAAGAAACCAACGCGTCGCGATCCGCTGCCGAATCTCACGCAGCTGTGTTTCGTACATGGGTATACGGGATTACGAACAGTGTCCTTAACACCTTCGCCAGGGTGGCCGGCTAGGAAATTGATAGCGACCGATAATTTCACTGATAATTCATGGACTAAAGTGCCTCTTCTGGGCTCCTCGCCTGCGAAATTTAAGGAAAGATGATATATTCGTCTTTGCACTCAGGCCTATAAAAAAGGATGGCTGCATCTTAACGCATATCCATAGCAGGAAACTACTTCGGAGCTTGTGGTTTGTTTAAATGTTTTGTTATTCTTTTAATGCGTGAAGTACGAGGGGAAGTCAATAAGTAAGACCCAAATGGCTGTAGAACAATAACTAAATACGATAACAACTTGAATCCAGTTTATTTGTATACATACATTGTCCCTTTATTTCTCAACATAATTTCCACCAAAATTGGTGCACGTATTTCATCGTTTTAACAGTCCTCCCAAATAGGTAGCATAGAAATGCGTGCTCTGTTTTGTAAACTGTCAAAGATCCACACAGGAGCTTAGAGAGTTAAGACAGAGCTATACAGAGAACACCAGACAGGAGAGACACAGGCACTATATTTAGCTTGACAACAGGACACACTCGTGTCAACTAATAGGTCATTGAGTGCTGATGAGCGAGGGTTTCCCAAGAGTATAGGGAACTCGCCTCTCGACAAGTAACTGGAGAATACCAGTTACTTGAGTTAACTAACCAAGCGTGCTGGGACTCTACGCACGCAAACTCACCAGCGCACGAAGGACTGAATGTCCGTGGTTCAACGCGCAACTACCGGCGTGCCTCAGACTGGGACAAGGACTGATAGAGAGCAGACGTGTTCGCTAGGAACCTTATATAGTTTATCAGCAATAGTGTTAGCTAGGCTTTAGATTCCAATTAGTTAATAGTATCATTGTTTTCACCTCTTACATACATCTGTGAAACATACCATGTTGTTAATTATCCATGAAGTATTCCGCTCGCAGAGCTTGTGTGTAAATAGCTCTAAATAAAAATGTATCCTTTTGTAAACCACACGAGTTATTGATTCGTGTCGTGCAAAGGTAGGGAGTCCTGAATTACCTGTCGCAAGTAGGTTGCTGACAGGCAGGACCCATTTGGTGTCAGAAGTTTCTGAACCAACGTCTAAAGACTCTAAAATTATTTTGTGGTGTTAAAATTACCCAAACGTGAATTATTTATTATAGAATGTTTGAAATAGAACTTTTTTCGTAAATGAACACCAAAATACTTTAAAAAGTAACATTTGTGGAGTTTGAGCCACAATTAAAAGAAAATAATTTAGAAATTAGGTAATTCTGTGAAAAGTGATAGCAAATGGTGATGAATTTGGTTAAATGAATATATGTACAAATATGTTGCAAAGTTATCCAGCACACCATCGTACATTTCATTTTGTGTGATACAGCCATCAATGTCAACATTCATCACATTTAAGAGTATATTAGCTACTAAACGGAATCTATAGAGCGTAGTTATACCAACCAGAAAGAAAGTGAAGACAAGACGACAGTGACACTCATACGACGTTTCATCTTACAAATCATGACAAGCATTGATACTATCATATCATTCATCCATTAACATCATTATCATTATCCAAATCACATTTGTTATGAGATCAGCCACATGCAAATGAACATGTATTTGTAGTATATACATATTTTCTAAAGTAATGATGCTCTACTAAACAGAAGTGTCAGTTCTCCAATCAAGTCAATCATTTTGTGTAAGGAAGTCAGCGGTGGAACATCCCAAGTGCCAAGTTTTTCTAACCGATTAGATGAGTATATTTACGAATAATTTTGATACTGACCATTTTAACGATGCATCTTTATTTTCAGTGACAATGTAAATGAACTAACATATAATTGTACAACTATTGTGTGAGATTGAAATATTATTATTGTGAAATAACATAAAATCATAAAATGGCATCGTTAAATGACTGTATCCAGGCAGGCAAGGCACTAGGCCATACTGGACAGGAATTAGAAAAATGGGTTGATCAAAGATACAAAGAAGAATTAGCTCTACAGAAGGAAGAAGCAGAAAGAAAAGCCGCTCTGGATAGAGATGAAAGAGCATTAGAAAGACAGCATCAAAAACAGTTGAAAGAAGTAGAGGAAGCCACTAAAGTAAAGATGAAAGAGTTAGAGATAGAGTCAAACTTGCAAATAGCCTCTAGTAAACAAAAAAGCCAAGAGGAGCAAAATATATTCTCCAAATATAAAGGCCTTATCAAGCCATACAGAGTAGGCGATTCCATTTCTGCATGGACGGAGAATATAGAGTTTCAACTTAAGACTCATAAAATACCTTTGACAGATTGGGCAATGATCTACATGAGAAATCTCAGTGGTGAGCCATTAAAAGTGATAGAATCAATACCTACAGAACTAAGGAGTGACTATCAATACATACACGATAGAATCATGCAACATTTCTTACTTGACGCCCCGGTGTATCAGATTCAATACTCACAGTTAAGACCCAAACCTAGTGAAACCTTCTTAGATTACGTCTCTAACGTGCAGAGTACATTTAATAAATGGACTAAGGCGGCAAAAGTGGGGAATAACTTCGATAAACTGCAAGATCTAATGGTAATGGACAAGGTAATATCCACTGTCCCGACCCCGTTTGCAAAGTTCCTCCAACAGGCAGACATAGAGTCCATTCAAGAGCTAGAAAAACGTGGATCTGCTTACTTTCTGCAAATCGTGATATCTTTAAAACTACCATCCATGAGACTGAGATCACTGCCTTCGTAAAAAACGAACCTAATAAATCGTATAGGCAAAAAGAGTATCATAGGAAAGACCAGTCCTATCAAAAACCTCCACGATGTGGATATTGCAATTTACATCATCCCAGTGGTTCTATGTGCGATAAAAACACCGCATATCCATCTCATTTAGAAACAGTCATAAAGAAGCAAGAGAATAGAAGAAACTCGTTCAAACGTGCTATCAGATGTTATTTTTGTTCGAGCTATGGACACTATTCTGAAAAGTGTCTGGGCAGACAAAGGATGAAGGCAAACAATGCTATGCTCATCGATACGTCATCAGACGATGATAGTGTGATAGACTCTGAACTTGAGAATGTGCTACCAGAGAATGTGTGTGAAAGTGTTGCAGTAGTTACTGATATATTTGATTTCAATAAATGTGATACATGTAACAGGTTTCATGCGGAGAGTAAATTTGAATGTGGTCACGTTATTCCATGTTCCATCGAAGATACTAACGCAGCTAATGCCTCCAGAGGTAAATTAAAGTTCTACGATGCACTGGTAAATAACCAACCATGCCATTGTTTACTGGACAGCGGCAGCACTTTACTTGGCCTGAGAAAAGAACTGGTGAAACCAGAAGATTACATGGGTGAATTTGTCAAATGCCGTACTTTCTCCGGAACAATAGAGAAATACCCACTGGCAAAAGCGCATATAAATACCCCTTTCCTTACCGGCACATTTACGTGCGCAATCCAACAAGACCCTTGCACGGATCTTATTTTAGGATGTCTAGACTCAGTAAAGAAATGTACTAACGATGATATATTAGCCTGGAAGGAAACGAACCTGGCTAACGCTGTAACAAGGTCAGAAACGCAAATACATTACATTGACCTGCAGAACGAGATGTTACAGCTGTTAACACCTTGCGGTGCTACTAACAATAATACTTCGACAAGAATTTATCGAGGCACAACGCACCGATCAAACTATCGCACCTTATTTTAGATTGTTAGGTGAGCGAGCGAAAGTGACCAAAAATGCATCTTGGTATTTTAGAATACACAACGGAATTCTCATGCGTTATTACACAAATAATAACCATGAAATTCAGCAAACGGTGTTACCTGTAACATACCGACAAACTGTGCTGAAAATCGCACATGAGTCACCGTTTGCTGGACATTTGGCCTATGACAAAACCAAAGCCAGAATTTTGTCACATTTTTACTGGCCTAAATTTTGTTCTGATATAAAAAAATTTTGTCGTTCATGTACTATGTGTCAACATCGTGTAAGAAAGGGTAAGCATGTGATGGCCAAAGTTCAACGGTCATTATTGGCTTCAAGACCAGTTGAGTGTGATAATGCAAATAAGGGTGCTAAAACAATACACCTAGAACCGAACCAGAAAGTTCTACTGTTGCTACCAGACAAACGTAATTTGTTGCTAACATCTTGGCAAGGGCCATTCAACGTCGAACGTAAAATATCAGATGTCGACTATGAAATATCGATAAAGGGAAAATTAAAGATATTTCATATCAACATGCTGAAACCATATTTCTCACGACAGGAACTACCGACAGACGAACAAAATGCACCCACACCAGTCAATCGGACGACAGATGTACACAACGCAACTACACTAGGTAGGGCGACACACGACGGCGACATCGCAAACACACTTAGCCAGGTAACAACACACGCAGCTAATACCACAACAGTACTTAACCAGACAGATGACGACGGATTAGAATTACCAGTCCCTACTGTAGACACTACTGGGACCATCGACAGCATACGGATAGAAACCAAACTTACGGACGGGCAACGACGACAGATGATAGATCTAGTGACAGAATACAAGGACATTTTCTCCGACATCCCAGGAAAGACAGACAGAATACAGCATTCCATCATTCTGACTGATACCACCCCTATCAAATATCGACCTTATTCCATGCCTCTAAATTATAGGGCAAATCTCGACAAGGAAATACTATCTCTTGAGTCGAGTGGAATAATTCAAAGATCACAGTCAGAATATTCCTTTCCTATCGTTCTTGTCACCAAAAAGGACTCAACTATTTGCCTCTGTGTCGATTTTCGACGTTTAAACAGAGTGACAAAGATCGATGCTGAACCAATCCCAGCATGCGAAGATTTGATCCTGGATATGTTTACATCTCGCATATTTTCCAAACTCGACCTCACTCGAGGTTACTGGCAAGTCCCGATGGAAGAAAATTAAATTCCTTTGACAGCTTTTTCTACACCTCTAGGGCTCTATGAGTGGCGCTTTCTCCCTTTTGGCCTTCGTAATGCTCCTGCCACCTTTGTACGTCTTACTAGGGATCCTCTCCACGGGGTGACCAATACTTCTACATACATAGATGACATATGTGTTCATACGGAAGACTGGACGTCACACCTACTGAAACTTCGACATATCTTCGACAGGCTACGATTATTCGGTCTTACCATCAAACCTACTAAGGTAGATCTGGGCATGGAGGAAATTGACTTCCCAGGCCATACCATCTGCAGAGGCCAACTCAAAACAGACGAGAAAATAGTTACAAAGATTCTTAATTTGACTATGCCAACGACCAAGAAACAGGCCCGAAGTCTACTTGGTCTTGTAAACTATTATAGTAAATTTATTCCAAATCTGGCAGAAATCACCAGTGTTTTTTCAAATATTTTGAAAGCTTCGGCTAAATTAGATGTAAAAGATGCAAAGTTAATTGGCTCATTGTCAAAGTTGAAATATTTATTCAGTGTACCACCTATTTTACGTTTACCCAATCAAAATCTTACCTATTTTCTCCGCACAGACGCAAGTGCGATTTCCATATCTGGTATATTGGGCCAGTTTTACGACGGGAAGTTCCACCCTGTGATGTACGTAAGCCGTAAGATCAGCTCTGCTGAATCGAGATACTCAGCATCTGAATTGGAGGGCCTCAGCGTAATCTATTGTGTGAGAAAACTGCATAGGTTTCTGGCAGGTACAGAGTTTGTAATCCACTCCGACAACTCTCCCCTTGCAGTAATGCAGTCTGGTATCCCTCAAAACAACAGGATCTACAGATTGTCCTTAATATTGGCAAACTATGCCTTTACAATCCAACATTTGAAGAGATCATTGAACTCTTTGGCAGACATTTTAAGTAGACCTTCAAATATAGAGATACCTGAAGTACAGGAGAAGGGCGAAGATTTATCACCAGAAACAGTGACACTGTAGTTATGAATGAAATCAGTGCCGAGTGT
Organism: Cepaea hortensis; assembly: GCA_963921405.1. Lineage (NCBI taxonomy): Eukaryota > Metazoa > Mollusca > Gastropoda > Stylommatophora > Helicidae > Cepaea > Cepaea hortensis. The sequence goes on from OY992877.1 coordinate 73,055,776, forward strand.
GAGTAGGTTGCTGACATAAACCACGTTTTTACTTCACATTCAACTTCGGCGTCATTCGCGAAATGTCTCCCGCCAAGGTGGGTTTTCAGTGGACCAAAAAAGGTGGAAATCGCTAGGGCCTAAGTTGGGGCTATAAGGTGGATGTTCCAGAACTTCCCACCTTAGTGGTTAATTTTCTCCTGAGTTAAACGTTCCGTATGTGGCTGGCATTGTCATGAAGAAGCAACACTCCTCTAGTCAGCAGTCCTGGACGTTTCCTTCGAATTGCATCATAAAGCATCGACATAACTTCACAGTACGATTCAGAATTCGCATTGTCACCTTTCTTCTTGAAATTTGTTAAAAGCACTCCTTGACAATCCCAGAACACTGTCAGTATAACCTTCCCTGCTGATGGCGTAATCTTGAATTTTTGGACACAAGGCGAAGAAGGATGTTTCCATGCATTGAAGCACGCTTTGATTCAAGCTGTCAGTCAGCATAAACAGGAAGCATTTCCTTATGAACGTCTTTTGCAGCCAGTACATTTGCCAACAAAAAACGCACAATAGCACGTTGCTCTTAGGTTGTACACTCCGTAAGTACAGTCGCCATGTTGTGTATGCGCTGCGTATGCGCATGAGACACCTAGCGCCACCTGACGAACAGGAATATAAAGTTCGATGCTTTGGTTACCAAATGACACGTGTAGAAAACACCAACTACATTTACCTGCCATCCCACATAACTGTGTGACTTACTTATTGACTCGCCCTCGTACGTGAGGGAGAAGAACTGGCGAAACATCGAGGGTCATTTTAGCTGGTCTATAATGAGAGCGAAGTTCTGCGACTGTCTTACTACCTGGTGAGGTTTTAAATACCCGTAAGTCTTACAAATGTAAAAATGCCCACCTGTTCTTATGTCATATCATACACCGAAGTTAGTACGTGGGGATCATTCTCACATCACAGCCTTGTGCTGTTATCTATTTATCTACGACTACATTACCTTTAACGAACCACGGAGCCATTGTGGCTAGACGCACGCCTGTCGGCCCGATGGTCATAGGTTCGAATCCGCATCGGAGTGAATTATAAAATTGATCTGTGCTTCCAGGTCTTCCCAGTCTAAAATGGGTCCGAGAAAATGCCTTGGAAGTAAAGGTGTATACTGACAACATGGCCGGCCGAGTGCCTATTGGTCTATGAAAATATGGGTTCAGCATAAAATTGTCCATGAGCCTAAAAGTGTAAAAGGGTCGTTCTCCTGTTCACTTTTGCATGAACTTTACCATGCTAATCAAAGATACCCCAAGTCTCTACACATACAACTGTAAGCTATTTGAACACTTCCTCAGCTCAGATTACGCGTTCCCTTTACATATATATAGAATACAAAGCACTCAGATTTCCTAGTCTATGGAAACGTATTTCTTATTGTTTTACCATTAACATTACAATAATTATTGTTATTTGGTGAATTCTGGGTGAATGGCTGATGGTGAATACGTTGGGCGTCAGTGAGATGCAACTCTTCTGTTCAATGCAATGACAATCAGTCGCCCGAGTCCTGGGAAGTGCGTGAATATGTCGGAGTGAAGCTGCTGTAGAGATTAATGTCCAGATCCGGCACACAAGTACCATCTTCGCGTGGTCTGTGCTGCAGAGTTCTTTTCCCCCTCTTCAGCATCAGAAACCAGCGTGGTGTACAATCCTGGTTCTGGAACTTCACATTTGTGTCAAGTGATTTTAGGCTTAACTAGGTCATGATCCAGCACAGCACGTATCCACTGGCTGGGATCATGTCCTCCCTGATAATCTTACTTTAACAGTTTTTTGGTATTTCGTTGTCAAGAGACACAAACCCAATAAGCGTTGGTATTTCGTTGTCAACAGACACAAACCCATTGAGCTGAGATATTTCGTTGTCAATAGACACGAACCCAATGAGCGGAGGTATTTCGTTGTCACTAGACACAAGGAGGTATTTCGTTATCAGTAGACACAACCCGAATGCGCTGAGATATTTCGTTGTCAATAGACACAAGTAGGTATTTCGTTGTCAATAGACACGAACCCAATGAGCGGAGGTATTTCGTTGTCACTAGACACAACCCCAGTGAGCTGAGATATTTGGTTGTCAACAGACACAACCCCAATGCGCTGAGATATTTCGTTGTCAATAGACACAAGTAGGTATCTCGTTGTCACTAGACACAACCCCAGTGAGCTGAGATATTTGGTTGTCAACAGACGCAACCCCAATGAGCTGAGATATTTCGTTGTCAATGGACACAAGTAGGTATTTCGTTGTCAACAGACACAATCCCAATGAGCTGAGATATTTCGTTGTCAACAGACACAACCCCAATGCGCTGAGATATTTCGTTGTCAATAGACACAAGTAGGTATTTCGTTGTCAACAGACACAACCCCAATGAGCTGAGATATTTCGTTGTCAACAGACACAACCCCAATGAGCGGAGGTAATTCGTTGTCAATAGACACGAACCCAATGAGCGGAGGTATTTCGTTGTCAATAGACACAACCCCAATTAACTGAGATATTTAGTTGTCAACAGTCATAACTCCAATGAGCTGAGATATTTAGCTGTCAACAGTCATAACTCCAATGAGCTGAGATATTAAGTTGTCAACAGACACAAGTCCAATGAGCGGAGGTAATTCGTTGTCAATAGACACGAACCCAATGAGCGGAGGTATTTCGTTGTCAATAGACACAACCCCAATTAACTGAGATATTTAGTTGTCAACAGTCATAACTCCAATGAGCAGAGATATTTAGTTGTCAACAGTCATAACCCCAATGAGCTGAGATATTTAGTTGTTAACAGTCATAACCCCAATGAGCTGAGATATTTAGTTGTCAACAGTCATAACCCCAATGAGCTGAGATATTTAGTTGTCAACAGTCACAACCCCAATGAGCTGAGATATTTAGTTGTCAACAGTCACAACCCCAATGAGCAGAGATATTTAGTTGTCAACAGTCATAACCCCAATGAGCTGAGATATTTAGTTGTCAACAGTCATAACCCCAATGAGCTGAGATATTTAGTTGTCAACAGTCATAACTCCAATGAGCTGAGATATTTAGTTGTCAACAGTCACAACCCCAATGAGCTGAGATATTTAGTTGTCAACAGTCATAACCCCAATGAGCTGAGATATTTAGTTGTCAACAGTCACAACCCCAATGAGCTGAGATATTTAGTTGTCAACAGTCACAACCCCAATGAGCAGAGATATTTAGTTGTCAACAGTCATAACCCCAATGAGCTGAGATATTTAGTTGTCAACAGTCATAACCCCAATGAGCTGAGATATTTAGTTGTCAACAGTCATAACCCCAATGAGCTGAGATATTTAGTTGTCAACAGTCACAACCCCAATGAGCTGAGATATTTACTTGTCAACAGTCATAACTCCAATGAGCTGAGATATTTAGTTGTCAACAGTCATAACCCCAGTGAGCTGAGATATTTAGTTGTCAACAGTCATAACTCCAATGAGCTGAGATATTTAGCTGTCAACAGTCATAACTCCAATGAGCTGAGATATTAAGTTGTCAACAGACACAAGCCCAATGAGCGGAGGTAATTCGTTGTCAATAGACACGAACCCAATGAGCGGAGGTATTTCGTTGTCAATAGACACAACCCCAATTAGCTGAGATATTTAGTTGTCAACAGTCATAACTCCAATGAGCTGAGATATTTAGTTGTCAACAGTCATAACCCCAATGAGCTGAGATATTTAGTTGTCAACAGTCATAACCCCAATGAGCTGAGATATTTAGTTGTCAACAGTCATAACCCCAATGAGCTGAGATATTTAGTTGTCAACAGTCATAACCCCAATGAGCTGAGATATTTAGTTGTCAACAGTCATAACCCCAATGAGCTGAGATATTTAGTTGTCAACATTCACAAATAGGTATGTCGTTGTCAATGGACACGAACCCAATGAGCTGAAATATTTAGTTGTCAACAGTCACAACCCCAATAAGCTGAGATATTTAGTTGTCAACATTCACAAATAGGTATGTCGTTGTCAATAGACACGAACCCAATGAGCTGAGATATTTCGTTGTCAACAGACACAAGTGGATATTTCGTTGTCAATAGACATAACCCCAATGGGTGTAGGTATTTCGTTGTCAACACATAAGAAGATCAGAAGAGATTAATGTTATCAAAACCTGAGTGTTCAATTCCTATTACTTGGGGGGAAAAAAATTATGTTAGGTCTCTTTCATGTCTACACCTCTCTGTCTGGCTTACAGTCTCTTGTGTGTGCGTTTCGTTTTGCCAGTTCTTGTCTACACGTTAGTTGCGTTTACTTGTGTTCTTCTTCTTCTGCGTTCATCCGGAGATTTTTTGTTTGTTTTGGACGTGATTGCGTTGTGCCTATTTACAGCATAGCTGCGTTCTTGCGCCGTTAGGCCGACACATCCGACTTGTGCGGTCATTTGTTGACCGGGTTAACCTTCCCGGGGTTTACTTGTGTTCAATGTCTTTCTTTCAACGTACCACTGTTTACGTCATCCATACAACTACCAGCACAGGAAACACCCTGCCATGACAGTTATTGCAGACGTGATCCTTTCCAGGAAAGCTACAAAATGGCTTTTGAATTACTCCTGACAACTTAAGATGGTAGTTTGGCCTGGGTTTCTAAACACTTCAGACTAGTTTGGCGTGCCACAAACAAGGTTTCAGGACTGGTTAGTGCACGCGTCTCGTACAACAGGATTTCCTAGAAAATATAAAGAGACCCGCTGGTATTGTTGCACTGAATGTTGAAGATGGTCTTACAATAAACAATGTCAACGTGCCTGGGGTGTTTAGAGGTACATGCACTCAAATTAGAAAAACACAGAAAAGGCTATATTGTTGGTTGCTACCTGGACAATGGTTTAATCCGAATTAACTAAAGTTAAAATTGAATTATAAAGGAACAGTGAGAGTGTGAAGATGTATACCTTGCTATCGTCAGTGCTATGTATTTGATAATTACGCAACTCCTAATATTATTATTACGAAATATCCAACATCACCACTGTTGAGCTTATAAGGATAACTAAACAAATACCAGGGAGTCTAGATGTAAAGACGACTCTGGCGATATATAGGACATACTTTTAGAAAACTTGAGAATAGAATAACTAGGTAAGCCTTTTTCTGGAATCCACACGACAAGCAACATAGAGGAAGACTTAAAAATAGGAAGTAGAAAAGGAAACGTTGCATGAGATAGCCAAGGAGAGGACGGCTTGGAATACGCTAATACGCTGGTTGAGAGACTATACCCCACAGTAAGATAATGGGCGAAAGAAAAACATTCCAACAATTATATTACATGAATGAAAAACGTCATGACAAACAGAAAAGTCACGAATAATACAAAAATCATCTTACTGAAAAGTTGTGTATCACCGGTTCTTCATGAACACGAATGCAGGACAACGAGTAATGAAATAGTGATGAAACTGAAGTCAGTGTAGGATGTTAATTTACCGAAGAATGGTGAGAATATCGCAGACATAGAAGAAGAAAAAACCATGTGGTACCACGAGATGTGGATGTTGCAAGACAGAATCAGTTGGACAAGACAAATAATGAATCATATAAATATATGAATCATATAAATTTAAGAAGCTAAATAAAGATTGACATTTTTTCTGAAAATAATATCAGGTCTATGTTCGTCTCTCGATTATACCATTTGGTGAAGTTATCCAGATATTTATCTCGTTGTCTTCCCTTTCTTCTTTTTCCAGCAATCTTGCTAGTTGTCATTAAATTGTCCAGTTTGTTTATCTTCATAACGTACTCAAATATCCTTGATTGCCTACGCCTAATGTAGCCACCTAATTTTAAGTTTTCATTTGTTTCCTGCAGGACTGACTAATTTAATATTTTCTTTTGCATATCCTATTTACAGGACATTGCAGTAAACACCAGCATTTCCCACTGCTGTTGACGTCTTGGCAGGTTTTACGTTCAGTATTTTGCCATTGCCGGTCTCTCTGGCCGAGGGGTTACAACACTTTCTCCGTAATCCCGTTTATCACGCAGAGTCTCGTAGCGGGCGAGAGCTGGAAGCAGTTCAACCCTCGCTGGTGACTTGCGGGATAACTGAGCCGGCCGCTCAGAAAGCAATGGCAAACTACTGGGCGTAATCTTGCCAAGAAATCAACAGACAGCTGAAAGATGCTGCTGTTGACAGCGATGTCCTGTAAAGGATATGCGAAAAAAAAAAAAAATTTGCCATTGCTTTCTGAACGACCGACTCACATACCTTTCCGTAAGAAACCAACGCGACGCGATCTGCTTCCAAATTTTGCGCAGCTGTTTTTCGTACGTGGGTATACGGATTACGAACAGCGTCCTTAATCCTTCACCAGGGAGACCGACAGTTTAATATTACGACGTTTAATTATAGCCAACACGACTGGATGTAACAACAGACGTCAAGTCTGTAGTATTAAATTAATTGTATTTTATTAAATAATGTTTGTCTCTTGTTTTCAAAGTTTCTGTTTCATAGTGTACTCCTACTGCTTCCAGAGCTGTAAGCAGTTACTATTGCTGAATGTGATATTATCATCAGGTAGAAAGGCCTTGGCAGAACGTCGACGTCATCACAGACAGTCGAAACGACTATCAATCATTCCCCAGTTCTATCCATACATTTATTTTTTCGAACCGCGTTCCTTTAATATGCCGCGTACATTGTCGCTTTAGTCTCCCCCTGCATTGTCTTCTAATACCCGTAATTCCTGGCAACAGTTCCGGGTATCTCTAGTACTTCGTAATTCATGGCAACAGTTCACGGTACCTCTAGTACTTAGCAATTCCTGGTAACAGATCCGGGGACCTCTAGTATTTCGCAATTCCCGGAAACAGTCCCAGAAATCTCTAGTACTTCGCAATTCCTTGCAACAGTTCCGGGTACCTCTAATAGTACTTTGCAATTCCTAGCAACTAGTTAGTTAGTTAGTCGCAGTTCCAACTTCACAGCAACGGGTCGTCCCCATTATGCTCCGTTCCTGTGCCAGTTAATATCACACAAAACGCTCCCCACTGCCCAATGTGAAAAGTGGAAACGACAGGAGTCTCGACAAACAACAGCCCGCACAGATACACTGTGCATAATGCCGCCGCCAGAATGTCAACCCACCAGTCCCCCACGAAACACCCAATTCATCTCTGATGGAATCGGCTGTCATTTTCCCATCTGGATGTTTCCTAGATGTTCACCCACACAGTCCACGAAATACAGTTCATCACCGACGGCAGCGGCAGTCAACCAGAAGCCCAGCAGCCACGCATTTCTGCATAAGGCAAAAACCGGTCAACTCTGGGACATAGCCACCTGCCATCGCTCCGAACATGCAGTCACGTTCCAAAAAAAAAAAAAAAAAAAAAACTTGGGTAGATTCAAAAGCACTTCACACGAAACTCACATCTCACAGTGTCACGCCACGCACTCACTCAGTAGCAGGGCGACGGAACCATCAAGCCTCCTTAGTCGCCTCTTACGACATGCGTGGTAGGCTACAGTGTTGCTATTCTTTGCTTCCCTTATGGGCCCCGGCAACACACGGGAGGACACACGGGAATTCCTAGCAACAGTTCTGGGTACCTCTATACTTCGCAATTCCAGCCAATAGTTCCGGCGAAACCTAAAACTTTGAAATTCCTGCCATCCGCTAAGAATACTTCTAGAACTTTGCAATTACGGGCCGGAGTTTCGGATACCCCTAGAATTTTTTCAGTTCCTGATAACCAAAACAATTCAGGTGAGTTATCTTGCAATTTACCCTTACAATTGCAGAGATGAGCATTTAAGGGGGACCTATTAAATATCCTTAGTGTCCGAAAATGTGTGTATAGAAATAAGAAGTGAACATACTGATATAATTAAACTAAGTAATGCTAGGAGTTTATATAGATGATGCCACGAGAAAATTAATGAAAATGAAAGCTAACTGTGTCATATTTTAACCAGAAATAATGTTCATGCCTTGGCCGCCCTTATACCGACAGATTCCGTAAAAAGAAGAGAATAACAAAAACTTCTGGAAAGGTCAATTTGTGATATGTATTGAAATGACCTTTGAGGATGAAAGAACACTGACGTAAAATCGACAAATGATAGTTATAAATAAGCGTCTCACGGACACAGTGTCTTAGATGTCGACACAGTTTATATATCAAGAAAAGGGAAAACAGATTCAAAGTGTTTATGAAATTCTAGGCTCTATTAACCTGGTCTTTTAACCTTTTGACAGCTTCTTTTCATGGTGATCGTATCCAGATTCTGGACATAAATAACTGCCAATTTTCACAGCGAATAAGGTACAACAGGTTCACACGTATTGATTAGCTATCATAGCAGGACAAGGCCTCTGATGACGCATGCGTTAACACAAAAGATGACACTGCTAAATGCACCGGATTTAATCCTTATCGTATTACACTGTTAAGACATTTCATGATGCGAAATACAACTTTGGTCAGTTTGTTTTTGTTTCGCTTCCTTAGTGATATGTTTCCATTGTCTTTGTCCGTCTTACATCTTCTGTTCACGAAAGAATACGTCCACTTCGATGCTAAACTAAACTATTACTATTGAAGCCGTTTCTTTCTTTCTTTCTTCAGGCTTGCTTCTGGCCAGTGTCTATATTATAATCTTGCTATTCACACTTTATTTGAAAATTGTACCAAGGTAGTCACTCGTCAATGCTGAATTTCAGAAAATGAAAAGCATTTAATGCAACAAGTCACTATCCTTGAAAGTCGGATTACGACTGATGACATGTTATGTATAACCTGTTCTGCTGTAAGGCAGCAAATCGTGGAAGGGAACGAACAGATAAGAACGTACTTGAGGGCAATAGAGATGGGATTTAAAAGATGCATATTGCGAAAACCTTGCTCTGCCTAAGTAACCAATAATGGGTGCATGGAAAGGCTAATGCAGATACAATATTTTATACAATTATAAGATGTTCCTCGGTCATGCAATGAAAAGAGAGGAAATGGTAAACATCGTCACCAATGAAAAAGAAATTGTAGCAATAGAAGAGGCAAGGGCAGAGCGAGAGAAATGATGCTGGATGGATTGACGGCGAAGATCGCATTGTGGAATATCATTAATAAAATTGGTGAGTACACCAGGATAGGGATATGTGGAGTTGCATGTTCGCCTACGCCAGTTGGCAGGGCATATAATAATGTTGAATAACATGTCACACAGTGCACCCGACGTGTGAAATGTTAAGCATTCACATATTGATAGGATACAATACTGAGATGGGGTGGTCAATACCTTTCCTCGCCGCTGTTCCTTTCCAGACAATACTGACAGTTATCCGGTACATGCCCAATGAGGTTGGATCAACTCCGGAGATGTATTGGTCGGAGCAAGGTGACTACCGAGCACTGAACCGGAACCGCTGTTTTGATAAGCACGCGCATTAACTACTCTGCTACAGTAGCTTGGAAAATATAATATAATGTGACAACTTCAGCAGACGATTTTAGATTTCACGTTCAGAAAGTAATAGCCTAATAGTTTCAAATGAAATAAAAGAATTGAGAATACAATATGTCACATATTTTACAACATGTGAAATTGTATGTCACTATGGCAACAAATAAATAAGTAATAGCCCAATACTGTACTGATTCGTGTAATGGTTATGCCGTAACCCTGGCAATAGCATGATCTTCCACGTCGGTTATGGGATGTACAGACTGACCACCTGTTACTCCATGCATGCACTCAGGCTTACAAAATGTAATGATCCTAACACTTCACATTCCAACATCAGGTTCCTGTTTCGGAATTATTAACAAACAACCAAAATAAAAATTTATAATGTGACGGATACTGAATGTGAATGTTATTAATGTGAGAACTCGTATAATTTTATTACAATACAGTAATTGTATGGCATACTTATTTGCAAGCCTAACGCAACTAACAACAGCAACCTGATGTAAACATTCTGGGGTGTCAGGTTTCCGATTCGAAATTGTCTGCCTGCACCGGGAGATCATTTACATAACATGTTTAGCTAGAGATATGATCAACTGCCATTTTAACTCGGATGGATAACCTCAATGAATCAGCAGCATTCTAGCTCTTGTTATTTCACTACATTAGGCAATTTTTTCTTTATTCCCCTGTTGTCTTTTCATTTGCCTTCTAGCTTTTCTTGCATTATATATTTTATCACAGGGTTTATTAGCTGATTCAGCCCTAAATAAAAAGTAGGTTTGGACCAGACAATGGTTCGCAATCAAATGCACATGTTAAATAATGCCAATTACCGTTCCCTGAGCATTGAAATTCGGAGGGTACCACGAAACAAAACAAGTAAAACGATGACCACAGTACTGCGATATATGGTTCTTTTGTCCAAATTGGAGTTCAAATTCGGAGATATATTATCCTTCGGCACTGAATCAGTTAATGTTTTAAGTGCCAAATAATATTAACTTTGTCTAATTATTATCTTGTTCAATACTTCTCCTCTATTGCTAGTTTGATTAGACTTTCTTTATGTATCCACTTGCCTGCCTGGACAGTGACCCCGGTTCAATCCCCAACATAGGGAGGATTATTTGTTCCTCATCCAGTACGGCACAGCGGGGCAAGTCTTACGCTTCACATCTCAAGGTAGTATTTGCTATGGACTACCTGGACCTTTACTAATAACTATACTCTTATGTTTGTAAAAGGGGAGAATCGTTGCAATATTGATATATGAGACTAAGGACGTCAGCTGGTCCCCTTACTAATAACTATACTCTTATGTTTGTAAAAGGGGAGAATCGTTGCAATATTGATATATGAGACTAAGGACGTGAGCTGGTCCCCTCAATTCATTTGACTGTTACTTCCATCCATCCATCATCCATCATGTGCCATGCCGATAAGCATGGGCGGTCATGTTCTGCCATCTCACTCGATCACAAGAGTCGTGGATCAGCTTCGTGTTTCTGACTCGACCATGCCACGTGGCCATGCCATCCAGGTATTGTTACTTAGCTAATACAAAACGGCACTGCGCTGAAGGCATATTGAAAAGCGCAGTTTCACAATTCCCCGATATACCGAGTCCAGGGTTCCAAATCAGCTGCGGCTATTTGGAAGCAGACCGCAAAGCGGTGATTTCGATGGTATGAGGCGTCGGCCATCCAGAGAGGAATGGCAACAACTAAAATAACATTGCATAATAAATCACAATCAATAATGCTGGTAAATCAAAGTCAATACTGTTCATTTCAACATCCTGTTTAGGACAGTTATCTAATTTAGCTAATACAACCGAATATCACTTTACACACCGACGGCGAAACCAGCCATAGCATTACTATTATATTTACCTATTGTATGTGTGCTGTTTTGTTTTGTGCAACATCATCCAAGTTTGCTCGGTCTTGAAACAAATGTAAAACTTTAATAGTGGATTTCGGCACATTTGGTCGGAAATACATACCGGTTCAAATGGTTAAGAATAGCCAAGACAGACATTCGGAATGAGGCGTTATCAATCCGCACTTACTTAGTAACGAGGTCTCTTTCCAACTCCTCGTGAAACAGACACTGTACGCGGTTTCCCTTCCACGCAGGAGAACAACAACAAAGAATGCGGGCAAAATGAAAGGCCGTCTCTCAGTTGCTAATGGGGTAAAATCAATGACCTAACAAGCCTTCCCGACCTTTCAGAAATCGAGAACCCATTAATAAAGCCAAATACACTCTTCCTCTTACCAACCCCCTCACAACACAGTATTATAGAGGGTTCAATATCCTGGCCCTTGAAGCGTTCTGTTTATTACTAACTAGGCTTAGTCGTGGGAGTCGATTTGAAAAGCTGGTGTAAGTGCAGGAGGCCGATATTTATTCTTATACAGAATTGCAACGGGATATTGACTAATTATGAGCCAGCCAACTTATTGTACTTTGGTCACGTGCGCATTATATTACCGTTTTAATTTCCTTTACATTGTGCCCGCCGGTCTCCCTGGCCCTAGAGGTTAACGTCTATATCCGGAATCCCGTATATCCACGTGAAGAACGTAACCTGTGCGAGAATCGGTAGCGGTTCTTGCCGCGTTGGTAACTTACAGGATATGTGAGCCGGTCGCTCAGAAAGCAATGGCAAACTACTGAGCGTAATGTTGCCAAGACATCAACAATCAGCTGAAATATGTTGTTGTTTACAGCGATGCCCTGTAAAGGATATGCGAAAAAAAAAAAAAAAAACATTGTGCCAGCGGGCGGAGGAGGGCAAGCGTGTGGGTACAACCCTCTTCCTAGTGAGTGGAAATGAAACCTAAAGACTAATTGTCATGACAGGACAGTCCTGGCCCTAAGCCTTGGTCAGCAACTGGTCTAGGATCAAAGCTCCGACAGGTGGAGAGTTAGCGTATTGCTTTGCTGTTCCGATAACGTTTACAGCTTACCTTGTTCTAGGTGTATTGGTGTTATCTTTTCTCTGGAATAAACTAGACAGGCCGAGAGAGGAATCATGCCGCATGGGTAACACTTGGTGTCTACAATTCAGTCCAGGTTTAGTGCTTTGAAAAGGTTACTATGCCTTTTTATAGCACAGTGATTATCGCCTGTCAATGTGTCACTTAGTAAGTTGCATATCCTTTACAAGATGTAGTAGTCAACCCCAAAATATTTTGGCTGTTCTTGATTCCTGGGCACGTTTAGTTCAGCAGTTTGCCATTGCCTTCTGAAAGACTGGAACCCATTTCATAAAAAAAAAAAACCAAGGTAAGGCGGTCTGCAGCTGTGTTTAGAATGCGGTATGCAGGATTACGAACGTCTGTAATCCCTTCGCAATAAAGCCAGTAATGGTACCGGTTGTAATAATAATTTCCTTTACTCCCGTTTGTAATGTCGAATTCTCCTTCGGGAGACCCGGGTTCGAATCCTCGGTAAGGTGTGAATGTTTTTCTGTCGGAGGGAACAAACTGCACACTTCGTAGCGACTGCATTAGCCAGGCGACCTTAATTCCCCAGGCTGAAGGCCCCCTTGCTATACACCTCGAGGTACTATGTTGGCAATAAATGACAGTGACTCTAGTTTGTCAGGAGATGTATTATTTGTAAACACCATGTCCTAGTTATGACTCTCAGTCGCTCAGTTTGCGATAGTTACCACTTTAATTCATTTTTACCCTGGCGTGCAATTACAGTGAGACCTCGGTTTTCGTTGCCTAAGATTACCGTCGGTTTCGGTTTTCGTTAACTATTTCCGCGAAAAATTTGTCTCGGTTTCCGTCGGTTGCCTCGGATTTGGTCGGCGTGCCACATGATCTCCCTGTTAATTTTGCGAAAACAAAGGGAACGTCCTATTCATCTGCTGAGTTTGGCGATTTTTTTCGTTTTGTGAGCATCACTTGCTAATAATAAATTACGAGAACGGCGTTAAGATTGCTGAAATCGGCCACTTGTACGGGAAGTCACCATCCACGATAAGTTCAAATGAGACGAAAAGTGAAGCAATAAAGGAGGTTAATGTAGAGAAAGGCATGAATGTGCTAACGAAACAGAGATCGCAAACGATTGAAGTTGTCGAAAAGTTATTATTAATTTGGATAAATTAAAACCAATAACATGGCGATTCTGTTTCGGAGGCAATCATATGTGAAAAGGTCAGACCTCATTAAGAAAATGCTTGGGACGAGTTTACGTGTGTTTAAGTGATTTTAAGGCCACCAGAGGATGGTTTGAAAAATTCAAGAGCCGCACTGGCATACACAGTGTTACTAGGCACGGCGAAGGTTCGAGTTCGGACAAGTATGAGGCCTAGCAATAGTATTAAACACAATATTTATTCTCTATAAAATGTGTTTTGGGTATTATTTTTTTAATTTCTAGAACGAATTAACTGGGTTTACACTGATTCATATGGAAATAATTGCCTCGGTTTTCGCCGTTTTGTTGTTGTTGTTGTTGTTGTTGTTGTTGTTGTTGTTGCTGTTGTTGTTGTTGTTGTTGTTGACGGATTATCAACGAAAACTGAGGTGTTACTGTATGTTAAAAATCACTGTCTGGAACAACCGCACTGTGGCTTTGGCAATTGTGTAATTGTCTTTCGTTACTCCCCGACACACCAAGTCGGAGGTTAAAATTAAATCAGCTACGAGCGATTTAAATCAGGCCGCTATGCGATTTCCATGGCCGTTCAGAAAGCAATGACAAACTACTGAAGTAACAGTGTTTGGTAAATCACAGACAGCTAATATTTTCTGGGGATGATCGCAACATCATGTAAAGGATATGCAACTAACTGTCTGGGACGCAACAAGCAACTTTGTTTGCATGTAAATCTAGACTCAACTGTGGGTGTTGTATATCGGAATAAGTGTAGACATTTAATAGTGACTCTTATGTATCAATAAGTTAATCACTTTTACTGTTACATTTCGAACTCCTATTAAAACGAATGCCACCTGAAATGGTCCACAATTAAGACCACAAATACTGGAGGTCACTCCAATTGATTCTCCTACGGAAGCCTTAGCTTACTTTGGTATGTAGTGTTTCATGTGATTGTTAGTTGAAAATAACATATGTAAGAGATATGGTTAACCAAACTGTTTGGGGTAAGAAGATGAAAGATGAATTAAACATACTTAGATCCTAATTGTTTAATGTAGCAAGTATCTGGTGCAAGAAAAATAAAACATACCTTGAACCTAATAGTTTAATGTAGCAACTATCTTGTGCAAAAGGAATGAGACATACCTAAGTCCTAATTGTTTAATGTAGCACGTATCTGCTGCAAGAAGAATTAGACAAACCTAGATCATAATAGATTTAATAATGAAGGGCCACCAGTTTTAAAGATGGAGGTTCAAAATGTTCTTAAGCATATGAAAGCTGGTAAGTTCCCCAGTGCAGATAACATCACAATAGAAATGATTAAAGCTTTAGAAGAATTTGGATTAGAGCAAGTCACCAGACTGCTGAACACATTATATGATACTGGAGATATATATACCTTCTGAATTATGTAATTCTGTATTTATTGCAATCCCAAAGAAATCAGGAACCTTGGAATGTGATCAACATAGAACAATTAGTATAATGAGTCACATCACAAAGATTTTGTTATGAATTATCATGCAAAGAGTGAGGAAGAAAATACAACCTGAAATATGGGAAGAACAATGTGGGTTTGTAGAAGGAAAGGGTACACTAAATGCTGTGAATATGCTGCGAACAGTTATTGAACGTGATATAGAAGTAAACAAGGATATACATCTTTGCTTTATTGACTATACAAAGGCTTTTGATAGAGTTAGTCATGTCAACATGGTGGATATGCTTGCAGATCTACAAATTGATGCAAAAGACATTAGACTTATAAAAAACATATATTGGTAACAACAAGCTGCCATAAGGATTGATAATGAAGTGGGACAATAGCAACCTATTAAGAGAGGTGTTAGGAAGGGATGTGTAATGTCTCCAGATCTTTTTTCCCTATACAGTGAAAATATGTTCAGAAATGTAGAAGATATAAATGGAATCAGCATTGGAGGAAGAAACATCAATAACATTAGATATGCAGATTATACAGTATTGATTGCAGACAATGCACAGGATCTGCAAAAATTAGTAGACGCGGTTGTTGTACACAGTGAGCAGCTGGGGTTGGAATTAACTTGTAAGAAGACACAGGTTATTGTCGTCACTAGGAAGAACGAAGTACCACAATGTAATATACAAGTAAATGGAAATATTCTTTAACAAGTGAATCGATACAGTTATCTCGGAACAGTCATAACATCTTATGGGAGATGCCTTGAAGAGATTAAAACAAGAATCGCCATTGGCGAAAGTAGCCTTTAGCAAGATAAAAAACATTCTGACCAATGAAAAGATGTCAATGGAAACGAGAAAAAGAGTGTTGAGGGGGTACATAGAGCCTATTCTTTTGTATGGATGTGAAACTTGGACAATGTGCAGTCAAGCTGAAAAACATTTTATGGCTACATAAAGAGTACCATGGACAGATAGAAAAACCAATGACCAAGTACTACAGGAGACAAATGAAAATCGTAGACTGATTAGAGAAATTAGACGAAGACAGTCAAAATGTTTTGGACATGTTATGAGAAGAAATTGATTGGAGAACTTACTGACAACTGGCAAGATCGAGGGGAACAGACCAAGAGGAAGACCGAGAGGAAAATAATTGGATGGCTTGGCCACGTGGCATGGACGAGACAGGAACACTGAGCTGATCCACGACTCTGGTGATCGAGTGAAATGGCGAGTCATGACCGCCCACGCTTTCCGGCATGGCACATGGTTGATTGATTGAGATCATAATGGTGTAATGTAGCAACTATCTGGTGCAAAAACGTAGTAAACATACCTAGATCCTAATTGTTTAATGTAGCAATTATCTGGTACAAAAGGAAGTAAACATACCTAGATCATAATTTTTTAATGTAGCAAATGTCTGGTGCAAGAAAAATTAGACATACATAGATCCTAATTGTTTATTGTAGCAAGTATCTGGTGCAGGAAGAATTACACATACCGAGAACATAACTGTTTAACGTAGCAACTATCTGATGCAAAAGGAAGTAAACATACCCAGATCCTTTTTGTTTAATGTAGCAACTAGCAGGTGCGAGAAAAATTAGACATACCTAGATCCTAATTGTTTAATGTAGCATGTATCTGATGTAAGAAGAATTAAATACACCTAGATCCTCATTGGTTAATGCAGCAAGTTCCTGTGGTAGGAGGTGTATGGAAAGATATATGATGCTGATCGTGTACAATGAACATACTGAAGATTTCTTGATACATAATGAAGTGATAAGATTTTGAAGCAAAGTTCAACGATGTGATGTCCAACTAATGCCCGTATGCTTCTATATTGTGTTTTCCGTTAATCCGTGTCAGTAAGTAAGTGAAGGCCCTATTTAGCATGCCCTGATGCGAATTGGGCGTATGGTGTTAACTCCATAATTACTTTTGATATCCCAATCGACACTTGAGGTGGTCAATATCACGTCAGCCATCTTTATTTTTTTAATTTCCCATGCACCTTTACATTCTTCATATAAATCTTTCATGAAGCAGGCCAGACAAAATGCGAATTTCCCTTATATAGAGCATATGGCAACTGCATTGTAGCGAGTTTACTAACCATTACACTAAAAGGGAGTTTTATGGATACAATGGTGACATCATTAGTCGGTCAAACCCTAAATTTACAACACAACTTGATGCGTTTTCAGGATTACGGCTGTCAGAGTGGGAAATCGAGTGCAGAACTGGTCGTAAAATCGCAGGCGAAAACGATTTCAACGTGCAGCCCTAAACAGTACCAAGCAGACTCCACACTATTTGATCTTCTCTGAGCCGAGAGTTAAAGTATTTGCAGACTTGTCTCAACGGGAATGATGTCCTCATCCTAGTCATGATCGTCATGAACATTTACTACACACAAGTATCAAGCTAAATATGAGGGGTGCTTTAGTGTGTAAACATATCGTGTGACGTGGGCTATATTCGTTGGTAAAGCAAGGCTGCTTTGTACAATGGGTGTGAAATGGCAATCCCAGCTTATAAACCACATAGCGACTGTCTTGACGAATTAGCCTGTACATCTCAGCCAGGAAATCCCTCAGGAGAAACACCATCTGCGGATCTACTACAGCTGGATTGGAGAAGTATTACTTTTTCAAATATTCTAATTCGTGTCATAATGAGGTTTTGAAGACAATTTTCCTTCCTTTCCGCTTCCCCATCTGAGACAATTCCCAGACAATTCTAAACAATCGCCAGTACCAATTTTATAGCGTTAGATTAGTTTCAGAGTCATTCCGGCTGAAAATAAGTCCACCACTTCTAGGGTTTCAGCCCGAACCAGTGTGTTGGTAAGCAAGCGCACTATTAGCTATGCTATTGCTTGTATACATAACTTGATCATTGGCGCTTTATGAAAGTATCAGCGTCTATGTCTAAAATCTGCATTGCGAAAAAAAAAAACTCTTAAATTATTTCTCCCTTTGTGGCATATACCTTATATCAGTTTACAAGTCACTCGTATTAATACATTTATTTGCTAAGACTTTTTACTGACAACAGCGAGTGACAAATGGTCTACAAGTATAGAGTTAGCACCATAAACCATAAATCCTATTGGCGTTATAAGAACTCTTGTACTTTATATTGTTTCATCATTTATGTGTCACTTACTTCTATTTAAATCATCATCATCATCATGTGCCATACCGATAAGAGTGGGCAGCAATGCTTCGCCATGTCACACGATCATACTATGGAGCACCCATTTGCATCGTTTCTCTGATTACTTGTTAAACGAAACATGACTATCTTGGAATCTGACAAATAAGCTAGTTTGCCATTGCTAGCTTTCCTAGAAGTGGCTATACTTGTCGATGACCGTTAGCATTGTTTTCAACACACACACACACGCACGCACGCACGCACACACGCACGCACGCACACACACACACACACACACACACACACACACGAGTTCATCTGCCTACCGCCGTGAAACTGGAGACCATAACCTACAATTATCTGTCAGCTGCTCTTCAACTTCATCCTCCACCTGCATCCATGGCTTCACGCCACCCTGATCAGAGGGTTAAACGGGTACTCTACCTTGCCCATGGGCGTCCCGTAAGCTAGCGGTGGAGAGGAGGCACCTTACATCTTATTTGATAGGGGATACACCTATACCGCAGCCCATTTGTTTAAATTGCGTGCCATTACTTTTCCGTAGAAATACTTCCATTTAATTCCTTGTAGGAAACGATGAAGACGTTTGTTTCCACACATAAGTTATTTTTATCATTCTGCTGCTTTATATATATATATATATACTAGCTGACCCTGCCCGGCTTCGCCCAGACCCTGGTGGGGAGCATCTCATTTAATTCATATAAGTAGTCATATAAGTTCTCGTTCCCGTTACCGACTGACTGACTGTCTGTCTGTCTGTCTGTCTGTCTGTCTGTCTGTCTGTCTGTCTGTCTGTCTGTCTGACCCGGCCCGGCATTGCCCAGCTCCTGGTGTGGAGCATCTCATTTAATTCATATAAGTAGTCATATAAGTTCCCGTTCCCGACTGTCTATCTGTCTGTCTATCTGTCTGTCTATCTGTCTGCCTGACCCTGCCCGGCTTCGCCCAGTCCCTGGTGGGAAGCATCTCATTTAATTCATATAAGTAGTCATATAAGTTCCCGTTCCCGTTACCGACTATCTGTCTGTCTGTCTGTCTGTCTGTCTGTCTGTCTGACCCGGCCCGGCATCGCCCAGCTCCTGGTGTGAAGCATCTCATTTAATTTATATAAGTAGTCATATAAGTTCCTGTTCCCGACTGTCTATCTGTCTGTCTATCTGTCTGCCTGACCCTGTCCGGCTTCATTAAATTCATACAACAAAAAAAGTAACTTAAAAGAACGTTCTTCCACACACCATCCATTATTTTTAATGAAAACTCTTTCTAATCACCTGCATGACTACAGTAACTTCTTAAGCAAAAAAAGATGAGTTACAATGTTATGCATTGTGCATCATTTTTATGAAAACTTTGAAAATGCCTTACAGATTGTATCATTATTTATTATAACTCATATGCCGGTACATAACTATGGACAAAGAGTTTATAAATCTTTGAAAACGATGCCACAATATGACTATAAGTTATACAGAAAAGTTATGCCCCTTGAAATAACTTTTACAGAGTTAGGTCCCCTGAGATATATGAAATTATGATGAAAAATGAAAAATGAAATAATACTGAGTAAGCAGGCGATTTCACACTAACAAAATATCACAGTTGGCAGCTCTGGAATGAAAGGAAGGCGTGTAGAAAATTTCATCTCAATCGGATGGGCCGTTCGCGAACGTATAAAGGACATACAGACATAAATACATACGGACATACATTTGGACGGAGATTCTTTTTTATATATAAGATATATATATATATATATATATATATATATATATATATATATATATATATATATATATATATATATATATATATATATATATATATATGCATCCATGCTGCAAGAGCTGAATATTGAAGAAGGCTGGCTATTAAAAACGATAAAACAACGAAAACTGAAATAGTCACTTGAAACGTCACGAAAGTTTAGAGAGAACAATAATGGAGGGGTATATGTCTGGGAAGAGAGGAAGAGGAAGGCCGAAGAAACGATCGGTGCAGGATGTGGCGGATGATCTCCAGATGGGTGTAACGGTCGCAGGGCATCTTGCTTATGATCGAGAGATTTTCCGGAAGGTTTTTTATGGGAGCGAGGTTCTGCAAAGGACATGCTTCCGAATGAATATATATATATTCATTCATTGGCACCTTGCCGTCTTGACAGACGACAGTTTGTGCTTTAAAAAGGCATAATAACTTTTACCTATGGCGTTAGCGAATGTGACTGATAAGGCCAATTTGCGCTGTAAATGTCCGTTCACAGCGGGTCATTTTCACCATCATGCACCATCTTACGTCTCAAACACTCGGTGTGTGACTTATCTGCAATAATTTTCATTCCATTTCTGATGTTTGCCCTCCATGCAACACGTTCAGCGGCGACTTGCTCCCAATGAATGTGCATTATCAATGCCTGTATCAGTCATGTCCCGCTTACACACATCTTTGTATCGTAGTAGAGGCCGACCTTGAGATCTCTTACCCATCTGTAATTCACCAAAAAAGATGTCCTTTTGTATTCTACCATCATCCATCCTCCTAAGATGTCATATCCATCTAAAAAAAAACAGGGTCGACTTCATCGCACCGGGTTTTATCCCATATGGCTCGGTCTCTTTCCGCAGCGCGGAAAGCGTCGCACAAAGGACGAACTCCGTAGCTTTTATCGACGACCCACAGAAGTCTACGAAACATTTAACTCGTAAACCGAAGGGTGCGGCCCGGAATCATACCCACAACCTTCGGAGCACGAGTGAAACGGCTTGACCACTTCGCCACAGAGACTCCCCTATCCATCTAAGTCTACGAAGACTGAGCATGGAATAAACTGTCACACAACCTGATCTTTCCAATACTTCAGTATTTGTGATTTTGTCTTTCCATTTTATACCAAGAATTCTTCGCAGACACCGAATATGAAAGCTGTTTAAACGTTTCTCTTGGTGTGAGTTAGTTGTCCAGGTTTCACTGCCATAAAGAAGAGTACTAAGGACACAGGCTTGATAGACAAGGACTTTTGGTTTTGCAGTAAGCTTCCTGTTCTCCCAGACTCTTTTTCTTAACCTGTTCATTGTTGTTGCTGCCTTACCAATCCGGATGTTGATTTCCTGATCTAGGGATAATTTGCTATTTACTACTGATCGTAGATATGTAAAATGGTCTACCATCTCTAGTTCGGCGTCGTCAATAAAGATTGATGGTACCCCATGTGCACCTTGTGACATTATCTATGTCTTCTTTATGCTAATTGTTAAACCAAATTCAGAACAAGCATTGGAGAATGCAGATAGTAGTCATTGCAATTCTTCCTCATAGTGGGTCGTAACTGCAGCATCATCTGCAAAAAGCAACTCTCTGATCAGTACCCTAATAAGTTTGGTCTTGGCCTTCAATCTCTGAGCATTGTAGAGGCCGCCATCTGAGCGTGAGTGAATGTATATACCACCATCCTGATCACGAAAGGCATATTTCAGTAGAAGTGAAAAGTATATTCCAATGAGGGTGGGAGCTAGTACACAACCTTGCTTAACTCCACACTTGATTTCAAATTCTTCAGAAGTTGCACCATCAAACTTGATTATACCCTTCATGCCTGTGTGGAACGATTCCACAATGGACAGAAGAGTTGGTGGGCAGCCAATCTTCTTTAGTGCATTGAACAGACCCTCACGACTGACCAAATCAAATGCCTTTGTGAGGTCGATGAAGGCAATAAACAGTGGTTGATTCTGTTCACGGCATTTTTCTTGCATTTGTCGCAATGAGAATATCATATCAATGGTAGACCGGTTCTATCGAAAGCCACACTGTGATTCGGGGTAGACTTGATCTCCTAGGACTTGAAGTCTGCGCAGAATAATTCTGGCAAATACTTTTCCAACAATACACAGAAGTGAGATACCCCTATAGTTGTTGCAGTCGCTCAGATCATCCTTGTTCTTGTACAGTGTTATGATGCTTGAATCTTTGAAATCCTGTGGGACTTCTCCTTCTCGCCAGCATAGATCTATTAGCTGGTGGATCTGTAGAGTGAGTGTGTCTTGCTCACTCCTGATAACCTCTATTGGAATCCCATCCTTACATGGAGCCTTGCTAGATGCAAGTTCATTTATAGCACACTTAACTTCTGTTATGGTGGGAAGTGTGTCCAGGTGGTCAAGAGTTGGTAGAGCCTCTATGGCGTTGAGGGCATCATCCACTAGTTTGGTCTCACTTGAGTAAAGCTCCAAATAGTGCTCTACCCATCTGTCCATCTGCTGTTTCTTATCAGTGATGATTTTTCCAGTCAAGGTTTTCAATGGTGCACTTTTTTTTATCACTGGACCACAGGCTTTCTTTATTCCTTCATACATGCTTCTTATGTTTATCCTTATCACTTGCGATTTGAATGGACTCACATAACTTGATCCAATAATCATTTGCACACTGCCTGGCAGCCTTTTGCACATCCTTCCTAGCTTGACTTAGCTCACTCAGAGTGTTACGAGTTGGTATTTCCTTGTTTCTTAAGAGAGCTTTCTTCTTCTTATCAATCAAGGGCTGCAGAGTCTCGCTGTTTGCCTGAAAACCAGTCCTGCCTCTTATGATCCACAGTGCCGTAAACCCCTACGGCAGTTTTATAAAGGGTTTCCTTAAGTTGACCCCACTTTTCATTTACTGTAAATTTTTCTGGTGTATCAGTGAAAGCGTCTTCAAGTTGCTGTTGAAACTGAAAGCACTTTTCAGGATCGTGAGTGTTAATAATACTAATACTGGGGCTATATTTGTGTTTAGCTGTGTAGGTTCTCTTTGGTCTCAGTCTAACCCTTGCAACAACCAAAGAATGATCCGTATCACAGTCAGCACTGTGGTAACTTCGAGTCAATGATATATGGTTCAGATGTTGTCTCCGTGTGATTATGAAGTCCAGCTGGTGCCAATGGCCGGATCTTGGATGTTTCCATTTGACCTTATGCATCTCTTTTGTTTTAAAAAAGGAGTTTGTAATACTTAGGTCATTACTGGTGCAATGCTCCAGCAGCCTTTGCCCATTTTCATTCATGCGACCGATGTTGTATTTTCCAAGGCACACTGGCCATGAACTCGAGTCCTTGCCCACGAGCATTGAAATCACCGTGCATATAAATGTAGTCAGATTTTGGAACTGCCTTGATCACGGAGTCTAACTCCTCATAGAACGAATCCTTCACATCATCAGAGGAATCGAGTGTCGGTGCATATGCAGTAATAATGGTGGCAAACCCACAAGAGGTTGCCAAGCGCAGGGATAATAGTCTTTCATTTCCCCCCTGCTGGAATTTCAATCATTCCCAGTAGCGAATTCTTTACTGCAAAGCCCACACCGTGTTGCCTTTTGTTCTGCTTGCCCTCTACCCTTCCAAAACAGGTGTAATTGTTTTCCCTGAGTGACCCTTCCTCAGCGTGGCGAGTCTCATGCAGGCCAGCAATATCAATGTTAAGACGATTGAGTTCGGCATCAATCACTGCCGTTTTTCTCACATCGTCAATATTGGTCAAGTCAGTGGAAAATCCAGGACACATGGTTCTCACATTCCAGGTTGCAAGCCGTAGCTTGAGGTCTCTATTTTTAATTTTGTGTGTACCCGGTGCATTGGTATTACAGCCTGCGATTCAGATTTTGTCCTAGCCCCAAGCACCCATTGAAGCAGGCAGGCTGTGGCGGATCAGCACCCAATTGGCCGGGGGCTGCCCAGCTTGAGGCGGGCGGTAGCTGATCAGTGACACCTGTAGGTGTCTCCAACCGTCAGAGGCAACGCGTGGCGCCCCACGTCTACGCCAATTGACAGGGACTTATAACCCGTAACAGTTGCCTCTCGCTTTGCTTCCGAGACCAGTTAAGACCAGGGATTGAGTTATTGCCTCTCCATAGCACAAAGCCTGGGCTAAAATATAGAGATCATGCGTTGCCCATGCAGCATGATCCCTCTCTCGGCCTGCCTAGTTCACTCCAGAGGAAAGGTAACACCCCTACATCTGGAACAAGACAAGCTGCAGAAGCTGCCGGATCAGCAAAGCAATGCTCTAACTGACCGCCTGTCGGAGCTTCGATCCTAGACCAGTTGCCAGCGAAGGCTTAGGGCCTGGTCTGCCCTGCCATGACATGTTGTCTTTAGTTTGCCTTTCCTCGCACCAGGGTAAGGCTTGTACCCTCCCAATTGCGCTCTTCTGCCGAAGCCATTGGCACAATGTGGGGTGTCGGATTTGGTAAGCGCCACCCAACGTTCGGAGCTAACAAAAAGCTGGTAGTACCCTCTACTGTTATACGGTAGCTCAGTCATATCTAAGACCTGACATAATGGCGCTGAAATACCTCTGGAAAAAAATGGGTGCCCAGTTCTTTATACACCCTGGTGCTAACATGTATTCTCCGCCCTGCCGCTTCACACACACACACACACACACAAAACATGTATACGCATTAACATCTACTCGGGCAATCACAGCTTATAAACTGGCCCGCCCTTGAGCTATGTGTTGTCACCATGACATCCAATACTGCAATTGTGTCTGCCCACGAACACAACGGAGAGAAGCACACACAAAAATAAAAACATTCGCATAGGCATTAAACCCGACTTAACAACTTCCGCTATGGAAACAACAAGGGAGCTAACTACTCCACGACAGTTGATCCTATCAAGTAGTCATATTAATTTAGACAGCAAAATAACATGTTTCTAACTAAATTCATCAACCAACAAAGGATGGCAAAACTTGACTGATTATGTGGCCCTAAAAAAATTCCATATATATATATATATATATATATATATATATATATATATATATATATATATATATATATATATAACGTGCATGTTTTTTCCAGGACGTTGCGAACAACCCCTATCCTATGTTGACGTTCTAAGTTTCGTTTAACGTTCAACAGTTTGCTATTGCTTCTCTGAACGAGAAGTCATTATTGAAATCCAAAGTTACGCGTGTAGGAAACTCTCTATCTTATCATCAGCGTACCGGAAATTTACAAGCTAGCGCGCTTTATCCCTTAGCAACGTCGAAGTCATTGCTATGTTAATTTAATATAATACTTTTCTGTTAGCGGTATGGAGATCTGGGCCACAAGTTCTGGGTATGATCCAAGCGGTTCAGACAAGCAGATAACGCACGTTCATACTGGCAGTATTAATCACATCAGTAACCCTATTGGGTATATGGTGCTAGACGTATATTATCTAGACCAATCGGTATTTCGATAGGTGATGTGCTCAATATTACGCCGGTCGCTTTTACTTATCATGGTATTTCCTGGTACACGTTTTGGGCTTTTGCGGACATGGGAGCCCTGGTCAATTACAAAATTACATCTAGATACCAATGTTACAACACATTGAACATGATTTCCCTAATACGGTCATTCCTACTATTGCCGAATGGGACTCCTGATTCCACCTGTCATAGCCGAGTGTTGTCTTCGATGTGTGTGCAACAAGAGTCGAGGGTATTGTAAAAAGAGACATTCTACTAAAGATGACAGTCTTCACCTCCAAAACAAAATTGAAAAGGACGCAGAGGTGTTTCCAATGCACCAGGGTCGGGTTATATACTGGCCAAGACCTATTGACGCGTCCTCGTCGAGCGTCCTGGGCAACAGATCCCTTCGGGGTCCTGGCTAAATTCAGTAGGATCGCCGATTTCTCCGAAGTCGGAGAGTGTCTGCCTGTACGGCGAGGAACCACCAGTCTGCACACCAATAAGCCAGACATGGGACAACGGATACTCACGCAAAACTCAGGTCCTGTATGACATCACACTGATGTTGGACAACAGGATGCCTTCATCCCACATACAGGACTTCGCGTTGGAGCTCAAGCCAACGAACACAAGCAAGCAAGCAAGCACAAAATTGACCCAAAAAAAACGGAGTCGTTGAACTTACATGAATAAATCAGTTCTAATCTGTCATTCTCTTCCAGCATCAAAATGTTCTCAAACTGGTGGAATAAATCAAAATAATTCAATTGAAAGGAAGACCTAAAATACACAACATACACTTAATGAATTTAATCAGCTAAATAATTATACACTATAGAGGTTTAAAATGTTGAAGTCAATATCCATAAACTTTTTTTTTTTTTTTTTTTTTTTTTTTTTTTTTTTGCATATCCTTTACAGGACATCGCTGTCAACACCAGCATCTTTCAGCTGTATGTTGATTTCTTGGCAAGATTACGCTCAGTAGTTTGCCATTGCTTTCTGAGCGGCCGGCTCACATACCCAGTAAGATTCCGATGCGATTCGAACCACTGCTGATTCTCACCGTCATCACGTTACCTACTAGAGTATACGAGATTACGGAGAAAAGTCATAACCTCTAAGCCAAGAAGCCGGCATCCATAAACTTTACCTACTCTTTATATGTTGTAGTAACTTCCGCGTCCCTTGTCGCTTTTAACAGTGGGATCAAGAAGATTAAACATCAAGATGGATAATTCTTTGTATTTGAGGCTTGTCTGTGGCAAACATTGACGACTGTGATCTCGGGCATATTTTCTTTGTTCGTTGTATCTTGTCCTAAATCATCTCAGAGTTTATATTAATAAATAAACACTCGTCAGAGGTGAACATGAACCAAAAAAAAAAAATACCTAAGAGAGATATAAGAAAGGGAAATGAATAAAATGTATTTACTGTGCTTTAATAGGCATTCGTTCAGAAAGCAATGGCAAACTTTTTTTTTTTTTTTTTTTTTTGGCATATCCTTTACAGGACATAGCTGTCAACACCAGCATCTTTCAGCTGTATGTTGATTTCTTGGCAAGATTACGCTCAGTAGTTTGCCATTGCTTTCTGAGCGGCCGGCTCACATACCCCGTAAGTTACCGATGCGATTCGAACCACCGCTGATTCTTACCGTCATCACGTCAACCCACGAGACTATACGAGATTACTGAGAAAAGTCATAACCTCTAACTGAACATAAAACTTGCCCAGGAATCACGAACACCCAAAAACGCTGGGTTTGGCTGCTACGTCCTGTGGACGTGCAATTGGGAAAAAAAAAACATACTTTCTGGAATTGGAATTTAAAGAATATTCTTATTTGGTGTCAAATCATAGTCTTGTCCCTTCCAGCAATTTCCCTGTTGCTTACAGCCTTTAGAGATTCATGTGGTCCTAGAACGACGGATCTGCTTACTCTAAATAATTTACCCTTTTACATGCACTTGGCGTATAGTGCTGAATTCATTGGTGTGCACGAATAGGCACGCAATGGGTGACATGGCAGATATTTAAATGTCTGCTTTTACTTCCAATGTTCCTGTACCTGTGAACCCAGATCAATATATGTTTTTTTTTTAAAAATATACAGTTACTAAGGGTTCAAACACACATCTACTAGACGGACAGGCAAGCGTACAGGCCTCTGTCCTATCTCGGCTCCCCAGTGTTTACATTAATCCAGAATGTTTCTTGTATCTTTGGATTAACTAAAAAAAAAAGGAGCATTTTATGATAATGCGTCACCAAACACTGACGTCACAACACGCCGGACATGCGCACATGTGGCTCCTCTAACATGATCATTCCTACTAGTGCCGAATAGGATTCCTGATTCCATCTTTCGTAGCCGCATGTTGTCATCGATTTGTGTTAACAAAAGTCGACGGAATAATAAACAGAGACATTCTACTAAAGCTGGCAGCAACAACCTCGAAACAAAATTGCAACAAGTAATCGGGGTTGTTGAGCTTAGATTGAACGAATAAATTTTAATCAGTGGTTTTATTTTCCAAAATTACAATGTTCACAGAATGGTGGAATAAATGCAAATAAATCACCTCAAAATGACGAGCAAGCCCAGAAAATATACAACATACACTTAATGACTTGACATCAGCTATATAATTATTTACTAGAGCCGATTAAAATGTTTATGGAAATGTCCATGAACTTTAACTATTCTCTACGTGCTGTAATAACTTCTACGTTCCTTGTCGCTTTTAACAGCAGGAGCAAGAAGATTAAATATCAAGACAGATATCTCTTTGTATCTGAGGCTGGCCCATGGCAAGCATCGCTGATTGTGAACTCAGGTAAATCATATCCTAGGGCGTTTCATCTTGTCCTTAATAATGTCAAATTTTATCTCAATAAATAAACAGACATGGAGGTGAAAATGAAAAACTTAGCAGAGACATAAGAAAAGGACATGAATAGAATGTATTGACAACATTTTAGCAGAAATCTAGGTATTGGAGTTATAACTCATTAATTGCCGTAGGATGATTAATCGTGTTACTCGACTTCACGTATCACCAGGCATTTATATATAGCCAAAACGTTGTCAGTGTGTTATAATACAACATGTCTGCTGCTATAATAAAAACTTTAAAGTCATATTTGTGACACACCCATACTTTCCGTTTTTCGCCATCCATTTTTGTTTGGTCCGTACCTACATCTTGTTTGGTCCAAAGTAACTTTCTGTTTAGCAGTGAATCTGTTAAGGCCTTAATATTGGATGCCACATTATAGTCCACCCATCCATCCATCCTTCATGTGCCATGCCCATAAGCATGGGCGGTCATGTTTTGCCATCTCACTCGATCACCAGAGTCGTGGATCAGCTCCGTGTTTCTGTCTCGACCACGTCACGTGGCCAAGCCATCCATGTATTTACTTTTCGGTCTTCCCCTTGGACTCTTCCCTTCGATCTTGCCAGTTGTCATCAAGTTCTCCAATTCATATCTTCTCATAACATGTCAAAAAACATATGGACTGTCTACGTCTAATGTCTCTAATCAGTTTACGATCTTCATTTGTTTCTTGAAGGACTTGTTCATTATTTTTCTGTCTGTCCGTGGTATTCTTTGCATTTTTCTCAGAAGGCTCATTTCCACAGCCATCAGATGTTTTTCAGCTTGTCTGCTCATTGTTCACGCTTCATATCCATACAAACGTACAGGTTCTATGTAGCACTCCAACACTCTTATTCTCGTTTCAATTGACATCTTTTTATTGGTCAGTATGCTTTTCATCTTGAAAAAGGCTACCTTCGCAATGGCAATTCTTGTTCTAATCTCTTCAAGGCATCTCCCATCAGATGTTATGACTGTTCCGAGATAATTGTGTCAGAGTCTTGCGTAGAGCAAGAACTGTGGCTCGTATCTTGACAAGTGTGATACTAAATATGATTATCAAATAACGCGAGGCGAATAACCGATGATATAATTCGCGCTCTTTATTCGCGCACTGCACACATCAGAAACAATACAGGCGTCGCGCTATCACAATCCACAATATCAAATAGATCATAAATACAAGCAATCAATACATCAATATAATAATACATCAATGCACTCCACTTACAAGTCAAACACACAGGCGTTCCATCTCCAACGGTCATACAGGCTATCGATCAATACATGCACAAACTCTCAGGCCGCATTCACACGTCTGTTCGGTACGGCGTCCAAGCCCAGTCTAACTAGCCTTTTAGCACACGCGTCAGTTGTGCTCGAGTCAGCTTGCGTGACCCCTAATGTTCACGCTGTGTTCCAGCTGACCCCCGACTGCTTAGCATCGCTCAGTGTTGATTGCCTGGCGTTGTCGACGACGCCGCGTTATAACTGTAGTGTTTATCATAGTTCAGCCTTGCATTGACTGGCGTTGGTACAGACAACGCGTTGTAACTCCGGGTGAGACTCTGACAATTGTACCGATTCTCTTGTTTAAGAATATGTCCATTTACTTGTGTATTACATTGTGGTATTTCCTTCTTCCCAATCACAACCATAATCTGTGTCTTCTTACAATTTAATGGTAACTCTAATTGTTCACTGTGTGCAACAACCGCATCTACTAAATGTTGCAGGTCCTGTTCATTGTCTGCAAAAAAGACTGTATCATATGCACATCTAATGTTATTGATGTATCGTCCCCCAATGATGATTCCTTAATGTCACGAATTGGCAGCCTTTACTTCCCAGAACAATTTTCGGTTCACTTTTGATGGCCATGAAGAGTTACAGAAGAACAATTGCTATTCTCTATAATAAAGAACAATCAGGCCTGCACACACAGAGGCATAAAATGTTGTAGCAAAAGGGGCCCATTCAACTGTGAAGTATCAGAACAGATGGCTGCTGGCCACTAAAACAGGACAGTGGGAATGGAAATAAACCCAGAATGAAATCACACAGACAGTCCAGTGTAAAGGTGTTACATGTCAAACTGATAATTACCCCCCACTGGAGGGCAGACTGAAACTGAGCTGGGCCTGGCAACTCAAAATCGCCCAGGTGTGAACAACATTGACCCAGGAAGAGATAATAGCCCCAGGGCTGTAAACAAGCCCAGTCCACTCTGACTGGCAGACTCAGGAATGTGTGAAAACAGAGCTGATAAGGCAATTAACACTGGGCCTGTGGACTTTGTACCAGACAGAGGGGAGTCTGCACTGTAGGAATGTGTGAAACATGTTATTAGAGCAGGACTGGAGGAATGAGAGTGATAGCAAGTTTTGCAGTTAGGATTGCAATTAACGTCAGGGGGAGATAAGAAGAATTTATGAATGGAATTCCTGGGAGATAAGTGTCTACTGCTAGGCTAGGTGTAAAAACCCACACTAGACCTGTTCCCTTTAGATAAGTCTGACTTCAGAACAGGTAGGCAGCCAGCTCAATGTTTGTAGTCATATGAATGATTCTTATGTTGCTAGATTTCACTAGGAGAATTATTTCTTAGTAACTAGTCAGTCTATATCTGACATAGGTTATTTCAATAAATATCATTGTCTAAGTATACTTTTAGGTGTTTGGTAGATGCTTCTCATTTCTTTGTACACTATCGTAGTTGCCTGTTGGTGTGTGCATTTGTTGTACAGAATATAGTCAACTGACTATTTATTTAATTCTTACCGCAGCAGTAACTAAGTGGTGATTAAACCGGGCAGATCAGCAAATATGTCTGGTCTGTGTGGTCACTTCAATTAGACTTGTTGTATATCTCATTTTGTAGCTATACAATATTAGTACTCATTAATAATGCCTGATGCTATTATGTTGAGTATCATTATATATCTATCTTGAAGTAATATAATGTTTACGGATATGTTGGATGTATGTATGTGTAATTTCATATGAATATACGATGCTAGGAATATGCTTCGTACATATTCTTTTTGTGTATATACGTCTCATTTCGTATACATACAAACTAACTAGTGCATTATGCTATGATGTTAAAGTATCATATGTCTAGTTTAATCAACATGTTTATGTGTATTGGCTGTTTGATATATTGATTTGTCATATGCAAACTTACCAATATGAAGTGTTATGCTATTGTCTGCGCATTGGCACATTGGCCAACGATTGTGTTGGAAGCAGAGGTGTAATGGTACAGACATTACCCTCAATTGGTATAGGGTATATGGTGCTAAACTTTCTCAGTGTATTGTGGGCGTGCGTTCACGGTAATGCATGAGAACCTGGCACAGCTACTGGTCACGGCTTGTAAGCCCGGATGACCCGGCATTATTATAATACCATTACCGATCCTGTGAGCTGCTAAACCAACTTTGGACGGAGCGGCTGTACGACACAGAATTTCTGTATTAGCGACATGGACATGGGGCGGCAGAAATGTAATCATTACAGGCGTGTGAGACAATTGAAAAGCCCGTCCCAGACTAAAGACAGTAGGGAGAAGGAGATTGGTGAACGCAGTAGAGCTGGACGATAAACTTGGCCAGACTGGTCATTGTATATGTTTGTGTTATGACATGTTATACTTAAGATTGCGCTGATGTAGAACAAGATATAACACATTCTTGACTTTCTTTCAAGCTCTCACAAGGAGCACCTATGTTGTAGATCTCAAGGACGAGTGAAGACTAGGTCGTATCAGGACTGACAGGATTCGTCAGAATACCGGCAAGCTGTTCTTTTTGTGTGTGTCTACTGGAGAGTGGGGATCTGGACCACAGATCCAGATAGATCAAGTAACAAGTAAAGTTACGTAATGTTTGTCATCAATATCAATATGTATATGATTTCATCATCCTCATATTGACAATCATCCTATGTCTATTGTTATGATTAGCAAATAAATGTTGTAGTATTGTAACTCATAGTTCTGTCATTATATTTTTTCCAATTGTGCATACGTGTTGTTGTGTACATTGGTGGGGGTTCACTTAGACACCAAGGAAGGGAGCAGTCAGGGAGAAAAACCTGTACTGAGATAGTCGTCTATACTCATATATTTAGACTTAAACATCTGTCTTAGCTAACCTTCTCTTTCCCATTCCTTGGCAAATATTCAGCACAGTTCATTTCATTTTGTAACGAGCCACTTGGAGCTGTACGTTGGATATTCATGGGCTTAATCTGTAGTTCAGCCATATAGATTTTGTCCCTAGTCAGTTTCTGACTATTTGGGGTTGCTCGCCAGTGAATAATACTTTCATCTAGCCGGTGGGGCACCCCGACTTCTGACACTTCCATATCTTCTATATCTCTGGAAAAAAAATTCACTGTACAGGGAAACAAGATCTGGAGACATTACACATCCCTGCCTCACACCTCTCTTAATAAGCTGGTATTGACCTATTTCATTATCAATTCTAATTTCAGCTTTTTGTTTCCAATATATGTTGTTTACAAGTCTAAGGTCTTTCCCATCAATTTGTAGATCTTCAAGCATCCTTATAGTCGTGTCCGTTATAACATCTTCCTTGTTGTTTATAGCCGTTGGATATTCACCTAGTCATAGCTAGACTGATCTACCTGCCCTAACTAAAGCATCCTGTTTACACCATTTGTGGCACATTGAGCACACGGTGCAAGATCCATATATGTATAAACCAATCGTTACTCGATGGGTGATGTGGTAGTCAGGGCGATCGCCTTTACATCCGCAGACATTACCCATGTGTTGTGCAGGTCAATTTAAACTAAGATAAATTTTCCGAATCTAGAATAGTTCCGTAACGCAACAGAACAAATTATGTTCAAATTTTGTTGCAATTTATTTGCACGATAATGTTCGCAATATATCTGAACGTTCAACATCTGTCTTAACAAATACATTCTATACGAAAATGCACATGCTATATGGACATATTTATTTTCTTAACGCGCTTAACATGTCTGAACATTAAAGGGTCAACCGGAACATGCACTTTGATTTCAGAATGAGGGGTAGCGAGGAGGGAGGGGCAACCTTTTTTATGGAAAGGGACATTTTTATATTCTTTTTTGTTCGCCCGAAATGTTTTGTGTCCTGTTTTGTACTCGCACAATGTTCTTTCTATTCTGTAATGGATATTCCAATCTGGTCCCTCAAACTGTACGTTATTATTATGAAATCTTAATATAAATGTATGTTCCTTTGACATAAGCTCCTAGATGTATTGAATTTCGAGTTCGCTTGCGCTTCATTTGGATAACTAGACCAAATGAATTCGCTGGCCTTAATATTGCCCGCAAACTGGATGTTTTTCGTCCCTGTTTTATACGCTTATGCACAATGCATGAGAATTTACCCAGCCTGCCTGAATATGGACATTCTATTTAGACTAGCACGTTACACCAGAACATACACATTCTTTCTGGAAACACATTTCATCTGAATGTTCATCATCATAATCATGTACCATGCCGATAAGCGTGGGTGATCATGTTTTGCCATCTCTAATGATCACCAGTCGTGGATCAGCTCTATGTTCTTTGGCTCGACATTATCATGTGACCAAGCAATCCATATACTTACTCCTCTGTCGTCTCCTAGTTATTCCCCCCCCCCCCCATTCTTGTCAGTTGTCATCAAGTTCTTAAGTTTATTTCTTCTCATAACTAGTAAAAGACAACAAATGGAGATTCGTCTCATGCCTTTAAATATTTATTTAACAAAAATATATTTACTGTATAGGGAAAAAGTATCTGGAAACATTATTCATCACTGTCGCACACCTCTCTTAAGAGACTGATATTGACCTACTTCATTGTCAATAATTACGGCAGTGTGTTTCCAATATATTTTTTTTTACAAGTCTGAGGTTTTTCTACAATTTGTAGATCTGCAAGATCTTTATCGTGTCAACATGACTTACTTTATTGATAGCCCTTGTGTAGTCAATGAATGAAAGATGTAGGTCTTTGCTTACTTCTGTTGAGTCACCATTACTATTCTCTGCAAATACACATCATTTACTGTACCTTTGCCTTCTACAAACGTACATTTTCCTTCCCATATTTAGGGTTGTATTTTTTCTTTCTAACTCTTTGCATTATGATTCTTAACAAAATCTTTGTAATCCGGCTCATTATGCTAATTGTTCGATGTTGATCACATTCCAAGGCTCCTGATTTCTTCCAGATTGCAATAAATTAAAATTTACATACTTTCAGGCGATACATCTTCAGTATCAATTATTGTGTACAGCAATCTTCTGACATGGTATATTATATATTCTTCTAAGGTGTTGATCATTCCTGTTGTGATATTGTCTGGACTCTGGGTTGTGCTAGTGTTCATATGGTTAAGATCATTCGAAACTACTTTTTTTTTAAAAATTGGCGGTCCTTCATTATTTGGAATAGCATAATTGTTATAAAGATCTTTTACATAATCTGACCACGCATTTAAAATATGATCTGTTTCTATTATGATACTGCCATTTTATGTTTTTAGGCTGTCCAATAATGTGTGTGTGTGTGTGTGCGCGCGCGCGCGCGTGCGTTTTATTTTCTTACCGATGTGATTCATTCTTTTGTGCATTAATTTGGTAATCCTGGTGCTATGTTGATTTTCAATTTCCCTGCAATTTTCCTCTAGCCACGCTTCTTTTGTCTCTTACCACAATTTCCAAATTTTTCTGTGAATCTCTTCATATTTTTTCATGGTTATATTTGTTATTTCATCTTGTTACAGTGACATATGCCTGGGTTCACTGACATTAAGGAGAATGACCTTGCTAGTACATAAACATGTGACCGGACATGAGAAAGAATAGACGAAAGTTGGAGACAGTGAGGTGAGTGACCGGGCTACGAGAAAAACAACGAACCCTGAGAAATAATGGTGAGGGTGGGTGCAGAACCCCAGGGTGGACGGGGTGAGAGACAGTTTAGTGTCGTGTGAAGTTAGGGGACATAAAAGAGAGTGGAAAACATTGACAGGGGAGTTGGAGCTGAGACCGGCTGCGGGTCGGATCGTGTGGACAGGGGATGTCTAGACTCCGAGCTGTTCGGGAGTCGAAGGATAGGAACGGAGAGAAAGAGAGCTCCGTCCTGTGGTGTGTTGTGCTCCGAGTTGTGAATGCAGGCCTAAAACCCAGTGGGGGTTGGATAGATAATGAAGGCCTGAACACAAAGTGGGTTGGATAGATAATGGAGGCCTGAACCCAAAGTGGGCTGGATAGTTAATGGAGGCCTGAACCCAAAGTGGGTTGGATAATTAGTGGAGGCTAGACCCAGTGTGTGGGTTGTAATGTGTGAGGTCCAGCTGTGGATAGTAGCTGGATAACTGTTTTGTGAATTGGAGATTCACAAGGCCTTGAGAAGGCAGTATTGTGTGCTGGTTAAGGTGTGAGGAGGATATTTATATTCTATGGATTATATTGTTTCTGGATATAGAGTTGTGTTCCGTTTGTCCGTGTTCTTTCTGTATTAAAGGATTATGTGCGCCAAATCAATCTTGTTCACTGACTGGTGGATGTGTACTACTGGGGTGAGTTGCATTGTGAGACAGGTGGCTAGCTCTACTTACACTCCATAGTGACATACAAGGAACATTGAAACCTAGACACGACCATGTCACTCAGTTATTATATAGAACATTGTGACATACAGTTAGATTTAAGATGCCTTCCATAATTCACAATCTATTTGTTTTATGGTCCTCCCCTGTTTCGTTTGTTCTATGGATTCGTGTTCCAGTGGAATGTTTTTCTAGTAGTCCAGGTTTCTATTAATTCAGGGCATGTCTACTGCCTGATGTTTCATTGTCTCAATGCTTGTCTCATGAGTTTTCATTCTCTTTTTAGCCTTCCCCATCGTTTGGCATTCAATTATGTTTTGATCTTTCTTATCGTCTTATTTATTGTTATCTCCATGTCAGTGCCTGCTATAACTGAATTATTTGTCAGAAACGTGCCAAACAACTTGTGTGGTGTTAAATCTTTTGTCCAACACAGACAAAAGCCTTCTATTTAGTTATTGTAGTGCCTAGCAACAGCACTAGGTTATTAATGTTAGGTGAATGCAATACATTGTTTATGCTGGTGACAACACATTCAAATAACTGACTGCAGCAATGTCTTTGTATTAATATCCGCTAGAGTTCTTTGTCAGTAAAATCTCACTGCCCTTTATCGTATGAGTCCGTGTAAACAGAACTACCACGACATCAAACACGATCATAGCCATTCTTTAGATTCAATCAATGATTTATTCATACCTTTAGGATAGCTAGCTGCTAAGATAACCAGCGATCACGCCTGTGGTCCAAACAACACTGTCATCTTAAAGTTCTGTACTTGTGGCTTTGTTTTTAACTTGTCAGGGTGTTATCGCTTCTAGGTATTGTTTTCCTTTCTCTTCTTTATTTGATTGTCATTAACTGCGGATAACTTAGACGTGTATGTCTATGGTTGTTAAGGTAAACAAACACTCACACACAACATATACGCACACACTTACACATTATGCATCGCTGTGAAACTAAGTGTTATGGAAGTACAGAGCACATTTTCTTGACTGACACATTGTGCATGATAATAATAATTAATGTTTTTCTTTTTAAAATAATATTCACGTATAGAACATGAGGGTAAAGAAATAAATCCCACCGCTAAGTACTGGAGATTAAACCAAGAACCGCATTGTGATAGCGCATGAAAGAAAGCAATACTCCACCATGTCATCTTTCGCATCATGGGTATATATCTATATATTCTAAATATAACGAGTAAAGAGATATAGCCAACCCACGAATCCGACATTTAGACCGCTAGCAAATCAGACAATTTCACACTGACCCTCATTCAAAAACCTAGCACAAATAACAACTGTTCGTGTCAAACTAGTTCATTTATTTGGATTTCAAAGACATTTGATAAGCATCAATTGGAAGTGCTCAGTGAGCTGTAGACGCCCGATCCATTATCTCAGGATAAGTAAGGAACATACATCATCTTTTGTTTTCCTTTATTGATACTAATACACGCAAACCAACTCATTGGACAAATGGCACCGATACTAAAGAACAAACATGTATCAATAACTTCTAAGAAAGCATTTTACAACACAATCTTCCTACCAGCTATATGTTACCAATGCCAAACATGGACAATGATAGAAAAAGAGAAAAGAAAAATCAGAACATCAGAAATGAGATTCCTGAGAAGAAAACTCAATGTATCAACAAGAGATAAGATCAGAATTGAAGAAATCAGGACTAAAGTGAGGGTTATAGCTCCGCTAGATTTTATTAGAAGGCAGCAAGTCAAATGATTTGGCCATGCAAGTGTGTTGTTTGTCCATCAAGAATGATGATGACCATTCATTTCATCCAGTGGGGTTGAAAGTATGGAGCCGTGAGTTCTAAGATGGCTGATAAGGCCTATTTTGGCTCGAAATGTTCTTTGACAATGTGGACAAAGAATGCTTGACGTTTCTAGAGGAGGATTTCCTGCTGTGGTTTTTCTGTCCTGCCTTTTCTTCACAGCTCTTGCAGTCCTGGTTGCTTCACACGTGACTGTACCATTGAGTAATGATGCACGTCACGAATTTCGGTCTCTGGCTGCAGTCTCCCAGGTGTCATGATGAATTCCAAAAGCATTCAGTGAAATTTTCAGAGTGTCTTTATAGCGTTTCCTCTGGCCGCCTTGGGAGCGTTTACCACAACGCAACTTGGAGTAAAAAATTCGTTTAGGGAGCCTGTGATCTGGCATGCGAGTTAAGCGACCAGCCCAGCGAATCTGATTCTTCATTAGTATAGTGTGCATACTGGGCATGGATGCTCTTTCTAGGACTTCAGTGTCTGGGATCTTGTCTTGCCATTTAATCTTCAGTAGCTTCCTAAGGCAGACTGTGGAAGTGGTTTAATTTCATAGCGTGTCGCTGATAAACAGTCCAGGTTTCACAAGCATATAGCAGTGTAGATAATACAACTGTTTTGTAGACTTTCAGCTTTGTTTGCAGGCTTATTCCATTTCTGTCCTATACATTCTTGTACAGTCTGCCAAAGGCCGCGCTGGCCTTGGAGATACGTGTATTCACTTCGTCATCAATTGTGGCAGCTTGTGACACAGTGCTGCCAAGATAGGTGAATTTGTCAACAACACTTAGTCTATGACCATTCACTTTGATATTCGGCACAGTGTAATTATTCCCTGGAGCTGGCTGGTACATAACTATAGTCTTCTCCAAGGTGATATTGAGCCCGAAGTTGGCACAGGCATGTGAGAAAGCTGAAACATTGTGTTGCATGTCTGCCTCTGAGTTGGCATATAGAGCGCAATCATCAGCAAACAGGAACTGACTGACGGTGTTGGTGCCAGGACACATCCTTGCTTCACTCCATTGGTGACAGGAAAGGGCTCAGACAGTTCACAATGTTCCTGTACTCTTGCCTGCATGCCATCATGAAATAGCAGCACTATTTGGACAAACATTCGTGGACATCCATATTTTACCATAATCTTCCACAGTCCTTCTCTGCTGACTGTATCAAAAGCTTTGTTACGGTCAATGAAAGTTGAGAACATTTCGCAGTTCTGTTTCTGACATATCTCTTGCAGCTGCCTTGCAGCGAAAATCATGTCAACAGTTCCTCGTTCTTTTCTGAAGCCACGGTGACTCTCGGGAAGAAGACCTTGATCGAGATGAGCCGTGAGGAGATTGAGAAGAATTCTGGCGAGTATCTTCTCTGCAATATAAAGCAAGGAGATGCCTCGGTGGTTGTCACAGGATTGGCGGTTTCTTTACGTTTGTAAAGGTGGACTATTGACGCGTCCTTGAAATCTTGTGGCATGGTCTCGTTCCCCCACATGTTTGTAAAGACTTGGTGAAGCTGCTCTGTTAGGACCGGCCCACCTGCCTTGTATATCTCTGCTGGGATGGAGTCAGGACCAGGTGCCTTGCCGCTGGAGAGTTGCTGGATGGCTTTGTTTACTTCCACTATGGTTGGCAGGTCATCAAGTGTATCATTAGTGGGAACTTGAGGAAGGCAGTTGATGGTTTCATCATCAAAGAAGGAAGTTGCATGTAAGATGTTGCTGAAATGCTCTGCCCAGCGTTGAGGGATTTCTTTCTTATCGGTGACCAATGTTTCCCCATCTGCACCGAGGAGGGGAACTATGCCTGGTGATGTAGGACCGTACACCGCTATCAGTGAGTCGTAGAAGTTTTTCATAGCATGTCTTTCAGCAAAGCCTTGAATTTCATCGGCTTTGCTGCTCAGCCAGGAGTTCCGCATCTGCCATGCAAGTAGGTTACCAACTAACTGTATACCTTAAACAGCAAAGATGTACAGACAGATGGAAGCAGAGGAAGAGGCCGACAAAGTAAACGATGGACGCAGGGAATAACATAGTTCATGGGGATATTGATACATTAAGCCCATAAGCGGGCACTATCCTGCTGTTTATACTTCACCTGGACACCGCAAGGTACAAGAGGAACATGATGAGATGAAATGAGATGAGAGATACTAATACACAGAGGAAACGCTGTGAATCGAACCAGTGCTGGATAAATCATAGGCGGAGTCCCAACTCAAAGTCACTACACCCCTTTAACACAAGAATATAATGGCACAGAGGCAAGACGTCCCCTCAAGAGCCTGGGCTTTCGGATATGAGTACAGCTGGATCTGAATCATTTAACAAAATTAAGAACCAGAGGATATTGCACCCCATCCCTCACATCCGATTAACCTGTAGTGGATCCGACGTCTACGGTTCTCATACAAGTCCTATACATTTGGAAATTTCCTGTACGCATCAAGTCCGCTAAACGTGTGTTGGTGGTGTTGTGATAATGATCACAGGCAGGAGATAAAGTTAAGGCCGTTGTGTTGCTTAACAGCGGATACCCTGACTGTCACCTCTGGCAAAATAAAGCTCTGTGTTGATTTGAAGGAACCTCGGGAAGCGTCGTACACCACGGGGAACCGACCATCATAGGCCTGAAACTAAACTGCCAGTGGATCCCTGGGTTTGTGGTCCATAGCAATGCAGTGACCAAAACCACGGAGAGGAAAAAAACTAGCGCTCATCGGTTTACCCTACCTGGGATGTCCTACAAAAGTATCCGCCAAGACCGACACGTTAGCAAATGCTAGGAAGAAGTCGGTTTTGTTGACCGAAAGTAGCAAATAGCATCCCTAATATGAGAGTCGGCTTTGTGGCGAAGGAGTTACGAATGCAGTTCTCCCACAGGCACAATGCAAGTACGTTTAAAACAAACAGAACAGTATCGGTAACCACACTATAAGAAGAATGTACTTCTGCTGGCAGTGTATAATCGTAAAGAGTTGACTGAATGACAATTACTCCTGGACAATCTCAAATTTATAAAATGAACAACATAGAACATTTACAACATCAATGATTCTGGAATACAACACATTTGGCACTTGTCAGTGGTGCTACACAGTGCGTGTAGCGTTTAGTATGCGTTTTCCGGCGAATGATCTATAGGAGTACTCACTTGCAGATGTCAACTCTAGTGCAATGGATGTGATTCTTTACAAATGTCAAGCCTGACAAACCCAATATGATGAACACACTAATCAATACACGCATGACGAGTTGATTAGTATATAATGCGCTCACGTATCCAGACACATTAATTACTATTTGGCATTCTCTCGCTGCAATAGGTAAACAGCCATCAATATGACTAATGAACCCCTCGTATGTACTTGACGGTGATCACCAGTCAATATTGAACCCATTCTGATCGATTCTCCCATCACCATGAAACCGCGTTTACATTGTCCACACTCAGCGATTGTGTGGGATTAGTTCAGAGACATCGATATATTCCGACTTGTTTGTATAATAGGATCAAAGCAAGGCTCATGCGGTTCTTTATTATTCACCAGCTCTTGAAAATAAAATTGTATTACTATAATGACTATAAAATAATAGAATGCTGTGTGAACGAACCATCTTTTACTACCGCTGCCTGTTATCTTTCAATACAGCAGAAACCCTCAAACAATTCACCCCAAGCCTTCCTCTCGTTTGAACTATAAATAGTCTGTCTGTAATTTTTTTCTACATTTGTTTCCAAAGGAAAAGCCTCATTTCATCTTGGTTAGATAGTTACGTTTCTTTCCTTTTCTGTAGACTTGTTCATACTTGGTTGGTTTTAGTAACTGAAGTTTCCTAGAGAATGGGGAATTAAGTCCCACGGCAACCCGACTTGTTCGCTTCTGACAACACTTATGCTAGGTTACCGTGTTACTATTCTTTGATTCCCTTATGTGCCTCGGCAACACACAACCGGGAACGAATCATCTACCACAGATATATCCGATGGTAACAAAGGAACATTAGTACTGTATTCTATATACGAAAACTTCTTTAAAAATATTATAAAATCTTCCCGTATTACGATATAAACATGAAAAAAAAACAAAAAAAAAACAAAGTGGGGATTGGATGATTTATTAATAAACTGTAATGTTATCTGATCATAAGGATTACGTGCTAAGAAATAAAATTTACACATGAATTATTCACACACACACACACACACACACACACACACACACACACACACAAACACACACGCACACACACACACCCACCCACCCACACACACACACACACACTTAAACTCGCATGCATATATTTTAGTTTGTTAGGTCTTAGCAATATATGTTTGAGCTGCTGTATAACAGTAAACAGTACTACCAACTTTCTGTTAGCGCCAAATATTGAGCAGAGTTCACCAAACTCGACACCCAATATTGTGACAACGGCTTCGAGTGGTGGAGAGCGAACTGGAGGAGTGCAAGCTTTATCCCAGTGTGAAGAAAAGCAACCTAACGATTATATGTCATGACAGCGCAGACCAGGCCCTACACCTTGGTCTAGGATCGAATCTCCGACAGGTGGACAGTTAAGCATTGCTTTGCTGATCCGTCAGCTTCTGCAGATTGCCTTGTTCCAGATGAATTTGTGTTACTTTTCTTCAGAAAGGAAACTAGGCAGGCCGAGGGAGGGATCATAATTCATGGTCAATAGACATTCGATATTGCAGCAGCCCTGATTTGATTTCAGTAGCATGTGTTGGTTTTTTCCTCTTGAAATACTATGTAGGGATATGTGCGAGTGCTCGTGTATAACTTAAAGTTTCTATAACAATTAAATGTAAAGGAAATAATCGCACATAATGCACCAAGTGAATCAAAACACACATCATTCATAGTACACAAGAAAATATACAACTACTGGACCTTTGCTAACTATGTCACACGAATACCCCCACAGTCAGATTCTGATCTCAGCAACACATTGGAAATATCAATCTGCTTCATAAACTAGGGTAATGTCAGCCGGCCACTAAATCAAATTCTAATTGATTTCTGCAGCGTAAGCAGAAAAGGGCGATATGATATCACGTGTAATTGTAAATCATCATCATCAAGTGCCCGGCCAACTGGCGTAGGCGTTCATAGCTCTCCACAGATATCGGTCTTTAGTTTTCTAGATCAACTCTGCTGCTAATATTTCTCCATGCCACCGTCTCAATCCATCCAGCATAATTTCTCTTGGTCTGCTTCTGCCTCTCTTCCCCATCGATCTTTCCAGTTGTCAAGATGTTC
Organism: Cepaea hortensis; assembly: GCA_963921405.1. Lineage (NCBI taxonomy): Eukaryota > Metazoa > Mollusca > Gastropoda > Stylommatophora > Helicidae > Cepaea > Cepaea hortensis. Next base: position 73,098,888 of record OY992877.1, read on the forward strand.
TCCAATGCCCCCTTCTCATCACATGACCGAAGAAAGCTGTTTGTCTCTTTCTTATTGTTGCATATAATGTTCTAGTTTCATTAGCCTGTTTCAGGCAGTCGTTGTTAGTTAGTTACTCTGGCAGTCCAAGGAATTCGCAACATTCGTCTCTGGAACCACATCTCTGTTGCTTCTAATTTCTTTTTAATTTGTTCATTTACATTCCAAGATTCAAAGCCACACAGCAAAACTGGTTCTACATAGCATTCAGCTATAATTGTAAATAGATCATATTATTAATGCTTGTGTATTCCTCTTCGTTTGCCATTCATCTCCCAGTGTAGTATAAATAATAAACTAACTCATTATCATCACCATGTGCCATGAAGATAAACGTAAGATGTATGGTTCATCATTTAACACAATCATCCGTCAGGGATTGTGTCTATGTTCTTGTAGCCATTATGTTATTTAATCAAGCCATCCAGTTATGTATCTCTCTGCCTTCCCCTTACTCTTTTCTCATCAATTTTACCAGCGGCCATTAAATTTTCTGATTTATTTCCCCTCATACCTGCCTCACCCACTCCCCAATGACTGTCTGTGTATAATTTCTCTAATCTATTTGTTGACGTTTTTATTTGTTTCTTGTAGACCTGTCTAAGTCGTGTTTTTTTTTTCTGCTGCCCTTGGTATTGTTTGTATTTTCTCATTAAACCATATTTCAACTGCCATTAAATAACCAACCCATGCCAATCCTGTTAAACACTTCTTCATGACCGGTTGGATTTGTAGCTAACGTTTCCAATAGAATAAGACAACTCAGCCCTGCGGCAACCCTCATTGGTCGCCCCTTACGACATGCATGATTGATTGCAGTGTTACTATTCTTTGCTTCCCCTATGGGCCCGGACAACACAGGGACTTCCGGTCCCCAACGTGGAGAATAGGCGGTTGAGCTGTTAAGGCCTCTGGAGTGTTTATGCTTGCGGCTACGGTTTTCTTACGCACTTTCCTACTGTTTAACTGGTAGTGCATCGTTCCGTCGCCATGCTACTGAGCTAATTGTGCGGAGCGACACTGTGAGCTGTGAATTTCGAGTGGAGTGCTTTTACATCAGACCGCTGTTGTTTGTAGCATGAACTGCATGTTAGCGGAACTAGCTGAACTGCCTTACGCAGTAATGTATGTCTGCTGGTTTTCTAGTGACTGCTGCTTCTACCGACGATAAATTGTATTTTTCGTGGCGAACTGCTGTATTGGCATTCTGGCAGATGCATTATGCATAGTATACCTGTACGGGCTGGTGGTTTGTTGGGACTCCTGTCTGTTTCATTGTGTCATTCACTGACACAAGAACGGATCCTAATGGGGCGACCCTTTGCCGTGAAGTTCGAACCGCGACTAACTAACTAAATAATTAACTAACTAACCAACCAACCAACCAACCAACCAACCAACTAACTAACTAACTAACTAACTAACTAACTAACTAACTAACTAATTAACTAACTAGCTAGCTAACTAACTACCTAGCTAGCTAGCTAGCTAAATAACTGACTAGCTAAATAATTAACTAACTAACTTAGCACTTGCGAAGTGTGTATTCCCTTTATATATAATATTGTTAACAAATGAATCACTTAATGAATAATAACGATGATGAAACTGAATAAAAACAGATACACAAATTCATAATTAATACTGACAATATACACTTAATTAACGCATCATATGTGGAAGAATGTCACCGACCCAATATTTGTGAAGCAACACTACGGCACTTTCACTTGTACTCGGTAAGAGACACACACCTGACCAGACAACTCTGTGGAGGTCAGCATCGGCGAATGGATAATAGCGTTCGTTCTTAAACATTCAGTTTCCTAATTCCGAGGTAACGGGTTCAACCCCTACACAAGTCAGTTGGACTAAATTGTTTACTTCTTGTCCTTGACTTCGGGACTTAAATACCTCAAGTACCGCAGAAGTCGGAGTGGGTTCGCCTGATGGCGAGGGACACTGATATTAGGGAAAGCTAATCCACACGCAAAAATTCAGTCCAGTGACTAGAAGTAGTCATCATCAGCAAGTGCCGTGCCGACTGGCGTAGGCGTTCATTACTCTTCACAGATCTCGGTGTTTGGTTTTCTGGATAAACTCTGCCGTTGATATTTCTCCATGCCACCGTCTCAGTCTATCCAGCATCATTTCTCGTGGCCTGCCTCTGCCTCTTTTCCCCTCGATCTTTCCAGTTGTCACGATGTTCTCCAGCGCCTCTCTTCTCATCACATGACCAAAAAAAGCTGTGTGTCTCTTTCTTATTGCTGTATATAATGTTCTAGTTTCGCCAGCCTCTTTAAAGCATTTGTCGTTAGTTACTTTGGCAGTCCAAGGAATTCGCAACATTCGTCTAAGGAACCACATCTCTGTTGCTTCCAGTCTCTTCCTAATTTGTTTATTTATATTCCAAGATTCACAGCCATACAGCAAAACAGGTTCTATATAGCTCTTTAGCACTATCTTTCTTACATTCAATGATAGCGACGTATTGCATAAGATATTCTTCATTTTTTGAAATGCAGCCTTTGCTTGCCAAATTCTGCTCTTATTCTCTGTTGTGCATCTTCCATTTGATGTTATAAATGTCCCCAGATATTTAAAACTATCCACTTGGTGAAAAAATTTCCCTTCTATCTCTATTTCACATTTGGGTGTCACCTGTTTCTTTGATATCACCATTATTACTGTTTTCCTGATATTCAAGGAGAGTCTTTTCTTTGCACTCTCTGTTACTACAGTGTCCAACAATTGTTGTAGATCTGTTGCATTATCCGCTATCAATACTGTGTCATCTGCATAGCGTATATTATTTATATTATAATCTCCCAATATTATTCCTGGCTTTTCTTTGATATCTCTCATTATTACTTCGTTATAGAGGCAGAAGAGATCCGGCTTCAAAACACATCCCTGTCTTACTCCCAACTTTATGTGTTCATAATTTCCGTCTTTATTTCCCATTTTAATTGCTGCTGTTTGGTTCCAGTAAATATTTTTTTTTATTATTCTGAAATCTTTCCCATCAATGTTAATATCTTCCAACATTTTAATCAGTTCATCATGTTTAACTTTATCAAATGCCTAAGTATAATCTATGAAGCATAAATATATTTATTTCTTTGTCTCTACTGATCTTTCCAATAGTGTTCGTAATGTGTATATTGCATTGTTTGTACATTTTCCTTCCACAAATCCATACCGTACTTCACCAATTTGCATTTTTATTTTCTTCCTTGTTCTTCTCATTATAATTCTGAGTAGAAGCTTAGTGACATGATTTATGAGGTTAACTTTGCATTCAATTGTTCCTGGTCTTTTAGGTATAGCTATAAATACATATTTCAACATATCGCTTGGTATATATCCACTGCTATAAATATCATTCAACATTTTGTTTAATATATCTACTCCAAATTCTCCCATTACTTCTAATTTTTCTAGTGTGATTCAGTCTGGCCCAGCTGATTTTCCTTTTTTCATATGCTTGATAGCATCATCAACTTCTTCCTTTAGAATAGATGGACCTTCTAAGTTACTTTCTTCTGTTAATTCTGCGCTTTCTCCATCATATAAGTCTCTTATATACTCATTCCACCTCTTCATTATAGCATCTTCCTCCAATAATATGTTTCCTGTTTTTGATTTTAAACAACCTGTATTTATTCTTATTTTTCTTCCTGTAATCTCACTGATTTATTTGTGCATATTTTTGTGTATCTTTAATTGAATTTAATTCAATTTTCTTGCACTATTCAATTAACCAACTTTCTTTTGCCTTCACACAATTATTTCTTATTTCTTTATTTATCTCATTATATGTATGCTTATCAATTTTACTCTGTTTTCTTTTGGCCATCAGCTTTAATATTTCTTCAGTCATCCATTGTTTCTTAGCCTTTTGACTTCTCTCCGGTAATATTTCTTCGCTCTTTTGATGAATGGAATCACTAGAAGTAGTAACACATGTATATACTACGCTTGAGTTCAAAGCTAAACGAACGAAAGTGTAGTCGATTTTCGATTACGAAAGCACTGACAATGTTCCATTATGTATTTTCTTCGTCTCTCGTTCGCTTGAAATGTATTGTCTATATCTGCCATGTTATCCCATTATATATGGATAGGGTCAAGTTTGACATGTTAAACCACATTAAAGAAGAAAAAGGATAACCGACGTTGTTATCAACCCCAGCTCCTAATAATTGTTGGTGAAATCATTAGGCGATTTTACTTTTAATAGTTGTTATAGTATGCCATTGTTTTCTGAAAGAGAAGTCGACATTTGAGGTCATCTGACTGGCGTGTGGAAAGGACACACTACAGTATACTCAAAAGTGAAAGGATAAGACAACAACAGTAAAATTAACTAAATGTTAGTTACGTTTCAATAAGTTCTTATCGTATTCTTCAGGCCCGAAACACAGAGAAATATATTACAATTTTAAAAACAAATCATCGTGCCCAGATGGAATAATCACAGAAGCTATTCAGGCTTGTGGGAAAACAGAAATTAAATGGCTGACAAGACTTTTAATATAGCCTTGGAAGAAAGAAAAGTCCCAGACGATTGGAAACAGGCAATATTAGTACCAATACGGGAAAAAAGAAAGGCAATATGAGAGAGTGCGAAACATACAGAAGTATGTCACTCCTGCGACATTTAGGAAAATGAACGTATAAATGGCCGCCTATTACAGTTGGAATTGCCAAGAAAATACCTGCATATTAACAGACGGAAATAATTTAATAATCTTGAATTGGTGCATCGGAAGTTAAATGCCATTATAGATTAATGCGTGGATCATGCTGTTGCAAGCCAACCGGGTAAGGATTATTTATCCTGAAACTCGTATGTATGACCGAATGAAACCTGATGTACCCGGTTGATCCACGATTTGTCATTTATTTCTAAGTATCATTTTCTACGCTCTACTATCTCTAATCAGACTTTTCCTGTTTCCCTCAATTGCTGTCAGAAAATCATCCAGGTCAAAAATAGACTGAGCAAGAAACCATGAAATGGAAGCCTTCTTCTTCTTTTACCTTCATGGAATATCAGCCAATCACACTTTTCACTCAAATGGCTTCAGTTTTGATATACACACGAGACTTTCATAAATGTCACATAAATAATGAACTATATAGAGACTGTTGAGAAAGATACGCTTCCACTGACATCCAGTCATGCCTCAGCTGGAACATACTATTCCAATGTGTATTTTTTTAAAACAATAATTCACTCCACATTATCTAGATCAGGGGTGGCCAACCTTTTAAGCTGGCGGGCCAAATTTCAGAAATAATATTTTCTGCCCGGCCACGTACCTAATTTTTTGTTTGTTAATTAAAGTAAACAAGCAAGCGTGCTACAGCCTCGACCACATCATCGCTTCCCACTCCGCGGGCCGCAACATGTCGTCCGGCGGGCCGCATGCCGCCCGCGGGCCTCGTGTTGGCCACCTCTGATCTAGATGCTATATTACCCAAGAAAGTGCGCAATGGAGTTTCAGTCATAGTGAATAACAAGAAAATGACATGTAGAACTAAACAGATGTACTTTCTGTTCAGTGTCCTGTACACTTGCCGTTCATCCTCGAGGGCGTACATGATTACAAGTTGACGGCAGACCTGAAGGACAATGGAATATATTCTACCATTTCCTGGCAGTCTCAGAAAAGACTAGACATTGTGATGCACTCCTCATCTGCTGATCAGTTAAGGCTTATGGGGCTTACAGATCTGCTCGAGTCGTGAATAAAATCATCTTAGAGGTAGGAGAGTACGGCGACCTGGTCACCCATCTGAGACCAGAAGGTTATGTAATCAGAGGTAGGTACAAAAGGCACGGTTTCCAATTCTGCATAAGGTGTGCTCAAAGAACTGGGACTGAAAGACAGCCGCGAACACAGACATTGAAACGGTAGAAAGAAGTGGTGGACTTCCACTGGCTATACAACAACTGGAACGGCCGATAGAACTCTTCGATGCAATAATATGACCCGTGGCTACCTTCAGAGCGCAGCCTAGTCAGACTCCCACAAGCCAACCGATAACTAAACGAACCTTTACTGTCTGGTGCTGACCCACTAGCCATGCTGTCAAGTAGGAACGTTGCACTTCAGTTGAGGACACTGCGGAATAAAAGATACCAAACAATTCAGTAGACATCAGTAGAACCATTTCGTCCGTATGCAGCCACGATGCAACAGCACTCGCCAGTTGCCATTTTGAGGTGCTATGTAAATGCATATTAAGTCGCACACACTTTATAATATTGGGGAACAGAGACAAGGGTAAATCAACGACAACGTTGTGTTTCTTATTATTGTAGACATTAAAGGATTTAATGAGAATTGCACAAGACAGACAGCTGAGGAATGTAATAATCAAGCAGCTTGATGAAAGAATAAGGGCGGGAATTTTTGATGATAATGATCTTTTTTTTTTAAAGGAAATAATAACCACGCAAGCATTGATGGAACCGAACATAAAACCGACATTCATTTTCAATGAAACCTCTTGTGAACAATGTAAAATAATATAGGATATTGTTAACCACGAAATCACACCCACTCATATTGGAATGAGGTGTAATAATATCTTTTCAGTGCGAGTCGATATTTGTTTTCTTTCTGTAGGTCGGGGTATCCGTTCTTCAAACCCTTGCATCCTTTCACTTTGCCATATGTCAGAACCATATGTGACTGGCCAGATGATTCATTTCCGTAGATCAAATGGTATATTCTTCGAAGTTAGGATGTTTTGTTTATCTGTAATAACCCTGTAGGCATCGCAATTCTATTTTTAATATTTTCCTCACACATTGGGTCTTCTGTTGCAGTTTGATCCGTATAGGTACATTTATTATATTGTTCTATTTTGTTGTCCTAATTGGAGCTGTGGAGACAGATACGTGCCAGTGTTGTTTTTGCTTTCTGGACATTTATTTTCATTAAACAAGGCCTTGTCACCAGAACATTTTAGTGACTAATTCTTTCTCCGTTTACTTTACATGTCTCACATCTATAAGTTGATATTGCTACCAATGTTTCTTTTAAAGAACTGGGGAAAGAAAACATCCTGACACACTCCTCTTCTAACTGATGTTGGACTTGTATGTCCTTCTTTAATTGTTGCAATTGCTTCTTGTTTAATGTTACAATGGGGTTTCCTATCTTTATTTGTTATAGGAGCTTGAAAATTATTTTTATATACCCAAGTATGAAAAAAGCTAAATAAGCACTCAGTGAAACCGTACACAACTTCATGTACATTGGGAGTATAATATAATCAAATGTTAAATCAGACGACGAGATTGAGAACAGATAATAAGGCAGACCAACTCATTGGACAAATTGCATCAATACTAAAAGACAAATATGTGTGAATAGATACTACAAAGCACTCTACAACACAATCTTTCTACGAACTCTATGCTACTAATGATAAGACTTTCCAATGATAGGAAAATAAGAAAAGAAAAATTACAGCAGAGACAATTAAATTTCTGAGAAGAAACGCATCAAGGAGAGAGATAATTAGAAATGATTAAATCATTACCACAGTTGCCGTAACAGCAGGGGCTAGATTTTATTAGAAAACAACAGGTGAAATGGTTCGGTTACATAACTCGTCTACTACTGACAGTGTACCACAATAAGTAATGATATGCAGAACGTAAGGGTTTCGAATAGGCCACTTAGAAAGAAATAAAATAACGGCACTTCATTCATTGAACATGTGTGCTTTACTGGACGATCCACCAGCCGCTTAAAATCGTTTGATCCCAAGTAGATCACTTTTCTTCACGTATACCCAGTAGCGCATGATGAGTTGGTAAACTTTTCATGTTTGAACAGAGCAAGTTAATAACACGTTTGCTATTATTTCAAAATGCTTTAGGGGATGTTTACTGTAAGGTTATATTTTGCCTCTTTTAAAGTAATTGTGGGTAAGTTTCTGTAATTGTCCTGTGTGTCATCAATATTGACAGTATATGATCTACCATAGCTTATGCAATGTATATAACGTTCATACTTTATTAGTAGTTGTATACGTGCTAAACAAGGATATACATCTTTGCTTTATTGACTACACAAAGACTTTTGATAGAGTTAGACATGTCAACATGGTGGATATGCTTGCAGATCTACAAATTGATGGGAAAGACATTAGACTTACAAAAAACATATATTGGACCAACAAGCTGCCATAAGGATTGATAATGAAGTGGGACAATATCAACCTATTAAGAGAGGTGTTAGGCAGGGATGTGAGATGTCTCCATATCTTTTTTCCCTATACAGTGAAAATATTTTCAGGAATGTAGAAGATATAAATGGAATCAGCATTGGAGGACGAAACATCAATAACATTAGATATGCAGATGATACAGTATTGATTGCAGACAATGCACAAGATCTACAACAATTAGTAGACGCAGTTGTGGTACACAGTGAGCAGCTGGGGTTGGAATTAAATTGTAAGAAGACACAGGTTATGGTCGTCACTAGGAGGAACGAAGTACCACAATGTAATATACAAGTAAATGGGAATATTCTTCAACAAGTGAATCGGTAAAATTATCTCGGAACATCTGATGCGAGATGCCTTGAAGAGATTAGAACAAGAATCGCCATGGCGAAAGTAGCCTTTAGCAAGATGAAAAACATTCTGACCAATAAAAGGATGTCAATTGAAACCAGAAAAAGAGTGTTGAGGGGATACATAGAGCCTGTTCTTTTCTATGGGTGTAAAACTTGGACAAAGTGCAGTCAAGCTGAAAAAAAATCTGATGGCTGCAGAAATGTGGTTTCTGAGGAAAATGCAAAGAATGCCATGGACAGACAGAAACACCAATGACCAAGTACTACAGGAGACAGTTGAAAATCGTAAATTGATTAGAGCAATTAGACGTAGACAGTCAACACTTTTTGGACATGTTATGAAAAGAAATGGATTGGAGAACTTAGTGACAACTGGCATGATTGAAGGGAACAGAGCAAGAGGAAGACCGAGAGGAAAATACCTGGATGGCTTGGCCACATGGTATGGACGAGACAGGAATACTGAGCTGATCCACGACGCTGGTGGTCGAGTGAAATGGCGAGTCATGACCGCCCACGCTTTTCGGCTTGGCACATGAATGACACGTGCTCTCAACGTAGAAGGAAACGGTTTGCGGGGTAGCTGGCTGGCCAAGGATTTAACGTCCTGGGGTGGACAGGAATACTCACAGAATGCAGTTGAGTTATTATTTATCATTGCAGCATTATACAGAATCAGATTATGTGAAATATATGTTTATCTAAACAAGAGAAGAACAATAATTATGAATTCTGAATAATTATGAAAGACCATTAATTTTGAAGATCGAAGTTCAGAATGCTCTTAACCTTATGAAAACTGGCAAGACCCCGGGTCCAGACAACATCATAATAGAAATGATTGATGCCTTAGAAGAAAATAGAATAGTCAGGTCAAACGACTGCTTAACTCAATATACGATACTAGAGATATATCCTCTAAATTATATATTTATTGCAATCCCAAAGAAATCAGGGTCCTTGGAATGCGATCAACATCTAACAGTTAGCATAATTAGCTCCATCACGAAGGTTTTGCTAAGAATCATCATGTAAAGAGTTTGGAAGAAAATACAACCCGAAATAGGGGAAGAAAATTGTGGTTTTGTAGAGGGCATGAGCACAGAAAATAATGTGTATTTGCTGAGAAGATTACTTGAACGTCCTAAAGAAGTAAACAAAGCCCTACATATGTGTTTCATTGACTACACGAAAGCTTTCGATAAAGTAAGACATGATGAAGATGTCTACAGATCTTCAAATTTATTTGAAAGACATTAGACATGTTAAAAAGTATATATTGGAAACAACAAGCTGCCATAAATATTGATAAGTGGGTAAATATCCGCCTATTAAGAGTGTGAATGTGTTATATCTCCGGATCTTTTTTCTCTTCACGGTGAGCATTTGTTTTGTAAATTTAGTAGATATGACAGGAATCACCATTGGGGAACTTCACATCAATAACATTAGATATGCTGTTGATACAGTATTGATTGCAGACAATGAACAGGATATGCAACATATAGTAGATGCGATTGTTGTAAACAATGGACAACTAGGGTTAAAATTAAATTGTCAGAAATCACAAAATATGGTCGTCACTAGGAAAATATAAATACCACAATATAATTTACAAGTAAATGGGAATATTCTTAAACAAATGAAATCAATTATCTCGGAACAGTCATAACATCTGATGGGAGAGCCTTGAAGAGATTAGAACAAGATTCGCTATGGCGAAGGAAACCTTTTGCACGATGGAAAACATGCCGACTAATAAAAGGATGTCAATTGCTAGAGAAAAAGAGAGCTGAAGTGCTACATAGAATTTGCACTTTCGCATGAATGTGAAGCGTAGATGATGAGCAGATAATGAGCTGAAAACCTAATGACAGTGGAAATATGGTTTCAGTGGAAAATGCAAAGAATACCATGAGCAGATAGAAAAATCAATGAGCAAGTCCTTCAAAAAACACATGAAAACCGTACACTGTTTAGAGAAATTAGATGTAGACACATTATGAGGAGAAATAAATTGGAGAACGTGGTGACAACTGACAAGGTTGAAGGGAAAAGAATAAGAAGAAAGCAGATAAGTAAATACCTGGATGGCTTGGCCACGTAGCATAATCGAGACAAGAACACGGAGCTAATCCACGACTCTGGTGATCGTGTGAGATGGCGAAACATGACCGCCCATGTGTATCGGCCAGAGACATTGTGATGATGATGATGATGATGATGATGATGATGATGATGATGATGATGATGATGATGATGATGATGATGATGATGATGATTACGTTGAGTCCACAGAGTGGGAATTTCTCCAGACATGGATGTCAGTCGCTATCTTATGAAGTATTAATCTCCGAGGAAGAGACATACGGGAATATGTTTGTGCTAATAATACTAATATGTCTAATAAGATAAACACAACCAAAGAAATTACTGTCAAGGGATTAAATATTACGCTATGCGTCAAGTCGTTTGAATGTATATCTTGTAGACCCTAGAAAGACAGGGGTGGTTTTATCACTATTCCACTATTGTTCAGCAATGTTCCGTGATTCATTTCTTCTATGTTATATCCTCTAGAGCAGTGGCTCTCAACCGGTGGCAAATCCCCCCCCCCGCCCCCAGTAGGGGGGGCGATATTAAGGTTCCCAGAGGAGGCGAGGAATTACGATTATTTCAAGATTGCGTTAATACAAGAACCGATTACTTCATATTTTCTTCCTTCATACTTTACGGTTCTGTTCTTCTAGCCCTTCTGAAATTCGTTTTATAACGTAAGTAGACCGTCAAATTACGTTATAGACGTCTAGACGTGTTCTAGTATGTGTTATTAAAATTAGCTTCCATTTTTACGTATACTGTGTGGGAGAGGCGGGGGGGGGGGGGTTATAGGGAGAACCACTGCTGCAGAGTACATTGCACATTTTTATTTTACCCAATACTAATTGAGAATGCATCAACAAAACTTCACATTAGATTGCAAGTCCTCCCAAATCACAATGACCACCCCTCTCGCATCAGAATGGTGTCACAGGCCACGATTGAAACATGTTTCAGCAACAGAACTCATGAATATTATATCGTTGCAATTTCTTTGGATTTTTAAAATAACATTGTCTCTTTCTGAGCTGAAGAATCCATGTTCATTTCATCAGTAATGCACTCACAATGTTCTTCTTCTTCTTCTTCTTCTTCTTCTTCTTCTTCTTCTTCTTCTTCTTCTTCTTCTTCTTCTTCTTCTTCTTCTTCTTCTTCTTCTTCTTCTTCTTCTTCAGCATTCCGAGCCATTGAGGTACTTTGCTGCAGATACCAGCCGTCTCCATTCGTCTCTCTGGTTGACCTTCTCTTGCCAGCCGCTGATTCCAAGTGCTTGTAGGTCTGTATGTATATTATCTCTCCACCGTCTTCTTGGTCTACCTCGGGATCTACGGTCATTTATTTCCTGAGTGTAAGCGAGTTTTGTTTCCCTAACATCTTCCATTATCTCTATATGCCCCAGCCATTGCAGTCTATTAGCCTTCATGATACCAGTGATTAGCGGGGACTTAAACAGATAATAAATGTCTTTGTTGCTTCTTCTTTTCCACTCTCCACTTTGTGTATACCTAAAGGGCCCAAAGATGCGTCTTAAGACTTTGTTCTTAAAGGTTTGTAACAAGACTTCGTCTCCTTTAGTTGTACTCCAGGTTTCAGAGCCATACAGCACAACTGGACTGATCAGTGTTTTATATATTGTGATATTGGTGTTACGAGATAGAACATTTGATTTTAGCAGATGTTGTAGAGCATAGTATATCTTATTTCCAGAGTTGATTCTAGCTTGTATTTCTTCCCTTATTATTTTGGAGCAGTTGAAGATTGTACCCAGGTATTTGTATGTTTCCGGTTTTTTAATGGTCATATTATCTATTTGTATGTGGCCAGAGTTTTTATCCGTTCTTTCTCTTGAAATCACCATATATTCTGTCTTATCTTGGTTGATAACCAGCCCCATTTGTTGAGCTTTTTCCTTTAAGTGAGTTAATATTTCCAATGTCTGTTGTTCATTTTCCCCTATAATATCTATATCATCTGCATAACCAAGCAGTCTGGATGGTCCTCCAATAGCACATTCCTCCTTTATCTTCCTTACAACTTTCTCTAGAACCAGAGTGAAAAGGAGCGGCGATAGTGCATCACCCTGTTTCAAGCCAGATGTTATTTGGAAAGGGTCTGATTTCCTGCCTTTATATGTTACTATATTATAAGTATCTTCCATGCATAGTCTGGTCGTGTTGATTAACTTCCTTAGTATTCCAAATTCATGCATAGCATTCCATAGACTATTCCTATGGATACTATCATAAGCCCTTTTAAAATCCACAAAAATGTTATGGAGATTTATTTTATATTCACAATGTTACTTTTATTATATTAACCCTTTGGGGAATTAGTTAATAAACAGTGTGGGATTGACCGCAGCTATGTTTCGAACGCGGTATGCGGGATTACCAATTGCGTCCGTAACGCCTTCCCCACAGAGCTGGATTGTTGCTAAATAGCCGAATTGAAAAAATGACGAAAATCTGTTTATGAGCATTCATTTCACAGAGCGTTAACACCTTCATTAAAAATCCTCGATGAGATATACCAGCCTGGTTCAGAATATGTAGGTAAAGTGGTTTTAGGCTTCACGCTCATTATACCCAAAGAGCTCTTCATGTGTTCCAGGGTTGTTCTTTACCTACATATTTAGCACCAGTTTAACTAAACTATTCCTTTCCTTAAGCAGCCAATCAACACGCGTTTTTTTCAAAAGCACGTGCTTTCATTTAATTATAGAAAAATCAGGGTTAATTGAGAGCCTTGCAGTTGATGTTATTTTGAATATGTTTCTCTTTTAACGTTTTCTTATATTCGTTTACAAAGTGCAATGAGGTTTTACACCGAACGAACTTAAGTATAAAGTTGAAACGTCATTTTGACATTGGCAAATATATAACTACGGGGTTATCTTTCCTTGTGGTCTCATCTTTATCACAAGTTAAATCAAGGTATCTGTACGCTGGGAAGATATTTTACGAAACGAGTGACAATGAGAGAGAGAGAGAGAGAGAGAGAGAGAGAGAGAGAGAGAGAGAGAGAGAGAGAGAGAGAAGACAGACAGACATACAGACAGACATGCAGACATGCAGACATGCAGACATACAGTGTGGCCGTTAGGCTTTGAACCGCTACGGCCTCTGGAGTATTTACCTTTGTGGCTGCGGTTTGCATTTCGCATTTTCCTCATGTTGGACTGGTAGTATATGGTCCCGTCGCCCTGCTACTGAGTGAGTGCGTCGCGCGACTCTGTGAGCTGTGATAATCACGTGAAATGCTTCTACGTGTCCGCTTTTGTTTGTACAGTGACCTGCATGTTCGGAACAATGGCTACCGGCTGTTGCTGAATTGACTGATTTGCCTTTTCGGCTCACGAGTGCATTTTTCAGGAGACTCCTGGGAGTCGGTGCTGGAGCTACTGAGTTCGTGCTTAATGCGACGCTTTCGGCGGGTCGCCCCGAGGATAGAGACAGAGCCATGTGAGAAAACGCGGGTCAATGAGGTCTTTCTGGTGACTGCCGATTCCATGGACGATGAACTGTGGTTTTCGTGGAGGACTTTTGTGTTGGCATTCTGGCGGCGGCATTATGCATAGTGTACCTGTGTGGGCTGTTGGATTACCGAGACTCCTGTCTGTTCCACTTTTCACATTGGAAAGTGGGGAACATTTTGTGTGATATTCACTGGCACAGGAACGGAGCATACTGGAGACAACTCGTTGCCGTGAAGTTGGAACCTCGACTAAATAACTAACTAACTAGAGAAAGGAATAGTCACAGAATGCAACAGACGGAAAGAGATACATAAGGAGCTAGAGAGGCAGTAGGAGAGGGAGAGAGAAAGAGAGAGAGAGAGAGAGAGAGAGAGAGAGAGAGAGAGAGAGAGAGATGTGAAAGTGAGCAGAATCAATAGGGAATGTTGATAATTAAACGCTTGGAGAAACCAGTGCCTGTGGAACAAACACACGTATACTCATCTTCATGCATACACAAATCTACACACACACTCTCTCTCTCTCTCTCTCTCTCTCTCTCTCTCTCTCTCTCACACACACACACACACATAAACACACATACACACACATGTATAATCAAGTGGTGGGCGACCTTCAAAACATATGGGAGTCTCCGTGGCGAAGTAATCAAGCCGTCTGTCTCGAGCTTCGAAGGTTGTGGGTTCGATTCCAGGCCGCGTCTTTCGGTTCACGAGTGCATGTTTTTGGAGACTCATGAGGGTCGTCGCTGGCGCTACGGATGTAGTGCTTTGCACGATGCTTTCCGCGCTGCAAAAATTTACTGAGCCATATGGAATAAAAACCCGGTGCAGTGAAGTCGACTCTGTCGACTTTTAAGCGATTTTTTAAAGCGACATCAAAACATATATGCATACGGGCTTGACACGACTAATAGATACCTCTTCTGCTTCTGCCATTAATGGTTAAGGGTTCATAACCAGCTGTTACGTTCACTTCACATGTGTTTGTCTGCTATTCAGAATAAGACCTTTGTGTCCACTTTCTATTGCAATTACATATATTATTTCTTGTAACTACGCCAAAACCATGTCATTAACATAACGCAAGCTGTTTACGTTATTCCCACTAACAGATATTCCTGGCATGTCTCGTATCGATCTCATTATTATTTCGCTGTACAAATTGAACAGATCGGGTGATATTACATAACCTTGTATAACACCGTGTTTAATGTGTAGAAAAGTTAACATTTGGTTGCCAATTGTTACTGCTGCCTTTTTTGCTTATGCATGTTTATATATTTTTTTTTAATTCTCAGATCTTTACTGGTATCAGGATCTAGATAGAGGTTCATAATGAGTTAAAGACGGAATAGAAGGAGTTAAAAGAAGCAGACAATATGTCCACAGAAATATATTATAACTTAAGTGAAAAAGATACAACAAGACCCAGCACACACAAAACTGACATGATAAATTGACAGTACATGGTTTGTCAATCGAGCACCGAGTAGCTTCGAGACAGGCTACACTTTAGACGTTCAGTAAGCAAACACCGCAATGGCATTAGACCAGCGATAGATCTACAACAACCAGTATTGTACACAAAAAATACCAGTGGTTCTCAACCATTTTTGGCCCATGCACCGCTTCGCCTTATGTTCAGAATGTCACCTCCCCTTTCATATTTTCTCCTTATAAATTCCCCCTGCACCTATACATTATACATAAAAATGGAAGCTAAATTTTATAATACATCTAAAAACAAGACTAGACGTCAACATAAAATGTGATTTGTGGGTCTACTTACGTTATAAAATGAATTTCAGAAGGACAAGAAGTACTGAACCGTAAAGTATGGAGAGAAAAACAATATCAAGTAATCGGTTCTTGAACTAACGCGATCTTGTAATAATCTTAATCCCCCCCTCCCGAAACCCTACAAGTCCGCCCGGAGGGGGGGGGGGGGATTCTGAGCTAAACAGCTAGACATTGCTTCAGTGAATGATGTGAGTGAAGATTAATGATCGTCAGCAGCAGTACCCAGAAAGTGAGTGTGCAATCACCATTGTATATGACATTCATAATATATAAGTATATTGTAGTACACCAGGTAGTGACACAGAAAGGGGAGAGAGAGAGAGAGAGAGAGAGAGAGAGAGAGAGAGAGAGAGAGAGAGAGAGAGAGAGAGAGAGAGAGACAGACAGACAGACAGACAGACAGACAGACAGAGACAGAGACAGAGACAGACAGAGACAGAGAGAGAGAATAAACTGCGTTGAAGGCATAACGCGATATGGACTGTGCTTATTGTCTTGTAGGGCGCCCACCATTTGGTCTATAGTGGACAGTGGATTAAGCATTTCATAATATTAATTGATTAAGTTCCATTGGATGATTAATCTACCTAAACGATTTCCTATATCTGCCAAGGGCTTATATATCTCCGAAATGTTGCCACTACCTTATAATACATCTGCTACCATATTGACAATTGTTAAGTCATAACTATGTCAAACCCCTACTTCCCATTTTTTTCTAATTATGAGCCCTTTGTATTTTGTACAATCCGGGCTGAATTAATCATTAAGCAAAATAATCACGTTCTTAGGGCATCCAGACAAAGGATTTTCAACACAGTTTCCAAAGGGAAATTTACCATGGACCATTTCGTGTGGACCGCAAATGGTGCAACTGAACCATGTTCCACGAAAAGGGACCTTCACAATAAATTCATTTACTATGCCCACAACATTTAAAAAAATAACATTTACTGTTCCGATGTATTATTATTTATGTTATAAATTAGATATATACACACGCACCAAAAACGTTTATTAGATTGGGATTCTAAAAGGTCTTAATCCAACCAGCATATTGCATTTGGAACCTGAGTAGTTATTATCGATTAGCAAACGCACACAATGGAGTTGAGTTGAGTCAAGAAACGACATCAGAACAATTGGGACATTCCCACACGAGAACCGTCCTGACCTGCAAAAGCCAGCAAAGAATCTCAGTACTCATTGTACCAGTGTCTATCAGGACATTCAGTAATCATTGTACCAGTGTCTATCAGGACATTCAACTGGCGAATAAACAGTTTCTACATTGAAAAGTAGCTGGAATGTGAGTTACAGATAGAGAAGATATTATAACGAACTCATGTGAGATGACGCTAAAGTCTGATTATTTGTTCGGCTGGCCTTTCCTCGGAGTTTTGCGTGTCGGCCAGATCCTCAGGTCGCTCCCTGCAGGACGATTCTCTCTAACCTTCATCTGCACTATACACATGATTCGAAGCGGCCTCAACCATACATGTATTATCCTGCACCAATGCCCCACCAAGTAGAGTAGACCCAGCTAATCTTTCCGCTTGCTCGTTCCCCATCACACCAACATGTCTTTGGGGGGGGGGGTAGTGTCTAACAAATGCTCTCTAATATTTATTGTTCAACACAATCCCCCCTCCCCCACTCTGTTCGAAGCTTGCCTGTCTTCACTTTCCTCATCATATTTTGTAAGTCCGTCAATTACAACATCGTGTATTGTTTGTACTCTGGTCAGTAGAAATCCGCCGTGGCTGCCTCCACCTCCATTCTCAGTTTAGATGTTGTGATATCATATGTCAGGCTCTCCTGCATCACAGACTTCTACAACATCGCCACTAACCCCCAGACACTTCTTTTACCTCTTAGCACAGAGCCGTCCGTGTAGATGATTAAATTGCCTGGTGGTGAGTTGTCGTGGATAAGTTGCTGCACCACCCAATCAGTGCAGCCTACCGGCTAAACCCCTTTATTCCCAATCCAATGTTATAATGACCCTGCACAGGTCTGCCATTTCCACTGGCATTTTGACCAACTCCTATCCTTTCCCAATGTTCTAAAGCACACACACGTCTCTGATTGTGTCTTCTGAGTGAGCCATCCTTGATTTTCCTCTGATCGGCCTGTGGCCCTTAAACTGTGTCCAGGGTCCCAGCAGGGGGTTGGTTTTCCGTGTCTGCAGCCACTCGGAGATGTGGTCTAGCCTGTAGCACTTTCAGCCTCTCTGCAATCGTGGGTAAGGCTGGGGGATGTATCGCATACACACTAATGGCGTGTCCCTGGTGCATCCCAATATCACCCGCACAGTTTTATACTGTATACGTTCTAGTTTCACCAGCTAACTCTTCGACACTGTGAGCAGTTTTGATCTATACTCAATTACCTGGAAGTAAAGGACTCCGGCGTGATATTCACCGCGTCACTCTTGGATTGCTCTATAAAAATATTGTTTGTGAAAGTTGTCATTGACTTACCTTTTTACACGTGCACAATAACATTCAGTTTCCAGATAACAACTAATTTAGCACGATAATAGCCACTCCTAGCGTACATTCAGTTTTATTATATTTAGACATGTGTATCAAATTATAACTCTTATTTTTAAACAGCGCACTAAAATTAAAAGTACAACAGGCGATAGCTGA
>OY992877.1:73122566-73137566 GCA_963921405.1 Cepaea hortensis
GAGAGAGAGAAAGAAATGCAACGTCGACTGCGTTAGGGCCACAGTTAAGAAGGGAGAATTTAAAAAAAAGAAAAAAGAAAAGAGTTTAAGCACCTCATACATTCCTCTCGCTGATCAAGAATGAGATATGATAAGAAAAAGATTGTTACCAGATTCGGGCTGACAGGGAATCAAAATATCTCACTTTTTGATCCCAGGCAATGAATTACCACGCAAGCAGTTCCAACCACAGCAATTATTCAACCCAAATAACAAAACAAGTAACATACTGATATCTATTTTATTGCCAAAAAAATTAACCCTTTGAAAACCAAGATAATTTCGAACAAATC
Source organism: Cepaea hortensis (assembly GCA_963921405.1). Lineage (NCBI taxonomy): Eukaryota > Metazoa > Mollusca > Gastropoda > Stylommatophora > Helicidae > Cepaea > Cepaea hortensis. Next base: position 73,122,899 of record OY992877.1, read on the forward strand.
AAAAACCCATAATTCTATCCATAATTAGGAACCCAGATAGATTCATGATACAAACATGCTAGATCAAAGCAGTCACAGCGATTAACACTGTGTTTCCCAACCTTTTTTGTGCTATGCCCCACCCAAGCCTTTCTAAAATTATTATGCCCCCCCCCCCCCCCCCAACATATACATATTTTTTAATATTCAAAACTTGAAATATTCACTAAAGAAACTTGAATGATAGGTTTTAGGACAAAATCACTAGGAAATTATTGAGCAAACACAGTAAGTAAGTTTTCAAAACATATAATGGAGAATTGAAATTTAAGTACAAAATAATTTTAATGAAAGATTTTTATATATTATTTTAATTGTTAGTAATTATTTATTATTTACATATAGTGAGATCCTTGCGCTTGATGCTTGCTCCAAAGAGATTTTATGTCAGGTTCCAATTTAGTTAACTTCAGCCTCAAGTATCCCCGTTTTGTTATATCCAGCCGATTTCCTTTTTTTTTTTTTTTAGCAGCAAATAATTTATGGCACTAAATCTGCATTCAGCTAAATATAAAGATGGAAACGGTAATAATAGTTCTCTTGCACATGTGGTTGCATTTGAATATTTATTCTTCTTCTTCTGCGTTCATCCGGAGTTTTTTTTATTTTTTCGGACGTGATTTCGTTGTTTACAGCAGAGCTGTGTTCTTACGCTGTTAGGCCGACACATTCGACTTCTGCGGGTATTTGTTGACCGAGTTAACCTTCCCGGCATCTGGATATTTGATTTCGGTTTCCTCACAAAGCTATGCCATCGCTCCTTTTATATTAAATAAAGTTTTAATTGACTCATCCTTTTGCATTTCTGTGAGTTCTTCTTTATACTGCATATTTGAAATATCAGACAAATCCACTAACATTGGCTGCATTATCGAAGTTGGGAAGTTGTTTATTTAATATATTTAGTTTTTCAAAGATATCGGCTAAATAACTCACAAATGCCTTACCATCGACCGTTAACAGATTTTTCATTTCAGGTTTGTTGCTTAAATAATCACTAAGAGTATCAAATAGTTCCATAAATCTTTTCAAGCAGTTCCCTTTCGAGAGCCATCTTACTTCAGTGTGAAGTATAAGTCTCACATGGTCTTCATTTTGTTCTTCACAAAATAACTTGAAGAGACTTTCACATTTGGCACTAGCTTTAAGAGCATTGATGCACTTTATAACTAAATTTAGTACTTCATTTAGAACAGGCGAAATGTTTTTAGCTACCAGGTTTTCCCTGTGAATAACACAAATCACAAGAAGCATTTCTGGGTTCTCATCTTTCATCAATTTTAAGCAACCATGTTTCTTCCCCATCATATTAGGAGCACCACATCCATTCATTAGGTACAGAACCACACCGATTCCTATCCCAGCAGTAAAAGAGCCTGTTCCTCTGTAAGCCAAAAACAATTGTATTTACCAATTCACATGTAGGTGCCCGTCTACCTACATCGGCAGAACAGAGTGGCAGTTAAATAAAAGAGTGTCTGAACACATAACTCAATGGATCGACAAGATACTACATACAGGCGATGGGAGCCTAGTGGGGCTGACACACCGGAAGCTTCCCGCTTCATCAATTGCTAGGCATATGCTGGAAAGCGGCCATGTGATGTATTGAGATAGGGCCTTTCGCGTGTTGTTTAACACACAAAATACTCTATTGTTAAAGTTTGCAGAAGCAATAATGATTAATCTACACAAGCCAGTATTGTGCAAATAGAAAGACATGTTAGTCAGTTTAAAATTACCGTCGTAGACAATTGATAATACTGTGCGAACATGTGTATATTTCAGCTTGAAGGATCTAGTTATTTTACTTTACGTTGTGTGAATTCTGCAGTATGTACCTGACGAGATGCAGCGAAATATGCCAGGCAATAAATCGTGCAATCTATTGTTCGTGTCTTCGTTATTAAAAAAAACAAACAAATATTAACTTGAGTAAACGTAGACTAAAAATGCATATTTAAATATGTATGGCACATTTACCCCACCGTAAAAAAAAAAAAAAAAAAAAACGAAAGAAAAAAATACTTTTTCATTTTACTAACTTTTCTGGAAAATGATGCTTCTAAAACTGAAATTAATAAAAGTTACCTATTGAGTTTATATACCATTTATATATCACTTATATTTATACAATGTATATATTTTATAATGAGGCTTTTACAACAATTTAACGGACGCTTGTTTCAAATTAACACCAACGGTGAATACTGAGCGTTTCTGCGAAACACAGCAAAAACTGAGATCCCGGCACTAAGCATTTCGCTCCATTCAGAACAAATAATAATAGCGCGAAATGGTTAGTGCCGGCCCAGTATAACCAGTAGTTCAACTCTAACTTCTAACAATGAAATCACGGCTACTAACATGGCGGACAGAAGTTACTTATACTGGACGTTTACCAAGCTCAAGCAGCAACTGAGAGTCGCCATGCGGTTAACTTAAACTCTGGTCGAGTCCATTGTCGAATTGCTCCCCTAAACAATCGAATTTCCCCCATGTGGGGCGTGGGCCCCACGTTGGGAAACACTGGATTAACACATTTGTAACATTGGTGATCTTATCACTCAGAGTGGCATTTGCGCCATTTCTTAAGGACTTTGTCTAATTTCGTGTTTCGGGCTTAGGCACCCGCTGACTTCAGAACTTGGTTTGAAGAGGATCTTTTTCTTCGTACTCAATCTCTTAAATACCCCCCTACTATATTCCCGGCCCAGGATTCATTGCGCCCTAACGGCACGACCCCTGGTGGTCCCCCATCATCATCCTGTGCTATGCAGAGGTATGTCCTCTAGAGTGTTCCATCGTTCCTTCACAGGCGACTATATATATATATATATATATATATATATATATATATATATATATATATATATATATATATATATATATATATATATATTAGGAGCGTTCATTTAAAGCCCGTTCAAATGTCTTTATTACAAAAGCATGAAAGAAACATTAACAAGTGTGGTAGAATTAAACAAAGCATTCATTTTGAATGAATTATACACCATGGGTTGTTCAGAAGAAGTCTTCGTAGGCATTCATGCAAGCATACCATTGCATAAGTAAGCTTCGAATGCCGTCCGAAAAAAAGGGATTGTGGTTGCTCACTGAACCAAGTGGTTACCGCGTTCATCACATCTGTATCTGTGTTAAATTGTTGCCCCTTGAGAGCTTTTTTTAGAGGTCCGAACAAACGAAAATCACATTCAGGCAAGCATGCCATTGCATAAGTATGCTTCGAATGCCGTCCGAAAAAAAAGGGATTGTGGTTGCTCACTGAACCAAATGGTTAACGCGTTCATTACATCTGTATCTGTGTTAAATTGTTGCCCCTTGAGAGCTTATTTTTAGAGGGTCGAACAAACGAAAATCACATGGTGACAAATCAGGACAGGATGTTGCAGAATTTCCCACTTCTTTCTTGCTAATGCTTCCTGCACAATCTTTGCAAAATGCGGACGAGCATTATCGTGCAACAAAATAACACCGCGAGAAGGCATGCCGGGTCGTTTATTCTTGATGGCTTTTTGCAGCTTGCCTAGTCTTCGCAAGTAGTGGGTAGAGTTGATGTTGACACCAGGTTCTTTGAAGTCGGCCAACAATGGCCCTTCATGGTCAAAAAATGCGCTCAACATAACCTTACCAGCGGAAACCTGCAACTTGAATTGTTTGGCTTTTGGTGATCCAGCATGCTTGCATTGCATGCTCTCTCTTTTGCTACTCGGCTCAAAGTGGTGACACCATGATTCATCGCCTGCCACTATGCGGAAGAGAAATGCATCACCCTCCACTCTGTAACGCAGCAAGTGGTTCAAACACCATCCCATGCGTTCCTCTTGTTGGTGGTCGGTCAACATCCGTGGTGCCCACTGTGAACACACTTTCTGATATTGCAGTTTCTTACGAACGACCTTTTGAATTATCCCAATTGACACATTAAATTCTTTCGCTAGCGAGCGTATGCTTCAACAACGGTTCATCTGTACTGCTGCATCAATTTTAGAGATGGTTTATTTTTCTGTTGCAACAATATGCGCTTGACCCGCCGTCAAAGATCTGTCGTGAACTGACGTCCTTTCTGAAACATTCGTGCCCAGTCTGTCACTGTTGTGTTCGACACACATTTGTTACCGCATGCTGCCTGCATTCTTCGATGAATGTCAACTGGTCGACATCCTTCAAATGAAAGAAACTGAATTATCGCTCCTTGAGCTTCTTTGGTCGGATTTTGGATCAACCCGGCCATTTTTTCAACGGTCAGAAACAGAACCTATGCATCATCGCACTTGCTCTTTTATTCATTGGTCAGTACTTGCCACACGACTATGGCATGATCATGTTCAACGTACGCAATTACGCGCGGTGCGGCATGAACGGATTTCAAATGAACACCCCTTATATATATATATATATATATATATATATATATATATATATATATATATATATATATATATATATATATATATATATATATATATATATATATATCTTCAAGGCGAAGCGTTTAAGGAGGCGGTTCGTAATCCCGCTTACCCGTGTTCGAAACATAGATGCGCGCGATGTGGCAGCAGACAGCGTTGCGCTGGGTTTTAACGAATTGGTATGGGAGCCGGTCGTTCAGAAAGCAATCGCAAACTACTAAACGTAAACATGCCAAGAGATCACAACAGCAGTAAAATGCAGGTGTTGATATATATATATATATATATATATATATATAATATATATATATATATATATATATATATAAATATATATATGTGTGTGTGTGTGTGTGTGTGTGTGTGTGTGTGTGTGTGTGTTTGAGTTTTTCATGTAGCCCCAACTTTCCTTTAGTTCACCGCAATTCCCTGTAAGTCTTTACAGAATCAAGGATTATTTTTTTAACATTATGTGTGGTGGCGGAGTTACTAGAACGCAAGGCTAGGGAGACTGGGGTTTGAATCCTTGGCAAGGTGGTGTCGGGGAATAAATGAAAAACCTAATATGCACAGTACGGCGTTGCCTTATTCAGGCGGCCTTAATTCATAAGGTCCTAGAACCCCCCCCCCCCCCACCTTCCCCGTCCTGTACCGCAAGATTCCAAGGCAGTAATGTGATATCAGTGTGTGTGTGTGTGCGCGCGCGCGCGTGTGTGTGTGTGTGTGTGTGTGTGTGTGCATGGTTCTTCTGTATTTGAGTAGCTCTGCCCATGTCTGCGTAGGTGACAAGGAAGACATAAATAGAGATGAAAATAACAGAGAAATGAAAAATTAAAATGGGGCCTGGAAGCTCATGAGCAAAAGTTAGATAGCGAGAGTGAGAGAGAGAGAGAGAGAGAGAGAGAGAGAGAGAGAGAGAGAGAGAGAGAGAGAGAGGAGAGAGAGAGAGGGGAGAGAGAGAGAGAGAGAGAGAGAGAGAGAGAGAGAGAGAGAGAGAGAGAGAGAGAAATCAATTACGTGGTAAATGAAGATTGGAGGTAATCCTCATAGCAGCAGGAGATAAACGCTAAATGATTAAAAACAAAGACATGAAGCTGAATTGTACACACTGGATGAGAGACCGGGATGAGACAGTAATTTAGTGGAACAATAAAAAGTATATAAAAATGAAGTACCACAGTGAAGCTTGGAGGAGTTCCCGTGGTAAAGAATGAAGCTTCAGTCTAATACCATGCTTACTGGGCTTCGGTACAGTCGGACCAACGCCCACATACGAAAATTCTAATTATCTGAAGTGTTTATGCCAAGAAGTTCAACTGTCGGGCCTTTTTTAATGTAAAATGTCATTACTGGGTCGGCGGCTGTGGCTTAGGGGTCTGTGAGCACAGTTTCACAATCCCCAGACACAATGGGTCCAGGGTCCAAAATCAGCTGCAAGCGTTTTGGGAGCAGATTGTTTTCCGTTTATTTCGATAGAATGAGAGTCGACTGTTTAGAGAGCAATGGCAAATTATTGAACGTAAAACATACCTTTTAAATCACAAACAGCCAGTATTATCTGGTGTTGATTGCAACTTCCTGTAAAAAGACATGTAACTAACTGGGATACACAAAATGAGCTTGAGGAAAAAACAAGATGAAAGGCCTGAAGTTAAACAGACAAATTACTTGTTATATGTTGCAGCAGACATCATAGAATGTTATTGTTTAACAAACAGATGAATAGTTAGTAGCTGAACAGGCACATTTACAGTGCTATATGTTGTTAAACAGAGAAATTAACAGTTATAAGTGTAGCATGCAAAGTATGATTAATCTGCGTTAAAATTCTGATAGCGCTTATATAAATGCATTGTAGAATTGTAAAAACACAGCATACATGTTAAACAGTGTGTGAATATTATTGTGCACTATCACCAGATTTGTTCATCAATTTGTACAGCGAAATAACAGTAAAAGGCAATCAAGACATGCCATGAATATCATATGGTGGGCATAGTGTAAACATCATGCATGGTTTTGGTAGCATTTCACAAGAAAAAGACAATTCTGCAATTTATCTTTGGCAATCGAGGTGATCAAAATAGTTCTTAATAGCCAATTTGCGCCAATAATGATGTACCGGCGCGAATCATGGATAGTTCAATGACCAGTGAGGAATGTTGTGGTAGCGCGGAAATGTGGTTTTATAGAAGAATGTTGAGAACACTGTGGCCCCACAGAATTATATCTTAAAAGAAGTTAACTTAGAATGAGAACTGATTACTCGCATTAAAATAAGACAGTCCATTTGAGGGGAGGGAGGCAGCAGGTAGTGAGGTATGGGAAGAGGAATATCTGAGACTGCTATCACTACGGAAATGATGGAGGAGAAAAGAGGCAGAGGGAGACCAAGAGAGAAGTTACTGGACAGTCTGTCATCAAGGCATAACGGAAAATAATTGGGAGCACACGAAACAGAAGGCTGTGGACAGACTTGAACACCAACACCACATGGCATGGACTAAAAGAAGATGAAGCAAAATTTTAACCATAAACATCTTGACAATGAGGTGACGTCGGTATCAGAAATAATTGGTAGCTCACGAGACAGAAAGCAGTAGATAAACATCACCAATGCCACCCAACATTGACTGAAAGGAGAAGAAAAATAATAACCATGGACAGTTATAACAAAAGACTAAACCCCAAAGTCTCGCTGCCACCTGTATATGTATAGCCTGTGAGCTCATAAGCTGAAAATGCACGACTTCGGCCCTCAATGTTTATGATCATCGCGGGATATAGTTGTGATGTGTTTGCAGCCTTGTAGCGTGCAAACTTTGATTCCTCAGCAGACTTCATCACGGAGCCGTTCCACTTTTCATCTTCAGTTCTTTACCAGACATTTGTCTGCCCAGGGTACACCACATAAGTGATGAAAAGATCTTGGTCAATATAAACTCTGATCTGAGCATTTCAGGAGTAAACTTTACCAGATCGTTTTATTCTTTCTATTCTGCACTATATCCTCCATTGGGCCGGCTTCCTGACCTAGAGGTTAGCGACTTTTCTCCGTAATCTCGTATACTCTCGTAAGTAAAGTGACGACGGTGAGAATCAGCAGTAGTTCGAATCGCGTCGGTAACTTACAGGGTATGTGAGCCGACCGCTCAGAAAGCAATGGCAAACTAGTGAGCGTAATCTTGCCAAGACATCAACAATCAGCTGAAAGATGCTGATGTTGACAGCGATGTCCTGTAAAGAATATGCAAACATATTTTTATCCTCCATTGGAGCAAAGGCTCTTAATCACCTCACGCCATGCCGGCCTAAATGGCTTCCTCTATGTCTTCCCCATATTATTCATCTCTGGCTCTATTTCTCTTATCCTCGTGTTGTAGGTCTCCCCATACTTAGTTAGCTCTGTGGATTCCAGACAAAGGTCACATAGTTGTATTATTATCTGGTTTTCTCAATGTATGTCCTATCCAGCCCCAGGCTCTTTCAGTCACTTCTTGATTCACCGAATCTGTCTAGCTATCTCCCTTAGCTATGCATTAGTGTGTCTGCCATACCATTTTAGTTATTTTATTCGACACAAGAGAGTAGAGTTGGAATAGTTAACTATGTTGTATGCTAGGTTTTTGTATTCCTTTTGTATTCTTATTTTATTATCTCTATCAATTATCCAATCTGTGTCTACGCTGCTCCTAAATACATGGATGATCCCACCTCTTGATATTAACCCCGACCCAGGCACATCAGTGCCCCTGCGTCCCAGACTATTTCATAGTACCAATTGTATGTGGCCAAATCGAACCCGATAGCTTGATGTTACGATGGGCTTAAACACAAGACTATCGGACCGACCGGTAAATGTAGGAACCCCTACACAAATGCAGTTCAGTTCATTTACAGAACATCAGACATAGAAACTATTTGCACGCGCGCATGGTCTCTAAGAAAGACGGCTAAGGAATAGAGTCAGTGGGTTAGTTTAAACAAGCTTTGCAAATGAGTAAACAACCCAGCCTTCGGATGAAGGTTCTGGTTCAGGATGAAAACTGATGGATTCCACGAGGCTGGCTTTGATTGAGAGTTACAGGGAATGACGTATTTGAACTCGTTGATGAAAAAACAAAAACAATTAAAAACTAGGGTAATCCTATGACAGATGCTGCCGCGGGCCGTGAAGTGAAAGGCCTTTACACATACCAGGTGGGGAACTGAAATCTCGCTATTTTTAAAGGCCACCTTTATCACATATAGATATGCGCGCGCGCACACACACACACACTTATATATATATATATATATATATATATATATATATATATATATATATATATATATATATATATACAAAGACATTTATGATTTGTTTAAGTCTCCGCTAGTCACTGGTATCATGAAGGCTAAAAGACTACAATGGCTGGGACATATAGAAAGAATGGAAGATGATAGGGAAACAAAACTCGCTTACACTCAGGACATAAATGACCGTAGACACCGAGGTAGACCGAGAAGACGGTGGAGAGATAATATACATACAGACCCACAAACACTTGGAAACAGCGACTGGCAAGAGAAGGTCAACCAGAGAGACGAATGGAGACGGCTTTTATCTGCCGCAAAGAACCTCAATGGCTCGGAACGCTGAAGAAGAAGAAGAAGAAGAAGAAGAAGAAGATATATATATATAAATAAAAGAAGAAGAAGAATATATAAATAAAAGAAGAAGAAGAATATATATATATATATATATATATATATATATATATATATATATATATATATATATATATATATATATATATATATATATATATATATATATATATATATATATTCATGGTCGTCATTTGTTCGAATCACTTTGTGGATGTAGAATTTGTATTAGTGTATCTTGTTCCTAGGTCGACAACAACGAAAATGCGTACTAGTAAATGTTTTGCGAAGTAAAGTTGACCAATATATTAACCACATCACTCATCGAGTGCCGACTAGTCTATAACAAATATACTCAATACACCTCACAGAGTAGAAAAGGATCATTTATATTTGTTACCGTTACTATAAGTGAACCTTTACTCTTTTCAAAATTAACGAACCATTTCCGGTGTTTAATTTTGAGAAAGAGGACCTGAAGTCCAGAGTCAACATCGAAATGTATAAAGATTTTATCATTAAAAAGAGCATGCCCCAACCTCAACAAGTGGGCACCAAAAACTATTTTGGAGGGTAAGACGACGGCATAAACTATATTATCCATCGAGGGCTATTTGATCAAGAAAATATTGTTCTAGCACAGAACGTCCTAGATACTAGGATGGAATGACATCTTCCAATTTTGCCACAACGTTGGTCAAAGGTTGACTTTTTCAATTATAAGGCTGTGCGCGGCAGATGAATAAATTTGGCTTAGGTGGTAGTAATAACTATTATGAAAAATCACGAATACATGAAGCTCATATAAACTATACCTTGTATGAAACATAGAAGAAAGCGACCATTTGGGCAGACATATTTATCTACGATGCGCTGACTAAACGTCAAAATGGTAAGACAATGTATTCTAGATGGTTTATATTCAAGAAGCCGGTCTCCCTGGTCTAGGCTTTACACGACTTTCTCCGTTATCCCGTATACTCTCGTGAGTAACGTGACGTGCGCGAGAATTGGTAGCGATTCCCTCCGCGTCGGTAACCTACGGGGTATGTGAGCCGCTCGCTCAGAAAGCAATGGCAAACTACTGAGCGTAATATTGCCAAGAAATCAACAATCAGCTGAAAGATGCTGATGTTGACAGTGATGTCCTGTAAAGGATATGCGAATTCAAGAAGGAAGGGTAATCACTCAATACGCGTTGTTTCGGACTGTAAGAGTTACTAGTTACTGAATCTTGTGTTTACTCAATTTACAGCTTTGAAGAGATTTACCGTGGTAAATTATTTATTAATTTTACAGGGGTGAATATGGTGCAGTGGTTAAGTGCGTTGGTTCATTTTTGGACGCCATCATTGATTTCTGGAGTGTAGTGTTTTCGGGTCGTTGCCAGCACTATGTAGATTGTAGATCGTGCTCATTGAGACGATTACGCCAGGAGGTTAACTGTTCTGCTAAGAGAGACAGCTATATGGATTAAACATCGGTGTGCAATATAGATTCTACTGCGTTTTAACCCTTTGTTCATCTGTTTCACAATAAACAGACGGCTTCAGACAATGCCTGACATTACCGCCAGTATTTTGGCATTCCGTGCCACGTCAAGATACTGGAAAAACATTAACAGTGAACCTACGAAAGCATTTTGCAATTGAAACTAAACAGTAGCAATAACAACAGCAACACACCGAGGTAACCACAACAAAATTGACATAGTAAACATTGATATACCCAAAACAAAACATGAATCAGTACTAACGTTTTTCATTAGCGCTATTATCTCAGAGAGTAGAGTACACAGACAAATGATAACACTGGGATCAAAGGAAATAAGTCATCTGGCGGTAAGAGATAAGATCTATAAGTGAGGTAGCTACTCCAGGCATGCAATGACGGAAAATCCCTGATGGTGCGATCTGTCCATTTGATCCAACATGTTTCAAACAGATGCTGGAAAATGTGGTCAACATCATATTGACACGAATAACGTTTCAGTAACACACGTTCTACTACTTTATTATTATTATTATTATTATTATTATTATTATTATTATTATTATTATTATTACAATAATATGTTCTTAATTCTTGCCTTGTCGTTCTTTCTCTGCTATACGAGTCACCTAAATATCTTTTCTCTACGTCGTAAGTGGCCGAGGCTGCGGCGAGAGGGTTAGTAACGCAATTGGTAATCCCGCAAAACGCGTTCGAAACACATCTACAGGCGATTTGGCAGCAGGTTTTCATACAATGGTATGAATGCCGTTTCATAAAGCAATGGCACATTACTGAACGTAAAGTTGCGAAGAAATCACTAATGGCCAGAAATATTGCGGTTTACTGCAAGTCCTGTAAACGATACACAACTAACTTTTTAGTATGTGTGCATGGCTATTGTTACTGTTCAGCCCTTGCAGCTTTCATATAAAAAATCTTTTTAAAACTATTTTGTAAACTGACCTCTTTGAGAAACTGTCTTGTAAGCATTCTTCTATTTTAATCTGTCCTCTTAGCACTCTTTGTGTGTGTGTGTGTGTGTTTGTGTGTGTTTGTGTGTGTGTGTTTGCGTGTGTATGTGTGTGCGTGCGTGCGTGCGTGCGTGTGTTTGCGTGTGTGTGTGTGTGTGTGTGTGGATAAAACTGTCTCTCAGAAGCCCCTCATTGCTAAATTGTTTGGCGCTGGTCACCAGTGGTGTTTCTATCAGCCTATATTACGTCGCTTTCCTCTAACATTTCTAAATAACAAACTCGAACTATTCCTGAAGAATTTATTATTTGTTAATTTTGCATAAATTCAAAGTATTATGTTCACGGTATTGTACAATTTCATTTGTAAATTCTTGACATAATGCATACATCACCACCAATTTAAACATTAAATGAATGTCATCATCATCTTTTTCACCACTTTGTAACTACTTAAATATGGTGCATAAAATATACTATAATGTCCTAAAATATTCGAACGGAATACACAAACAAACATCACAATATTGTAGACGTACAAAGACAAAAACAAATGGCAATACATTGTATATAAACAATTTCCAATGTATATTAGTTGTAAACATTATTATTATTATTATTATTATTATTATTATTATTATTATTATTATTATTATTATTAATATTATTATTATTATTATTATTATTATTATTATTATTATTATTAATATTAGGATTCTTAGTTGGGTAATAGCTATAGTATTCGGGCCCCGACCCTCTGGCCCTCGGATTAAACCCACTCGAAGGTGAGGGAAGTCATAAAATAGATACCTTTGTACATTCTGGGCGGTAAGATAGTCAGCATGAAACTGTCCACGTGGTTGATTGAGCTCCGTTTGGTCAATGTATTATACACCAACAACAGATCGACGATAGATACGGTTTGTCAATATCCAATTATTTAGAAAAGAAGCAACATAATGCGTTCATAGTTCGTGTATTTTAGCTATATCGGGGGTGGGGGGAGGGGTGGGGGAGAACTATATATCTCATCTTTGTTTTTATTTCGGTGTATTGGTGACATTGAGGTCACCAGGTACCTCGTAGAGTAGTGGCTAGACACTGTGGTCATGGTTCGATCCTCAACTGGGCGAAAAATTAACTTGAGCTTCTAGGTTGATCCAGCCTAAAATGGATTTTGGGAAGTAAACAGATAAGGAACAATATTTGATTTAGTATTGGGAAGTAAACAGATAAGGAAACATATTTGATCTCATATTGGGAAGTAAACAGATAAGGAAACATATTTGATCTCGTATTGGGAAGTAAACATATAAGGAAACATATGTGATCGCATATTGAGAAGTAAACAGATAAGGAAACATATTTGATCTCGTATTGGGAAGTAAAGGAGACCGGCATGATATTGACCACATCGTTCGCGGAGTACCGTTTTCCTCTATAAAATTGTGGATCCAGCGCGTGTCCATGGTACGCCATAAAGCGTGTGTAAGAGCCTTTTATCTTGCGTGAAATAGTGACATAAATGGAAACAAAGATGCGTTGATGATGTGGTTTTTAAGCAGTTTCATGCTGCCTACCGTACCACCCAGAACATACAAAGGTATTTATTTTATGACTGTGCCCACCTTCGAGTGGATTTAATCCCAGGACCAAAAGTTCGGGGGGCCGAAAGCTCTAGTTATTTTCTGACGCGAATCAAGCTGGCCTGGTTCAAGCGCTCATTAAACAAACAGCGAAAAAAGTCTACCAACTCGCCAAGATTAAAAACTTCCTTGATGAGGACACAAGGAAACTATTCTATACTTCTCATATACAGACACACTTTGACTACTGCTCTACAATCTGGGACGGTTGTTCTAATTCAAACACCAAGCGACATTACTCACTCCAGAAACGGACCATGAGTCTAATTTATAGCAAACATTTATCTGACAATCCTAGCCTGTATAAACGCCTTCAGTTACTACCACTCCGCAAACGCCTGCTTTTCAATAAAGCTAAACTAATTCACAAAATCCTGCATCGGAATGCCCCAAATTACCTTTGGCCATTGTTTAAATATAATGCTAGACACAGTAAACGTTTAAATATATTACACATTCAGAAGCCTAGGAATGACTTATACAAAACAAGCTTAACGTACTCCGCAGCTCAGCTGTGGAACAATCTTCCACAAGAAATCAAAGACATCACCAATCCCTATTCATATAATCGCAAATTATTCGAACACTATCTCAGAACGGATTACCTTCCCCCTTAATAATAAAGACAATAATAATAATAACAAGACCCTAGTATAACAACCAGTCCCCTTTTGGTAGGCCAGTATATTCCACATGGCTAATAACAAGTGTCAGATCATTATCTAATATTACTGAGTCGTGTAGTTTTGATGTTCGCATTTTGCCCATGCCTTTATAATGCATATCTTTTATATTGTTGCTGTTCTCTGTTAGCCTTGAATGATGTGTGAATGAAATAATGTATGAAAGAGAGTGAGTTTAGTTTAGTTTAGTCGTTGGATCAACATCACGGCACACGGTTTAACCCATAAGTGCTCCGTTTTCCTCCTAACTCAAACCTGAGTCTGGAGAAACTCAGCTCAATGAACGAACTCCGTTGCATCGGCGAGGATCCTGAAATACTTCGAGTTAAATTTCGAGTTAAAAATCTACCCAATGAAAGAGAGTGATAGAAGGGCAGAATGTTAGACGGGCCTACGTGCCCAATTCTTAACCCTTTGAAAATAAAGTTTGTTCGTTCGTTCAATAGGTTGAATCCAAGGACACACATGGTTCTAGCCACACATTTCATAGACCAATCGGTCTCACTATGTGATATAGTAAATATTTAGGACAGCCGCCTTTACTAGAAAATGTCCTAATAGCCATCTTCAGGCGGGGTTGACCTGTCAGCTCTGGTCATTTATTTTTTACATCGCCACCTCTATGAGGATTGACACATCTAGCCCTCAGTGCTGCAGGTAAACGTACTAGTCACTGCATGGCCGCTGATCACTACAGACCTGAATGCACATATACAGTTTGTTTAATGGCATATACACTAAGAAGTACTAACTGG